>CM066034.1:617142296-618342296 GCA_033557465.1 Ichthyophis bannanicus | reverse complement strand
GTCTGCGCGACTTCTTACGCTTAACGCGCAGTAACGCGCCCTGTAACGATCGTTGCTGCGCGGCGCGTTATAACGCGCATTATCACTAACGATGTACCGCCCATGTCCTTTTTTGGCATTTCTTCCACTAACGCGGCTCCTAACGCGAATCACACTAACGCAGTTTAGTAAACATACCCCTAAGTTTTTCCAAATACAGATGCCTGTCTTCCTCTCTCTGTGATCTCTTGTATTTCATGAAGGCCTCCCTCTTTTTCTTCACTTTTTCAGCTACTTCTTTTGAAAGCCATAGCGGTCTCCTTTTCCTTTTACCTTTAGCTACCATTTTAACAAAAAAGTTGGTTGCCCTTAAAATATCCCCTTTCAGTTTTGCCCACTGTTTTTCTACATCCCCCAGCTGTTCCCATCCTGCTAATGACTCCCTGAGGTATTGGCCCATCTTGGCAAAGTTTGTTTTCCTAAAGTCTAAGACCCTCACTTTTGAATGGATTCTAACAACCCTGGTCCTAATATTGAACCACGCCATCTGGTGATCACTGGATGCAAAATGATCTCCCACTATAACATCAGAAACACTTTCACCTTTGGTAAGCACCAAGTCCAATATGGCCCCTTCACGTGTGGGGTCTGTTACCAATTGCCTGACTAGTTCTCCCTGCAGAGAATCCAGGATCTCCTTACTTCTAGATGATAATGCAGCAGGAATGTGACAATCAACATCTGGCATATTGAAATCCCCTATCAGTAGCACTTCCCTTTTCCTAGCAATACTGCGTATGTCTTCAATTAACTCTCTGTCCACTTCTTCCTCTTGTGAGGGAGGTCTGTATATCACGCCTATGCAAATAGATTTCTCTTTCCCTCTTTCTAGTTTAATCCACAGTGCCTCCTCTCTCACTTTTAAGCTCTGCAATTCCAAAGCTTTAATATTATTTTTTTACAATTAGTGCTACTCCTCCTCCCCTTCTTCCTACCCTGTCCTTTCTGAATAAAGTATAGCCTGGTATAGTTACATCCCAGTCATGGTTTTCTGTGAACCATGTTTCTGTAACTGCCACTAAATCCAAGTCAGCCACTCCCATTAAAGCTTCAACATCAGGGATCTTATTTCCCATGCTACGGGTATTTATGCACACTGCTTTCCATATCTTACCCCTTTTACCCATTTCCTTAAAGGTATTTAATGTTTCACTTATCTGGGGACTTTCACTTACCTGGGGGCTGTCTTCAC
Source organism: Ichthyophis bannanicus (assembly GCA_033557465.1). Taxonomy (NCBI): domain Eukaryota; kingdom Metazoa; phylum Chordata; class Amphibia; order Gymnophiona; family Ichthyophiidae; genus Ichthyophis; species Ichthyophis bannanicus. The sequence goes on along the minus strand of CM066034.1, from coordinate 618,341,065 downwards.
CCATCCCCAATGAATCTAGTTTAAAGCCCTCTTCGGTAGATTATCCTGTCTACTACTGAAGATGTGTCGGCCTTTCTTGGACAGATGGACGCCATCTCTGCTCTGCAACCCTTGGAACAGCATTCCGTGGTCCAGGATACCAAAACATTCTCAATGACATCATCCACACAGCCATGCATTCATCTCCAGGATGCCAACCTCTCTGCCTTGGCTTTTACCCTCAACAGGGAGAATTGAAGAGAGCGCCTATCTGTTTCACCCTCTGTCCCAGAGCCATGAAGTCACTTTTGATACGCTCAGAGGGATACCTGGCAGTATCATTTGTTCTGACATGGATCAGCAACATTGGGTAATAGTCAATGGGCTTGAAGAGTCTCAACAAACTCTCTGTAACGTCTTGGATTTTGGCACCTGGCAGACAGCATACCTCTCTGGACATCAAGTCTGGTTGGCAGATGGACGCCTCAGTACCCCTCAGAAGAGAGTCACTAACCACCACTACCCTTCGCTTCCTTGTGGTCACTGATTCTGCAACTTTGGGTTACTTGAGCTCTGGTTCTTCCCTTTCCAGGGATGCTTTCACCTCCTCCACTTCCAGGACTGCATAATAGTTCTTCAGTTCAAGGGCCTTGAGAAGTTGGATTGGTGATTCTGCAGGTCCTGGTGACTTGTGTCTAATCTTCATCATTCTGTAGGCACCCATCTTCTCTTCTGCTGGAGGGCTTGGTTGTTGCAAGAAGAATCTCATCAATGTACTTTTCTCACTGTCTTGAATGCTCCTTAGCCTCACCACCTCCTCTCTGAGTTCCTCCACTTGTTTCCTGAGAGCTTCAGCATGCTAGCACCCTGCACATGCAACTGGTCCTTCAACTGGAATTGGGACCTCTGTCTGGACAGAGGCAGAAGCTGTAACGGGGGCAAAGGCTTTAGCAATAAGATTTTTTCCAGCCATGGAGCTTAGGTATCTCTTAAAGCAAAAGAGAGAGATCTACCAAAGTACCAGCTGGTTTCCCAGCTGTCCTTTCTGAGAAAAAGCAGTTAAATCCCTTTAATTATATTGACAATGTGCTATTCCAAGTCCCTGTGTCGTGTTAATTGGGGAGGTGCCCTATAAAGCAAGACCGCTCACTAGGGGTGGGTGGGTGTTGGGGTGGGGGTAGGGAGGGAACTAACACCTGATTAGGTGTCAGTGGCTTCAAAGAGCTGAGAAAGTTACTAAAGCAGAGTTTTAAACCTACCCCACTAATGAAAATATTCCTCCCTTTAAATTAAAGCACCACAAAGAATGTAACTTTGTTTTAAAAAATGTACCAAACCCCTTTTAAGAGCTCCCAGTCAGAGAGCTAGCAATAAAAAAAACCCACACAAATGCTTACCTTTGTTTGAAATGTACGTATAGCCCCTGTTAGGAATGCCTAATGATATCATCGACATAAATGTGGAAGTTGAGGTTGTGTGATCGGATGAGTGTAGTAATGATCATCACACCTCCGCCCCTACCATGGGATCATGGGCAATGGTAGATGGTGAAACTGGTTTAGCAGCAAATCCGTATTAGTGATCCATGTTTCCGTTATGCACAATGTACATTTAAGACTAATCAGAGAAAATATTTGTTCATGCCACTTAATTAAATTCAGGAATTCATTGCCAGATGATGTGGTAATTACTGTAGCTGGGCTTAAAAAAGACAAGTTTCCGGAGGAAAATCTATAAAACATTATTAAAGAGGACTGGAGAAATCAACTGCTTATTCCTGGGATAAACAGCATGGAATTTGTCTACCTTTTGGGAATCTGACAGGTACTTGTGACCCAGATCAGACACTTTTTGAAAACAGGATACTTGGCTTGATGGACCTTTGCTGTCACCCAATATGGCAAATCTTAGGGTCTTGTTCTTATGTTCTATGCCATGCATTGGCGCCACTCAGTCCAACCAGAGTCGGTCAATATACTTTAGAGCATGTGCCCTGTATTGAATAGGGGAAAGTTATACTATATCAATTCCTTCTGTTTGTCATACCATGAAACATAATTGAGAAGGTAGCACAACAACAGATACAGCAACACATTGACACGGAAGCACCTCTAGACCAAGCCCAACACGGATTTAGGGAAGCTCATGGTGTGGAAACCCTCCTTGTCACCCTCTTCAACACACTAATCTCAGGAATCGATAATGCTCGACAGGGCTTTATCCTCATATTCATGGATATTGCAGCTGTGTTTGATTCCGTAAGCCATCCAATACTTATCGAGCATCTTAAGGAGAAAGGAATTGAAGGATCTGCCCTAAAATGGTGCAAATCATTTCTATCTAATAGACGGCAATATGTAAGAACCATTCATGCAGACACAAGGGGTACCCCAAGGATCATCCCTCTCTGCACTGATGTTTAACATCTACATGCAACCCATTTGCTCCCTAATACGCTTGTTCAACATCCAAAGTTTAGCATATGCAGACGATATCCTTTTATTTATGCCATTTACAATCCAGCAACCAGATTTCTCCCCAATAACAAAATGCTTTGACGCAATAGCGGACTGGTTACACACGCAAAATCTCTGGATCAATCACTCCAAGACAGACGTCCTCTTCGTTACAAAGAACCAAGCCTTCATCCCCCCAACAACGTTAAAAGTCAAGAACGCAGAATTGACAACCAAATCCTCAATCCGCTACCTCGGGATCACTCTAGACCAGAGACTGGACATGAAAGCACATATAAAAAACACGGTAAAAACAATATATCACAAAATACGGACCCTCCGTCAGCTCCAACCACTTTTAGACCCCAGCGACTTCCGAACAATTTATCAGGCATTGGTTCTCCCACATTTCGACTATGCTAATAGTATCCTATATGGGCTCCCGAAGCCAACTCTCCACCCACTCCAAATGGCAATGAACTCCGCAGCAAGAGTACTAGCCGGGGCACCACGAATGAACCACATCACCCCTATTCTGATGAACCTACACTGGCTGCCCATTCACGCAAGGCTCTTATACAAGATTCTAATCACTACTTTCAAAGCCCTGAACAACCAATCTTCCCCATCCATCAAAGAATTGATCCACTATACACACTCAAATAGAACCAAATGATCAGTAATGGCCAACACATTGCTGGTTCCTAAAGAAATGACCACTTGCACAAAAACAACCTCTAACAGAGTTTTCTCAATCTGCGCTCCCTTGGCCTGGAATGCCCTCCCAGCTGACATGCGTATCATTCCCAGCCAATCCCAATTCTGAAAGGCCCTCAAGCATTACCTTTTCGTGAGACACTACCCTGATTCTAACAACGAACTCCAAATAATCATTGAACCACACAAACTACCCAGACCAGCCCAGCATAGAACAGAAAAGAATAACTGGCTTAAGCTGGCCCATACTGAATAACATAAGGCCTAAACCAATACACAAGTTACACTGTATATATTGCTGTAAATAACGCTGTAGATATGTTATTCCCTGTTGAATCCAAATGTTGACCCTTGTTTAATGTAATTTCTATATGGCCCATCCGCATAGTAATATGTTGTTTTATTGTAAACCGCACTGATATGTAATAGCGCGGTATATAAGAGAAGTTAAATAAATAAATAAATAAAATGAATACCAGTAAATAATGGAATAACAAACTGCATGCAATTGTAACTACCTGTGTTCCAAGCAGTTGTACCCTGAGTAGCTACGCAACTGTAGGATTATATCTGCATTGAAGCACAATAAAGGTTCTCTGCATTCAACAGTCTGTATTTTCTCAGTTTCTTACATAGTAACATAGTATGGTCCATCTAGTCTGCCCAGCAAGGTGGCAAGAGTAGGTGCACCTGCTTCTCCGTGCAGGTCATCCCTCCCGATGCCTTTGTTTAGGGATGTACTCACCACTCCATGTAGGGCACCCCTGTTTGTTGAGATATAAGAGATAGTTTAGTTAATTTTAATTTTATCCTGTTGCTATAAAGGGATCTACTGTGTCTGTCCCATGCCATTTTTAATTCTGTCACTCTATTTACCTCCACCACTTCCATTGGGAGGGCATTCCAGCATCCACCACCCTCTTACTGCTTCATTTTATGCCCTCTAGTTTTACAATTTCCCCACCTTTGGAAGAGGTTTGTTTGTTCATTAATACTCTAAGGGGCATGTTTACTAAACTGCGGTAATATCAGTCGCGTTAGGTTCTGCGGTAAAAACAAAAACAGCCAAATAAGGACATGGGCGGTACATCGTTACAGATAACGCGTGTTACCAGGCACCATAGCCTAACGAGCATTAAAAAAACATTGTGTAGAGCGCCACGCAAGGCGCCCTGTACGGCGCCCATAAGGCGTTTGATAAGATGTTGAGCAAGGCATCTAGAGCTGTAGTACAATGGTTAATACACTGACTAATGGTGCAGGGGTTGTGAGTTCAATCCCCCTGTGGGTCTAATGAGTAAAGCTAACTGAGACATCACCTTTTACTTTAAATCAGTGCTGTCTGAAGGATTTTGTTTGTTAATTTTAATTAGTGCTGCCAGCAAACACACCCTCACAGGGCTGTAACCTAAGGTGCCGCATAAGGCACCCTATAAGGCATCCCAGAGGGCACATTATAAAGTGCACTGTCCGCCAAGGCACCCTAGAATGTCCCCTATGGGGCACCCTATAGGGCGCATGATAGGGTGCCTCATAGGGCACTGTATAGGGCGCCTGATGAGGCACCGTAAGGAGACAGCACTGTGAGGGTTTTTGCTGGCAGCACCAATTTAAAGTAAAAAAAGAAAATGCCTCAGACAGCCCTACCAAATAACCCCCCTGTGCGAGCAAACCCATGATCTCTGGCTCCACAGGCAGTGAAGTAACTAGTAGGCCACATCGCTAGTGCTACTAACAAATCCCTGGCTGGCTGCTGAAGGATGTCAGGTCACCACACAAACTGTCTGCTGTGGTGGCCAGGATTTGGGTTAACGCACCCATGGTGCACTGCACATGCAGATCAGCAGTCTACAGATGGTCACATGTTGCGGTATGACCCCCCCCCCAGCACCTCGGCCTGGTGGAGGGTCCTGACCATGTGCAACCCCACAGCACCTCAGCCTGGTAGGGGGTACTGACCGTGTGTGTTACTGCCACAGAGTGGCTACAGACCGTCACAGTGGATGGGTCCTGTGCTCACCCTGAGGGTGAGGTGGGGTGCCCAGCACCATTCCCGCAGCACCTAGCTTTGCTGCGATGGGCTATGCTACAGGTCCCCATCGGTGCCACTGTGGGATAGGTGGACCCTGCAGATACCCTTAGCATTTGCCTGTGTCCATCTGTATATCACGTCTTACCCATGTGGACTATGATGCACCCGGAATAGTGCATACACTGTGTGGGTGCCATGATCACATGATTTCAGGTCGGGGGGTGGGCCCATAGGCAGTTTACGTACCAACACCCAACCCACCCTCTGTGCCTCAGGGTGGGACACAGGATTTCCAACCAAAATATCTACAGTTTACCCCCCTGTACTGGTGACAGTAGAGGGGACCTTTCACCCCAGTCCTGCCAGGGAATGGACACCCCTACAGGGCAGTCTATGCAGATCTGTACGCCTCCATACATTGGGTAGTGACAGACAGAAGACCAGGTACTGCACAGCTGCCCCACACCACTATCTGACATCCTCCAGCAGTAAGCAAAGTGAATCACCAGCCGCTGCACCCTGCAAGGTGTTCCAACCACACACATACTAACTGCAGACTATCTGCTTGCTAGTCCATAGTGCATGCTCCTGGAGGTGACATGTGCACCCACACCCGGGATGTGCACACACCCACCAAGCAGATAGGTCAGTGATTGGGCTCCAGAGGACAGAGCCCACATATCTCACTTCAAAGAAACACTATGTAGCACTATGGGGGAACCCAGCCATGCCGTGGTCACTGCACAGTCAGGGTGAGTGTGACCTCACAGCAGTACATGCTGTGGCCACCCTGTCCGTGTAGGTGGTGGGCAGGCACTACAATGTCCCAGCCATTGCCCTGGGCCCTGTGCAGGTGCATCCTGCCCAGGCCGCCCTGTCTGGCTATACCCACAGTACCTTGCTCCTCATTATGCACATTGGCAGGCCAATACTGGCAACAGTGCTAGCAGTGTGGGCTGCAGAGGGTGTTGGCAAACACCACACACTGGATGGACTGACGCACACCCCCACACCTATGCCAGCATTGTGCACCTATATAGGCTTTTGGCAGCCCAGGACACCGCACCAGTCCTGGGCACAGTGCAGGCATGGCTATGGTATGCAGTACTGTTGGGGTCTCTCCCCAAGGTGGTGGACACTGTCAGGTACCAGACCTGACACACACTCCACAGACATCACAGAGGTTGGTATGCTACAGCCCACTGGGCAGCTTGTGCTAACCTTAGGGATTGCTATGTGCCAATTATCATAGCAACCTTTTGCTATCTGTGTACCGTATTCCTGGGTTTTGGGTGGCATTGCTAGGGTATGCAAGTGCTAGTATTGGGAGATGCACACAGGGCCCAACATCCTGCCTCTCCAGGAGGCTGTGGCTAATGGGGCATGTGGGTGCAGGTGTTTCCGCCCCTGTGGATCACTGCTCTTAGACAGGGGTTCCCAACTCCGGTCCTGGTGGGCCGCACCATGTTCGGGTTTTCATGCTGTCCCTGATGAATATGCATGAGATACATCTGCATACCATGGGGGTGGCGCATCGACATACAGCACCGGCATCTTTATTGCAGACAGCATGGCACCTGAATGTTGTTTGGACCTCCGGGACTGCATTTGGGAGACTCTGCCCTGGGAATGCGCCTGTTTGTGGTGTCTGTGCTCTGTAGGGTAAAATGTAGGTATTCCAGGCATGTTTATTCTATCAGCAATAAAAGGTTCCATCTTTCTTGCCATGGTTTATTACTGGTAAAAACTATGGGGACAGAGTTGGCAGGGACCACAGCTAGGGTTTGAATCTGTGACCTTCTGCTCCTGAGCACACTGGCTGTGCATACTGCACCACACTGATGCCACAGGGACAGAGTATTCCCTGGAGGTACCATGACTGTTTGTCATACAGAGCCTGTCTGTTGCAGTACACAGCACCCACCTACATGAGTCTGGGCCATGGCCTGCTATGGTCAGATGTCACTGCCCCCTCCGCCAGCAGTACCCCTGCTGCCATGCACTTCTGCTGGTGGTGCTGATGGTGCGCAGTCTCGGGCCATCCAGTGTGCAGGTAGGCAGCTGCCTATGGTGTGGGTAATGGGGTAGGGGTGCCTGGATGGATGTCCACGCTTCCCCCCAGCACCGCCTGCCACTGTTCTGTGCCCTTAGGGGTAGCTGCTGGATACGGACCCCTGTGACACTGCGGGAGACACACTCGTGCCCATGTTGGGCCCTCATCAGTTACTGTCTGGCTCTACTGTTTACGCATTCCTATGAGCCAACTGAGCATCAGCCTATGGTTACACAATGCAAGGTTCCACATTAGGAACCACCACCCAGGAAAAAGATTTAGGCGTCATTGTGGATACCATGTTAAAACCCTCGGCCCAGTGTGCAGCGGCGTCCAAGAGAGCAAATAGAATGCTAGGTATGATAAGGAAAGGAATGGAAAATAAAATAAAGGATATTAAAATGCCTCTATATCCTTCCATGGTGAGACCGCACCTTGAATATTGTGTGCAATTCTGGTCGCTGTATCTTAAAAAGGATATAGCGATTTTGGAAACGGTTCAGAGAAGAGCCACCAAAATGGTAAAGGGGATGGAAGGATATTCCTATGAAGAAAGGCTAAAAAGGTTAGGGCTCTTTAACCTGGAAAAGAGACGGCTGAGGGGAGATATGATAGAAGTCTATAAATTAATGAACGGAGTGGAACAGGTAAACGTAGATTGATTGTTTACCTTATCAGAATATAGAAAGACTAGGGGACATGCAATGAAGCTACAGGGTAAACTATTTAAGACTAATAAAAGAAAATATTTTTTCACTCAACGTGTAATCAAACTCTGGAATTTGTTGCCGGAGGATGTAGTATAGGCTGTTAGTGTAGCTGGGTTTAAAAAAGGTTTGGACAAGTTCCTGGAGGAAAGGTCCATAAACCATTATTAAGAAGGGACCCAGGATATCAATGCTTGACCCAATGCAAGCATTGTGGAACCTGTGTCCCTTGGGGAAACTGCTAGGTACATATGACCTAGATTGGCCACTGTTGGAAACAGAATACTGGGCTTGATGGACCTTGGTCTGACCCAGTATGGCATATCTTATGTTCTTATGTTATTTCATTCAGCAATGTACAGCAAAGACTGGGAGACCAAGAAAAGTGATAGTAGTGATACATGTGTAGCACCACCAGAAAGTGCCAAAGTATAAAAGGGCACTATGGTGTGGCTGCACATGGGGTACAGGGGGTTGCAGGTGTGACATGCATTGGGGCAGCTGGGGCATAGGGCAAGCTAGCAGATGCCTAGGTGACACATAGAAAAACAAAAACGCAATATCAGCAACTGATCAAGGTCAAACATGCTCACGAGTGTCTGTGTCCCACAGTGTCCCAGGGGACAGTACCCAGAAAAATACCCCGAAGGGCACAGAACATTGGAAGGTGGTGCCAGGGGGAAGCATGGATGTCTATGCAGGTACCCCTACCCCAGATTACACACCATAGGCAGCCGCCTACCGGCACACTGGATGACCTGGGACTGCGCACCACCAGCACAAGGGCATTTGAGCATGGTGGCGGTGGGGTGCCGGTGGTGGAGGGGGCAGTGGCGTTTGATCGTCTGATGAATAGTAATGGTATACCCAGGGAACGACCTTCCTCTGTGGCAACAGTTTGGTGCAGTACACCCAGCCAGTGCATTCAGGAGCAGAAGGTCACAGCTTCGAGTCCCAGCTGTGGCTCCTGCAGACCATGTCCCTATATATTACCCAGTACTAAACCATGGTAATAAAGAAGGAACCTTTTTGCAGATAAAATAAACACGCCATAAACCCCTATACTCTACCCTGCAGAGCACATTCACCATAGACGTGTGCAGTCCCTAGAGCAGAATTTCCCAACTGCAGTTCCGGAGGGCCAAACACCATTCAGGTTTCATGCTGTCCCTAAGAAATATGCCTGAGATGCATTTGTATGTACCGTCCCCATTGTATGCAAATGTATTCCTTGCATATTCATCAGGGTCAGCATGAAAACCTGAATCGTGTTGGGCTCACCAGGACTGGAGTTGGGAACCTCTGCCCCAGAGCATCGGCCAGCTCCACTATCCAAAGCCTCATGGAGAGTCAGGCTGTTGAGGCCTGCGTGGAGCAGCATCTACCAGTACCCGCATACCTTAGCAATGCCATCTGAAACTTTGAAACACGTTCCACATATATCGAGCGGTTGCTATGATTAATGTCAGATAACAAGTCCTAAATGAAACACAATTTGTTAACAGAGATTCATCAGAGCAACCTGTCTGATATCTGTGGAATGTGTCTCAGTTTATATTTCTGACAGTGCTTACCACCTTGGAGAGTGACCCCAACAGTATTGAGTACCATAGCAATGCCTATGCTGTGCCCAGGACTGGTGTGGCGGCCAGGGCTGCCAACCACCTCTATATTTGCACAATGCTGAAATAGGTGTGGGAGTGTGTATATGTCTATCCAGTGTTTTGTGGCTGCCCATACCTTAATGAGCCCACAATGCTTGCACTGTTTCCAGTGTTAGCCTGCCGATGTGCATAATGAGGAGAAAGGTACTGTGGGTATGTGCCGGACAGGGCAGCCTGGGCAGGATGCATCTGCACAGGGCATAGGGCAATGGCTGGGACAATTTATTGGCCGACCACCACCTGCACGGACAGGGTGACCACAGCATGTCATGCTGGCGGGGTCACTCTCACCCTGACTGAGCAGTGACCATGGCATATCTAGGTCCCCACATAGTGTTATACAGTGTTTCTTTTAAGTGATATTTGGGAGTTTCCCTGGTTGGAGTCTAATTGCTGGCATACCACCTCTGGGTTCACACAGTTCACCAGGAACATTCACTATGTACTAGCTAGCAGACTGTCTGCTGTTAGTGTGTGTATGACTGGAACACCTTGCAGGGTGAAGACTGACAGTGCCCTCTGCTGGTGAATGTTAGATGGTGGTGGGGAGTATCTCAGCATTTACAGGCCTACAGCCTGTCTGCCAGTGCTCTGTGTCATACAAACATCTGCATTGACTGCCTTGGAGGGTGCCCCTACCCCTGCAGGACTGGGGTTTCTGGTCCCACAGCCCTTCATCAAGTCCCTCTGCTGCTGCCATTCAAAGATGTAGAGTGTGGTTCTTTTGGTGGCAGATCCTGTCCCCCCACCCTGGCCCAGAGAGGGTGAGTTGGTAGGTGGTGCCCCCTAATCTGCATGTGTTTCCAGACACCCCTCCTGCCCTATAGGGCACAGTAGGTGATGCCAATGAGGTGAGGGTGTTTCTTTTGGCAGCACAGATTGTAGAGATGTGTCTGACTGTTACATGCAGCAAAAGAGATTGCCTCAGACAGATATAATCAGATGAGACCTCAGAGGGATTAAACCCATGACCTCTGGCTTGGTGGTCATTGTATTAACCAGTGGGCTACAGCTCTATACATATGTGCACTGTGCTGCCACGAAGTTAAGGTTACCACGCGTAAACAGCCAATGCGCTCCCTATTGGGCGATACACAATGCATGCTACATGGACGCCGGCACGCCCACCTCCCTATATGGCATTGCTTACATTATCGCTACGAGTTTCGCCAGTAACATTAGGACGGTGTAGTACACAGACCCCATAGCAAATGTCAGTGTGTCCACCAAAAAATAAACCATCACCTCAGCTGGAAAACCTAAGGTATCCTGTAAAGTGCCTTAGCTGGGGGTCTACCCGATCCCAGTAAGCACAGCTGACATTTACTGGGTTGACCTGCAGTTTTTGTGTAGTCAGCCTGTGCTATGAGAAAAGGCATAGCATACTGGTTAATACGATGCCTTCAGAGTCACTGCTTATAGGTTTGAATCCCCACTGCACCAACAGCAAGATGAGTGTTAGTAACAGTCAGACACATCTCTGCAATCAGTGACACAAGCCTAATACACTATAACCTTTGTCCCATGCCGCTAAGGAGAGGTGTGGCATTGCGCCGCCGAAAGCATGTCATAAGGCACCGAAAGCTAAGGTGCACCAGATTCGGTCCAGGCCAAATGGCGTAAGGCATGTGATGCTGTAAACTAAAACCAGCAACCGGGGCCACCAATCGCTGTATTTCACGTGTATTCATGCGGCCCCAGAGATAATGTGGCGTCCGTAACACGTGCACGTTGTGTGCGCACTGCGCAGGCATAGTAGGGTGCAGCATGGCATATTTATTTATTTAGCTGTATTTATATCCCGCTTTTCATCGGGTCAAAGCGGTCAATTGGGAGATACATTTAACATGAGGGGATATGACACACATACACTAATACTTACAGGGAACATGGGCAATGGAGGGTTAAGTGGCTTGCCCAAGACCACAAGGAGTGCCTATAGGACTAGAAATCCCAGTCCCTCCGGCCTGAGATTGCTGTCCCCAGGTGGGACTTGAACCCCCGGCCCTCCGGCTTGAAGTACCTTGTCCTAACCACTATACAGCACATGCGTGGTGTATGTGCGTGCGTCATCAACACATGGGCATCCCCCAAAATGGCAACGCGATCCCGCAAGCCAGCATTTAGTCGCTCCGACCTACAACAGCTGGCAGCCTTAATCTGCACCAGGCAGCCGCTCCTCTTCCCAGGCGTCTCAAAACGCCAGGATCTGGAATGTGTCAGGAGGGTGTGGGTGTGCATCACAAGGCGCTTCAATCGTGTAGCAGTCTACCCATGTGAGTAAATGTATGGGGACAGATCACAAAATGGAAGGTGTGCAACACAATATCCAACAATCAAAACATGGTGTGGGTGTTGTGACAACGCACCGCCTAGCCTGTGGCGTAAGCAGGCCAAGGGGATGTGAGCCACACAGTGGGGTGAGTTTAAAAGAGTCCTTGTTAGTGCTGAAGCCTTCCTACTGTAGTTGTGGAGTGAGTGACGACAGCCAAGGTTGGGTTTCCAAAGTAAGTAATGCTTTATTCATGCATAAGGTATTTGCACAAAGTATAGCAAAGGACACCGTACAGGACTTACTCCCCCGCCACAGAAGTATAATGGTAACCTTCTGTACCAAATAAAAGTTCAAGTGTTTATATAGCTTCTCCTGATACTTCTCAGGAACACATAAAATATTTACAAGCTTTCATCATTCTTCCAGCTTCATTACTACAACAGGGCTTCAATCTTCTAGTACTGCTTTCTCAGTATCTACTGGTAATAAAGAATCTTTCTCCTGTTGTACTTCTTTCTAGTGTCAAACAGCTTCCCATAGAAATGGCAATCTCCACAACTCTGGCTTATTAATGACTGCCTTCTTGTGTAGGAGCAGTTTCTCTATATTGCCTTCTATTCACAGCTGTACCACATGAAGCTTTGATTCATTCCATTCACTAGAACGCTGCTGTCTCTCATGCAAGTTCTAGAACATTGGCTTAAGGCTTCTCAGCACTCAATCATCAATTAGGAATACTTATAGTTCTTCACTCTATCATGCCAATTCTTAGGTAGCTGCTTTGTAAGATCCCTCAGCTCTGCCTGGTCTTCAAAGGCTTCTTTTAGCTCTCTGCACGGTTGCTGCCAATTAGCTTCTTGCTGGCAAGCATGTGTGTGCTCTTCTGAACTAGAGCTTAGCTCACGCTGTCTATCGCAGGGAAATGTTTGCAGCTTTCTAACAGGGACTTTTTTATAGCCCCTCTTCCCTCTATTAACTTCAGGTTTATATTCAGGGTCTGGTTTACCCCTGCCTCTTTTAGCAAGCAGTCTATTGTCAGTTCCTATAGACTGACTTCTCTCAAAGCTATTTACTTTACAAGGCTTAGAAGAGTTTGCTCTGACCTGGTTTTTGCAGCGTCTGCCTCTGGGGAACTCCCCTGACTCCAAGTCAGTATTCCAGGCTTCTGAATCCAGCTCTGGGTCACCTCCAGGGTTTTCTCTCTCATGGAGCTGAGGTCTGCCTGTGTCTCTTCCTGGACCACCTGCAGGAACTCTCCCTTCTCTGGTTCTCTCCTTAGTTCCTCTGGGCTCAGCCTTTCTGCTTGCACTGCTCTGTAACCAGTTCCTCTTCTCCAGGCCTTGCTCCTCGAGGGCTTGCCGCTTCAGTGCTTGCTCCTCGAGCCCCTTCTCCCTACTAACTGCTGCTTCCTGGTTATGAGTGCAGAGTGGCCCAATCCGGTCTGACTCCTCCCACCTCCCTGATTGGCTATGACTCTGGGTTAGCCTAGAGCTAGGGTGTGGTTCTTTCCCTGCTCTTCTCTGCAGAGAATGTTTGTGAGCAGGAAACTTAACCCCTTCCTGTCCTGCCTCTCCAAGCATCTGAGGTGACAGAAAGTGATTTAAACCCATTTTCTCCTGTTTCTGGGGCTCTGCCTTGTCACATAACCCCCCATTTAAGATATTCCGGGCTGGTTGAATAAATGCAGAACAGCACGGAATCTTACTCTGGTGATCAGGACTAGCAGTTGTATCCTCTCTTATAGCTAACTGAGCTAAAGCTACGCGGTCATGCCATAACCGCAAAACATTCACGTGGAAATTCTGTTGTTTCCCTCCTCTAGTTTCTACGGTATATGTGGTGGGTCCTACCTGTTTGATGACCCGGCAGGGTCCTCTCCAGGTACTTTCAAATTTCGGACGATGGCCCGGCACCATTACAATGACCTTTTCACCGACCTCTAATCATCGAGGTCGCGTGCGTCGGTCATAATACTTCTTTTGCCTAGCTTGGCTGGCTACCATATTGTCATCCCCTATCTGGGACGTGCGTTGTAACCGGCCCCTTAAATCTTTTAAAAACTGGGGTACCTCCACCTCCTCTCTAGCAGGCTCTACCCATTGATCCCGTAGAATGTCTAACACACCTCGGGGCGCTCGCCCATACAACAGCTCGTACGGGGATACCCCCAAGGAAGCTTGTTTCCGCTCGCGACAGGCATAAAGTATAAAGGGGAGCATCATGTCCCATTCAGCTACCTCCCCCTCCAGGCTTTTTCTTAACATCCTTTTAATGGTCTGGTTTTGCCGTTCCACCAGACCATTGGTCTGGGGATGGTAGGCCGCCGTCTTAACGTGCTTAATGCCAAAGGCATCCCAGACCTGGGCAAGATAATGAGACAGGAAATTCGTACCCCTGTCCGTGAGAATTTCTCGCGGGAACCCTATCTCGCAAAACAGTTTCAGTAATTCCAGGGCAATAGTGCGTGCTGACATGTTCCTTAAGGGAACTGCCCAGGGGAAACGCGTGGCATGATCCACGATAACTAAAATATATTGAAACCCCCTGGGAGTCCGAATTAAAGGACCTACCATGTCCATTGCCAAACGCTCTATAGGTCTAGAGATACGCGGGACTGGTATCAGCGGTACTTTCCCCGGTAGCCGAGGCGTAACTTTTTGACATGAGGGACAGGCCTCGCAGAACTTCGCGGTCTCACGAAAGACCCCGGGCCAATAAAAACGACCCAAAATTTGGTCTAAGATACCTTGGGCCCCTTTGTGCCCCCCCAAAGGATGATCGTGAGCTAAACGTAAAACCAAATTTTTAAACGTATTAGGCACCACTAACTGCCTCCGGGTATGGTCAGAACTGGGGTCCAAGCTTTCTCTATACAGCACGTTCCCTTCCACATAAAAACGCGGCAACGATCCCCCTCCCTTATTTTCATTATCAAAAGCATGGGTCAGGGCTGGATCTTGCCTTTGCTCCTCCGGAAAAGAAGGAAATTTTGCTACTAACTCGGCCGAAGCCCATGGTAGCTCCTGCCCTGTCGCTAGCTTGTTTCTATTCAAGGCCCGGCCTCGCTTTTCTTTACGTTTCTCCCCCTTCTGGGGTTTTACCCGCTCTCTAGAGGGCGTCACCAAACCGCTATGGGAGGGTAAGTCTGCCAGGGAATCCTTAGCGGGGACCTGGTTCTTCACCCTAGCTTTGCTTTGAGCTCGTGTGGATACTAGACCTAACTTCCATCCTTCCTCGCTATCAGCAGCAGCAGCTAAACCTTTAGCTAGGCCCTTTCGAAATTGCGGCCAATCCCTGCCTAATACAATAGGATGGGGCAACCTTGGTACCACCGCTACTGGGATGTCCTTACTTAAACCCATTCCCTTTACTGTTACTGTGTGCCTTGGGTATGCTGTAGCAGCACCATGCACGCATCGAATCTTAATTTTATCCTCAGGGTGCTCTTTATCACTCCCACTCTGAGGTCCTATCTCCTTCCATAGGCTTTCCGAGACCATAGACTGGTCTGCGCCTGAATCTAACAAGGCTTCAACCGGGATATTATTTACTGTGACCATCAGCAAGAATCCCTCCCCAACCTCCTTGGACTGGGTGGTGATTAGTGCTAGCCTAGTGCTACAATTCCTCCTGAGGTGTCCCTTTTGACCACAGGCAAAACACTTCCGCTCATTCATACCAGGGCTAAACAAAGGCCTAGATGAAGATTCACCCATCTGTACTCCTCCCTTCATTCCTCGTTCCCTCAAGACTGTACTTTCTGGAACACCTTTCCTCCTCTGACCTAAGGCCTGCGCCTCTAGGAACCGGTCAGCAAGGGCAACGGCGTCCTTGGTATTGTGGCAGTCTTGGAGGATTAGGAAGGACTGTACTTCCCGGGGTAGTGCTTCTAAGAATTGTTCAAGTATAATATCATCTATTACTGTGTCTATGCTCTTACCTTGTGGAGATAGCCATTTGTATGCCAAAGCCTTTATCCTATGGCATAAGGCCTGTGGTGTCTTGCCTGGGGTTAACCTGCACCCTCTTAAAAGTCGGCGATACACCACGGGTGTTAGGCCTAATCTGTCTCGTATTGCTTCAACGACAGCTCCATAATCGTTGGCTAGAGCACTGGGCATTTCCTTGTAGGCCGTGAGAGCCTCTCCCGTGAGGGATGGAGCCAATCGGATAACCCAGTGTTCTTTGGGCCATCCGCTCATGGTTGCTATGCGCTCAAACACTTCGAGGTGGTCATCAATATTAGCGTCCTTAGACCACTGGCCTAATGATAACATTCCCTGTCCAAGCATTCCAAGTCCTGTGGCAGTTCCTAGCGAACTGGTCACATTTTGTAGAGTCTCTGACGTCCGCCTCTGCTCTTTCATCCAGGATCCTAGCATGTCCAACACCGGCTGCTGCTGGGCACGTAACATCGCTGCCATCCTCTCTTGGGTCTGCACCGATCTTGCCTCCTGCTCCAGGAATCTCTCCGCAACCCAACTCATCAAAGTTGTGGGATCCATTTCGATGTACCTGTAGGGAATAGAAAAAGAAACACCAAGTGCGGCACCACCACAAAAGCACCTTCCTTTGCTCCCAGTTTAGCTCTGCCAGATTACCACCCCCTTGTAGCAGTGTCCTAAGATGACCCTCTTAGCTACGGGTTACCTGCTACAAGTGGAGTATCTCGCTTGCCAGCAGTATGGTAGCCTTAATAACAGGAACTCTGGTCCACCTCAGCTGAAACTTGTAATCTGCAGCACTGGTAAGCTCTTCAGGTATCTTGGTGAAAAAACATTTTTTTTTTTCCAAAGTGTCCACTCTTCAGAACTTTACTGGTATCTGTGGTTAATCACTTCTTCTGTGCAAGGCAGCAATTTTTTTTATAATCCGAAACAACTACGCCAAAACTCCGCCCCCTTCTATGTGACAACGCACCGCCTAGCCTGTGGCGTAAGCAGGCCAAGGGGATGTGAGCCACACAGTGGGGTGAGTTTAAAAGAGTCCTTGTTAGTGCTGAAGCCTTCCTACTGTAGTTGTGGAGTGAGTGACGACAGCCAAGGTTGGGTTTCCAAAGTAAGTAATGCTTTATTCATGCATAAGGTATTTGCACAAAGTATAGCAAAGGACACCGTACAGGACTTACTCCCCCGCCACAGAAGTATAATGGTAACCTTCTGTACCAAATAAAAGTTCAAGTGTTTATATAGCTTCTCCTGATACTTCTCAGGAACACATAAAATATTTACAAGCTTTCATCATTCTTCCAGCTTCATTACTACAACAGGGCTTCAATCTTCTAGTACTGCTTTCTCAGTATCTACTGGTAATAAAGAATCTTTCTCCTGTTGTACTTCTTTCTAGTGTCAAACAGCTTCCCATAGAAATGGCAATCTCCACAACTCTGGCTTATTAATGACTGCCTTCTTGTGTAGGAGCAGTTTCTCTATATTGCCTTCTATTCACAGCTGTACCACATGAAGCTTTGATTCATTCCATTCACTAGAACGCTGCTGTCTCTCATGCAAGTTCTAGAACATTGGCTTAAGGCTTCTCAGCACTCAATCATCAATTAGGAATACTTATAGTTCTTCACTCTATCATGCCAATTCTTAGGTAGCTGCTTTGTAAGATCCCTCAGCTCTGCCTGGTCTTCAAAGGCTTCTTTTAGCTCTCTGCACGGTTGCTGCCAATTAGCTTCTTGCTGGCAAGCATGTGTGTGCTCTTCTGAACTAGAGCTTAGCTCACGCTGTCTATCGCAGGGAAATGTTTGCAGCTTTCTAACAGGGACTTTTTTTATAGCCCCTCTTCCCTCTATTAACTTCAGGTTTATATTCAGGGTCTGGTTTACCCCTGCCTCTTTTAGCAAGCAGTCTATTGTCAGTTCCTATAGACTGACTTCTCTCAAAGCTATTTACTTTACAAGGCTTAGAAGAGTTTGCTCTGACCTGGTTTTTGCAGCGTCTGCCTCTGGGGAACTCCCCTGACTCCAAGTCAGTATTCCAGGCTTCTGAATCCAGCTCTGGGTCACCTCCAGGGTTTTCTCTCTCATGGAGCTGAGGTCTGCCTGTGTCTCTTCCTGGACCACCTGCAGGAACTCTCCCTTCCCTGGTTCTCTCCTTAGTTCCTCTGGGCTCAGCCTTTCTGCTTGCACTGCTCTGTAACCAGTTCCTCTTCTCCAGGCCTTGCTCCTCGAGGGCTTGCCGCTTCAGTGCTTGCTCCTCGAGCCCCTTCTCCCTACTAACTGCTGCTTCCTGGTTATGAGTGCAGAGTGGCCCAATCCGGTCTGACTCCCCCCACCTCCCTGATTGGCTATGACTCTGGGTTAGCCTAGAGCTAGGGTGTGGTTCTTTCCCTGCTCTTCTCTGCAGAGAATGTTTGTGAGCAGGAAACTTAACCCCTTCCTGTCCTGCCTCTCCAAGCATCTGAGGTGACAGAAAGTGATTTAAACCCATTTTCTCCTGTTTTTGGGGCTCTGCCTTGTCACAGTGTGCATCACAAGGCGCTTCAACCATGTAGCAGTCTACTCACATGAGTAAGTGTATGGGGACAGATCACAAAATGGAAGGTGTGCAACACAATATCCAGCAATCAAAACACATAAGACATGCACCACATGAGCGACACACCTGTATGTGGGCAACCCTGTGATCAAGCTATCTGCGTATGTTGCTGTGTGCATGTATGCCCAATCCCCAGGAGCCACAGACATGAAAGCAGAGGTTAGCACCGTGTGATGTAAGTTGCTCCTGTTGCAGTGCATACCCCTGCCCAACCCCCAGGAGGGAGTCCCAATGACAGACCTCTATTAGGCATCCCTGTGCCATGATGGCTACTGCTATGACACATTACCAGCTCTAGACAATCCCCAGGAGACATATGACCTGATCACAGAGGTCAAGTAGTCATCATGGTGCACTGGTACTGGCTGAAGCTGGAGTATCACAGCCCTGCCCCATCCCCAGGAGGCATCAGATCTGATGACAGAGGTCCAGCAGTCATCCTGGTGGTGTGGTAGTTGCTGCTGTTTATGTGTGGAACATCACCCTTGGCCCCAAAGGTTCCCAGACCTGCATACAGAGGTGTATCAAGCATCCTGGTATCAAGGTGGTTGCTCCAGTTGCAGTGTTGCAGGTATGCCTTATCCCCAGGAGGCATCATACCAGCTGACACAGGTCTACTCTACATCCTGGTGTGATGGTGGTTGCTGTTGTTGCAGGTTCCCAGCCCTGCCCTAACCCCAGGAGGCATCAGACCAGATTACACAGGTCTACTCTACATCCTGGTGTGATGGTGGTTGCTGTTGTTGCAGGTTCCCAGCCCTGCCCTAAGCCCAGGAGGCATCAGACTAGCTGACATAGGTCTACTTTACATCCTGGTGTTATGGTGTTTGCTGTTGTTTCAGGTTCCCAGCCCTGCCCTAAGCCCAGGAGGCATCAGACCAGCTGACACAGGTCTACTCTACATCATGGTGTTATGGTGTTTGCAGTTGTTTCAGTTTCCCAGCACTGCCCTAACCCCAGGAGGCATCAGACCAGATTACACAGGTCTAATCTACATCCTGGTGTGATGGTGGTTGCTGTTGTTGCAGGTTCCCAGCCCTGCCCTAAGCCCAGGAGGCATCAGACTAGCTGACATAGGTCTACTTTACATCCTGGTGTTATGGTGTTTGCTGTTGTTGCAGGTTCCCAACCCTGCCCTAACCCCAGGAGGCATCAGACCAGCTGACACAGGTCTACTCTACATCCTGGTGTTATGGTGTTTGCTGTTGTTTCAGGTTCCCAGCCCTGCCCTAAGCCCAGGAGGCATCAGACCAGCTGACACAGGTCTACTCTACATCATGGTGTTATGGTGTTTGCAGTTGTTTCAGTTTCCCAGCACTGCTCTAACCCCAGGAGGCATCAGACCAGATTACACAGGTCTAATCTACATCCTGGTGTGATGGTGGTTGCTGTTGTTGCAGGTTCCCAGCCCTGCCCTAAGTCCAGGAGGCATCAGACCAGCTGATACAGGTCTGCTCTACATCCTGGTGTTATGGTGTTTGCTGTTGTTTCAGGTTCCCAGCACTGCCCTAACCCCAGGAGGTATCAGACCAGCTGACACAGGTCTGCTCTATATCCTGGTGTTATGGTGTTTGCTGTAGTTGCAGGTTCCCAGCACTGCCCTAACCCCAGGAGGTATCAGACCAGCTGACACAGTTCTACTCTACATCCTGGTGTTATGGTGTTTGCTGTTGTTTCAGGTTCCCAGCACTGCCCTAACCCCAGGAGGTATCAGACCAGCTGACACAGGTCTGCTCTATATCCTGGTGTTATGGTTTTTGCTGTTGTTGCAGGTTCCCAGCCCTGCCCTAACCCCAGGAGGCATCAGACCAGATTTCACAGGTTTTCTCTACATCTTGGTGTTATGGTGTTTGCTGTTGTTGCAGGTTCCCAGCCCTGCCCTAACCACAGGAGGCATCAGACCAGCTGACAAAGGTCTACTCTACATCCTGGTATTATGGTGTTTGCTGTTGTTGCAGGTTCCAAGCCCTGTCCTAACTCCAGGAGTCATCAGACCAGCCGACACAGGTCTATTCTACATCCCGGTGTTATGGTGTTAGCTGTTGTTGCAGGTTCCCAACCCTGCCCTAACCCCAGGAGGCATCAGACCAGATTACACAGGTCTACTCTACATCCTGGTGTTATGGTGTTTGCTGTTGTTGCAGGTTCCCAGCCCTGCCCTAACCCCAGGAGGCATCAGACCAGCTGACACAGGTCTACTCTACATCCTAGTGTTATGGTAGTTGCTGTTGTTGCAGGTTCCCAGCCCTGCCCTAACCCCAGGAGGCATCAGAACAGCTGACACAGGTCTACTCTTCATCCTAGTGTTATGGTGGTTGCTGTTGTTGCTGGTTCCCAGCTCTACCCTAACCCCAGGAGTCATCAGACCAGCTGACACAGGTCTACTCTACATTCTGGTGTTATGGTGTTTGCTGTTGTTGCAGGTTCCTAGCCCTGCACTAACCCCAGGAGGCATCAGACCAGCTGACACAGGTCTACCCTACATCCTGGTGTTATGGTGTTTGCTGTTTTTTCAGGTTCCCAGCCCTGCCCTAACCCCAGGAAGGTGTCAGACCAGATTACACAGGTCTACTCACATCCTGGTGTTATGGTGGTTGCTGTTGTTGCAGGTTCCCAGCCCTGCCCTAACCCCAGGAGGCATCAGACTAGCTGACACAGGTCTACTCTACAGCCTGGTGTTATGGAAGGTGCTGCTGTGTATGTGTGGAATATCACCGTATCCCCAGGAGGCCCCCAGACCTGATGACAGAGGTGTAGTACACATCCTGGGGTCATGGTGGTTGCTGCAGTTGCCGTCTCCCAGCTGTGGCCCACCCCCAGGGGGCCCCAGCCCACAACACAGAGGTCTATCAGTCACCCTGGTGTTATAGCTGCTGCTGCTGTTGCAGGTTCCCAGCTCCGCCACATCCCCGGGAGGCAGCACACCAGATTCCAGTGGTCCACCAAGCATCCCGGTGTGATGGTAGCTGATGTTGGTACAGGTACCCAGCTCCCCCACACCCCCAGATGTCTGAGCCCGCACCACAGAGGCTGGATCAGCATCCAGGTGTCATGGTGATGGCTCCTGTTGATGTTGGATGGGCTGCCGAACACCGAGGTGTGTGCAGGATTGCACTAAGGGTATGGAGTCACACCCCCTGGAGATCAGAATTGGAACGCCGCACATGCCATGTTGCTGTCATGTCATGCCAGGAGATGGCAGGGACATGGCATGGGATGGCTGTGAGGCAGCGCACAGGGCACGTTGGTGTCACACCACACATGCCCAGCCTCACACCCACATATGCAGGCGGTGGTGCCAACATCTAGTATGGGACCCACTGCCCATAGCAGGAGTGTCCTCCATTGCACACAGACATGTGTACCATGTAGTTCACCATGGGCAGGGATACAGGGCCCTAATGGTTGCAAACATTGCTTATCCCCCCAGGTAGAGGACCTACGGAAGAAGGGCAGAGAGATGCGGCTACACTGCCCTGGATACCTCCGCCGCATGCAGCAGGAGGCAATGGCCGGGGGTGACGGTGAGTGCCACACCATGTCCCAGTGGCATGGCAGCCACACCATTGTGCCACACCATGTCCCAGTGGCATGGCAGCCTGTGATGCCACATACAATATGTCTGTGCTGTTTATGTTTATGTTTATGTTTATTTAAAACTTGGTATACCGCCCAACACCATGGGCACCTGAGCGGTTTACAATAAAATTAAAATAATTTAAAAATATTCGAAAATATTTAAAAATGTTTAAAAATAGGGCTGCAGGAAAAAGAAAAAGGAACGCCAATTTAAAATAATAGAAAAGAAAGGAAAGGAAAGAGAGAGAAAAAACGGAAATCAATAACAATTACAAATACAAATAACATCATGAAGCAGAAGAGGGAGGGGGGTTAGGGAGGGAGATTGAATGCTATTTGAAAAAGATGGGTCTTGAGTTGGGTCTTAAAGGATTGGTAGGACTCCTCTGCACGGAGCGAGGGAGGGAGAGAGTTCCATAGGCTTGGGGCCAGAAAGTAGAAGGCTGAAGAACGGGTGGAGGTAAGATGGGCCTGGGAGGGAGAGGGAAGAGACATACGGTTTATGTGAATGGAACGAAGCAAACGGTGAGAAGTACGAAAGTGAATCAGGTTGGCAAGATAGAAAGGGGTACCGGTGCGAACAGCCTTATGTGCAAGAATGAGAATTTTATACTGAACGCGAAAAGAGACAGGTAACCAGTGGTGTTGAAGAAGAAGAGGAGTAACATGATCGAAACGAGAAGCATAAGTGAGGAGGCGAATAGCGGTATTTTGAACACGTTGGAGACGAGACAATTGGGCTTGGGGGAGACCAGCTAGGGAGACATTACAGTAATCCAGACGAGACATCACTAGAGAGAGGAGAAGAGTAGCCAGAGCAGAGGAGGAAAGAAAAGGACGGATAGCGCGGAGCTGCCTAAGGGAGAAAAAAGAACGTTGAACAACAGAGGATATATGCGCCTTAAAGGAAAGAGAAGAATCAAGAGTAACGCCCAGGTAGCGGAGAGAGGAGACAAGGGGAATGGGCTGTGAAAAGAAAGAAGGGGCACAGGTGGGGGAGGGACTCCCAAAGGTGAACCAGATTGCAAAAGACTTAGCGGGATTTGCGTGAAGAAAGTTAGAAGAGAACCATGAAGCGATAGCAGTCAGACAGTGATTAAGAGGGGCTATGTCAGGAGAGAGAGAATCAGTATGAAACAAAAGAAAGATGTCATCCGCGTAATAGTACGCGGAGATACCAAACTGCTGAATTAAAAGGGCGAGAGGAGCTAAGAAAATGTTAAAGAGAAGAGGGGCAAGGACAGAACCCTGGGGGACCCCACATGCAAGGGAAGTGGGGGGGGGGGGGGGGAAGAAGAAGACCCAGTAACTACAGAGAAAGAGCGACAAGAAAGAAATGAGTGAAACCATCAAAGAACCGTGCCAGAAAGACCAGCATCCCGAAGACGAGAGAGGAGGGTGCGGTGATCCACCAGGTCGAAAGCCGCAGAGAGGTCAAGGGAAACAGCTAAAGTAAAGAGACCACGATCGTGAGCAGTGTGAAGTTCATTAAGAAGGGAGAGAAGGACAGTTTCAGTGCTGTGGCCGGGACGAAAACCTGATTGCCGGGGATGGAGAGTGAGGGAAACTTCTAGGTGAGAGGAAAGTTGATTAAAGACCAATTTTTCAAGAAATTTAGAAAGGAAGGAAAGATTGGAGACAGGACGCCAGTTTGAAAGAACAGAAGGATCGGAAGAACGGGATTTTAGAATAGGGCGGACAGCAGCATGTTTCCAGCTTGCAGGAAAAGTGCCAGAAGACAAGCTGGAGTTGAACATGGAAAGAATGTAGGGGGAGAGTGCTAGGGAGGGGTCCAAAAGCCAACGAGAGGGAATAGGATCAGCTGAGCAGGTGGTTTTGCGAATGGAAAGGAAGGCGTTTGAGAGAATAGTGGGAGTTATTACTTCGAAGGATGACCAGGAGTGAGACAGCACAGGAGCGGAATGGGATGGGGAGCGGACGGGAGGAGGGGAGGGCATAGCAGGGGGGGAGAGGGGAAGAGGGCATGAAGGAAAAGATTGGCGAAGGGTAGCAACTTTAGTGGCGAAAAAGGAGGCAAGAGAGGAGGGGTCCGGGAGGGAAGATGCAGAAGAAAGGGAGGGGGAAGAGGAGGAGTGAGATGCAGTGAGTGAATGTAAAATGGAATACAGCTGACGGGAGGAGTTTGAAGAAGAGGAGATAAGATTCGAGAAGTAATCACGTTTTGCAGCGGCAAGGAGAGAGCGATAATAGCGGTGACAGTGATGAAAAGCCGAGAGGTTAGCAGAAGAGGGATGTTTCCGCCAAAGGCGTTCAGCCCGGCGGAGATGCCTACGAGGTAAGAAAAGGCCAGGGTGGAACCAACGGTGGCGGGAGTAGCAATGTGAGGGAGGACGGGGATGAAGGGGTGCAACAGTATCTAAAGCGGATGAAAGGGAGGAATGCCAGAGATGAGTCTGGGCATCAATAGAGAGGGATTCAAAGTCAGGGGGGAATAACACAGTAGAACATGGAAACTGGGAAAGCGTGTCCGCAGTGATCTTACGGACAGGAGGTGGTGTAGACCTTGAAGCCGAAGAAAGGACTGAAGCTCGTGGGGGAACCGGAACTGAAAAAAGAAGACAATAGTGATCAGACCAAGGAAGGGGGAAGGAAGAAAGAGAAGAGCAGAAGGAGGGAAAAGAGGCAGAAGAAAGGAGGAGGTCAAGAGAATGGCCAGCCGCGTGAGTAGGGAACGACACAGATTGATGAAGAGACAGGTCAGACAGAAGAGCAAGAAATGAGGAATCTCTTGTAGTAGTTGGAGAATCAGCATGGACATTGAAGTCACCTAGGATTAAGAGATGGGAATGAAGCAGGGAAACCTCCGAGATGGTGGCTAGTAGGGAATCCCAGGAGGAGGACGAGAGGGAGGGAGGAGCGTAGACGAGAAGGAAATAGTATGGGGTAGGAGAAGAATCCAATCGCAGGAGTAAGGATTCTGGATAGAGCAAGGATGGCGAGGAGGAGAGTTCAGTAAGAGGAAGGGAGGAGCGATAGATAACCGCTACGCCCCCACCACTTCTACCCCGATGAGAAGTGGAGAGAAATGAGTACCCTGGCGGGAGGCAGCAGTTTAGTAAAGGTTCGTCGCCTTCTTTTAACCAAGTTTCGGTTAAAAAGAAGATGTCTAAATTGTGGAGCGTGACTAGGTCATGTACAAGAGAAGTTTTGGAGCGGATGGATCGGCAATTCAACAGTGCAAGTTGCAGGAGCAGAAGGGAAGGGGAGAGCGGTGGGGGAGGAGGAGATTGGGTACGATGACAGTAGATGAGATTGGGTAGCTGGCGAGCAAGGGGACCGGGAGGGAGAATAGCAGACGGTGCAGGACGCCACCCCCAGTGTACTTGGATGGTGGACATGGAGCAGAGGAAAAACAAAAGCAGAGGGCCAGAGGACGCCAGGGACCGGGCACTAGAAAGCGGTACGTGAGGGAGCGAGGGAGAGGCAAACGACAAGGTTAAAAGTGCAGGGATAGCAGGGTTGGACATAGCAAAACAGAAGCCTCGAAACTCTCGCCCCGTACCTCGCCCCAAGGAGCGCGCACAAGGCGCACCAAGGAGATGTTTAAAGGGCGCAGGGCCCGGCGTCACTTCCGGGGTCGGGACTACGGTACCTTGGAGACAGAGAGACAAACAAGCACGTTGAAGCTGTACAACGGAGGCAGGCAGCAGGTAGCAGCAGGAGACAGTCAGCAACTAAGCAAGCAGCAGGCAGTGGAAGGCACACACAACAGCAGCAACGGGGCGCCGCACCAAGGAGATGTTTAAAGGGCGCAGGGCCCGGCGTCACTTCCGGGGACGGGACTACAGTACCTGGGAGACAGAGAGACAAACAAGCACGTTGAAGCTGTACAACGGAGGCAGGCAGCAGGTAGCAGCAGGAGACAATCAGCAACTAAGCAAGCAGCAGGCAGTGGAAGGCACACGCAACAGCAGCAACGGGGCGCCGCACCAAGGAGATGTTTAAAGGGCGCAAGGCCCGGCGTCACTTCCGGGGATGGGACTATGGTACCTGGGAGACAGAGAGACAAACAAGCACGTTGAAGCTGTACAACGGAGGCAGGCAGCAGGTAGCAGCAGGAGACAGTCAGCAACTAAGCAAGCAGCAGGCAGTGGAAGGCACACACAACAGCAGCAACGGGGCGCCGCACCAAGGAGATGTTTAAAGGGCGCAGGGCCCAGCGTCACTTCCGGGGGCGGGACTACGGTACCTGGCTTGCTCTCCTTTAGCGTAAACGTTTTGCGCACAGCTCATTTACATATTGTTTGCATCTCTGCTCAGTAAAGAAACGGCTCAGATCCCCCTCTCAACGGTTCCACTTCCTTTTTTTCTTCCTTCCTTTTCTTCAAACACATGATGCCCTGTTCATTTCTGCCTTCTCCACAGAGGCTGCAGATGCTGGGGAGGGGACCTCTGAGCCCACACCACCTGGTGGAAGCCCCTCCGTGACCACTGGAAGTACCAATGTGGAGGACGTACCTGCAGCAGCGGAGGACACCATGGATGTAGGGGAGGAATACCATGGAAGGTGGGGAGGGGTGGGAGGAGGGGGTGGTGGAGGGTGCTGGGGAGGTGGAGTGGGAGGGTGAGGAGGGTGAAGGTGGTGGGGAGAGTGAGGGAACCAGCCAGGGCAGGGAGGGCAGGGGGGCATGGAGGGTGGGGAGGGGGAGCCTGTGCCTGAGAGCGGCCACCTTTCACCACAGGGCACTGGGGGCCCCTGCCAGCTGCCCCATGTGTATGGCCAAGGTGTAAGGCTGGGTGTGGGACCCCCACACATTGCCACACACAGGGCCCACACACATGCCACCACCCAGACCACAGCCACATGGCGTGGATGCGGTGGCAAATGTGTGGGTCTTCTGTGTGTGGCGATGGGCACTGTTATGCGGACCCTGAGTGACCATGGCCACGCCATGAAGCAGCTGACAGCTGCTGTTCAGGGTATGGCTGAGGTGATGCGCCGCCAGCATTATCATGGCATGTTCAGGGCACATACCAGCCATACCCCCATGGTGGGCCCCCGGGTGTGTGAGCCACATATATAGCTGTGGCCATCTCCCAGTGCCTGCAAGGTAGTTAATTGGATGAACAGATGGCAAAGGTGGCAACCCTAATAGCCAAATGTATCCCCACTAACATGTGAGACAGATGTACATGCTGGTATAACGCCAAATGTGAACTAATTCTAATGTTAACCTGCCTGTGGGAGGGTATTGTTATGTTATACCTTTTAATGTTTGTATGGCACCTACTGACACATATGTGTATTAAAACATTGTGTAGGCAGCCAAATCTTGCAATGGTCATGTGTCCTCCGTACATACATGCTATAGTGGTGAGTATGACACCGGTGTGCATGTTCCAGTATGTATGTGTGCCACATACATTGCCCCTGCCCCACAACAGGCTGTGTGAAGTGTCATATGCGCTTCCAGATGTATCCCCTGCTTGCATCATGTTGAAACCATGTGCTGCACCGTCCAGCAGACACAGACACATTCACGCTGTCACCGATAGTCAGTCTGTAGCAGGGATGCACTACATGATAGGACGGTGAGGAGGTGCGGATGTGATACCCATGATGCAGCCCAGATGTGATGTATACAGAGATCCACATGTCTGACAGGGTGTTGGTGCGGCTCACCACGATGGGGTCTGGTGGGGTGGAGGAGCAGTGGCTCACTACAAGCGCTGGAGGGGGATAAACAACTGACAGATGGGTCAGCCATGTAGATAGCCTGATGTGGATGATATGCAGGGATAGAGGGGAGCTATACCCCACAATGTTGTTGAACAAGCAGACATATACAGCAGGTGGCAGGAGGAGGGAGGGTGTAACCCCCGGCATATGTATGGCCGTGAACACATGGCACAGTGCATGGCACACAGGACATGTGTGGACCTCCCTGTCATGACTGCTGCTGGTTCAGACACTCCACCAGCCTGTGACATGGTAGGACACATGTGACCATGGTAACCCCAATTGGGACAGCACACTCATGGATCCCCTGACACAAACAATGGACACATGCACATCGGTGACCAAAGGTAAAGCGGTCTTTAATGCAGTGGTTAGTCCAATGT
This sequence comes from Ichthyophis bannanicus, assembly GCA_033557465.1. NCBI lineage: Eukaryota > Metazoa > Chordata > Amphibia > Gymnophiona > Ichthyophiidae > Ichthyophis > Ichthyophis bannanicus. The sequence continues at coordinate 618,312,974 of CM066034.1, read as the reverse complement.
ACAAACACAGACCTATGGCTTGTGTGACCGCCCATGCCCCTCCACACCCTTTGCTGCTGCAGCTGCCTCTTGTGCCACTTCTGGCTGCAGGATACGTCCCATCACGGCCTTGAAGGCATCTGCCAGCTGGCCTATTCCAGCTGTGATCTCCACGGCAGTCCCTCGCAGTTGCTGTGTCTCCAGTGTGTGCTCCCTGATGTTCCTCTGGAGCCCACACACCGCCCACATGAGTGCCCGCCTCACCTGGCATTGGGCACGCTGTACCTGCTGCTGGCCACGCATTTCCACCTGGATAGCTATCAGCGCCTGGCAAGTGCCTGTGGAGGGGAACAGAGTGATCTGTGAGACATTTGTTGCCTACACCCCAGCGTGTATGACCTGCCCATTCCCCACCATGCCACACCAACCACCCCAGACATGGCCAGGGGGGCATATGTATGTGTGGAGGTCCACTGTCATTGTGCATGTGTGGGGCCCCACCGCTGTGTCTGGGGGTTGGTGTGCCACATGAGCACATGCAACCATTCTGCCAATTACCCACCTGCAGCATTCCTGTGTGCCGATGCCATATGTGCCCTCAGCTCTTGGAGGATGACATGCATAGCGCCCGTTGTTGCAGTCGATGGCCCTGGCAGTGGCAACATGGGGCTGACCCCCATATCCTTGGGCCCCTCCCCAGCCACTGTGGTGCCTGTGTACCCGCTCTTCTGTGGTGACTGTTCGTCCTCTTGGGCTGCCACCTCCTCAGGCATCACATCGGCCCATGGGGTGTCTGGGGCATCGCTGGCGGCAGCCTTTGCATGTGGCGCCTCTTTGACCTCCGCTGGCTTGGCTCACCGCCATTGTCCTCTTCGGCCACCTCAATGGCCTGGATGTTACCTGGTGGGGGTGGAACAGGGTACAAAGTAGATTTGGGGTTGACACAGACATATACGTAGAGCACATTGTAACATCACCACCGTGGGCAATGTGTGTACCGCCTGTACGTGATGTCACAGCGCCTACACTGGGGCAGCACATGTGTGTCAGCTGTGCTGTACCTTGGAGGGGGGCAGCATGTTGTGGTGCATGGGGTGCAGTGCCACATTGTCTTGTCTGACCTGGGGGTCGGTGTGGCGAGTGCTGCACACACAATGCGCAGCAACAGGTGCACACTGTGTGTGAGACATGGGCTCCAACCACAGAGCTACCTTTGGCCAGTGTGTGTGTGAGGCCTTGCAAGGAGTATGTGGCCTGTCACAGTGTGTGTGAGCATCATGTATGCACTGTGGGGTACAAGTGTGGATGGTAGATATTGCTGAAGGCGTGGCAGTGAGCCAGACTAGTGTGGGGACTGGGGGAGCGCTGTCTGATGTGTGTTGTGGATGGGGAGCTATGCAGGACTGGGCACCCTGTGGTGCAGGTTCCATGGGATGGAGGGGCCTGGCATGCATGAGGTCGCACTGGGTGGCAGGGGTGACCTTAGAACAGTGTCACCCAGCACCACAGTGCATGTTCGGGGTTCGACCTAGGGTGGTGTCGGTGTTGGGGCAAGTGCATCTGTTCCAGAGGTCTCTGGGACTGGTACTGGGACATGACATGGGGGTGGGAGGGTGTGTACACTGTGTCTGTGGGGGTGTGCATGCACATATGGTCATGGGTTGGGTGTCCTGGGGTGGTCAGTACAAGGCCTGGCTGACTGGAGCCATACCTATGCTGGTGGCAGTGGGATAGGGTGGGTTGGCATGGTGGGTGTGGTTCACCTGTGCATGTGCACAGTACATTGCACATCACATGGGGACATGACATATCCCTCACCGTTAGATACAGGATGTACAACATACTCCACGGTGTCACACACCTATCGCTGGACATGTACGCCTCCCACTGCCCAGGCTGGGGACAATGCAATATCTATGGTCCGTACCTGGCAACATCACGTAGATGGTGGCCCCATGGGTATGAAGGTCACGTTTCACTCCTACATGCTCTGGAGGCCACTACAACATCTATGCTCGCTGTTCCATGGAGGTAGTTACTGGAAACACAGCCACGGTGTGACGGTGGTTGGTAGGGTAAGTGTTCAGCTGACATGTTATAGATTAGTGACGGCATGCATTACAGTGTAAGCACAGGGCCATAAGGGACCACAGATCTGTGGATTACAGGGTGTGCAGAGCTGACAGGGCAAAAGGATGTGTGAGCGTGAACGGCAGATGCATGGCAGGGGCTACAATGGGTCTGTTGCGAATTTCACAATGTAACATGACAGGTCTGTTACTGTGCTTGTGCTGTACACCTCATGCCCTTGAGATGTTGACCTGCAGATTCTCACAGTATGCCAGCAGTGGTGTGTGTCGTATGTGTGCGATATCTGTGTGACATACATCCCAGCTCATCTCAGGGCTCGGCTGTGTAAATCCCTTGTCAATGTGCTGTGATCTGCCCATTGACAGAACATATCTTGATGTTGTCTGGCTCTGATCGGCAGGTGTGGAGTAGATCCCCCAGGGCACTCGGTTTCGCTGTTGCTTCATTTGCATGATGTGTGTGTCTTCCCATGCAACAAGGGTTTGTGATGATGCATCCATGCGTGTGTCAGATGTGTGTGACATATGTGGCTTGTAGGGGTACACCCGACATGGGCTGTTTTGTTTCTGGTGGGGGTGGTAGTCCATCCCTGTCTTGGGAGCAGTGCGTTGACATGTGCACGGTGGGGTAGGGTTGTCATTCCACCTGGCCGACTGTGTCCCCCCCCTCGTTTGGGACACCTTTTCAGTGCTGTAAAATATCCACCACTGTGCATGTCTGGTATACACCCCCAGGTACCTGTTGTAGCCCCCCTGGGGACACGTTGTAACCCGTTGCTGCCCCGGTGGCCTCCTCTGCATCTGGTCAGCCACACCTGCTCCCAGGACATGGGCCCGCACCACCCCGTGGCATGCCCAGTGTGTGCATGGTAGACAGCTGTATGTGTGCTGCATGTCTTGAACATACCTGCTTGTGGGTTAGCCTTGTCCATCGCCAGGGAGAGGCCATGTATGTAGATTGGGCCTAGCGGCTCAGCAAGCTACTACTCCAGGGGCATGAGGCTTGGGATGAAGGGGCCGCCCCCACCAGTGCCGCTAGCATGTCGGCATTCTGCAGTCATGTGTGCACGGACCCCCTGCCTGATATCATTGAACCTCTTACAGAGGTTGTCAAGGTCCCTTGGTGGCCCCCCAGCCTGTGTCACGGCCCCCTGCACCTCCTCCCACACCTGGGTCCTTATGCTCACAGTTGTGTGTGAGCTCATGCGCCCATACATCTCCTCATAGTGTTCGAGGACACTTGCCAGCAGGTTGTGATTTTCCTGCTGGCTGAATCGTATGGCTCTCTTCCTCTCCCCATCTGGCACAGGTGTCCGCCTATGCTTGCCTGTGCTATGTCCCTCAGGCTGCTCCTGGGTGGGGTTGGACATAACCTATGAGCCCACAACCTCGGACTCTGGATGACCCAACCCTTCCGTCTCTGGGGGCTGTGGCCCTGGCATTTCCCCGGACACCCCACCTGTCATGTCCAGCCGCAGCATGTCCCTGCTCTCCCTGTCCTCCCTCTGCATTCTGTCCTCCTGTGGCCCTTGCCCCCTCCCCGTCACCTTCACCAGCCCTCGCCATCTAAGCCACTCACCAGCCCTGCCTCTTATCACCTCCACCACGCACCAACCCAACCACACGCCACCCCCACCGCCGACTGACTGTGGCACTCACCTCCCCCACCACACACCAACCCTACCACCTACCTCACCCACCACCCATCAACTGTGTCAACTACCTCCCCCACCACCCACCAACACAGCCACCTACCTCCCCCACCACTCACCAGCCCAGACACCTACCTCCCCCACCGCTCACCAACCCTGGCACTCTCCACGCCCAACCTGCCTCCGACCCTCTGATCGCTTCACCCCCGATAACGCATGCCTTCAAACTCGCTCGCCTTCACTAACCCCTCAGTATGTACCAGGTGATCACATTAATTTATGGTATGTTTGACCATGTGCGCGTGTTTGCGCATGTTGCACATGCGCAGAGGCAATGCGTAGTGTGCGTACGTGGAACAGTGCACCGCACATGTGCAGACACATACACATCTTATGCATGTGCGGCACACAGTTCCATTATCCCCTATCACATGTGGGATGGTCACGGAACCAGGCACCGCACACGCATGTGTGGTGGCAGCTCCCACCATACCATCCATTATGGCTTGTGCATATCCTGGTGCAGCACATGCACAGACATGTACTCGTCTTGCGCATGTGCGGCACACGGTTCCGCTAACCCCTGTCGCCTGTGGGGTGGGTGTGGAACCAGGCGCCACACATGCACAAGACATGTATGTGTCTGCTCATGTGCGGCGTACTGTTCCACATACACACCCTATGCATCACTTCTGCAAATGTGCAACACGTGCAAACACATGCAGATGGACAAACATACCATAAATTAACGTGAACACCTGGTACACGCTGAGGGGTGTCGTCAGGTGTCCCCAGTGGCCAGTGGCTATAAGGGCATGCTGAGCATTTTTATTATTTTTAAGGAGCAATGGCTCTTTAAGGCCAAGTGCAGTTTGGTCCTTGGAGTTTTAGCTCCTTGTGAGAACAAATTATATAAGCCAAGAGTGGAGGGTAATAAGGCTTTATTTCCCCTTTAATGCAAGGGTTCACTAAGACATAAGAAAATAAAGATAGTCCTTCTTTATAAAGGGTTCCACCAAATAAGCAGGCAAACAACTATTATAAGCTTCACAACTGAATGCAGGGTTTAACTGAGGATTCCTTCATTCCAAAGTAAATTAAACAAGCAGGCAAAACAAACTGTTATAAGCTTCACAATTAATTGCAGGGTTTCTTTTATATTTACAGTTCTACTAAGGACTCAAGACTAGTAGTAGCACAAAAGGAACAATCCATGGATTCATCTTGAGGAATGGGAATAGTATTCTCAAAGTCTATTTCCATGGACTCTGCGTCACTGGCTTCTCCCTCTGAATAAGTGCTTTCCCTTGTGGCTACAAGTTTACAGGGTCTGTCTCTGTTTCTTTGCTTCCAGTAAGACTCTTCTGTTAAGCCCTTAGGTATTGTTTTGAAAAGCTCTGCTTTGTTCCCTCTTCTCATATACTGAGTGTCTGCTTTATCAGAGTTTCTAGGAGCAAGGCTTTCTTTTAAAAGTAAAAAGCCACCATACCTTGTCTTCCTGCAGCTGCTACACCTGGAGCTTTCACTCTGACGTACTTCTCTTTGGAGACAGGTTTTCTTGTGCAGTGCTTTGCCTTCCTGAAGCCCAGGAAAACTTGGTGAGGAATCCCAACCTCTGTGCTTCTGTGTAAAGGTAGCTTTGCTATAGGAACCTCTCCTCCTTGTACCTTGTAATCCTGGTCCAGCGAACTCAGGTGAATGTAGACTTCTCTTAAAGAATGGCTCCTTGGTTTTCTGTGCTCCTCTTTCAGCTGTTACTGCTCTTGTTGTGCTGCTTGATCCAGCTATGTTACTTGGGCTTGGAGTGTCACTCCTTCCAGCCAAACTGCTTCTCCTGGCAGCCTCTCTCTGGACTCCGTCTCTCTGTGCTCTGCCCCTTTGGACTCTATCCCTCTGGATAATCTCCGTCTGGCTTCTGTCCCTCTGGGCTTGCTCCATGTGGACTCTCTCCTTCTCCACACTCCTTCTCCTTCCTTCTGGCTGAACTGCTGCCGGCTGAGTTCCCTCCGAATGGATTCCTCCTGACTGGATTCCTCCTCCACTCCTTGCACACCTACACCCTCTGGCTGTCTTTCCTTTATAAAGGCATTTTACCTTTGAAACTCCCGGGCTTGCCTTCAGGTGCAGCTGGTTAACACTCATACAATCAGTGGCTGGGCACGTTGACTCAGCCTCTGTAGGCTTACTCCTGCCCCCTCTAGCTGTGCTGCGAGGTAATTGCATCTTCTGCACATCCACAGCTCTATGAAAGACAGGGTTTTTTTCTAAACCTGCACCTTCCGTGGCTCCAGCCTCATGACAGGGGTTAATGCAGGCAAGCGAGTTTGAAGGTGTGCATTATTGGTGGTAAAGCAAATGGAGGGTCAGAGGCAGGTCAGGCATAGAGAGTGGCAGGGTTGGTGAGTGGTGGGGGAGGTAGGTGGCTTGGTTGGTGGGTGGTGGAAGAGGCGAGCGATGGGCTTGGTGAGTGCTGGGGGAGGTGTGTGGCTGGGTTGGTGAGTGGTGGGGAAGGTAGGTGACACGGTTGGTGGGTGGTGGGTGAGGTAAGTGGCAGGGTTGGTGTGTGGTGGGGAGGTAGGTGGCATGGCTGGTGGGTGGTGGGGGAGGTAGGTGACAGGGTTGGTGTGTGGTGGGAGAGGTAGGTGGCACATTTGGTGTGTGGTGGGTGTGGTGTGTGGCAAGGTTGGTCAGTGGTGGGTGTGGTGTGTGGCTGGGTTGGTGAGTGGTGGGGAGGTGAGCAGCGGGGTTGGTGTGTGGTGGGGGAGGTGAGTGCAGGGTGAGCGTGAGGTGGAGGAGGTGAGGGGGGTTGAGTTAATAGTGTCCACTATGGCGGGCTTTGTGGTTGCTTCATGTGCACTGGGGGATGTGCAGGGATTGTGGTTGCCTGACGAGGGAGATGGTGTCCATGGGGCTGGGGCATGGGGCAGGGGTGCAGTCCTGTTGCAACACCGACCTGCAGCTGTGGGGACAGGCCAGGCAGGGGCTGTGCCGGCACGGCGCAGGAGGCGTGCCGAGGTGCAGGCTCACCAGCCTCACCTCTAGAGGCCAAGGCCCCAGCTCCAGGACATGCTTGAGGATCAGATCATCTCCCTCTACCACCTGAGCACAGGGGCTATTAGGGAGCTCTATGAGGATCTGAAACCTGACCTCGAGCCCCTGACTGGTTGGTCACATGCCATACCAGGTTTGGTCAATCTCCTTGGTGCCCTACATTTCTTTGCCTCTGGCTGTTTCCAGTCATCTGTGGCCGCAGTTGGTGGCATGAGCTGCCCCACCTTCTCACACTGTCTCCACCAAGTACTGTGTGCCATGATCAGCCAGGTTGGGAATTACATTGCATTTCCCAACACTAGGCAACAGTGGGGGACCCTGACCCTGGCCTTTGAGGCATTTGCCGGGTTACCACATGTGATGGGAGCTATTGATTGCACACATGTTGCCCTGGTCCCTCCCAGAGACAGGGAGGCAGTGTTCCGCAACTACAAGCACTACCACTCCCTGAATGTTCAGGTTGTACGTGATGCAGGTATGCATATTCTGAATGTGGTCCCGCAGTTTGCAGGGTCCACCCATGACTCTATATCCTGCATCACTTGGCACTGTACAGACAATTTGAGGCCATTCAATTTGAGGACTGTATACTGCTGGGTTGGTATTTGTCATCTCTGACATGCACATCGTATACCCCTGCTAGCTGTCTGCACATGTCTGTCTTTGACGTGTGTCCCGAGTTGTGTGTGTGTGTGTCATCTTTGTGTGAGAGAGCTGACGCGGGGGGGGGGGGGGAGAAACTCCAGGTCTTCTGTGCTGCGGTGCTGTGTTTTGGTGGCACACTGACATTTGACGTTTCATGCCATTTGACATTGTGTGTTTAGGTAGGCACAGTATGACACACATGTATGCTTCATGTTTATCAACAGTGTGGTGCTGTCTATGCCATCCTGCCTGCCATGGTGGGATACCTGTTCCTGTCGCACCATCTGTGTGTGGACAGTAGCATGACCATTACATGCTTGCACATGTGTGCATCTCTGCCCTTGTCCAGGGTGAATTGCATGTCTGTCTCTGATGTGTTCAGGGCTGGCGCTACTACCCTTCGGCCTCCGTTGTCTGTCCATGTGTCTGCTGTGGTTCAGGATAATGTTGTTTGCACTCCTTCTACCTCCCCCGTGCTCTGTATCTCACACCTCCAGACACTATGTTTCTGTCTGATCTGTACGTGCTGTGGGTTTGCACGTACATTCATGTGTGCATGTGTGTGGAACTCAGTTCCTGGTTTAACGTTCAACATTTCTTTCTGCAGGTGACGCAGGATATGGGTGTCGGCCCTGGTTGCTAACCCTTTTGCGTCTACCACAGACACGTGCAGAGCTGAGGTACAATGAGGCCCATGCCTCCAGTCACTCTGTCATTGAGCGCACCTTTGGCGTTTTGAAAAGTCGCTTCAGGTGTCTGGATAGGACCAGCGGGGCCTTACAGTACAAACCCGTGACAGTGGCAGAGATCATTATTGCCTGTTGCATCCTGCACAACATTGTTCTCAGGCACAATATCGATGTCCAAATTGATGAGGATCTGGAAGAAGATCCAACGTGCTCTCCTGTACGTGCCTGTGGTGACACACGTGAGGGCGCAGCACTCAGGCGGCAGCTGATTGAGGAGCTATTTTCATGTGAGTACTGGATGTTTTGGAAATAACATTTGGATAGATATATGTACTACTACTACTACTGAGCATTGGTATCACACTACCAGTCATACACAGCACTGCACTGACATTGCTGACACAATGCCTGGCCATCTGGGCTTACAATGTAGTCCAACTGCCAACACAGAAGGTGTGGGCAGGGGCAACAGCGGATGGCGGTGATTAATTCAGTCAGGATTATTAGGCTTAGACAATGTGGTAGGCTGTCACACAGGGTTTTGAGATGTTTGGTGAGGGTGGCTGCCCTGCTGCCACAGGTAGTTAGTTCCAGGCATTGGGTGCTGCAAGGTGACAGTTGTGTGGTCCCGCGTTAACAGTGGGGGAGCGGCCCATAGATAGGACCAGTTGCCTTGACGTGTGGGGATGACATTTGGGGGATGTGAGGGGATTGATTGGATTGTAGGCTCTGATGAGCAGGGACTGTGTGTTACATTTTTCGGTATGGCGATGCATATAGGTGGTAGCACTGTTTACATTCTCAGTAGTAGTAGTAATATTTGTAGTACTTGGGTTATGCGAATCAAGGTACAGGGCAACCACAGTGTGATTGCATGTATAGCTCAGCAGATGCATCTTGACCTCGCATGGAGCCTGTGAGGTGTCCTGACAGGTGGAGTATTATTGTCATGCTGAGGCTGTCGGTAGATTAGCCATGCAGCACAGTGTTGCATACATTGCGGTGGACAGAGATGAATTCGAGGCAGACCAGCAAAGTGTAGATTACAGTGACCAGGATGGCGGGTGATGAAGGGGGGCATTAGCGTTTTATTTGTGTGTTCAGGGGTAACGTCAGGAATCTTGCTGATGTTATCTAGAGGGACACTGCAGGCCTTAGTTACATGATGGGTATGTCTGGGGAAGGGGAGCGAGGGGTCGTAGAGAACTGCTACCTTGATGACCACGTCGACAGTGGGTGTACCAACCTATACATAGACAATGTAAAGGTTGGAGAGGGTTTAGGGGCGCTGCCCAGATGTTCGGTCTTGGCCATGCTCAATTCATGCAGTGGGAGAACCTGCAGCCAGCAATTTCAGGGGGCAAACTGAGATCAGGGTGTGGATTGCCAAACATAGTTCAGGCGTGGAGAGATATCTTTGGGACACACCAGCATACAGCTGCTACTGATAGCCAGGGGATGTGCCTGCTGCACCAGGGAACTGGGTATGGGGCCAGGGGAATGTAGCAGCCCCTGCATATATCCCTTTCATGCAGCACCTGGGAGTTGGTTAGCAGGGGAGGTGCTATGGGAGACATATGGGGAAAGCAGGGGAGGTGCTATGGGAGACATATGGGGAAAGCAGGAGTGTACTGAGATCTTTGGACTGAGCATGTGAGCATGTGAGCATGTGAGCAGAGAGGTCACAAAGGGGATGGACAGGCTACAGGCCCTTGGACTTGGCCAGGAACACGTCAGTGGCAGGTTTGGGTGGGGGCAATTAGGTACAGTGTCATGATGAACTGCCAGACTGTGACGGATCTAGGGGGTTATGAGAGATGAGGACGTGAAGCTGGTATGATTGTTGCACAGCTCCAACATTACATATGTATGTTTCCCGTGTGTTTCTCAATCCACAGGACATGCTTGGTGACACTCCTGGTGCTGTAGGGCAGTGGCAGTTGTGTGTACCTCATTCAACATGCAGGACACTGGAGTAGGTGGACATACACGTGATTTGTCTGTGTGGACAGTCAGGAGCAGCATATGTCAGAGGTTATCTGCCTAATGTACATATGTTGTGGATGACCTATTTAGCGTGCTCCCCCGTACCCCATATGTTGATGTTGGGCACACATAGCCACATGTGTTTGTGCCCAGTTTGTCTTTTCCAGCACTGTCTCTGGGACGCATCCAAGAGGGCTGCGTGTGCCTACAGGTCCTAGGTATTCTGGTGGTGGGTCACACTTACACCATTCCCTGACATTGTAGCATCAGCCAACAGCAGTGTATCATAGCATTTGCAAGACCTTTATCTCCACTATTCTCCAATTGTGCACATACAGGACATATGTTACTGGTGGCACGCTCACCATCTCATAGTGTGTGTGTGTGTGTGTGTGTGTGTGTGTGTGTGTGTGTGTGTGTGTGTGTGTGTGTGTGTGTGTGTTTGGGAGTGGCTCTGTTATGATACAGTGTGCATGCAGTTTGCATTATCATGCGGTGGGCGGGGTCTGCACACCTGTGGAGTGGTGGTGAGTGTGCTATCTCTACCTTACTTGTGTTAGCCTTGTGCACAGTGTGCGCATGTGTTGTGTGTTGTGGGTTGACCTATCTCATGTGTGTTGACAGACCACTGCACAACAGCATTTATGTATCCCAGATATCACCATAATTTGGACATACGGACATGGCGGTTTGACATGGGGACATGGTTATTTGACACATATTGATGACATCTTCTGCCTTTACTGAGATGTGTTGTGGACTTTGCCTGCCTGTGAGGATCCCAAACAGACATTTGCTGCAGACACACAGTAGGTCATACCTTGGATCGTTTGGGTGTAACATCAGCCTTTATATGTTTGTGTTTTGCTGTTTGATTCATGGACCTTTTCTGTTGGATCCCTGTGCACCAATGCTGATGGACATGGGGTACAGCTGTGATACGCCTGTGTTACTTGGGCATGGTTGTGACCATATCCATGGGACGCGCTCATCTGCGGTTGCATTTCCAAATGTCCACAACATGCACAGTGTTGTGTGTTGTGATCATGTTATGTTTGCCTGTGTGACGTTTAATTACGTCGATACTAATGTTTGACTCCCTGCAATGTGCCCTGATGTTGCATCCAGCAAAGCAAGACAGTGTTTTTCCTTATTCTGACACAGGGCAGCGGACACACACAGCACATCTACTTAAGTGCATCTGTGGGCGACATCACCCACCTGTTGGAGAACACAACAACACCATTCAACTATCCCTGGGAGATGGTGCCATAGGATGTTTTACCTCTGCGAGTGGGACACATGCCTATGATGAACATTACTGTTGGACTGCTACTTTCCGTATAACAGGCCTGTCCAACACACCATTGCTACCGTGGTCTGGCTGGGTGTCCTGTTGATTGCACAAGACACACATGACCATTAGAGTACTGTGGCACATTAAGATATCACACTTGACTATGCATGCCCAGTGATTCATACATGTGGGGTTGCAGACGCCCTTTGCACTGTGGACACTGTGTACTGGTCCCTATGGGGGATGTTTACTAAATTGCGTTAAACGTGACTAACGCGCGTTATATGACGTTAATGACCGTAAGTGCCATATAACGCGCGTACCGACGCGCTAACGACCGTTAATGTCATACTACGCGCGTTAACCGTAGTTAACGATCGTAAAGCTCCGCGGCGCGTTAAAACAGCGCAGAAGGTGGAGAGTGGGCAGAGAGAAGGGGTCAATGGGCGGAGAGTGGGCGGGGAGAGGCTCCCCTCATACTAACACGCTGTATTTCAGAGCTCAATTCCAACGTGAATGAAAATCTGTCGTTAAAGGCATTTAAAGGGAAGAGAAACCATTTACGTCAGCAATGTACAGAAAAACCGGAGAAACCCACAAAACGTGAGCAGTGTGATACATGTGCACAGAACAAAATTGCACATAAAACGTTAAAAATGACCACAAGAAACATTTTAAAAAGCAGAATACAGCTGGGCCACAGTGATAGCAATGGGCAACAAGGAACAACACTCCCTGGAAAGCACCAAATAAAAGGAAATGATGTGTGGAAGGGTCTATGCTCCGCAGACCCTTTCAAAGAGCATTACATTGTAATGGAGCTGTCCTGGGCGTGTGGTGTAATGTTTCCCAATGATATCATTGTTGCCCAGCTTGGTTATGGGTGTGTGCCCCTTTTGTGAGGTCTTTTCTGAGGTTTATGTGCACCTTTGTCTGCATACAAGGTAAATGAGGCCATAGTAAACCTGTTGCAGAGCAGGGTTTCTGACTCGTCAGGCCGGTTTAACTAACTCCAGGGACTGCACTGTCTCTGTGGCCACAGTGTGGTGCAACAGACACAGCCAGTGCCTGTAAGACCAGAGGGTCACAGGTTCAAATCCCAGCTGGGGCTCCTGCCAACCCAGTCCCCATAGTTTTACCCACCACTAAACAGTGATAGTAAAGACACTCCATTAGTGCAGAGAACATACGCAAGGCCTATATTTTACCACACCAAACACAGACACCAGAAACAGGCACATTACCTAAAGCAGAGTCCCGCAAATGCAGTCCGGGAGGGCCCCACACCATTCCGTCCTCATGCTGCCCCTAATAAAGATGCCTGTGCTGCATATCTATGCACCGCCCCCATGGTACGCACATGTAGCTCGTGCATATTTATGAGGGACAGCATGAAAACCCGAACAGTGTGTGGAACAGCAGGACTGGAGTTGGGGAACTATGCTGTAAAGCAGCAGCCAACAGGGCCACCCACCCACCCATAGGCCCTAATTGGCCAATGCCCCCTGGAGAGGCAAGACATTGGGCCCTGCCTGTATCTCCCAATACTAGCAGTTGCATACCGTAGCAATGCCACCCTACACCTGGGTATATGGTACAGAGCTATCAAACGTTCCCCATGATAACTGGCAGATACCAATCCCTACGGCAAGCACAGTTCGCTCATTGAGCTCCACCATAACAATCATTCTGATGTCTGCGGTGTTTGCTGCAGGTCTGGACTCTGACAGTGTTCACCACCCTTGTGAGTGACCCCCCAAAAGCCTTGTGTACCATATCCATGCGTGTACTATGCCCAGTACTGGTGTGGTGGCTATGGCTGCTGGCCACCTTTATAGTAGCACAATGCTGGCATAGGTGTGGGGGTGGCTGTCTGTCTATCCCAGGGGTGGGCACCTCCGGTCCTGGAGGGCCGCAGACCAGTCAGGTTTTCGGGATATCCCTAATGAACATGCATGAGATATATGCATTAGAGATATCCTGCCAACCTGACTGGTTTGTGGCCCTCCAGGGCTGGATTTGGAGACCCCTGCCTTACACCTCTGTCATTTAAGATCGTGAGTGGGCAAGGTACAGATGTCCTAGACATCGAAAGGGTATATAGAATGTGTCACATTCCTCCTCGATTCTCACCACCACCAAAAAGTTGTCTAATAGACAATTTTTTGGTGGTGGTGAGAAGTTAGGAGGACTGTGACAAATTCTATCTAACCTTTTTGATGTCTTGGACATCTGCACCTTGTCCACTCACTATCTTAAATGACAGAGGTGTAAGGCAGGGGTCTCCAGATCCAGCCCTGGAGGGCCACAAACCAGTCAGGTTGGCAGGATATCTCTAATGCATATATATCTCATGCATATTCATTAGAGATATCCCGAAAACCTGACTGGTCTGCGGCCCTCCAGGACCAAGTTTGCCCACCCCTGGTCTATCCAGTGTGTGGTGGCTGCAAACACCTTCCACAGTCCACGCTGCCAGCAATGTTGCCCGTATTGGGCTTCCAATGTGCATAATGAGGAGCAAGGTACCATGGGTATAGGCCGGACAGGGTGGCCTGTCCAGGGTGCATCTGCATAGGGTATAGGGCAGTGACAGGCACATTGTAGTGGCTGGCCACCACCTACCCAGACAGGGTGACCTCAGTATATCCTGCTGAGAGCTCACTCTCACCCTGACTGTGCAGTGACCACAGCATGGCTAGGCACTCCCATGGTGCTATCTAGTATTTCTCTCATGTGATAAATATGGGTTTCCTTTTGGGGCCCAGTCACTGATGTATCTGCTTGCTGTGTATGCTGGCATCCCAGTTCTGGGTGCAGGCAGCTCCACTGGGCACTAGCAGCCTGTTTGCAGCTGGTAGGTGATGTGATGGAGTGGCTTGCACCAGGGCAATATCAGATAGTGGTGGGGAGCAGCATACCATATCCAGGCCTAATGTCTGTTTGCTATTGTGTTATGGCTGTGTACAGGGCTGCATTGACTGCCCTGTGGGGTGTCTGCTCCTCAGCAGGACTAGGGTTAATGTTCCCCTCTACTGCCACCTTTGCAGGGAGGTAGAATGTGGATCTTCTGATAGGTGACCCTGTTTGCCGCCCTGGGGGAGGGGGTGGTGGTGCATGGGGCTACACCTGCCTGAAACAGATAGAGATGTCCAAGGTGGTCCTGCAGAAACTACCTATCTCACACAGTAACACTGCTTTGGACCTGTACCATGGACTCTTTCAGCCATGGACGGTGCTGTAAACCTAGTGCTGGACGGCTCACTGCACCCTCAGGGTGAGCACAGTACCCGCACAATGTGACGGTGTGTAGCCACTCTGTGCCAGTACAACACACGGTCAGTACCCCCTATCAGGCCAAGGTGCTGTGGGGGTGCACATGGTCAGTTCCCCCTACTAGGCCGAGTTGCTGTGGGGGTGCATTCCCCATGGTGTGTATGTGTGGGGCAGCTGATTTGCATGTGCAGTGCATCATGGGGGTGACTGGCACATTCCAACCCTGTGAAACCGCAGCACCAGCTCACAGGCTCTGATGAACCATGGCGCATCACACGTATATCTGATAACATAATGTATAGGTGCAAGACACCCTACAGAGTCTGTAATATATAAAATGCCCATACTGGTAAAACCACACGTACCCACGCACGATGCTACGCGCGCAGCTATGCACGGCGCTACCCACGTACCAACGCACGCGGCTAGGCACCCATAACCAATGTACTGAAAAACAAGCCTCATTTCCTCTGTAATGTACAGGCTAATGCCTGGAACAGCCGTCTGCGTTAGACACACTGGGTACTCGAACCCATGCTGACTGTACCAGCGGTCAATAACGTAACCATTGTGCTGCAGCTCTGTATGGGTCAGGTATGTATGCTAGCAACCCTACAACACATACAGGATATATACATGCCCCCACACTCACTATATAATGTGTGGGTGTGTTTGCTTGCACCCCAAAAGGAAAGAGAACATATACATGCCCCCTTCACTCACTATATAATGTGTGTGTGTGTTTGCTAGCAACCCTACAACACATACATGACATATACATGCCCCCTCACTCACTAGATAATATGTGGGTGTGTTTGCTTGCACCCCAAAAGGCAAATTAACATATACCTGCCCCCTCACTCACTATCTAATGTGTGGGTGTGTTTGCTTGTACCCCTCCAAAATGAAAACAAATACATGCCCCCTCCCTCACTGTATCATGTACAGGATGCTGCATCAGCCAGCCTTCTGCATCTGGCACCCTGGGGACTCGAACCCATTACGCCTGTATCAGCAGTCACTGCAGTAACCATTGTACTACAGCTCTGTATTGATTATGTATGTCTGAGTGGCTTCTTATGCTTAACGCGCGGTGACCCGCTAACGCGCCATGTATCGCTCGTTAGTTCTGTAATGCGCGTTAGGTCTTCCGCTGTCCCGCCCATCTCCTTATTTGGGGGTTTGTCTTATTAACGCGGATCCTAACGCGAACTGCACTAAAGCGATTTAGTAAACATACCCCTATGTGTCCATCACGGACTGGAATAGTCGTTGTATGTTCTAAATCCATCTGACATTGTGTTAGTGTGTGTTGGCCATGTGTGTAACATGCACAGCACGATATCCTCATCTGTTGAGGTCACAGGGGCATACAACCTTGCGTGTGGCACAGGGGCAACATTGTATACGTACTCTTGTATATGTTGGCCTACCCTGCACTTGGACATGACACAGCTGTTATCACCACACCAGTTTAATGGCCGCCAACATTTTGGATTGATGTTTGCCCTCACCAAGGGAGTTACAGTGCATCTGGGGTATCACTGTGTCATGGTTCACCGCACACAGTGCATGTGCATGTGACTGATTATGTTGGTACACCAGAGCATGTGGCATTGTGGCTTCTGTGTGGGGTACTGGACCATGTTTGACCTTTCTTTCACACTCCATATACAGGTCATTGTGTTTGGCCACTGTACAGACGTGCTGCTGTACATTGACTTACAAACATAGCATTGCATGTCTGCACAGTCCTCTTTATCCCCTGACGTTCTGCCACTCACCTTCGCCCATGACATTTGCAGTGTGGCAGTGTAATTGTCCATTTTCGTCCTTCATTTGTGCATCCCTTGTACTGTGATCTATGTGTACAGTTCATGTATCCATACCACCCATTGCAGGGGACCTGCTGCATGGTGATATCTCTGCATGTCTGTGAGGTTCCTTTTTTGGTCTTCTCTGGGATCATATGCCTCTTGTACCTGTTACCTTATCCTCATTTTGCATTTGGCCTTTGTTTTGGGTTACATTGTTGACACTCATTGCTATATCGGGCATTATGGGGCAGCTGTGACATATATATCTATATCTGTGTGTACACTTGCTTACATGTTGCTACTTATGCCTTTTCAGGCTTTTGCCACCTGTATTGGCAGACGGATATGTTTTTGGGGACAATTCATGACTGATGTGTGTTGGTCCCTCATCATGCACCACCTAGTGTCTTCATGCAACTAGGGCATCTGGGACATGCAGCAGCATGTGGGGGGTGGGGGATACTGCATAGTGAACACCATACAGCTACGGCACAGTATCTCTCTTGCCCATCATCTGTAGATGTGCCAGTGACTTTGGGGTGACATGTGGGTAACTGGCATGCTCAATGTGTTTTGAGCTTGTTCACTGTAAACCAACCACCTTGATATGATGACAGGTGGTATATATGATATGTCTACTGATTGACCACAATAAAAGTATGTGTTTGACCCACATTTCTCTCTGCTGCTGCTTGACCACACTGACACATGTCTTTCATTATGTTCTGGTAATATACATGGCCCACCTGTGCTCACATCCTTGTACGGTGGCAGCTGGCTATGTGGCAGCGGTCTGACACATCACAGGGTGCTAAGGGTTTCCATACAGACATTCCCTTTGAGGGGACATGTTTGCATTGTGCTTGCTGTGGCTGTTTGGGATGGTGGTTGCAGACATGTGTTGGAGCACCATAGGTTGCAGGTTTGAATCCCACATGTTCCTTGTTTTGAGCTAACCTGGCCAGGAACTGCCTGACGATTAGTCACCTCTCCAAACACCCTTCCATCTCTTCACTTTACACCACAGTATGCCCTCGATGCTGCCTATCTGTCGCATATTAGCTGTTACATATGGCTCTTTCTTTGTACTGTCCATGTTGTCTTGGGGGATTGGCATTGCTGTTGTTGATCTGATCTGGTCCATGTCTGTTTGTAGGTTCATGTCTCACATGCTCCTTTTCCATTCTTCTCCCCATTTTGCCCTACTCCCATTGGGTTTAGGTTCTTTGCTCTTTTGCATGCTGTGTCCACTGCATAACATTTCATTGTGTGTGTGTGCATGTGTTTATATGTGGCTGTCGTCCCAATTACTGACTGTGATATGAGCTGTACACACCGGTTCTGCATGTGTATTGCATCTTCGTTACTGTTGGGGTTGCCCTATCCTGGCAGCCAGCTGTGTTTTGGTGTGGTGCCCTACAGTGTTCTTGTATGCAGCCTTTGCTGTGGTACTCATGTTGATGTTGTAGCCTACTGGCTTGTGCATTTCCATTTGTGTTAGTGGTCATGGGTTTGATTCCTCTCTGTTCTAATTATTTTATGCCTCGCATCCACACGTATTTTGCATTCCTGTCACAGTCCTATCTGTGACGATCTGTGCTGCTGGCACATTATACCCTCATCACGGTTGCCAAACATTCTTCTGTCGGTCTATCAAGTCAAGAAGGCAAAGATTCAAAAGGAGGAGGAAATAGCCAATGCAATAAAATGGGGGGATAAGACATTTTTCAGATATATTAGTGAGAAGAGGAAGGGCAAAAGTGGTATTGTCAGACTCAAGGGTGCAGGGGGGGAATATGTAGAAGCTGATAAGGATAAAGCGGAATTGCTTAACAAATATTTTTGTTCTGTGTTCACAGATGAAGAACCAGGAGCAGGACCTCAGAAAACACCCACAAATAAGAACAGAAGCGAGGGACATCTTGAACAATTTTCAGAAGACTGTGTTCGTGAGAAACTAGCTCAACTTAAAGTAGACAAAGCGATGGGACCGGATGGGATACACCCTAGAATACTGAGGGAACTTGGGGACATTCTAGTAACTCCACTGACTGACCTTTTCAATGCCTCGTTGGAGTCGGGAGTGGTGCCGAAGGACTGGAGAGAGGCTCATGTGGTGCCTTTACACAAAAGTGGAAGTAAGGATGTGGTTGAAAACTACAGGCCGGTTAGTTTAACTACGGTGGTGAGTAAATTATTGGAAACGCTGCTGAAAGAGAAAATAGTGAGGTTTCTGGAGTCCAGCGGATTACAGGATCCGAGGCAGCATGGATTCACCAGAGGCAGGTCTTGTCAGACAAATATGATTGATTTCTTTGACTGGGTGACCAGGGAGTTGGACCGAGGGAGAGCTCTAGATGTGGTGTATTTAGGTTTCAGTAAAGCCTTTGACACTGTTCCTCACAGGCGACTTATAAACAAACTGAGCACCCTAGGGATGGACCCTAAGGTTACTGCTTGGGTTAGAAATTGGTTGGGTGGGAGGCGACAAAGAGTACAAGTAAATGGAGCTCACTCTGACGAGAAGGATGTTACCAGTGGTGTGCCCCAGGGATCTGTCCTTGGTCCGATTCTTTTTAACATCTTTGTTAGTGATATAGCGGAAGGGCTGTCGGGTAAGGTTTGCCTCTTTGCGGATGATACCAAAATCTACAATAGAGTAGACACCCAGGAAGGTGTAGATAACATGAGGAGGGATATAGCTAAGCTTGACGAATGGTCTAGAATTTGGCAGCTGGGATTTAATGTTAAAAAATGTAAGGTCATGCATTTGGGCTGCAGCAATCCAAGGGAGCAATACAGTATAGGAGGTGAAGTACTTTTGTCCACTAAAGAAGAGCGGGACCTAGGCATGGTTGTGTCTGATGATCTTAAAGTAGCTAAACAGGTAGAAAAGGCGACGGCAAAAGCTAGAAGGATGCTTGGGTGCATACGGAGAGGAATGACTAGCAGAAAAAAGGAGGTGATAATGCCTCTGTATAAGTCTTTGGTGTGACCTCATTTGGAGTATGGTGTGCAGTTCTGGAGACCGCACCTTCAAAAGGATGTGAACAGGATGGAGTCGGTGCAGAGGGTTGCTACTAAAATGATTAATGGGCTTCATTATAAAGCATATGAGGACAGACTTAAGGATCTTAATATGTACACCTTAGAGGAAAGGCGGGATAGAGGTGATATGATTGAGATGTTTAAATACCTCCGTGGCATAAATGTTCAGGGAGAGAGCCTCTTTCAATTGAAAGCAAGTTCTGCTACGAGGGGACATGGGATGAGGGTGAAGGGATATAGATTCAGGAGTGATATGCGGAAATATTTCTTTACGGAAAGAGTAGTGGATCCATGGAATAGTCTCCCAGTGGAGGTGGTAGAGATGAGGACAGTAACTGAATTCAAAAAAGCATGGGACCAACACAGAGGATCTCTAAAGGTAAAAAGTGGACTGTTGTAGTTGTGTTATGGAAGGACAGACTAGATGGGCCTTGTGGTCTTTTTCTGTCATCATGTTTCTATGTTTCTATGTTTCTATCTGTGTCTGCAAACTCTGTGGCATCCTGCCCTACTGTGCAGGCTGCTACCCCATGTCCTGCACTGGCACCCTTTTCTGCATCCTTGCTCTTCATTCTTGCCTCTCCTGTGTCTGCTCTGCATGTCACTGCTACTCCTCTGTCCTTCTGTCATTGCACTTCTCCTGCCACCTCTGGCTCCTCTGCTGGACACGTATTCCCATCCTCTGCCACACACTGTCATTTTTGCACTTTACAGTACCATCACCTTGTAAATCGGTACATCTGCCCCTGATATATTTGTCCACTTTACCAGCTGCCACGGTAAAGATTTGGCGGGTCCATCACCTCAGAGATCTACTTCCTTACATCACTTCTTCATTGGCTTTCGTTACTGCTCTATGCAGTGTTAGGGTTACATCTGTGTTTGACCCATAAATTTCATGCTTGTGAGGTTGGTGAACCTTACTGCCCTTTGCCAACATTTCTTTGGTCACCTTAACATCCTTGGGGCATCTTTAGCACCACCTTGGGTTCTGCCAGCTTCTGGGGTGCCTTATATGATGCCTTGGAGGGTACCACCCTCTGGGCCACATTCTGACCTGCCTTGGTTGCCGTGGCACTTAATAATGTGCCTTATGGTGCACCCTAAAAGGTGCTTTAGGTTAGGGCACAGGGATGAGCTTTTTTGGGGGGACACTGCAGATTGTTGAGATGTGTCTGACTGTTACAGGTGGGAAAAGGGATTGGCTCAGACAGCCTAATCATATATCACCACTGTGGAATTGAACTCATGACCACTGTATCAGCAGTCATTGTATTAACCAGTGTGCTACACCTCTAGTCCTTTCAACACAGCTGAGCGCGCAAACTTAGGGTTACCATGTGATGATGTGCCACGGCGCGTCTATCGCGTGATGTTGGCCAGGGCACCCTCTGTTGTTCAATACCCTTCCATTGCTTCCTTTACGCTGGAATGCCCACCACCTTATATGGCATTCCTCACGTTATCGCTGCAACTAGCGCCGGTAACATTAGGACCGTTTAGTAAACATACCCTTTAGTCTTAAAATGGGCCTGCATCTTCATGTAAAGAATACAAAGATCATGACAACTGGCAAAATCAATAAGTTCATCATTGATGGAGAATAAATTGAAATCGTGGACAACTTTAACCTACTTGGATCAACTATCAAAAAAGAAGCAGCAAGCAGTCAAGAAATCAGATGACGCATTGCTCTTGGCAGAATGGCTATGAAAGACATAGACAAGATTCTTAAGAGCAGAGATGTCTCTCTTCATACAAAGATTTGACTTGTTCAAGCAACGGTATTTTCAATAACATCATATGGATGTGAAAGCTAGAGAGTGAAAAATATGGATAGGAAGAAAATTGATGCCTTTGAATTATGGTGCTGACGGCAAATACTGCGTATATCATGGACTGCCTGAAGAACAAACCAGTCAGTACTACAGGAGATCAAATCTAAGTTTTCTTTAGAAGCTCAGATGACAGGACTTCGACTTTCATACTTTGGACACATCATGCAAAGAGTGAGATCATTAGAGAAAGACATCTTGCTTGTCAAGATAGAAGGTTAACGCAAAAGAGGAAGGCCAGCAATGAGATGGATCGATACAATAACAGCTGCTGCAAGTACCAGTCTGTCAGCAATGAGCCACCTGAATGAAGACTGAACACAATTTAGGACAACTATCCAGAGGGTCGCCATGAGTCGACACTGACTCGACGGCACTTTACAACAACAGCATACAAAACTATTTCTGTGTGTTTTTCTATGAACTTGGGAGACAAACAATTGCACTTTCCTTGAAATGAGCTAGCTGACATTAATTCTTTGAGCTGTCAGATGTTCTAAAAACTATCAGCTACAGATCTTACAGCTGTTGCAGTTTATGCTGCAATTTTATTTTGTGTCTATGGGAAAAATGCTTAATAAACTGGGACCTATGTTTGTTAGAGTATAAGGTAAACTCTTTGAAACCTTCCATAAGCCACAATTATCCCAGCATTTCTGAATTTGTTAATATGCTTTGCCCTTGAAAACAATTATGCCCTTCATTCTTTGTCAAAATCAAACAGATTTGATGATATTATAAGGGGGTGCTTTGCTTTTGAAGTAATGTACATGTAACCGGCCGCTATCAAACATATTAATAATCTGGATTTCTAAGCACAGAATAAATAGCAATACTGTATGTACAGACAGAATTCTGTGTGCTGAAAAGAACATCATTTGCCCAAGGTACTGTTGTTCTAGGCAACATCATTTGTATAGTATATTGTACGGTGATATTAGTGTATCTGAAAAATTACGTCTCCATACTGAAGGCATGCCTTTGAATTTTGACCTTTGTATATTCACTGAACCCTTTAATGTCTTAAGTATGAAAAACAACCCTTACATAAATAATCACATGATTTTGTGATACTTTTTAAAAGATATTTTTTAGATGTCTCTTCGTCTCATCCGACTTCCTTGCGCCTGTTGCCTGGATGATGCTTCCTTAGTCTGTTTTGTTGTCTTACTGAACTGACATCCCAACAGGCACATTCGCCTGGTGCTCTGGGCATTAGAATCAATAATTCCTGAGCTAGAAAGAAAAACAGAAAAACAAACATGGCAGGATCGTGATTTAGTTAATGTTGTTTTTTCTTTCCTCAACA
This sequence comes from Ichthyophis bannanicus, assembly GCA_033557465.1. Lineage (NCBI taxonomy): Eukaryota > Metazoa > Chordata > Amphibia > Gymnophiona > Ichthyophiidae > Ichthyophis > Ichthyophis bannanicus. The sequence goes on along the minus strand of CM066034.1, from coordinate 618,290,300 downwards.
GCTTTACTAATACATGACTGGTACCTTGCCCATTTTTTTCAGAGGGAATGTATGTCTGCTGATTAATAACTCGAGCATCTTGGAGGAAGTTAGTTAGTTGGGTCTGGAGGCAGGAGACTGTGGGAGAAGCTTTGGTTTTACTCCCATGCAACTGCCAGTTTTATGTACACTTTAGAGCAAATTGTATTTTCCAAAATGATTTTTCAGTTACTTGACATGAGTATTCACTCTGCTTTTAATGCCCCAGCTCTTCAAAATTTCCTTTCTAGCTTGAAGTGAAGCAGAATGCAGGAAATGATAGAACATGTTACTTAAGAGTGAGGTGCTGTAGTCTATAGTCTATATATAAAACCATACACACACACACATGTTTACTAAAGGGCCTTAAGGGAGCCAGTGTGCAGTTAACATCCATTACTGGCACCATTGCACCCTTTACCCTGTGAAAAAGCTGCATTAACAGGCGTTAAAGGCTCCTGCAGTATAAAGGGCACAGTAGGTGGAGAGTGAGCATTAATGGTGCAGAGAGAGGGTGTTAACAACAGGTGTTCCCTTAACATCTATTGTACTAACGTGTGTTAAAGTCCTTTAATGGTGGGAACCCTAATGTAAAGTAAAACCTCGCAGAAAGGGTGTATTTTGAGGAGAGAGGGCCTATATTAATATATTCAATGTGATGCACAGAAAGGGAAGCCCAAGATAGTGATAGTAGTGCTCCATTAGCAGTAACAGCATAGTGCCCAAGTATGTTGATGGTGCAAATGGGGCAAAGGAAGTGGCATGTGGGTCATGCAGTGGGAGTTGCTGGTTCACAGGGCAGACCAGGCAGCTGCCCAGGTGGCACATAAGAACATAAGATTATAAAATATGCCATACTGTGTCAGACCAAGGTCCATCATGCCCAGTATAATGTGTCTAACAGTGGCCAATCTAGGTCACAAGTATCTAGCAGTTTCCCCAAAAGACACACAGGTTCCACAATGCTTGTACTGGGGCAAGCAGTGGATATCCCGGGTCCTCTTTAATAATGGTGTATAGACCTTTCCCCAGGAACCTGTCCAAACCTTTTTTAAACCCAGCTACACTAACTGCTTTTACTACATCCTCCAGTAATGAATTTCAGAGTTTGATTACGCATTGACTGAAATAATATTTTCTCTTATTAGACTTAAATTGGCTACACTGTAGCCTCACTCATGTTCCCTAGTCTTTCTACATTTTGATGGTGTAAACAATCAATCTATGTTTACCCGTTCCACTCCAGTTATTAACTTATAGACCTCTATCATATTTCCCCTCAGCCGTCTCTTCCCCATGTTGAAGAGCCCCAACCTTTTTAGCCTCTCCTCATAGGGGTATCCTGTCATTTGCATTACCATCGGTGATATCCATCATTATCTCACAGTGACAGTGGTGGCACACAGACATCCTGCTGCTGCTGCTGCTGCAGAAAGGCGATGTGCCACAAGAAGCAGTCCAAGGGCCCTGGCACCCCAGGCAGAGATCCTGGCTGGCCCCCATGCTGCTGCAGAACTCAGCTGTGGGGGAAGAGATCGATAGTGCCAGCAGCTGTGGCCATCCAGGTAGCTGAAACATGCAGGTGTCCGAGGCACTACCACAGCAGTGACTGTCAACCTCCCCCGAGACATAATGTTGGCAGGCAGTGATGGGGTCCCTGTAGAGGCAGATGGTTGGGGGGGGGGCTGTGTAGCCATCCATGTATGCCTCTGCACCCCCCATCAGGACCTTGCACCTAGGCACCTGCCAACCCACATGTTAGATGGGCTGGGGCTGTGCACCAACACTGACAGAACACGGGCATGTTGGCATGGCATGGAGGTGTTGGTGGAAGGGGCAGCGGCACCTGCCTGCAGCAGACCAAAGACATGTCTTGGTCCTATGCGCCATGCACATTACAATATGTGCCAAGGTCTGTCTGATGGGGAGCATGTCAGACCCAGGGACTATTGTAGCCATATGGCAGTGCTGTGGCTTAATACACACAGTTGGTGTGTATGTGAGTAGATGGTCACAGGGTTAGGTCCTGGCTATGGATCATGCATTGCATGTCCCTGTGGCTAAACATTAGCCTACAGTGCAGGTGGAACACCAGCATGTGCACCTGTAATGCATTGACCAGCAAAGGTACAAACACCCATCAGTCACACAGATAGGCTCTACTATCCACAGCTGGATGGAGAGTCAGGCTGATAGCACTGATACACTGAGTGGGTACTACTAACTCCTGCATAATGAGCACAAGTTAACAATGCTTGAACTGATATTAAGACCAAAGTGGCAAGCAGAAATTTCAACCATCCCCATTTTTGTATAGCACAGCGATATGCGTGTATGTGTGTGTGTATGGCTCCCCATTGTTTGGTGGCTTTCCACACCTCACTGAGCTTTGCAGTGCCTAAGCTGTTCCCAGCTTTAGTCTGCAAATGTGCATGATAAGGAGCATAGTATTGTGGGTATGGCCTGAAATAGGGAAGATCTGCAAGGGATGGGTCTGCATTGGAGGTAGGGTCAATGGCTGAGACATCATAGTGCCCGTCTTCCACGCACATGGACTAGGTGACCACAGCATGTCATGCTGGTAGTGCACGCTCACTCTGACCGAGCAGTGACCATGGCATGGCTATGTATCCACACAGCGCTATATAGTGCCTGACTCTAATGATGTGGGTGCATGTCCTGTCCTGGAGGCCCAATCACTGGACCAAATTCTGGGTGTCTATGCTGTTTATACCAAGCTTGTGCCATGTCAGTATGTGCTGACTAGTAGACTGTTTGCAGTTGGTATGTGCTTGGTTGGAAAACTCAGTGATGGGCAGCAGGTGCAGTCTCACTGTGTTTGCTGTGGGTGATTGTTAGTCCTGGGTGGTTGGGACAGCAGGTGTTCCACACCTACTCCCTTTGGCAATGGTGGCACCCATAGGACTGTAATAGCAACCCCCATGCAAGCCTAGAAGCTTCCCACAGCAGTTGGCGTCTACAGCACAGGCAGTTTAACACTGGGTATTATATGCACTGTTCTAGGAAGGTCCATGTCCAACAAGGGTAGGATATAGCATAATGCAGTTGTGCAGTAAACAAGATGACTAGCATAACACAATGCAGACAATACCTGCCACACACTAGCAGTAATGAGGATCTGCAGCATGGCCAGCAGAGACCACCCCTAGAACTGCAAATTCTGGGGACCAGGGGCTGGGCACCCATCCTCACCCTCAGGGTGACCGCTGAAACTGCACAGTAGCAGAGTTTGTAGCTGTTCTGTGATTGAAGCACACACTGTCAGTGTGTCATACTGAGCTGATGTGATGGATCATTCCATTCTCCATTTGGGATCAGCTGCAGATTGCTGTTCTGCGTGTGCAGTGCATCATGAGTACTGGAGTGGATAACCTATGCTGGCACACACAGCAATTTAGGCAGAGACCTACAGACTCTTTGAGGTCAGACATTGCAGGCTAGAGAGATATAGAGGTATAGCATACTGGTTAGTGCCATGTCCCCATAAGCAAAGAACAAGGGTTTAATTCACACTTGATCATTTTGCACCTGTGTATTACTCAGGTCATTTCACCACCTGTAACAGTCCAGGCTCTGATGTGACTTACAGACACTCATCCTTCTACTATGTTATGTATTCTGGACACACTTTGGATCAGCAAATATGTTATTCCCCAATGCTTTATTGATTCTGCTGCAGCCCATTGTAGGGGGTCAAACATGTTCACCCTGAAGATACCAGGGTTTGAGGCTCACTACCACTCCTTATGTGACATTTTAGAATGTGTTTTTGTCTCATTTTATGTCTGCACAACCTTCATTGACTGACAACACCTCCTTGTGACCTTGAGCTGATCACTTAACCCATCAATGGCTCAGCTGAATGCAGGTCTGAACAGTCCCTGTTTATCATCAGACATTACCAATTGATGGTAAGATGTATCACGCTGTGACTGCACTGCTACAACAGTATAACAACAGGCAGTTACATGCATACAGCTGTAACCTACTTGGGCAACATGAGTCATGTATGACATCATGACTGTTACTGTACAACATTGACTCCATTATATCTCTGCAGTCATGTGGACACATGCTACTCCTTGGATAGCAATCTATATGTATGACATCATGACTGTTACTGTACAACATTGGCTCCATTATATCTCTGCAGTCATGTGGACACATGCTACTCCTTGGATAGCAATCTATATGTATCACCTCATTCCTGTATGTGTCCCATTTGCCTAGTTTGGATGACATATGTGCAGTTGTTATCTGCACATTTGTCTGAGCTGTTGTATAGTGGCTGTGTGGCTGGGACAGTTTTGAGTCCTACATGTCTGGTATCAGCCCTTCCAGATGGCACTGGCACACATTTTCACACACAGTACAAATACGTTGGGGATGGCACCTTAGCCACATCACTGTTGCCAGTCCATACTACCTCACCTCACTACCATCCTTCCTTCAGCCCATCCATCTGCCTCTGTTGGCTGTGTGCAGTCATGTCTTCTTGTGCAAGCTGCTACACCATGGCCTACACTGGTACTCTTTTCCATATTTCGGCTCTTCATGCATGCCTCTCCATATTTCGGCTTTTCATGCATGTCACCACTCCTACTCTGTCCTCCTGTCTCTGCACACATCCTGCCACTTCTGGCTCTGCTGGGGGACACATCTTACCCATCCTATGCTGCACACTGACACTGCACCATGTTACATTGGAACCTTCCTGTGCATTGGTACAGCTGCCTCCCACATGCTCATCCACTGTACTGGCTGCCACATAGGGTGCCCACGGATATGGCAGGTCCATCAGTTCCCACTTGTCCTTCCATATATCACCTTTACATTGACTTTCCTTGGTGCCCCTTTATCCAGTGTTAGGGTTACAGCCTTTTTCAGACATTAAGGTGCATGTTTGACACCTTAACACCTGATGTCCTGTTAATGCCCATTAAATGATCCATAGCACCCTTTATGTCAGAATGCCCTTTACCTGCCCAGCACCCTTTAGGCATGTAACACTCCTTATTGCTGCCGTTAATGCCTGTTACCTTAATGACCTTTAGTAAACATACCCCATTCTCTGGAAAAGGTGAGTAATTAAATCTAAAGTCTATATCATTGTATTATCTATAATAAAAAATCATAGAGGCAAAAAGACAAACACATACATTGAACTGAAAGCTATAACTTAATGGTAAAGAAAAACTCATTTTTATTATAATTAAATGAAAACAGGTATCGTTTCTTCAATTACAGTATTTGAATGTCTGATTGAAACACAGTGTCCACATACTTCACCTGTCTCAGCTATATTTAGTCACCTCCTACTCATCACATTTCTGAACACATGAGCATAAAGGTAGCCTTACTTCTCTGATACTGTGGGATAGAGGTTGGTTATGATGGTATTATTCATGAACACAGCCTACAATGCCCCATGGAAGTTCAAATTAAAGCCTGGCTATGGAGGCAAGCCTTGGGAAAGCTTAGGACATGGTTGGGAACTGTTTAAGGATTTTTAGTGTTATTATATTTTATTGATTTTAATGTATTTATGGTTTATTTCATGTTGCAAATTGCTTCAAGGACTTTTTAAAGGTGATGTATATACCTGAATGACTGAATAAATAAATAAATAAAGGTGTATGCCACATCTGCATAAATCTGCATATATTGTATATTAATAAAATAGACATTTCTGACATTTCTGTGTCTAGTTAATTTATTTAGGGGTTTTTTTGATGGGAGGGGAATGGAATCATAGTCATTTTTGCTGAGAAGGGAGACAGGATAGCAGAAGGAGAAGGGGTTGGGATGGAAAGAGAGGAGTGATCTCAGAATAAGAAGAGGAAACTCAGGAAGGGAAATGTAAAAGAGATCTCAGGAAGGAGAAGTAGATGGATGGAGGATGAAGGCCAGAAGGAGGGGAGGATAAGGGGAAATCAAAGGACATAGTAAATTTATTTAACAGTTTTTTTATACTGCTTTATCATTTCAATCAAAGCAGTTTGTATTGTAACTTAAACAGAGACATTAATAACTTGGACTTTTCTGAACAATGGAGGGTTAAGTGGCTTGCCCAAGGCCACAAGGAATACTAGTGGGAATTGAACCCTGGTCTCTTGGTTCCCAAGCCAGAGCTCTAACCATTAAGCTACTCCTCCATGCTGTGACTGCAGATAAAGACCAGCATGGTCCATCTAGTCTGCCCAGTAAGATGGCAAGAGTAGGTGCACCTGCCTCTCCATGCAGGTCACCCCTCCCCATGGTTTTGTTTAGGGGTGAACCCACCGCTCTGTGTAGGATACCCTTGTTTGTTGAGAAATTAGATAAAGCTTATTTTGATTTTATCCTGTTGCTGTAAAGGGATCCTCTGTGTATGTCCCATGCCATTTTTAATTCTGTTACTAAATTTGCCACCACCACTTCAATCGGGATGGCATTCCAAGCATCCACCACCCTTTCAGTGAAAAAGTATTTCCTGACATTGCCTTTCAATTTACTCCCTTGCAGCTTCATGTTATGCCCTCTAGTTTTACAGCTTCCCCGTCTTTAGAAAAGGTTTGTTTGTTCAATAATTCTCTTTAAGAGGAGGCGGAGCCAGCGGAGAACAAGATGGACGCATAGAGCAGTGTCTCCTGCAAGCCCTGAGCAGATTCCTGGAAAATTTGCCTTAATCGGAGGTGGTTGCAGCGCTTTTTGGCAGCAAGAATTGTAGTAAGGAGAAGGGATGACTTTGGTCAAACAAACAAAGTTGGAGTTCCCATCGGGGGGTAATACAGGGTCTAAACGTGCAAAACAGGATCCCCCTTCACCTCTTAAGATGGCGCCTGACCGAGGCCCTGCTGAGGGAACGAAAGAAATATTAGCAGAAATTCGGTCACTGCGATCATTAATATCGGCGAATGGAGAGACTTTGGCCCTGATGCAAGGCGATATGCAGGAGCTCAAGGAGCAAATGCGGGGCATTACAGCTCGATTGGAAAGGGTTGACGCCACAGTCACTGCGCACGAGGAACGCCTACAGAATCACTCTAAGGCCCTTAAAAAGGTAGACACACTAGAAGCGAACCTGGAGGATCTCAGTAACAGGTCGCGCAGAAACAATATAAGAATTGTCGGTATTCCAGAAGGAGCGGAGGGTACTGACTCAATCGGTTTCATTGAAGTGCTCCTGCCCAAGCTGCTTAGAATTAGCTTTACCAAGCCTTTTGAGGTGGAACGGGCCCATAGAATACCGGCCCACACGGGAGGGCACAGCCCGAGGCCAAGACCCTTTATTCTGTGCGTTTTTCGGCACCAACAGGCCATGCAAATAATGGCCGCGGCGAGGGCGTCGACTTCAGTCATGTATGAAGGGCACAAGCTCTCATTTTCCCCAGATCAAAGCAAGGCCACGATGGATAAGAGGAAGAAGTTCCTAGAGTTGCGGCCCCGTCTTCAACATCTACAGGCAAAGTATGGCTTATTTTATCCTGCAAGATTTAAGGTGACTTTGGACAACCGCACTAAAACATTCGAGGATCCCAACGGCCTGGTGCGATTCCTAGAGGACCAAGAGGCGTTAAGAATGCAGGTGGAAAGGGACCCCTAACGTATGGACTTTATGGACTTTATATTTCTCTTAACAGTTTCTGAGAATGTCTGTAGATGCACTAGGTTATGTATGTCGTATGGGTAATACATGGAGAATGTTCTGAGCTGGAAAGTAGAGACTGTTAAGCGCAGAGTTGCAGTATGCCTGCTTAAATAAGGTCTGCATGATAGCGCTACACATGTTTGTATGTATAATATTTACTAATCATAGGCAATATTAAGTTTTGTGATAATGGGATTCTCGGGGCTTGGGGTTTGCAGTTGCTCTGTGTAGCCATTTTCCCTTCTGCTGTCTCACCCAAAGGTGTGGCTCCGATTGTGGAGGGGTAGGTTGTGGTGCCGCAGACTGCCTTGGGATGATCAGGAAGCTTGGGAGGTGATTCAGTGTTGCATGCTAGACTTGGTTATGGAGAGCTTGGCCCTTAATTTCAAATGCCTCTCTGACAATGCACCCCCTTAGAATCGTGTCGGTGAATGTGAAGGGCATTATACATCCTGCGAAAAGGAAAAAGATCTTGGCGTATGCCCAAAAGCAAAATGCAGACTTAGTTTTGCTGCAAGAAACGCATTTGTCCTCTAAAGAGTCCCTGAAACTAGTATCGAAGCATTTCAAAGTGATTGCCCACTCACCTGCTATGGGAAAAAAAATGGGGTAGCCATTCTGTTACATAACAAGGTGCAGCTGCAAGTTTTGTCCACTCGGGCGGATTGTGAGAGGCGGTGGACTACAGTACACTTGGCTGTTGGCAACCAACAGGTGGTTGTAATCAACGCTTATGCCCCTAATTGTCATCAACCTGCATTTTTTCATACTCTTGCAGAAGTAGCACAAGAGAGTGCCCCTATCCCAGTGATTATCGGGGGAAATTTCAACAGAATCCTAGATCCACTGCTCGACTGCAGCCCAATTAGGCCTCGTGGTGGCAGCGCCTCACAGGTATTAATCTCACTAATACAAGAAATAGGTCTTGTGGATATATGGAGAGTATTGCATCCTGTGGAGAATGATTATACCTTTTTTTCAGTGCCTCACAGCTCCTACTCCCAGATAGATTTTTTTTAGATCTCCAGACCTTTAGTGCAAGCGGTGGATGATGCGCGTATTCTCAGCACTCATATTTCAGATCATGCGGCCGTTGTGCTTGATCTAACCCTAGAGGGAAGTATATCCAGCCAGCAAGTGTGGTCGTTCAACAGAACTCTCCTTGCGGACATAACTTTTCAGGAGGCCATGAAGCGAACTATTGAAGAATACTTCCGTTGCAATCTTCAGGCAGACACAGCGAATTGGGCATGGTGGGAAGCCTTTAAGGCTACAATTAGAGTGCAGATCACCAGCTACTCAATTGCTAAAGCTAAGCAGGCGAGAGTCACACTTAAGGAGCTGGATGAGCAGATCAGAGTAGGTGAAAGGATCCTTCAGAGAGCTTTCACTCCGGCAGTGCTGAATCACCTGCAGAAGCTAAGATATCAATATAATACCATATTAAGCAAGGAAGTGGAACAGCAATTGTTTGATAGCCGAGCCCGATACCATACCGAAAAGAATAGGGCGGGCAAGTTATTAGCTGCGAACTTGAAGGCCCGGAGGAGTAAAGCACATATTACTCATCTCTCAAATGGACAGCAAGATCTTCTGACCAACAGTTGTGAAATAGCAGAAGCTTTCTGCCAGTTTTATACCCACCTTTATGCCTCAGAGATATCCTTTGATGAGACGGCTTGCAAAGATTTTTTGGCTTCCATTGATAGACCGGTGTTGCAGCCCGATCTGGCGGCCGAGTTAGGCAAGCCCATAACACTGGAGGAGGTACGAGAGGTACTAAAGAGTATGAAAATCGGTAAAGCGGCCGGACCGGATGGCATTCCAGTTGAGTTCTATAGAACCTTTGTGGAAGTCCTCCTCCCTCAGCTTTTGGAATATTATCAATCGCTCCTGATACAGGGTCAGACAACTGGCGCATTTTCTCAGGCTACAATTGTTGTATTAGAGAAACCGGGAAGAGACCCAACGAGTGTTAGTAACTACAGGCCCATCTCCCTTCTCAATGCGGACTATAAAGTATACTCTAGTATTCTGGCAAAGCATCTGAGCAAAGTGCTACATCTACTGATCCACTCGGATCAGTGTGGATTTGTGACAGGAAGATCCACGGCTGATAATGGAAGACTGCTTTGCGAAGTACTGGAAATAGCAGCCAACCTAGATAGTCCCCTGCTGGGCCTCTCAATAGACGCTGAGAAGGCCTTTGATAGGCTGGAATGGCCCTTCCTGTACAGTGTGATGGCATGGTTCGGATTGCCTGAAGAGTTCATGGCCATGGTGCGGGTGTTGTATGAAAACCCTACGGCGCAAATTCTGGTCAATAGTACTCTTTCTTGGCCACTCCCTCTGCTGCGAGGCTCCAGGCAGGGATGTGCCTTATCGCCATTACTATTTAATTTGGCACTAGAACCACTGGTAGCGAAGATTCATCAATCAGAGAAGATCCGTGGTATGCAGTTACTAGATCTCCATATCAAGCTCTCTGCTTACGCAGACGACCTATTGGTTTTTCTTCAACCGGATTCAGTAGGCGCGCTGTTGCAGGTGATTGCTCAATATTCAAAGCTTTCGGGCTACAAAGTAAACTGGGCAAAGTCGGTTGCCTTCCCCCTCAATAGAAGGGAAAATGCCTCAATGGTGGATAATTTCCCTTTCCAATGGGAAGCTGCATCGATAAAATATCTAGGGGTCCACTACTCTGCCTCTCTGGATGAGACAGTGCGTCTGAACTCAAAAAAAGTACTGGACATATAGTCTTATACCCAGCAGTGGTCCCCGCTACATCTTACCTGGTGGGGCCGGTTAGAAGCCATCAAAATGACTTTAGTTCCCAAAATAAATTACCTTTTGAGCATGTTACCAGTGTTGCTGTCCCCTGCGATATACAGGGGTATAGAACGGATCACGTGTGCCTTTCTCTGGGAAGGAAAAAACCCCCGCATCGCGCTTAAGAAGTTAAAGGCAGACAAAGCGAATGGAGGGGTACATTTCCCAGATTTCTTGTGGTATCACCGATCTTTCCTGTTGAGTCAAGGTTCGAAGTGGACTATGCGGGAAGAGGAAGTCTGCACCCCGTCTTGGCTCCGATTGGAAGAGCGCATGGTTGCCCCGTGCCCAATCCACTTATTAGCGGGTATGTTGCATCCAGTTTCCTCCGAAGTTGGCAGTGTCATCATTTCCACGCAACAAGCTTTTCGAGCACTGTTGCCGATCATTAGGGAGAGGAACCCTCCTTCACGGCTGCTCCCAATTTGGTTTAATACGGCTTTTAAAATTGCCAAAGAAACGTGTACCTGGCCGCGGTGGCAGAAGCTGGGAATTTGGTCAATTGGTCAGCTAATGGACGGACCCTGGTGGAAGACGTTTTGTAGAGTACAGCAAGATTACAACCTCCCATCCGCCTGCTACTTTCAATGGTTGCAGCTGTGTCATTGCCTGGGGGCGGCTTTCCTGTCCTTGGAAGGGCTGTCTGAGTCCTGGGGACTCCTGAAAGTTATTGAAGAAATAAACTCCAGAAGAGGTACAGTTTCTCATTTATACGCTTTATTCATGGAGCACCATGCACCTCCGAACAGTGGGTTGCGATGCATCTGGGAAGAAGAGACTGGGACTGTGTTGTCACAGGAGGAATGGAGGAAATTTTTGGTATCCTCGATTCGTGCATCAAGATCTGCAGCTCTCACTCAGTCTATGTTTTTTTTGGCGCATAGAGCCTTTTTTACCCCAAATAGGTTAAGTAAATGCAATAGAAAAGAGAATAATCTCTGCTGGTCCTGTAACAGTGATGTGGGCACATTGCGGCATATGCTGAAGGAATGCCCTCACATTCAGAATTTTTGGATCAGAGTCTGGGATAAAATTCAGAAAGTCCTCAATTTTTAAGAGGCCTTATCATGGCAGATAATAGCATTCCGAAATACAGCAAAAATCCCAGGCATAGGCAAGCATAATCGTTTTCTTCTAAACTTTATGATCATGGTGGCGATAAAACTTATACTTTCGCGCTGGAAAAGCCCATGTAAACCCTCATATGTTGAATGGTGGAACCAGATCTGTCTGTTCGCCTAATATGAACAAGCTTCTGATAGAGCACAACAGGCTAAGGGGATTGGGGCCAAGCTCTCTAAATGGGTCGCACTAGATAATTATGTGAATTAGTTTGCTCCGGTCTAGATTTGTGGTACACTCTCAGGCTTCCCCTTGGGATTAGATGTTCGTTTGTTTGGATGACCTAGGGGTCTGCGGCACACTGGGGGGAAGTGGTGGGGTATTTCCCCCTTTTTTGATGTTCTCCTGCTTCCTCGAGGGTGTTACCTTGGGAGGTCTGTGTTTGGGGTGGGAAGGGGGGTTTTCTGAGTTTTTTGGGTTTTTGAGTTTTTTCGCTTTTCATTTTCTTCATTATTTTCATTTCCTTTCATTATTTCTTCTTTTTTTTCCCCTTTCTTTTCTTGATGTTCTGTAATGTAGCTTGTTTCATATATGATACATAATGATAGGTTCAGATCATGTTCTGGGAGCTAGTGGGCCGGTCGGCTCTATTTATGTATCTTTTAAGTATCATTGGAAATATGTTTGTTTCTGTTGTAATATTTTGGTGGAAAATTCGTAATAAACATATATATACAAAACCAATAATTCTCTTTAAGTATTTAAAGATCTGAATCATATCTCCTCTATCCCTCCTCTCCTCCAGAGTGTACATATTTAGGTCTTCAAGTCTCTTCTGATAAGGCTTCTGATGCAGGCTCCAAATCATTTTGGTTGCCTTCCTCTGAACAGTTTACAGTCTTTTTACATCCTTTGTGAGATATGGTCTCAAAAACTGAACACAGTATTCCAAGTGAGGCCTCACCAGTGACTTACACAGTGGCATTAGTACCTCTTCCTTTCTGCTGGTAATTCCTCTTTGTATGCAACCCAACATCCTCCTGTCTTTTCCCATTGCCTTGTCACACTGTTTTGCCACCTTGAGATCCTCAGAAATAATCACACCAAGGTCCTTCTCCTGGTTGGTGCACACCAACCTCTTGCCCCCTATCGTGTACATTTCCCTTGGATTTCTGCTTCCCAAGTGCATGATACTGCACTTCTTCCCATTAAATCTTAACTGCCAAGCATTAGACCATTCTTCCAGCTTTTGTAGATCTTGCCTCATGTTATCCATTCCCACAGGGGAGTCCACTTTGTTGCAAATTTTCATGTCATCTGCAAAAAGACAGACTTTTTCATTCAATCCTTCAGCAATATCACCCACAAATACATTGAACAGTGCCGGGCCCAAGATCAAACCCTGGGGCACCCCGCTAATCACCCTCCTTTCATATGAGTGAGCTCCATTTACTACCTTCTGTCGTCTGTCAGTCAACCAATTTCTGATCCAGTTCACCACCTTGGGACCCATCCCCAAACTTCTGAGTTTATTGATAAGCCTTCTGTGAGGAACAGTATCAAAGGCTTTGCTGAAATCCAGGTAGATGAGATCCATCACATGCCCCTGATCTAGTTCTCTGGTCACCCAGTCAAAGAGCTCAATCAGATTTGTTTGGCAAGATCATCCTTTGGTAAAACCATGTTGCCTCGGATCATGCAACCTGTTGGTTTTGAGAAAGTCCACTATTCGCTCTTTTAGGAGTCCCTCAATTACTTTTCCCGCTATCGAGGTAAGACTCACAGGCCTGTAGTTTGTCACTTATTCCCTGTCACCACTTTTGTGAAGAGGTACCACATCAGCCCTTCTCCAGTCTTGAGGAACTTCTCCTGTTTCCAAGGACAGAAGAAGGATAGGGATACAGAATGAAGCAAAAAGAAGACAGGGGTGTCAGGAGGAAATAAAGAGGGATCAAGATCTTGGAAGAAGATAAAGGATTAGGATAAGAAGGAATGATCCATTCATACTCCTCCTCCTGATACTTATTCCTCTCTCCTTCACACCCTGTATTCCTTCTCACATCTTCGTCCCTCCCTCACTCAAAGTTCACAGTTTCTCTGATCATTTTCTATGAAAAGCTCTTCTGATTGCATCAGTTACTCTTTTCCCACTACTAATTCATTCACTTTCACCCCACTATTCCTACTTTATCATTCACTACATGTCCTCAGTCCTTTCATTCATGGTCCATAGCACCTTCAATGCTATCACTCATGCGCCATCTCACTCATTCTGATCCCTTTACTCACTTCCCATGCCTCCTCCCCACAAATTTTCTTGCCTTCATTCCTATCAGGTAGAACAGCAGGCTGAGAACCAGGGAAGCTGGGCTCAAATCCCACTGCTGCTCCTTGTGATGTTGGACAAGTCACTTAGCCCTCCATTGCCTCAGTTACTAAATTAGATTGTGAGATCTCTGGGGACATGAAAATATCTAGGGTACCTGAATGTAACTTGCCCTGAACCTCTGAAAAAGTGTGAACTGAATCCAATTCATTCCTTCCAGTCTCTTCACTCATTTTCTTATCTTCTATTCCCTTATCCACACTCTTGAGTTCCCATGGCTTCATGCTTTCCCTCATCCATTCACTTACCCTCCATTGTTGGCTTGTCTATAGGATGCGAGTGGCAGCTTAGTGCCTCATGCTTTAAATCCCTTCTTTGTTGCCTGGGACTGGTATTGCTCTTTACATAGGATGGGTTCTGTAGTGATGCATAGTTCAAAATGTCACACTCAGGGCTCAGCAGCAGTGGCAGAGAATGTGGTATGGGCTATCAAATTGCTGCCACCCTCCTAACAAACCAGGATTGCCCAAGTGCAAACCCAGCTTCTACTGGCACTTCTGATGCTCCAGTCCTAGTTTTCTCATGGCAAATCCACAGGAAATGGGGAATTCAACAGGGAAGGCTTGATGGCTATTGAATTATAGGGCATCAGGCTTCCTGCTCATATATGTTTAAGAAACATAAACATGAGGTATAACAAGATAGCAAGTGCCCCAAGAGAAATACTTTTTTGTTCTGTTTCCTCAAGATAGTCATTTCTTTCTTGCTTTATAGCAACAAAGAATGTGACAGAAAAGAATTGTCCACCCTTTCTTGCCCTTTACGTCTACCTACTATGCGGTGTTATTTGATCTCAGATCTTCTCTGTCTTCTGAAAGGATATTTTACAAATGACATCCAAGTACAGTCTGGGACATCCAATCCAGAATGTCTAGAAAAAAAAAGCAAGCGCCTCGAAGTTCAGGCATGATTTCACAAATGTGGATGTGCCTGATTGGATGTTTGCAGGGGCATCTACATAGATGTTCCCAGAATAGTATTCCAGACTGTGGATGTCTAGGAATAGCCTAATGGTTAGAGTAGTGGGTTAGGACTAGGAAAAGTCAGGGGTCAAATACCACTGTTGCTATCATTGTGATTGTGCAGAGTATTGGAGATGGTGGAGTGCCATCTTCTCTACACTCTTTGGATGTTTTATGGCCAAAAAAAGCACTCTTCCAATGCCTATTCAAATCTGGAACAGGTCTAGACTTGGACAGGGATGCAGACATCCCCTCCGCCACTTTCCATACTTACTTGGATATCCCTACACCAGATTTGTAAAATGGTTCCAGGGATGTCTCCATGATATGGACATCTAAATTATAACTAAGGCTTTTAAAATGATCCCCTTTGCCATTCAAAGATCAATTTTCAAACAATAGTTAGGATCATGGAATAATTTTAACTCATTTTCAATAGGCAAATTTTACAGTTGATCTGAACTAGCTAGATGTTCAACTGAATATCTAGAGAAATCTGTGGTCAAAATTTCACTGACTCAGTTTGATATAGTTCAGAGATGCTAAGATTGTCAGCTAAACATTTGTGCAACACAGAAAAGTTCTAACTAGCTATGTCTTTTTCTTAAAACTAAAAAAAAGCAAGCAGTGATCCCCCATATCTCTCCATCCTTGCACCCCATAATTAAATGAAATAGTTCACCTTAGCATGATCAAATGACACCCTTATCTCTCAAGACCACATATTTAAATGAAAAACATTCCCATTAAATTGATGACACAATTTCCTTGCTCCTTCTTATCCTCTTCTACTACTACTACTACTTATCATTTGTATAGCGCTCAAAAGAGTACACAGCTCTGTACCTACAAATGTAAAAGATGGTGCCTGCTTATCAGAGCTTACAATCTAGTCAAGATAGACAACACAACAGCTGAGGGCAAGGATATATCTAGGAGAATGGTAAGGAAATACATGGGAGACTAAGCAGATCAGGATCCAAAAGTGGCTTCGAAGAGGGAGTTTTCAGCCTGGATTTGAAAAGGGCCAGAGATGAAGCCTGATGTACAGACTTAAGCAGCTTATTCCAGCATAAGGAGCAGCAGGGTGGAAGGATCAAAGTCTGGAGTTGGCAGTAGAAGAGAAGGGCACAGATGGAAGGGATCTGCCAGAAGATCAGAGTTCCCAAGGAGGGGGTGTAGGGAGGGATAAGAAAGATTGTGAAGAGCAGTAGAATGAGGGCACTTACAGGTCAGTAGGAGAAGTTTGAACTGGATATGGAAATGAATAGGGAGCAGTGAAGCAACTTGAAAAGAGGGATTATATGAGCATAATAGGGCTAGTGGAATATTAGCTGCACAGTTGAGTTCTGAGCAGGCTGAAGGGGAGAGAGATGATTTAGATGGACACCAGCAAGGAGGAGGTTGCAATAGTGTAGACGGGAGGTGACTAAAGAGTAGATAAGTGTCTTAGTTGTGAGTATAGAAATGAAGGAACAAATTTTGCACATGTTATAGAGAAAGAAGCAACAGGTTTTAACTGTCTGTTGGATGTGTGCAGAGAAAGAGAATAGAGTCGAAGATGATCCCAAGTTTGCGAGCTGAGGAAACAGAGAGGAGTGTAGTGTTATCCACAGAAACAGAGAATGGAGGGAGGGGGAGGTGGGTTTGGAGGGAAAGATAAGGAGCTCTGTTTTAGCCATGTTCAGTTTCAGACAGCAGTGAGACATCCAGGCAGCAATGTCGGATAAGCAGAAAGAGATCCAGGACTGGATTCCTGGAGAAATTTCAGTCACAGAAAAGTAGATCTGGGCGTTGTCAGCATAAGGATGGTACTGAAAATCATAGGAGGAGTAAGTACACTGAGGGACTGAGCATAAAGAGAGAAAAGAAGAGGGCCCAAATCAGAGCCCTGAGGTACACCAACTGAAAGAAGATGGCAGTAGAGGAGGAACCACCAGAACATACACTAAAAGTGAGATGGGAGAGATAAGAAGAAAACCAGGACAGAACAGAGCCCCTAAATCCAAGCAAGGACAAGGTATTAAGAAGAAGGTGGTGATCAACAGTGCCAAAGGCAGAAGAATTGTCAAGAAAGGTGAGAATCGAGCAGAAGTCTTTGGATTTGCCGAAGAACAAGTCTCTGTCGACTTTGGCAAGAGCCATTTCTGTGGAATATAGAGAATGAAAGCCTGATTGCAGTATGTCCAGAAAGCCCTGAGAGGAAAGAAAATTGAGACAGCAGTGGTGAACCACTTGTTCAAGTGGTTTTGAAGCAAAGAGGAGGAGAGAAATAGGTTGATAACTGAAAGGACAGGTAGAATTTAGTGAATGCTTTTTGAGGAGAGGTGTAACCACAGAATGTTTGAAGGCAATAGGAACAGTTGCAGTGGAAAGTGATAGGTTATATGACAGAAGGAATGACAGTAGAAGAGATAGAACTGAGTAGACGGGTGGGGATGGGATAAGAAGAGCAAGTAATCAGTTTGAAAGAGGAGAGAAGATTTGCAATTTCCTCTTCAGTGATTTCAAAAAAGGAAGAAAGGATGACCGAAGGTGAGGGAAGGATATGAGACTGAAGAAGGGGAAGATGAAGTGGAGATAACCCTGCAGAGAATTCATGGCTAAAATTCTGGACTTTGTCATGGAAGTTATCAGCCAAAGTTTGTGTAGATAGTGAAGGAGGGATTGGGGAAGAAGGGACCTTGAGGAGAGAGTTGAGCATAGCAAAGATATGGTGAGGGTCAGAGGCAAGAAAGTTAGTCAGATGGACATAGCACTTTGTTTGGCGAGTGCTATGGCTGACTGGAAAGAGGTTAGTATGAATTTGAAATGTATATAGTCAGCAAGGGCAATTGATTAAAGCCAAAGGAGCTCAGTTGAGCAGCACAAGAATGTAGGTAGCAGGTTGTCGAGGACACTCAGGGTTGAGGTAAGATATGCCTCACAGGACATGGAAAGAGTGGAGCCAGTGCATCCAGGGCAGAGGAGAGTATAGTGTTATAGAAGGGTACTGCCCCAACAATAGAGATGACATAGTGGAGTAAAGAGGTGAAGAAAACAGCAGTGGAGAGGTCTGAAGGGTCAACAGTGTGAATATTCCTAAACATGTTGGTGGAGATTGGGTGAGACCAAGATGGGGGGGGGGGTGTTTAAGGGTGAAGGTTAGCAGGTGATGGTCAGATAAGAGCAAACTGAGGTAGAGAGGTTTGAGGGTGAGCAGTTGGAGGAGAAGACAAGGTCAAGGCAGTGATCATGCTTATGAGCAGAAGTGGTAGTGTACAACTGGAGGTTAGGGAAAGGAGCTTTAAGGCATAACGGTCAGAAGGGTCATCAACAGAAATGTTAGAATGCCCAGGAATAAGAGAAGGGGAAGACACATCCAGAAAGGAGGAGAGCCAGGAGTCAGTCAGTGAGAAAGGTAGAGGTGGACTTGTTGGGGGGGGGGGGGGGGAGCCGATAAATGACATCTACCCAGAGAGGTAGTGGCGAAAATAAGCAGTTGGCGTGGACTTCAAAGGAAACAAACAAATTAGATGGAGGCTGAAGGAGGGAATTTAATTGGCAGGAATGAGAGAGTAGGAACCCAAAACCACCACCATGGCCAAATGGGCAGAGGTGTAAGAGAAAACAGGTAGCCTCCCTGACAGAGGGCAGCAACTGAAGCTGAGTCTTCAAAGAAAAGTCAAGTTTCAGTAAGAGCCAGGAGAAATAGAATATTAGAAATAAAGTGGTCATGAATTAATGCTATTGGAGAAAGAATCAATGTTCCCTCTAAGCAATTTGAAGCTGCGTTGGAGTCCTCCGCTGGTATTTCCACCGGTTGGGGAGGTAAAACACAATCGTAATTAGGATCACAGAACAAAGAAAGATCCCTCAGGACCTGCCTATGCCACGTGATTGCTTTGCACCTCCCCCCACCATCATGAATACTGGTGGAGGACTCCAGTGCAGCTTCAAGCTGCTTAGAGAGAACATTGGACAGAAGGTACATTCCACAACACACAAGAAAAAGGTAGAGAAGAGGGATAGAGGAGAGGGATATGAACAAGATTGGAAAGATTATGCATCAACCTGCCCTGGGAGTGTGAAAAAAGTCTAGGGCGGCCAGGGTTGGAGTTGACCTCTCCAGATGAGAGGAGGAGGAGGGTTAGGAGAGAATGGGGGAAAGAGGAGGCAGCATGATGGAAGAGAGAGTGAGGTTCCCCCAGTGGAGACTGGAGATGGATGAATGAGAGGAAGAAAAAGGTGAAGCTCAAGAGCAGAAGATAAGGTCGAATACAAAGTGGTAGGGGAGGTGGGGACAGTAAGGAGTGGGTAATGAGAAGTAGGACCATGGAACAGTGGGAATGAGCAGAAAAGATTAGGGAGAGTTAACATCAAGAACACAAAGTGATGTAGAGCCATAGGAGAGGGGGGAAGAGAAGAGAATGCAAACCAAAGGAGATACACGTGGAGAGGAAGGATAAAGTCCTGGGGGCTTCAGGTGCACCAGGTAATCGTATCAATGAGCAGAGGAAGGATATGAAAGAGTGTTAGACCAGGGCTGGGTGGGTGAGTGGGTAATAAAGTGTTCAGAAAGGGAGACACAGCACTGCAGAGGGCAGGGGTTGGGAAAGGACAGACAGAAGATAGGACAACACAGTGACAAAACAGAAATATAGACAGAACAATAAACAACAAGCTAGATTCTAAACAGGCACAGAAGAATGCCTGAACAGAGCATACAAAGTCTGCAAGTCCCAGCTATGAGGATGCTCTCCCAAGCAGGAACCAAGAGCAAATGGGGGATCAGTAGCTCATGTGCCCACAGTGCTTATCTAATACTCCAAATTAAAAGCGAATAATTCCCCTTAGCATAAATTCCCCAAACCCAGTTCCAAACTCTTTTATCAGAGAAAAGTTGGATGCCAAGCTGGAAGGAAGGAGTGAATTCTCCTGCTGACTTGGCTTA
Source organism: Ichthyophis bannanicus (assembly GCA_033557465.1). NCBI lineage: Eukaryota > Metazoa > Chordata > Amphibia > Gymnophiona > Ichthyophiidae > Ichthyophis > Ichthyophis bannanicus. The sequence continues at coordinate 618,270,459 of CM066034.1, read as the reverse complement.
AGTGTTATTTAATGTCAGTTTATTTATTTTCTAGTAGGAGTTTGCACAAACTGTCTGCTCTGAGTGCCAGGATAGGGTAACCCCACCAGTATCCATGATGTAATGCACATGCTGAATAGCTGTCTACAGCGGATCACCAAATGGGGTCTGCACCTCTCTGGTACCTCAGCTTGGAAAGACGAACTGACAGTGTGTGATACTGGCACAGAGTAGCTACAGACCAAGTCATTGTGCAGGTTCTGTGTCCACACTGAGGGACAGGATGGGTGCCCAGCACTAGGTCTGCAGTACATGTGGTGCTAGAGATAGGTCCTGCTGTACATCCCCATCACTAGCAGTGTGTGACAGGTGTTCCTTGCAGTACATCTGTATCCTGCAGTCACATGTGGCCCACTGGGACAAGACACCACCCAGATTAGTGTGTACCCCATGTTAGGGTCTGGCTGACATGGACACCTGATATCAGGGCAGAGGAGTTTCTAGATTTGCATGAGGTTTGTGTAGCAGTGCCCTTACAGGTCAAAGTGGTATACACTATCTACCCAAAAAGGGCCCAAAATCACCCTTTTTGTAGGTAAGGAACAGGTACCTGAGCCCTGGTGAAGCAACCTCCATCCTGCTGGTATAGGACAGCCCTCCAGGGTTGGTGCTGCCCCTCATTATGCACATATTCAGGCTAACACTGGTAACAGTGGGATATTGTGGGTCCAGTGAGGTGTGGGCAGCCACAGAACAATAGATAGACATACACACAGCCACTTCTATTGCAGCGTTGTGCAAAGACTTATTTTATTTATTTATTTACATTCTCTTATATACCGCGCTATTCTGCATCAGTGATAGGGGTGGTTGGCAACCCTGCCCACCACACTGGTCCTGATCACAGTGCTGACATTAATAAACTGTGCAGGAGGTAGTAGTGGTACTCTGGTGATAACTGCAGCTCAGTGCTGAGGCCAACAGCCTGACTCTCCATGCAGCTTTGGATTGTGGAGCCTGTATGAGTGGGTGTTGGTACCCCTGTTCGCCGCTGCTTTGGGCTTTGCACATGTTGCTGTTGTATCTGCATTGTAGGGTAAAATGTAAGGACATGCTCTGCAAGAACCACAGCTGGGACTTGACCTGTGACCCTCTGCTTCTGGACACACTGGCTGGGTGTACTGCACCACACTGTTGCCAGAGATGCATGGTAGTCCCTGGAGCTCCCTGTACTTTTCCTCAGCCAGACTTTTTATGTTTCACTGCACACCACGTACTGGTACAGGGTATGGCCTACGTCCACTGCAGGCAGGTGCCACTGCCCCCTCCAGCACGGGCACACACCTCCCTGCCATGCTGACATGATCATATGCTGTCGGTGCTGGTAGTGCGCAGTCCCAGGCCATCCACTCTGTGGGTGGCGGTCGCCTATTGAGCGGGGTCTGGGGCAGGGGGCATACATGGGCATTCTCACATCCCCCCCATCACCACCTACTAATAGTATGTCCCTTCCGCTTGGGGGAAGGTTGGCTGGGGGGATGTCAGGTCAGTGCCCTGGCAACTGTTAGCTAGGGTGGACCAGGTAGATGTAGGTGGATTGTGTTTGGCCTTTGTCAGCTGCTGTCTTGCTGATTTCCAGTTTCTATGTTCCTATGTGCCACCTAAGCGGCCGCCTAGTCAACTCTGTGCCCCAGCTGCCCCTGCTACATGTCCCCCTGCAGCCCCCTATGCCCCATTTGCACCATCACCATAGTGGCCTGTCATACTTGGGCACTATGCTGTTGCTGCAAATGGAGCACTACTATCAAGTTTCTTGGGCTCCCTGCCTATGCTGTACATTGCTGATACTGAAATGGTTTCGTTCTCCTGCAAATGTGCATCGAATGGCAGGTTTTCATTCACAGTAGGATTCAGCCTTTCAGTTCAGCACGTTAGTGTGCAGTGAGCCTCAACTTTGATGTCTTTATTGTCAGTTCTGAAACTAGGGAGTATGTTTACTAAACAGCACTAACGTTGCAGCGGTGATGTTATCGCGTGATACGTGACATTATCACGCGATAATGGTACATTACTGTGCGAGAACGTCATGTATCGCGCAATAACGTCTCTGCCGGTATTAAGGCGCACAGAGGGTGGAGTAAGACTCCCCAGAGGGTGGACTATAGCTCCCCAGGGGCGGAGATAAGGGGTCAAAGAGCAGAGAGTGGGCAGGGAGAGGCTCCATGCACACTAACGCCGTGAAATGAAGGTCTGAAAATTACCGCCAGTGAAAACCTCGCGCTAGAGGCACATTTGCAGGTGAGAGAGACCATTTCAGTCAGCAATGTGCAGCAAAGGCAGGAAAATCAAGAAAAGTGATAGTAGTGATACATGTGCAGCAACATTATAGTTCCCAAGTATGAGAGGGCACGACGGTGAGGCTGCAAATGGGGTACAAGGGGCTGCAGGTGGGGCATGCAGTGGGGCAGCTGGGGCACAAAGTGGACTAGGCAGATGCCTAGGTAACACATAGGAATGTAGACGCGTAAAACCAGCAACACAGCAACTGACCAAGGGCAAACATGGCCACGAGTGTGTGTCCCACAGTGTCCCTGGGGACAGTACCCAGCAAGTACCCCAAAGGGCACATAACATTGGCAGGCAGTGCCGGAGGGAAGTGTGGATGTCTATGCAGGCACCCCTACCCCATATTACACACCATAGGCAGCCGCCTACCGAAACACTGGATGGCCTGGGACTGCTCACCACCAGCACCACCGGCACAAGGGCATGTCAGCATGGTGGCGGAGGGGTGCTGGTGGAGGAGGGGGCAGTGGCAGCTGCCCACAGCAGACCACGGCCAACCCCCGTTTAGGTGGGTGCCGTGCACTGCAACAGACAAGGTATGTCTGTCGAACAGTCATGGTATCCCCAGGGAATCATCTGCCTATGTGGCAATAGCTTGGTACAGTACACACAGCCAGTGTGTGCAGGGGCAGAAGGTCACAGGTTCAAGTCCCAGCTGTGGCTCCTGCAAACCATGTCCCTATATTATACGCAGTACTAACCATGGTAATAAAGACAGAACCTTTATTGCAGATAAAATAAACATGCCATAAACACCTATGTTTTACCCTACAGAGCACAGACACCATAAACATGTGCAATCCCTAGAGCAGAGTTTCCCAACTGCAGTCCTGGAGGGCCAAACACCATACAGGTTTTATGCTGTCCCTAATAAATATGCCTGTGCTGCATTTGTATGCACTGCCCCCATTGTATGCAAATATATCTCATGCATATTCATTAGGATCATCATGAAAACCTGAACCATGTTTGGCCCACCAGGACCGGAGTGGGAACCTCTACCCTAGAGCAGCAGCCAACAGGGGCACAAACACCCACACCCACAGGCTCCACTATCCAAAGCCTCATGGAGAGTCAGGCTGTTGGGCCCTGCATGGAGCAGCATCTCTCAATGCTAGCACCTGCATACCTTAGCAATGCCATCCTAAACCTGGGAACACGTTCCACACATATCAAAAGGTTGCTATGATTAATGTCAGATAACAAATCCTAAGTTAAACACAATTTGTTGACAGAGATTCATCATAGCAACCTGTCTGATATCTGTGGAGTGTGTTTCAATTTTTGCTTCTGACAGTGTTTAACACCCCAGGGAGTGACCCCAACAGTATTACATACCATAGCAATTCCTGCACTGTGCCCAGGACTGGTGTGGCAGCCAGGTCTGCCAAAAACCTCTATATTTGCACAATGCTGGCATAGGAGTGGGAGTGTATGTATGTCTATCCAGTGTTTTGTGGATGCCTACACCTTACTGAACCCACACTGCTTGCACTGTTTCCAGTGTTAGCCTGCCAATGTGCATAATGAGGAGCAAGGTGCTGTGGGTATGGCCCGGACACAGCAGTCTGGGCAGGATGCATCTGCACAGGGCATAGGGCAATGGCTGGGACATTGTAGTGCCCAACAACCACCTGCTTGGACAGTGTGGCCACAACATGTCATGCTGGGAGGTCACTCTCACCCTGACTGAGCAGTGACCATGACATGGCTAGGTTCCCCCATAGTGCTATGCAGTATTTCTCCCAAGTGATATCTATGTGTTCATTTTTCTGGGGCCCAATCACTGATGTACTTGCTTGGTGTGTGTGCTCGCATCCTATTTTTGGGTGCACACAGTTCCTCCAGGAACATGCACTAGATAGCAGACAGTCTGAAGATAGCATGTGTATGGCTGGAACACCTTGCAGAATGCAGCGGGGGGAGACTGACTGTGCTTTCTGCTGGTGAATGTCAGATAGTGGAGGGGGCAGCTGAGCTTTTCCAGGCCTACTGCCGTTCTTACAGTGCCCTTATGTGATGCATACAGATCTGCATTGACTGCCCTGTAGGGTGCCTATTCCCCAGCAGGACTGGGGTTGATGGTCCCGTCTACTGCCACCATTGCAGAGATGTAGAATGTGGATCTGTTCGTCAGAGATCCTGTCCCACAGAGGGTGGGTTGGGTGGTGCTACATCAGGGGTCTCCAACTCCAGTCCTGGAGGGCCGCAAACCAGTCAGGTTTTCAGGGTATCCCTAATGAATATGCATGAGATATATATGCATTAGAAATAGCCTGCCATACTGACTGGTTTGTGGCCCTCCAGTGCTGGATTTGGGGACCCCTGCCGTACACCTCTGTCATGTATGATTGTGAGTGGGCAAGGTACAGATGTCCTCAACATCAAAAGGGTAGATAGAATGTGTCACATCCCTCCTCGTTTCTCACCACCACCAAAAAGTTGTCTAATAGACAATATTTTGGTGGTGGTGAGAAGCGAGGAGGTATGTGACACATTCTATCTACTCTTTTGATGTCGAGGACATCTGTACCTTGCCCACTCACAATCTTAAATGACAGAGGTGTAAGGTGGGGGTCCCCAAATCCAGCACTGGAGGGCCACAAACCAGTCAGTATGGCAGGCTATTTCTAATGCATATATATCTCATGCATATTCATTAGGGATACCCTGAAAACCTGACTGGTTTGCGGCCCTCCAGGACTGGAGTTGGAGACCCCTGTGCTACATAATCTGTTTTTGGGTCCAACCACCACTCTTCTCCTATAACATGTGACCATGGCAACCACACAAGATATGCACTATTCTGGGTGCATCATAGTCCACAAGGGCTAGACGTGACTGGGAAATACAGATGGACACAGGTGCATCCCAGGTATGCCTGCAAGGACTGTCTATCACACACTGGAACTGATGGAGACCTGCAGCATAGCCTATCTCAGCCAAGCAGGTGCTGTGGACCTGGTGCTGGGCGCCCCACCTCACCCTCAGGATGAGCACAGGAACCACACAATGTCACGGTCTGTAGCTACTCTGTGTCAGTAACACACATGGTCAGTTCCCCCTACCAGGCCGGGGTGCTATAGAGGCACATACCCCATCTTGTGTTCAGATGTAGGCTGCTGATCTGCATGTGCAGTGCATCATGGGTATGGGTGGGTTTACCCTATCCTGGTAACCACAGCAGATAGTTTGTGTGGTGACCTGCAGTCTTTCTGTAGCCAGCCAGCCATGTGTTAGTAGCTATAGAGCTGTAGCCCACTGGTTACTTCAGTGACTGCAGAGTCAGAAATCATGAGTTTGATCCCACAGTGGTGTTATTTAGGAATGCTGTCTGAGGCATATCCTTTTACTTTAAATCAGTGCTGCTAGCAGAAACACCCTCACAGTGCCGTAGCCTAAGGTGCCTCATAGGCGCCCTATAATGCACCCTATAGGGCACATTATAAGGTGCCTTGGTGGACAGGGCACTTTATATTGTGACCTATGGGGCGCCTTATAGGGCACCCTATAGGGTGCCTTATGAGGCACCTTAGGTTACGGCACTGTGAGGGTGTTTTTGCTGGCAGCACTGATTTAAATTAAAAGGAAATGCCTCAGACAACCTTCTTAAATAACACCACTGCAGGATTGAATCCATGACCTCTGCCTTCACAGTCATTGCAGTTGCCAGTGAGTTACAACTTTATAGCTTCTAACACTGCACTGGCATGAACTTAGGGTTAACGCGCATTACCGTGCCACGGCGCCCACTATCATGCTATACAGATTCTTGCTACCTTGCCGCCGGAACGCCCACTCCTTATATGGCATCCTTCACATTATCACTGCAACTAGTGCCGGTAACATTAAGACGGTTTAGTAAACATACCGCTTAGTCTAGAAAACATAGAGACGGTGTTAAGTGCACCTGTACTAACTGTAATACTGACAGTGAACGTGCCTTGTCAACCTCTGCACTAACTGTGATGTGCAGACATGCCTGCGCTCTACCCTTAACCCACCCATTTCCTTCCTTGTTGTGCACAAAGCAGATTCCGCAGAGTTATCCCTGTGCTATCTGTTTAGCATATGAACTAACTGTTATTGCGTGCCACTGGGAAGCACTCAAGTCTGCGTTAATAGCTAGTGAAGCCTAATAAACATGTTTTCTAAATTTTTAATATGTATTAATGAAATTAATGCATTTTATTTACCCACAGACCTTTTTGTAACATGTCCCTAACTGAATTTCTTTTCCATCCTGCAGATCCATAATGCTAACAAATGTGCATCTCCAATTTTGTGGAGGACCAGCTACATAAATATATGATACATAGTAACATAGTATATGACAGCAGATAAAGACCAGTATGGTCCATCTAGTCTTCCCAGCAAGGCGGCAAGAGTAGATGCACCTGCTGCTCTGTGCAGGTCATCCCTCCTCATGCCTTTGTTTACATGTCACACAATTCAAATATTATAACTGTGAGGAATGGAGATTTTAGTGCTCATTTACATGATGTTAAAAAAATCAATGAGGAAGTATCAGTTAGGCAGCATGAAATTTAGTTCTTTACCTGCTGTAATTTCCCATGTTGCTATGTTACAAATAGCCTTGATATGCTCATATAAAATTCTCAAATCACTTCATTGGCTTCCTATCCATTTCTGTATCCAGTTCAAACTTCTTCTACTGATCTATAAGTGCACTCATTCTGCTGCTCCTCAGTACCTTCCCTCTCTTATCTCTCCCTACATCCCTCTTCAGGAACTCCGCTCTTCTGGCAGACAACTTCTATCTGTGTCCTCTTCTTCTGCCAACTCCAGACTTTGATCTTTCCACCTTGCTGCTCTTTATACCTGGAAGAAACTACATGAGTCTGTGCATCAAGCTTCATCTCTGGCCCTTTTCAAATCCAGGCTGAAAACTCACATCTTCGAGGCCGCTTTTGGATTCTGATCTGCTTAGTCTCCTATGTGTCTCTTTACCATTCCCCTAGATATATCCTTGTCCTCAGCTGTTGTTTTATCTGTCTTGACTAGCTTGTAAGCTCTGATAAGCAGGGACCATCTTTTACAAGTATCTGTACAGCGCTGCGTATGCCTTGTAGTGCTATACAAATGATTAGTAGTAGTAGTAGTTGTGGTAGCATTGTCCTTGAGTCCTTTAATAGGAATGTGTTGAAAACTGGAGGATTAATGAACCTGAAGAGGAATGGATTCACTCACAACTCTGACTAGGCAATGTTTTGAATTTTATTGCAATATTTTTACATTTGTAAACTATTTAATGGTTAACAGAGCATTTAGGATTTTCAAGCATGGGCTGTTGCAATGTTCTGAACAACATTTTATGATTTCTGTAGTTTTCTTCAGCTTTTTTCGATGATTGTTAGTTAGGTGGTAATTATCAGATAGCCTTCAGAATTGCAAATTTTAGCTCTCTATTAAAAGGAAAAACTAATGTTTCTGTGCAAGGCAAGTGTACTAAAAGCATTTATGCATGTTTCATCTGCTGTTGGTATATGCGGAGACGAGGAAGCCAAACGGTGTATCTGCATTGGAAAATTTGGATGTAAATGCACTGTTTCCCACTCCTAACCTAATACTGTAGGCCGTATCCAATATAAAGGGACCATTTATTGAGGTCACCAAAATAAATCAAATGCACTATTGTGCAGCTAAAATTATTACTGCAAGAATACTACCAACTAAAATGCAGGGCCAGAAGAAAAAGAGAACAATAACAGACCTCCTTGGAAAAAGTGCATCAAAGGAAAAATATGGTTATTGCTTGCCTAGGTATCCCTGATAGATGGGTATCTAAAAGGATTAAGATCATCAAAGATATTAAGGCAGATCCAAGACATCAAACTGAAGTATGCTGCATTAACAGAAGAAATCCTGAAATCTATATGTGTCAACAGTAAATTGAAAGTAACAGCAGAAGCGCAAAAACTGCAAATATATGAAGAAAACAGAAAAGAAAGATATCAATATAAACTATTTAGAGAGAACCAAAAACAATTCTACAGGGAATTGGGAATGACCATTAAGATAATAAAAACATCACCAACCAGAGATGAAATAGTAACCTTCTGGAGAAAACTATATGAGAACCCTATAGAGCACAATTAGGAAGCAGACTGGTCATCCTGCATATGGGAACATTCAGAAATAGCAAACATCAGACCTATGAAATGGCCTGCAGTAACAATGAAAGAGCTGGAAAGCAGGTTAAAATGAGCCCCAAACTGGAAGAGCCCTGGCCCAACTGGAAGAGCCTTGGCAGTAGCCAACGTTTGGTTCAAACAGTTAACATCACTTCACCAAGACCTGGTGACTGCAAAAATCAATTGTTAAAGCAGCCAGACTTAACACCACAATAGCTTACTACAGAAAGAAAATTTCTCCTTCCAAAAGGTGACCCAAGTAACATTCCTAATAAATACAGACCGATAACTTGTCTACCTACAATCTATAAGCTGTTCACTGCAATAGATGCAGGCAGACTATATAATCATATCAAGCCTAATAACATTATGGCAATAGAGCAAAAGGACAATAAGAGGGGAGCATAAGGAACCAAAGACCAGTTAATATTGGAAACAGCCCATCATTGTGAACATGCTCCAGTAATGTATATATTGTCACCAGTGGCCTACCCTGGGTCCTAGGGCACGCAGAGAGGGTCAGGCTGGTGACTATCCTGAGCCAGGAAGTGGGGGTAGTGCAGGCGTAGTAGTACACACCCTCTGGGTAATGAAGTCCCAAACACTCCCCAAGCAGAGGAATAGAAGTAACAAAAGTGGTAAGGTCAAAAATGAGGTTTTATTTGCTCGTCCCGGGGTTTGGTAAGCACAAGGAACTTAGGACAAAAATAACCATGCGTCTGGTACAAAGAAAAGTAAATCAGGAACTGAAGAAAAATAACTCCTTTTTCTTCCAGCTTTCACTATACAGTCCTTTAACACAGGAATCAATAAACGTTTCTTTTCAAAGGCAGCAATGCTCACTTTGCTTCTCAATGCTGTTCCTACAGCTTTATACATCCAACTCAGCAAAGTGATTCTACGGTATCTGCTATAGTCAGTGTACAATCCATGGGCTCATCGGTTATACATTCATCTATGGATTCAACTTGCATATCTTCTAGCCCTTCCCCTGCTGGATACATGGGAACACATTCACAGAGGGATTTAAAACAATTCTCTTTACCTTTAAGAGAGTCCCGGAGAGCTTTGCTATCCCAGAGAAAACTGGTATTCTTTGTTTTCTCCCTGTTCCTTTTACAGAAACCACTTTCTGGCTTTTGCCTGTAAGGTTTACTCAGCAGTGCTTCTTCAGTATCAGCAGAGTCTAGAGATTTGTACCTTCCTCTCACCGGAGCTTCTGGGCACACCCAAACTGACTTTCTGCGTGGCTTTTCTCTCCAGTTACCTTCAACACCAGGCTTTAACTGAGAGTAGCTTTCCTGTAGTCTTAGGGTTTGAGTTCTCTGTACCTTTTCAGCTGAAGCTTTTCCTGGTCAGTTCTCAGGGCTGCTTAAATCACTCTCAGCCTCTCTGCTATCAGTCCTTCTAACGGCTCTCCTTCCAGTTCCCGTTTCAGTTCTCCTTCCAGAACTGCTTCCAACTCCTCCTCCAGCTCTCCCCTCTGATCTGCTTCCAATTCCCTTTCCAGCCCTCTCACTGCTTTCTAATGAGTGCTTTTTATCAGCCTTAGGGCTTAGCTTCGTTCCTCCCCCACCCAGGTGAATCCTATTACACTCAGGGCACGGGGATTGTTTGCAACTTGGGTGGGGCTGCTGCACTCGTGGCCGGGTTTGTTTATATCTCCCCTGGCAACCTGTAGCCATGTGCTTTACTTGGCTGTCAGAATATGACGTACTTTCCTCAGTTTCATCTGACTGCATGGCAAGGGATGGATCTACCCCATTACATAATGAGTAAATATGTTCCTAGCTATACCCTAGATGTAAACTCCTGTAATATAAATATGTTCCTGGCTTCACCCCAGATGTAAACCATGTTAGAAACCATGTTAGATTGTAAACCATGTAAGCCATATAATCCAATCACAATGTTATCTGTAAGTGTTACTTGTAACACATTCATATGTTTCATGTAAACCGCACTGATCTGTAATAGCACAGTATATCAAACAAATAAATAAACAAATAAAATAAATAAAAATAAATATTAAATAAGGCCATCCTGGCCAGCATGAAGAAAAGCAGAAATCTCAGTATAGCATGAATTGATTATAAGAAAGTTTTTTATAGCATCCCACACTCTTGGATAATAAATTGCCTTCAAATCTATAAAATAAACCTGGGGGGTATGTTTACTAAACCGTCTTAATGTTACCGGCGCTAGTTGCAGCGTTAATGTGCAGAATGTCATATATGGTAGTGGGCGGTCCGGAGGTAAGGTTGCAAGGAAACGGTATCGTGCGATAGTGGGCGCCATGACATGTTAGCGCGTGTTAACCCTAAGTTCATGCCAGCGCAGTGTTAGAAGCTATAAAGATGTAGCCTACTGGTCACTGCAATGACTGTGGAGGCAGAGGTCATGGGTTTGATCCTGCAGTGGTGTTATATAAGAAGGCTGTCAGAGGCATTTCCTTTTTTTAATTTAAATCAGTGCTGTCTGAGGCATTTCCTTTTTTAATTTAAATCAGTGCTGCCAGCAAAAACACCCTCACGGTGCCATAACCTAAGATGCAGCATAAGGCGTCCTATAAGATACTCCATAGGGCACATTATAAAGTGCACTGTCTGCCAAGGCACCTTTTAATGTGCCCTATAGGGTCCCTTATAGGGCGCCTTATGAGACACCTTAGGCTATGGCACTATGAGGGTGTTTTTGCTGGCAGCACTGATTTAAATTAAAATCAAAAGCCTCAGATAGCCTGATTAAATAATACCACTGTGGGATCAAACCCATGACCTCTGCCTTCATAGACATTGAAGCAACCAGTGGGCTACATCTCTAGAGTAGCTAGCATGCTGCTGGCTGGCTACAGAAAGACTGCAGGTCACCACACAAACTGTCTGCTGTGGTTACCATGATAGGGTAAGCCCACCTGTACCCGTGATGCACTGCACATGCAGATAAGCAGCCTACATCTGTTCACAAGATGGGGGAAGCGCCTCTATAGCACCCTGGCCTGGTAGGGGAAACTGACCATGTGTGCTACAGGCACAGAGTAGCTACAGACCGTGACATTGTGCGGTTCCTGTGCTCAGCCTGAGGGTGAGGTGGGGTGCCCAGCACCAGGTCCGCAGTACTTGGCTTGGCTGGGATAGACTGTGCTGCAGATCCCCTTTAGTGCCAGTGTGTGATAGGTAGTCTTTGCAGACAAACCTAGGATACACCTGTGTCCATCTGTATGTTGCAGTCACATCTAACCCTTGTGGACTATAGTGCAGCCAGAATAGTGCTTATCCTGTGTGGGATGTGAGCACACACACCAAGCAGGTATTTCAGTGATTGGGCCCCAGAAAAGAAAACTCACAGATATCACTTGAAAAAAATAGTGTATCGCACTATGGGGGAACCTAGCCATGCCATGGTCACTGCTCAGTCAGGGTGAGAGTGCCCCTCCCCCCAGCATGACATGCTGTGGCCACTCTGTCTGTGCAGGTGGTGGTCGGGCAGTACAATGTCTCAGCCATTGCCCTATGCCCTGTGCAAATGCATCCTGCCCAGGCCACCCTGTCCGGGCCATACCCACAGTACCTTGTTCCTCATTATGCACATTGGCAGGCTAACACTGGAAACAGTGCAAGCAGTGTGGGCTCAGTAAGGTGTAGGCAGCCACAAAACACTGAATAGACATACACATACTCCCACACCTATGCCAGCATTGTGCAAATATAGAGGTTTTTGGCAGCCCTGGCCGCCACACCAGTCCTAGACACCGTGAAGGCATTGCTATGGTACTCAATACTATTAGGGTCACTCCCCAGGGTGGTAAAAACTGTCAGAAAGAAAAACTGAAACACACTCCACAGATATCAGAAAGTTGCTATGATGAATCTCTGTCAACAAATTGTGTTTAACTTAGGATTTGTTATCTGACATTAGTCATAGCAACCTTTTGATATATGTGGAACGTGTTTCCAAGTTTAAGACGGCATTGCTAACGTATGCAGGTGCTAGTACTGGTAGATGCTGCTCGACGCAGGGCCCAACAGCCTAACTCTCCATGAGGCTTTGGGTAGTGGAGGCCGTGGATGTGGGTGTTTGTGTCTCTGTTGGCCGATGCTCTGGGGCAGAGGGTCCAGACTCCGGTCCTGGTGGGCCAGATATGATTCCAGTTTCCTGGCTGTCCCTAATGAATATGCATGGATACATTTGCATACAATGGGGCAGTGCATGCAAATGCATCTTATGCATATTTATTAGGGACATCCTGACAGTTTGAATGGTGTTTGACCCTCCAGGACTGGAGTTGGGATCCTCTGCTCTAGGACGTGGACATGTTTATGGTGTATGTGCTCTGTAGGGTAAAATATTGGGACATGGTCTGCAGGAGCGCCAGCTGGGACTTGAATCTGTTACCTTCTGCCTTTGTGCACACTGGATGTGTGTACTGCACCAAACTGTTGCCAGAGTGGCAGGTCATTCCCTGGGGATTACATGACTGTTCCTCAGACAGACCTTATCTGTTGCACTGCACGCCACCCACCTATAAAGGGCTTGGCCTTGCTCTGCTTTGGGCAGCTGCCACTGCCCCCTCCACCACCGGCTCCACTCCACCACCATGCTGACATGCCCCCTATGCTGGTGGTGCACAGTTCCATGCCATCCAGTGTGCCGTTAGGTGGCTACCTATGGTATTGGATCTGGGATAGGGGTGCTGACATGGACTTCAGCACTTCCCCCTGGCAATGCCTGCCAATGTTCTGTGCCCTTGGGGGTACCTGCTGGGTACTGTCCCCTGGGACACCGTGGGACGCACACTCGTGGCCATGTTGGACCCTGGTCAGTTGCTGTCTTGCTGCTTTTCAGTTTCTACATTCCTATGTGCCAGGTAGGCATCTGCCTAGTCCACCCTGTGCCCCAGCTGGCCCACTGCATGTGCCGCCTGCAGTCGCCTGCAGCCCCCTGTATGCAATTTGCAGCCTCACCGTAGTGCTCTCTCATACTTGGGCACTATGATGTTGCTCACATGTATCACTACTATCACTTTTCTTGGTTTCCCTGTCTTTGCTGCACATTGCTGACTGAAATGGTCTCTCTCCCCTGCAAATGTGCCTCTAGCATAAGGTTTTCACTGGCACTAATTTTCAGACCTTCATTTCACGGCGTTAGTGTGCATGGAGCCTCTCCCCGCCCACTCTCTGCCCATTGATCCCTTATCTCCGCCCCTGGGGAGCCTTACTCTACCCTCTGTGCGCCTTAACGCCGGCGGAGACGTTATCGCATGATACGTAATGTTCTCGCACAGTAATGCGCCATTATCACGCAATAACATCACTTATCGCCGATAATGTCACCGCTGCGACGTTAGCGCTGTTTAGTTAACATACCCCTTGGTTTCACAGAGTACATTAAGTTCACTATGACAATGTGGCAAACCACACTCTTTCTGAAATATGAAGATGGTCAATACATCATTCCTAAGATTAAAATCCAGTGAAGAATATTTCAGGGAGATTCCATGTTGCCATTTCTGTTTTGTGTGGTGTTTGATCCGATAAGTATTCTCATCAACTCTTTGGGATACAGCTTTAGCCTGAATCCTAAAAAAGGTAGCAACCCAGAAGCAACATCCCATTTACTATTTGTAGACGATCTGAAGCTCTACAGTTCCAGTGACCAACAATTAGCAGAGCAACTCTGTGTGGTGAAAAGCTTTTCTGATAACATCAGGATGACTTGTGTCCTTGACAAATGTGCTAAAGCAACTTTCTTTAGAGGAAAATTGAGCAAAATGGAAAACATCTCCCTGACTGAGGGCTATGGCATCAAGGACTTTGAACAGGAAGGCATATGTAAGTATCTCAGATTAGAGGAAAGAACAACACTCACGCAGAAATTACTGAGAGAAAAGATTAGTAAAGAATATTACAGGAGATTAAAATCATTATTGAAAAGTGCTTTACCATCATAGAATAAGATACAAGCCATTAATCAGCTGGCAATCCCTGTACTCTCATATGGCTTTGGAACTGTAGTCTGGCTTCTTAAAGATCTTGAAAAACTGGATGTGTGAACAAGAAACCTTCTCCATGACCATGAAGTAATTTGTAAGAATCAGCATATGCCATCCCTAGAGCTGAAGGAGGGCTAAGCCTCATTGATTACACATAGAGAACAGCTATCAAAGGTCTCCAGGCCTATCTAATGGCATCATCGGATCCATATATGCAAAAGTTCTGAATTTTGAAAGTAAACAACCAGAATCTATCTCCATTATCAAACTTGGGCAAGTATTCCAATGACTAGAAGGAATGAGTGAGAATCCACAAGCACACACAGGGAAGGACATAACAGAATTTGCAAAACAAGAGAAAAGAATTATTCAAAGAATTAGATCAACAAACAAGGAAAAGCAAGTGGCAAGTGCACAAATACAGTGGGAAATACAGAGTGCTACTCCAAGAACTCTTTGTCGATCAAGAATGGACACATGAATGGTTAAGGAGAGGTGAATTGAAACTGAAGGATGAGAGGTTGATAGTTGCAGCCCAGGACAGTGGCTTATAGATGATATGGTTTACAGTGAGTACTGAAAAAACTGGCAAAACAGACATATGTAAATGCTATGGGAAAGAGCTGGAAACAGGACTCATCTCATAGCTGGCTGTAAAGTTCTGATGGCAGAAAATTTCTGTGTAGAAAGATATAATAAATTAGCACGCCACTTCCATTGGAAACTCTGTAAACATTACAACATCACTGTGCCTGAAAAACACTGGGAACATGAACCTAAGAGAATTACAGAGTATGAAGAGGTTATGATCACCTGGGATACTCCCATTCCGATCGATAAAAAGCTGGATGCAAGGAAGCCGGATATAGTAGTAAAAGAGAAAAACACCAGAACGGCATTGATTATAGAGGTATCAGTTCCAAGCAACTACTCTGTGAATCACATTAAGAGGGAACAAATCTTCAAGTATCAAGAAAACCAAGAAAATGTGGCAGAAAGATACTGAGTTATTTCCCATTATGTTGGGTGCTGCAGGATTAATTAAGAGGAATTTCCAAGTGCACCTTGATAAATTGTCCATCCACAACATCTTATGAACTCCAGAGGGAGGCAGTCTTTGGCATAATGCAAATATTATGCTGAGCAGTAGCAGTAAACTTGAGAGGCTGAGATCAAAGTCTACATACCCTGGCTCAGAAGTGAATTTCATGACTGTCATGGTATGCGCAAAACTCAAATAACAAAAATAACAATTACCTGTTAAAAATCTCCTAATGTTATTTATTATTCCAAAAATGTATATATAATTACAATGACCTCCACTATGAGACTTTAAAAATTAATTCTAAATTTCTTATGAAGAAATATGAAAGGGAAAATATCTCAGTGTGTTCCTTAGGTCCATAATTTGATCCACTTTGCAGAATACAGGCACAAATCCTCACTGCTCAGAAAAACCCCTCCTAAATATACTTTATTTACCTATATGATTTTTTGAAATAATTTTTGTTTTCAATTTGTCTAAAAACACATAAAGGGGTCATTTTGAGGCCTGAACAGCGGGGATGGGGTTTTTTATTTGGATATCCATCCCCACTATTCGGCTCTCTCTGCCGACCCTGACCCCTGACTAGCCTCTCAGTATGTACATGGTGGCCATACTGGGAAAGGGGCGGGGTGGTAGCGGAGATAAGGTGGGCAGTGTGTGGTACACCTGGGACCGGAGGGCATATAGTGGCAGATGTGGGAGGATGGGGTGGTGACCTCCTGCAGTGGCCAGAATGGCTCACTGCATGGTGGATCTAGGTGTGTACACATGGGAGTATTATCCTGATGTATTAATAGTGGTGATGGACAACCTGTTGGGATGTCCATCCCTACTATTCGTGCCATTTCCTGTTCCTGTCTACCTTTCCCGCATCTTGTATGGGGAAGTTGGACAGGGGCGGGAAAGGGGTGTTGTGGGGGGTGACATTAGAGCAGGTAGAGGGCGGTCGCCTGCCTCGGACGTAAAGGGCCAATTCTAATGTTGGATCGGCCCTGTACATCTGGGTCCAGTGACTTGCACAGGAAACGTATTCCACCTCCAAGGTGGAATAAGTTCCCCTAGTCACCAGGGATTAGTGGGCGAGGGCATGGTTGAGGCGGGGGGAGGGGGGCTGAGGACATTCCCCGCAGCCCAACCCTGATCTTAGAAGGCTAGATCGGGGGTCAGGCTGCGGGGAAATCATTGCTGGAGCTGGCAGCCGGGGATCGCTGCTCTTCAATACAGCTGCAGTGCCATGGCAACTGGACGCCATGTGCCACAGCTCCATTGAAGAGCCATGACTGAGTTAGCTGGGGAAGGCATACATGCAGGCTGGACAGAATTGGTGTCCTGGCCTGCACATACAGGCCTGTTTGCGATTCTGATTCTGTGGGGATAGATGTGCCCTGTGAGATCAGAATGGCAACTCCCTCTGTGTGTACAGTTCTGGCCAGACATACAGAGGGTCCAGATGTGCAGGATGGAATCTGGCCTATGGGGCCTGCCTGCTGATGCCCAGCCCTGCCATCCACCCTCCAGTTCCACTGGCCCAGACAGCCTACCTCAAACAAAGTATGTCTCCATGACGGCCCACATTGTCACCACAGCATGTCGGTAGGTAGGACCAGGTGACAGCTGGGGACCACCATGTCATCTACCTCACCCTCGGGGTCACTGACTATGGCTTCAGGCATGGGCTGCCTCCGGCACAGGGCATAGTTGTGCAGCATTCAGCACGCTAGGAATATCCTGCACACTTTGGCTGGGGCATACAGCAGCTCACCACCAAACCAGTCGAGGCAACGAAAGTGGCTCTTCTGCAGGCCAAATGTTCGCTCAATGACAGAGCAGGTCAGCTGGTCTGACCAGTTATATCTGTGCTCCTCAGGTGTGAATGAGTTGACAACGGGGGTCATGAGCCACTCTCTCATTGGCAGTAATGACAATATGTTGTGCCATGGCCAGCTATGTGGGTGCCAGCATACTCATGCACCACATGCCACCCCACCAAGACAAAATACATGTGCACTGCAACTATGCCATGTGGTGACCCCCCTATACCTGGGGCTGGACAGCTCTGATCCTTGTGCATCCCCAGTTGTGGTGAAGCCCCAGCCCCAACACATCCATGCAGTGATTGTAGCCGACCACCCCCCATGAAGATGCAGTGGTAGGAGCGCCAGTGGCCCCCTGACACATATGGGCAACCCACAGCTGTGTTGTGGGCCCCCCTGTGGGAATGGCCTGCCTGCATGCACATGTATGACCATGCCCCTGTGCCTCTGTGGGTATGTGTGCATGTGTATGAGATGCCATCCTGTGTCCACCCACCAAGCAGCCATCCACCAGTGATGGTTCCATTCTCAAAGTCTGCATGTTTTCTTGACTGTATCAGGATGTAGGCATCATGGGAGGTGCCAGGGAAGTGTGCCATGACATGTTCAGTGAGTGGATGGCCTTCCGGTTCCTGTATGCTGCCTCGTGCAGACGTGGTGGGTGGAGGGCCACATGTGTGCATCAATGGCCCCAAGGACAGAGGGGAACCCTGCAATCTCATTGAATGCCAGCATGGTCTTATGCTGCTGCTGCTGTGGGGTGCATGGGAAGGCAATGTACTATGCAGCATATCCCATGAAGGCATCTAGAAACTGGCTGATGCTGCATGACACCGCTGCCTGGCTCAGTCTAGCTGCTGTTGCCACAACAGACTGGAATGTTCCTGTCCCCAGGAAAACCAGTGCTGCAAGCACCTTCACATGGACAGGTACTGTGTCCTGTCTGTGTGCCTGTGTAGCTGTGGTCCCAGCTCCTGACACGGGTCATGGATTGCCTCATGGTTAAATCTGTATCGCGTTCAGCACAGCTCATCACTGATGTCCAGGTACTGGTCGCGGGGCCTGGAGACCCTGGCATATAGGTGGTGTCATGCAGCATGCCAGCGCTCATGGTCAG
Organism: Ichthyophis bannanicus; assembly: GCA_033557465.1. Lineage (NCBI taxonomy): Eukaryota > Metazoa > Chordata > Amphibia > Gymnophiona > Ichthyophiidae > Ichthyophis > Ichthyophis bannanicus. The sequence goes on along the minus strand of CM066034.1, from coordinate 618,252,008 downwards.
TGATCACTAGAAGGGCAGTGGCAATCACAGCTCTGGTCTTTTCCTGTGCCATCCTCAGATACCTAGCTGCTGCCCCTGGAACCTGTAGGGGGATGCAAAAGGTTGATGGTTAGTCTGGGCCCAAAGGATTACCACCAAATGTCCCCCCAATGCCCCCTGTGGGTGGCAGGGAGGCAGGTGATGTGCTAAATCACTGGTCTTGCACCTCCCCACTGTGCACATGCTACCAGGGCACCCAGTGGGTGGCCGTCCACCATGATCTGCTGTATGGTTACATATCCACCTGTGGAGATGTCCATTAGGATTGCGTGCACCCCCATATGTGCACTGCTAGGGTGTCATTCGCCCCACACATACATCGAGGTGCTCAGGTACTGGTGACAACACACCTACAGCCATGTGCCTGTAGGGTTCAAACATGTTCACCCCCTGTACAGTGACCACAGTGCAGGTGTGCAGGCATGGGGCTAGGGATGTGGAGTTGGGGCAGGACCTGCCTTGGCCTAATGCAAGCCAGTTGCTCGCTACCCTATACAGCCCCATGCCCACATTTGCCTGCCCTATGGTGGGTGCCTGTGCAGGGCACCTGATTTCTGCACCCAGAGCCACTGTCTTCCACAGAGCCACAGGTACTGCAAACATGCATCAGGAGCACAGGCCCCAGGACACATACCATCACGGTGACATCATTGACCCTTTGTATCTACTGTGACAGTGGCAGTGTCAATGTAGAGTCCAATATGTTGCACTGTGGCAGCTCCCACGACATCCTAGATGTGTTTCTCACAGGAAAAGAAAAACATGCTGGGTCGCACATGCATTCATAGGTTGCATGGAAAACATGGATGTATGCATGCGTCCAGACACACAGGTGTGTTCCATATTCCATGCTTCTGGACGTATACGTCACTGCACATCTAACTACTATAAAATATGTAACGCCGGCGTAGCTACGCCTCTGTGAAATGCCATTCTACTGATACTGCATCCCCTGAAGATACATTCAAGAATAGCTGTGCCAGCTGCTATGGCTTCCGAGGCCTCAATCCCAAAAGAGAAACTTCAGTGATGGGGAGCAGACCCTCCTCATTGAGGAGGTGCTTGCTAACCAGGGGTGTCCTCATGGGCACCAAGATGTGCCTATGAGAGGCAGTGCAGGTGGCTTGCCACAAGCTAAATGCTATCTACCACAACAACAGAGACATTGAGGATGTGAAGTGTACATGGCAGCAAGTGAGATGTGAGGTGTGCAGGAAGGCACATGCTAGAGGCCCAGATGGTCAGGGGGTGTGCCTCACTAAGGTGTAACTGCATGTCCTTGCCACAATAGATGCTGCTACACTGGAGGGCCATTTGGGATGTCACGGTATCCACAGGTCAAAGTTACGTGTTTGTGCTGACATTTGCATGCTGCATCTCCTCCACCCCGTGCCTGCACCCTTGGTATGGGGATCCATTGAACTGCCCACTGCCCAACTCACACATGTTTGGCGTGGGACATGCATTCCCTTGTTGAACTGTCATATCTCCCACTGCTGTCTCTCCTGGTGACTCTGGTGGCAGCGCCTCCCTGGTCTGCTTTGCACTCTCCCAGCTGCCCCTCCACTTCTGTGGTGTGGTGTCCCTGTGGCTGTAGTGCACTGGTGCAGGCCATATGGGGGTGGGTTGCTGCATGCAAGGGTCCACATTAGACTGGTCAACCATGCTTCTCTCAACAGGTACCACCACAGATGCAGGACCCGAGGCTGCACCCACGCATGCCTCACCACCAGCAAGTCCACCACTGCCACCATCAATGGACAGGGCTATGGTGTCACCAAAGAGAGTTGTCTCCCAGCCTGCAGCCCCTGTGGTTGGGGGTACAGAGCCAGCTACCGCTGTGGAGCTTGAGGGCACCAGCTCAGCAGATACTGAGGACCAGCTTGTACTATAACCTGAGCCCCAACCCCAGCCTGGTGACAGCGGTCACCATGGAAAGCACCACAATGCATATATAGACAGCTGGTTGAGTGTGTCAAGTGCCTGCTTGCCCAGTAGGAGGGCCACGAGGCGCATGCACAGGAAAAGCTGTGACTCCTCAGGTGTACGTGGAACTGCGGGAATAGCAGCTGGTCTTCCAAAAGCAGCAATTGGCGGTCCAGGAGGAGCATCTGTCAGTGACCAATTGCCTCAATGCCTCATGCATCTAACCACTGGTCGGCCAGTTGGCCAGGCCACAGGGTGCATCTGTCCACAGTGGTGCACCTGTGCTGCCCTCTGTGCCCATGCCTCTGACACCGCCTGTTGCTACTGTGCCTCCTGCCATAGCTGGTGTGCCTCACCCCTCTGCCCCACCATCCACCAGCAGGGTGTCCACATGGGCCACTGTATGGGCTGCATCTGTGTTGGGGTCCAGCTGCATGGGGCAATCCTGCATCATGGGCCCTGGGATCCGAGGTATGGGGTCCCTGCTGGTCTTCCCACCATTCTATGAGGCATGTGGGAAGACCAGTGGGGAGAGAAGCAACAGCAGCAGCCCAGTCTCAGGGGGTGTGCCATCATCTATGCTACCCAATGGCCAACCACTGAGGCCCAGTGGTGGCACCTCGTGGCGGAAGAGGGGTCAGGGTATGTGGGGGTGGTGGTAGGCCTGGGTTAGATTGCCTGTCACTGGAGTGGGGTTGGGGGTTCAGGTTGGTGGGGTGGGAGCAGGGGGTTGGGGGTGTGGGGGTGTGGGGGAAGGATGTTGGGGTGGGGGCAGGGGTGGTATATGTCATGCTGTTGGGAGTTGGCACTTGTGTGTGGGGTGGGCTTGCAGGTCACTGGTGTCAGGTGTGTGGATGTTACCTTTTTTATCTTGCATGTAATAAAGAGTTTTTCACGCACCCACTGGGCTCTGTGTTTCCCTTTCCCTCAGTCACTGTGGGTATATGTATCTTTTGCCCCTGTTTCCCTGGCACTGCCTGTTCTTTCTCATGCACCTTGTACTTGTCCCTCCTTTGTGCATAGTGGTATGTACACATGCATCCTGTGCACCCTGATACAGCAGACACAAAGGTAGTGTCACCACCATATATCTCGTTGGGATGCAGTGGGGCACAGAGCAGAATGTCAAGCTCTATGTGGTAACATTCATTTGCCTTATTTTGGTCCCTCCACATATGTTATTCTACGTTTTAGCAGGTATAACATAGACATCCATGGATTATCACCTAGACGTACATGGGTCCAGAAGGAATATGGTCTGGACGTTTTCATCGCCGGACATGCCCCCTCTCCTCCCCGACATGCCCACATTCTGCCCCTACCCACCCATGTCCAGAGATACACACACATCTCTTTTGTACATGCTCATGGGCTCATGTTCAGAATGAAGTCTGGACTTCTCCGCTTATTTGCTGTTCAGAATGACCCTGTATAGGCCTGATTCTGAGATATGTCTTGTGAGGCTGCACATTCCCACAGGATGTGCAGCCCTGCAAGCCATCCTGCCCCAATTCGACATCCAACTGTCCCCGCATGGCTAGAACAGCAGGATGGGGAGATCCGGCAAGGGGTGGTAGGGGGTGGAGTTTGGGCAGAGCAGGGGTGGGCTGAGGCAGCAGGACGTACAGGGCCAATTCCAGTCACAGCCCTGTATGTCCTGTGAGGTCAGGGGGTCGGGTGTGAGTAGATCCTGATCGCTTGATCCAGGCCCTGGCTGCCCAACTCTGGGTTGGGCGGTGGGGAGGAAGAGGGTCAGTGCTGAGGGAGCCAGGAGAGCCTGCGGGAAGGACATCCCCGCAGGCATGCAGGGGAACACCAGGTCATCCTCGGGTCCAATTCTGTATGCCATGGGAACATTTTGCTCCCACGGTTCAAAATCAGGTCCTTATGGGCCTGTCCTGCTTGGGGTCATCCGGACAGCCAGGCATGCTTCTTTCAGAATCAGGCTCCACGGCAGGCTATATTGTACCATATACATGCTGATATCAGTTACATACTTCCTACTATTTCAATTATAGTCTTTACCCCAACTAATGAAGTGCATGGGAAGAGTATCAGGTACTAAAAAGATAATATTACAAAAATGCTATGTATTGCACAATTAGCCCTGAAAAGCTGAAAACCAAACTTAATATATACTGGGCTTTACAAGCCACTAATCATTTCTCAAAGCAAGCTCTCTTTAAAAACATTTCAATTGAAGCAGCACCATAACTAATCCAGACACTGGTGTCTCATAATCCTCAGCATCACTACTTAAAATATTGATGGTGGTCGATCAAGAAATATCTAATATTAATATTAATATTTGCAATGCTGCCTTTTAATAGGTAGGGTATGGTGATTTGTGAGTCAGGGGTGGCTCTGTAATGAGGTGGAGAGAGGCGGATGCCTCAGGTGGCAAAGTTTTGGGGGCGGCAACAAATGCCCCAAAACAGTCACCTCACTCCGCCTTTAAACTTAAAAAAAAAAAAAAAGGTAGAAAGCTTCTGCCACTTCTGCTTGGAAGAGACAGATTCAAGCCCAGCTGCCCCCCCTCGCCCCCACAGGAGGCCCTGCAACTTGCCTGACGGTCGGCAGACCCAACTCTCCAGAGCAGCAAGAAAGAACTGCCTTTCCTTTCTTTCTCACGGCTCTGTTAAAGTTGCTGCTGTTTACCCTCAGTGGCGCCGCCGGGCTCTGGGGGAAAGTAGTCAGGAGGGGGACCTACATGATCAGAGAATAAAATGGTCAGACAACAAAGATAGAAGAGAATTTTATCTTCAATTTAATGACCAGACTTGGTGCTATCTTTATATTTCATACAGTACATGGAAATGCATCTCTTTCTATTTCTCTGGTGATTGCTTTGTATGCAGAATCTGGCTTCTTGAGGTTGTAGTTTAATTTTTATCTACATATGTTTATTTTTAGGTTACGGTGACTTATTCTGTGCTTGGTGAGGGTCTGTGTTTTGAATGTGTGGCCAAGACCAGGTGTTCTGTTAACATGGAATTTGTATGTAGGGATCTATACTATAGTAATCTGAATTGTTCAGCTGTCCAAATAGGTGTTTTGATCTTCCAGGGTCCACAGTAATATTTACAGTGATGCTTTATTTGGATGGCCTCCTTATGTGAGTTATGGAAGTTGGTGCTGGTATGGTATGGGATGGTAGATTTGCTCTATAGATACTCGGTGACTTTGTTGTAGGGTTTTGTATTAGTTCACAATATGCATGGTACTGGATAATATTTGTTTTTTTAAGATGTTGAGTTCTGTGGGTGAATGCCCTGGTTCTGCTCTGCACCTACTGTTGAGGAAGGGGGTTCTGTGTTTGCAAAATATATGTTCAGTTTATAACAACAAAATAAAAATGAGTTATAATTTAATTTTAAACTGTGCTGTGGTTCTCACGCTTTCTTTTAGTTCCTTGGTGTGCAAACTCTTGCATATCTTTCATATAATCTAATCAGCTTTTTGGTTTGGTTAAGTACCTGACTGGAGTTTTGAGAAAGCTCCCCCCCCCTATGGGAGAGGGGCGTCAAATCATCACTCACCTCAGACAGCAGATTGCCTTGAGATGCCACTGCTGGTAAAGCACAGTTACTTACCTGTAACAGGTGATCTCTGGGAACAGCAGGAATAAGTCTTCACATATGGGTACGTCGGTACCAACGGAGTCTGCGTGGGAACGCTCCCCAGCGTCCAATTAGAACGCTTTTGGGAGCATCCCACCATGCCTGCGTGCTGCCTTCCCGCCTTTCCCAACTGCCTCTCCTCAGTTAAGTTTTAAAGCTGAGACAAAGAGAGAGAGAGAGGAAAGATAGAGATAGAGAAATACAACTACTAGGGGAGGTGGGTGGGTTGTGAAGACTTATTCCTGCTGTTCCCAGAGATCACCTGTTACAGGTAAGTAACTGTGCTATCTCCAGGAACAAGCAGGAATGAGTCTTCACATATGGGGACTCCCAAGCTAAGATACCTGGAGGAGTCCCAGCATGTTGTGAATCAGAGAAGGCCATGCTATTCGACAGAACCTCAGGCATCCTGGGGATGGAGGGTAGGCGTTGAACTAAACAGATATGCTATGGACCAACTGGACCAAACAGGATGCCTAGAGAGGAGACCCTGTGTAGATAATATCTACTAGTAAACATTGAACTAGAATTTAGCGATATGGACCTCACCTTGAGGTATTGTAAAAAGTTTATGGAGGTTCATATGGGACTGCTAATATGAACCAGCAGAATATCCTCAAGGAATACCTCACTATAGAGCAGAGGTAATAACTGTGCAAAAGACAGGTTGAGGTCAGAACCTTTAGGGCGAGAAAAGTCCCAGCGGAGACTGGGGTAGTTCAATGGGGCAGGACTTTTGCGGGAAATGCGGAAGTCCCTATTAGATAAACCTGAAGTTCTTTTGACCCTAAAGAGACATAGTTCTTATAGGAGAAGAGGGGCTTTAAAGACCCCTATATCCGATAACAAAGGACAGACGTATGAGACATTGTAGCCTCCTATTTACTGAAAATTCAGAATGTCCTACTTAAATGAAGTTACTTAGGAAAAAAGATGGTACATGGAGGACTTCAGATGTACTAAACTGAAGGTCATGGTGGAAACCTTCTAACTACCACAGGGAAGTGGTTGGTTATGTAGAATCCTGAACATGCTGGAGCAGCATCGAAAAGGATAGTGACTATCTGTCGGGGCTGTATAGGAAAAATATATATATGTATATAGAAATAAATAAATAAATATATATATATATATATATATATATATATATATATATATATAGGTACAGACATGCAGATGTCTATATACATGTATGCATAAATATATATACCCATGTCCCCACATAGGGATATGTGAAGAGAGAAAGATTCATCTAATAACAAGAAGGGAATACCTGCTTGAGGAGATGTTTAGAGAATCCATTCTCCCTTGTTGTGGGTGGGAGAGCTAAGGGAGTGCTCTCGCTGACAAGGAGAAGTCTAGAGTATTCTAAGAACTCTAGCCCTTGAAAAACCAGGAATGGAGGATGTTTTAATCCGCTGACAGTAAGTCTGGATCCTTCCATAACTCTAGCATGACAGCTGGAGAAGAAGATGCAATGAAAAAAGATACCATATTTAACCTTCTAAGAGGGCAAAATGAGTATGATGCATTCTTGCGCTCAATATGAATTACTCCATGAGGAACTGAGGATGGAAGGAAATACACAAACAAAGACTGGCTGTCAGTGAAAGAAAACCATCCCTGGTGAAGGGGTCCACTGGGAATGTGAACCAAACCAGGGGATTGGATAATTCTTTAGGTCTTCACTTAATTAAAGGCATGTGTCCTTTATTGAAGAAGAAGACTTTAATGGAAATAGTAAGGGTAGGGAAGAACTCAGTAAAGTCCTTCCTAACCATCTGGAATTATTTGCTCTCTAGCAAGGGCCCATAGTGCAGAGCTGCTCTGTAGAAATGCAGAGAGCATGTTGCAGGTTGGCTAGAAGAAAAAACTGGCTGTTTAAGAGCCAGTATGTGACCAGAACTACTCCGCCAATGCCAAGGATTGGGGAAGGCTAAGGATAGAAGGTATGCTGCAACAAGAAAACCTGAGAAGGTTCCAAGTCTGTCTGGGACTTAGTACTAAGGCCAAAAAGATTGATATTGGAGATCAAGCCCTGGGTGCTTGGTTAGCAAGTTAGTGGTTTAAACACTAAGAGCCCCTGCATTCTAACTATTGTTAGAGCGGCAGAACAAATCTTAGATTAGAAAAGACCTACAGACATAAATAGGAGTTGTAAAAACTCCATCGTTGTCTGAGAAGCTGCCACGAGCAACAAGAATGCAAGGTGGCGATAACTCTGAAAAGAAACTCAGGGCTTAGGGATAAGCCCTCAGTTAAGTAGTATACTCTTACAGACCAAAAATGTCTTAGTAAGAGGGGCAGAGTTGAAAAAGACTTACGATGGAGTAAATCTGTGAAAAGAATAGTATGAGACATGCTGATACAGGAGAAACTGTCAAAGATAAAGGTATAGACGACCTTATTGACAGTTGTTACTCCTCTATCTACTTAGAAGGAAGAGGAGTGATCTTATTACCTGTAAAGCATAATCATGCTAAGGAGCTCTATGAGCTAAAAGTCAGGATGTCTTTTTAATGTAAAGTTTGGGATGGAACCGATGTAGATGCTTGTAAGAGAAGAAGCAAACTACAGGTTCTAAACCTCAAAGCAGGAAGAAGGATTCAGTGAAGAATCTATCAGCAACCCTGCGACTGCTGGGTTTGCTGAAGTGGTTGAAGTTGTTGTTTCTTTAGCCTGGTTTGATGTTTCCCCTGTTTGGCAACAGCTGTATGATGGGTAGAGAAAGGATAAAACTTTTTCCCCTTGGAGGAATAAAGTTTGATAGAAGATTTCTTACCAACTGGGATAGAGGAAGGTGTAGACAATCCTTTGAAAGCAACAGTGCCAGTGGTTAACTGAGCAACGTGGCGTAAAGTCTCTGTGTTAGAGAGATTCTCCCCAGTACAAGGAGTATTTCCCAGCATTTCTTGTACCAATGTATCCAAGTCAGAAGCTTGGAGCCAGGCCATGCGTCGTGCCCCTATTGCTATAGTAGAAGTTCTGCTAACAGACTCAAAACTGTCCAGGGTAGCATGAGTAAGAAACCCAGAGATATTTTGAACATGACTAACCAGTAAAGAGTAGTCTGCTCTTTTGTGATCCTGAAGAAAAGGAGTCAAAAACATCAAACTGGTCGTGAGCTCTTCAAGATATAGTCCCATATAGAAAATATATGAGAGAATTCTTGTTGAAAACATGGATGCCTGGAAGCTTTTACGTCCAAAGGCATCTAAAGTTCTAGCCTCACGACCTGGCAGATAAGAAGAGTTCCTTTTAGCACTTTTAACACGCCTCATTGCTGATTCCACAACAAGAGAATGATGTGGAAGTTGAGTCTTTTGAAAACCTGGAGAAGGGGGCACCTTGTACAGAGAGTCAGTGGCCCTTGAAGGTGGGGATACCTTTAAAGGAGTTTCCCACATTCTAAGTAAAAGATCCTGTAAGGTTTGATGCAAAGGGAGCATGATAACCTTCTTTGGAGTCTCAGGGAGACACAGAAACTCTGAATCCCTTGGAGCAGGATCTTTTTTTTTTTGAAACTTTTATTTTCATTTTGCAACAAACAAAAGAAACAACACACCAAAGGAAACAATACAATTATACAATAAAGAAAAGTAAACCCAATTACCCCCCACCCCCACGCTTCTTCTCTAGCTGATTATGTCAGCATGTGAGCGCTTCCAAACAAACGTGAATGTACATCAAAACAATCAAAAGAGTATCTGCGATACAGAATAATCATGAGACAAAGATATATATAAGTTTAGACAGTCAGATGAGAGCACTGAGCAGAATGTACATAATCATTGAGCATCTTCCATTTAGACCGATGATGAGGAGTCTGAATGGGGGAAGCAAACATACGAGGTATTTGTTCATATTTACTGTAGAGACAGACATGATTCCACCATTCATTGGGGCTCAACTGGGAGCTATTTTTCCAGTATTTCGTAATTAGGGAAATAGCAATACCTAGCATAAAGTCCAAAAGGAAGTAAGCCGTTTTTGGAAGAGAGGGGATCCCCGCTGCTGAGCGAAGTCCCACTATCCTCCAAGAAAGGGGCTCTTGAAAGTGCAAAATAGACTGGATACGGCCCCAGACCCGACTCCAGTAATACTGTAGTGCGGGACATTCATACATAACATGAGGTAGTGAACCAATGGCCGCATGACATGTCCAACAATTATTGCCCTGAGCAGTGTTCCATTTGGCTAATCTGTCAGGAGTGTAAAAACACCGGTGGGCTAGAAAGAAGAGTGTCTGAGTGAGTGAGGCGGATCGGGAGACCCGTGTCACTCTACTCCAGACAAGGCTCCATTGCTCCGGGGTCAAAGTCACATGCAGTTCTCTCTCCCATGCTTTCTGCGCTATAGGGGTATCCCTAGTTATAGCATTACATAAGGTTTTGTAAAAATTGGATGCTACACCCGGTGAACTACCGATAGATCGGATAGTCTCCAACCAACCTTGTGTAGGGGAGGCCGATGGCGGGAGCACCCTAGCACTCCTAAGGCAATGCTGAAGTTGCACCAATTGAAAGTAGTGTTTCGCTGGGAGACCAAATTCAATTTGCAATTCACTAAAAGTTTTCCAGCGACCTTCATGGAACAATTGGCTAGGAATCCAAATGCCCCTAGTGTACCAGGGGCTCCACGCCATCGGCTTATTTTGTATTCGAAATCGAGTGTTGTACCAAAGTGGGAGTTTGTCTAACGGACAGAGTCGGGAGTCTAAAGATTGCATGAGATTATTATAGGCACCTAAGGTGTCTAAAAGCATTGGTGGGAAGTGAGAGTCTGATGGGAGAGTCATACCAGGGAGAAAAGTAAGAGGAATCGGTTTGCAAAGGTCCTCTTCTATGTCTAGCCACACAGGTCTACTCGGTACTGGATCTTCCAGCCAACGAGCACCTTGTTTGAGAAGAAAAGATTGATGATACTTCAGGAAATCAGGGAATCTGACACCCCCATATTCCTTATCTGCTTGCAGCTTATGTTTCGCTATCCTAGGTGTCTTATTTTGCCACAAGTATCTAGTCAGAAGGCCCTCGATATCTTTATATATACGTCGAGGGAAGAGACAAGGCACCATTTCTAAGATATAATTCACTTTCGGAACAATCATCATTTTTATGGTTTCTAATCGACCCCACCAGGTAAGCGTTAAAGGAGTCCAGCGGTGAGTAAGCGCCCGAACTTTAGAGGTTAAGTCTTTGGCATTGAAGGAGATAGTGTCTTCCAAAGGAGAACAATAGTGAACCCCAAGGTATTTGACCATGCGAGGTTGCCATAAAAAGGGGAAGGATTGCATATCTGCCTGATGAAGCAGAGGATTTAATGGAAAGGCTACCGACTTGGTCCAATTTATCTTATAACCGGACAGTTGTGAGTATTTACCAATTTGCTCTAAGACAGCCGGTACTGAGTCTATAGAGACAAAGAGCATAAGATCATCAGCATACGCTGAAATTTTGATTTCCCTGTGGGTGAAGGGGACTCCATGAATCTCCTCCGATTGCCGGATTAGTAAAGCCAAGGGTTCGAGTGCAAGATCGAAGAGGAGTGGAGACAGTGGGCATCCCTGGCGAGTGCCGCGTTGAAGGGGAAAAGGTTGAGACTTTAAAGCATTTGCACATATACTGGCTGTGGGCTGAGCGTACATGGTGCGAAGACAACGGAGAAAACCTTCCCCGAATCCGTACCAGCGGAGGACTGCAAATAGGAAGGGCCACTCTAAGCGATCAAAGGCCTTCTCAGCATCAAGTGAGAGGCCAACAAATGGGCGATCAAGATTAACTGCGGTAGTCAATACATGGCAGAGAGTCCGAGCATTGTCAGCAGTCGATCTACCAGGAATGAAACCGCATTGATCTGGGTGTATTAAGGTAGGCATCCTATCCGAGAGCCGGGTAGAGAGAATGGTGGCAAAGATTTTATAGTCCGCGTTTAGGAGGGAAATTGGACGATAATTAGCTGTTAGTTGCGGGTCTCTCCCCTCTTTCTCAAAAACTACTACATTTGCCATTGAAAAGGACCCAGAAGGAGAACCCTCCTCGGCCAGAGCAGAAAAATAAATTTTCAAAACTGGAGCTAAATCAGCGTAAAAGGTTTTGTAGAATTCAGCGGGGAGACCGTCTGGGCCTGCGGCTCGACCTGAGGCACATTTCTTGATAGCAGAATGAATTTCTGAGACAGTAAATGGTGTGTCTAAGGCCACTCTATCTTCGTCAGATAGGGTCGGTCTTTGTACTCCTGAAAGTAAGCGTTCAAATACATCTGGCTCAAAATCACATTCAGATTGATAAAGCCGAGTATAAAAGTCACGAAAGAGTTCTAAGATTTCGGTATCTTTAGTGACCAAGCCCCCCCCTGACGGATTGCGGAGGGCGGTAACACGCTTGGCTTCTTTTCGACCTTTTAGGGCATTTGCTAATAATTTGCCAGCACGATTATTTTCCCGATAATAAAGCCCTTGTTGTGATTCAATATTTTTAACAGCAGCAGTGTGCAAAAGCTGATTGTATTGAAAACGCAAGCGTTGTAAACGGAGTAAAATACATGGGTCAGTACGGGACGTAAGGAGACGCTCCCCAGCTTGTATCTGCTGCTCTAGAGTCAGTAAAAGCTGCTTTCTTTGTTTCCCCTGCCGAATTTGATAGCTAGTTATAGTGGCACGGATAGATGCTTTAAAACCCTCCCACCAAGCCCAGCCCGCTGTATCATGGGGTGAGTTAAAATGAAAATAATCTTGGATAGCGGCCTTTATATCGATCTGAAAATCTTTTTGACCCAGTAGGGATCTATCAAAAAAACCAAGCTCGGGGAGAATCGTCCCGCGCAGTGACACGTAATGATAAAGATATGGCAGCATGATCTGAAATATGGAGAGGATGAGTCCTAGTCGTGTCTACTTGAGAAATCAGTGCTTTGGAAATGAGAAAGAAATCTATTCTAGATTGGGAGTGATGGGGGGCAGAAAAGAAAGTGAACTCTAAGTCGGAGGGGTGAAGCAGCCTCCATATATCTACCAGCGCAAGATCTTGCATCAGAGCTGTAAGGGTAGCAAGACTCTTGGGTGGACTACTCGTTCTTGGCGGCTGTCTATCTATCAGAGGGTCTAACACTTGATTAAAGTCACCACCAAGTATTAATGGAGTATTGGCAGAGGCCTGTGCCAACTGCGCAATACTTGCATAGTAAGCAGGGTTGTCCACATTCGGGGCATAAATGCAAATACATGTAAATTCACTATCTCCGACCTTAAGATGTACTCGGGCCCATCTGCCCTCCTTGTCAGCGCTAGTATCAATTACAGTAGCTTGCAAAGATTTCTTAACCAGGATGGCAACCCCGCACCGTTTAGAAACGGCGGGAGAATAGGCAGCCACCATGTAAGGCTTAACATTGAGTTTCAGTGTTTCAGCAGAGTTTAAGTGCGTTTCCTGAAGAAACGCTAAATCAGCATGCTCATGGCTAAGATAGCTAAGGATTTTCTTTCTTTTGATTGGACTATTAATGCCCTTTACGTTGAGTGATAAAATTTTACATAAAGCCATTTAGACAAGTTAAAAATTCTGAGCATGATAGCGCACCTAATTTCACAATGTCCCTCATATTGACTGTATCAGGCTGTACATATGGCATAAAAGAAACTAAGCTTAGATAACACAATGAAGCGCCCCACATTAAAAAAGAAAAAACCGCAGCGCGGTAGAGAAGAAGCAAAACCCCAAAAATTACTGGCGACCATGTGTCTGCGGGGAGAAGCCCCAGAGAAGGCCAAAATTGAAAAACACATAACCTGTAGGACTGTGCGTGCTCCGAATCCGACCGAGGCACACATCATGGAGGGAGAGGAGACCACAAAACAAGAGTCATAGAAAGAAAGAAAGAAAGTCCAGGAAGTCTCTGTGCTTGACTATGACCGCCGCATCGGGCCCTTCAAAATGGCGGACAGAGCCGGCGAATAAAAGTCCACGTCGTTGGATTAGCGCATCTGCTCTGCCTCTTTGGAGTCTAAAAATGTTGATAGTAGATCAGGATCTTCGAATGTCCTGGTTTGGTTGTGGAGAGTCACTCGGAGTTTCGCGGGATACAACAGGCCAAAGCGAGCCTGTAGCTGTTGAAGTCGAGGGCGAAAAGCAAGGAGTTTCTTCCGTCGGTCAACGGTAGGCTTTGCCAAGTCAGGGAAGAAGGAGACTTTGTGACCTTCAAATTCCAAATGATGGTTCGCCCGGGCAGCATTTAAAATTTGTTCCACTTGTTGATATCGTAGCAAGCGAAAGATAATAGGCCGGGGGGTCGTTCGGTTGAGCGCCATGTGGGTAGGAGCACGGTGTGCACGATCGATTTCCAATTCTTTATGAAAGGTGATCTTCAGCAAGGAGGGAAGAATTTTGAGCAGGAATTCTCTCATATCTCCCGCTTCCGCCCCCTCCGGTATTCCAATGAGCCTCACATTGTTGCGACGGGCTCGATTATTGCTATCTTCTAACTCCTTTTGCAGATTCTGTATCTGGCGCTCGGCCTTGTCCAGTGCGCCCAAGCGCACCGCGTGCGAATCGAGGACCCCCGCCATATTGTCCTGCCGTAATGAGAGTCTTTCAAGTCGGTCCTGGAGCACTCCAAAGTCTTCTCGCAGGGCTCTAAGCGCTTCTCCATTGGACTGCACCAATTCTTTCACGCCGCGTAGTTCCTCCAAAATCTCCAGGTGCATTTCGGGGTTTTCACGAAATGGAACCATCTTCTGTGGGGAGGACACCTCTGTTTTGGAGCGTTTTCCTTGAGAAGAAGAAGGAGACCCGAAGTCCAAGCGCGCTGGTTTATGGGCCGCCATCCCCCCCGAGGTACCCCGGTCAACCCGGAGCGAAATAGTAAGTTTGTATAGGTATTAAGTCAGGATTCTAAGTAGGCCTCTCGGGAGCTTCAGCGCGAAGCGTCTTACCCGCTGGACATCAGGCTCCGCCCCCTTGGAGCAGGATCTTGATCGGGTATAGAAATGGCAAGTAACCTTGCCATATCAAGCAAGAATGCTTGAAAAAGAAATTTCCCCAGAAGGGGATCTTGTATTATGAGGAGTGAAGGTCAGATCTGTTGAAGATCTAGCCTTAGCACTAATGGATTGATCCATTAGAGTACCAGACCCAAAAGGGTGGAGCATCGGGTTGTCCTGAAAGGATAGTCGGCAGTACCGCTCGAGGTCGGTACCGCGACGAATCGGTGAAAAACTATCCATGCCAGGGATGGACTCCAAGCTCGGTACCGAAGGAAGCGAGCTTGTGGAAGTAAGCATGGAAGGCACTGGTACCGATGCAAAGGTAGAAAACAGAACCAGCAGTGGTATCGCAGCCGGTACCGACACCAGATGATCAGTCTGAAGCGACTCTAACGGTACCGAAGGTACAGAGAGCGGTAGACTTTGATCTCCGGGACAATGTCTTCGGCACCGAGCGAGGTCGATACCGAGACGAGTTGGTACCCAATCGTCCAGGCTAGAGATCGATTCTAGACTCGGCATCGAAAGCAGCGAATCAATCGAAACAGACCTGGAGGGTAACGACATGGATGCCAGAATCGGTACCGGAATTGATACCGATGCTGGAAGATCGGTCTGTAGCGGCTCTAGCGGCACCGAAGATACCGAGAATGCTAGACTGCGATCATCGGTATGGAGTGTTTCATCCAACACCGTTGACGAATCTGGGGTACCGGCACCGCTCCCAGCGGATACCACCACTGAGCATGGCTCAGGTATTTTCGCGGAGGTGAAAACTCCGGAAATAACCTGAAACTCCTTTAGTGCTTTGGAGGCCGAAGACTCCCGCCGGGGTTTTAAAGCCAAATTGTCCTCGAGGGCAAGGCTGGAGCCATCTCGATGTTGAACATGAGATCTACCACCCGAGGACTGGCTAGTCTTTACAGACTTTTGTGGGGTTACCTGATCCTGTAAAGAAGAAGTTGTAGCTGGTACCCTCAGAGCTGACGGGAACCGTGTATCGAGTGGAGCTCGATGCTGAAAACTTCTTTTGGAAAAAATGCTGCAGGAGGGACACTCCAGCGGATAGTGGTCAGGACCCAAACATGGAAGGCACCAGTTATGGGTGTCTAAGACTAACTTAGTACCGCCACAGTTGAAACATGTTTTAGGGATAGTGGCTGACGTTTCCATGAAGGAAGTGGAGAGGCCTAGTAGGCCGAGAACCATCAGGAACTAAACAGGGAAAAAATTCCCTACCAAGGAAATAATTTTGTTAAAGAAAAGAAAAAGAAAAACACCGGCGGTACCGGTGCGTCGAGGGAAGGCAGACGCGACCACAAGAAAAAACAAAAATAAAGGAAGAATTTTCTGCGGTGACAGGAGTACGTCCTGCCGGCTCCACGGAAAAACGAAAACTGAGGAGAGGCATTTGGGAAAGGCGGGGAAGGCAGCACGCAGGCGTGGTGGGATGCTCCCAAAAGCGTTCTAATTGGACGCTGGGGAGCGTTCCCGCGCAGACTCTGTCGGTACCGACGTACCCATATGTGAAGATTCATTCCTGCTTGTTCCTGGAGGTTGCTCTTATGATACAGTGGGCTTACTATGGGTTCTAAATGGGCAGTGTTTATAGTATTTCCTAATGTGCCTGGCGGTTGGCACTGGAGTATAGTAATGTAGAAATCTGGTAGTTTATCCATACACTCATTAACAGGCATGTTTACTAAAAGTTAGTGCACGTTAACATTATGCAAATATTTATGCAAAAGTGGAAATAAGGATGTGGTTGAAAACTACAGGCTGATTAGATTAACCTCGGTGGTGAGTAAATTATTGGAAGCGCTCCTGAAAGAGAAAATAGTGAGGTTTCTGGAATCCAATGGATTACCAGATCCGAGGCATCATAGATTCAACAGAGGCAGGTCTTGTCAGACAAATCAGATTGATTTCTTTGACTGGGTGACCAGGGAGTTGGACTGAGGGAGAGCACTAGATGTGGTGTATTTATATTTCAGTAAAGCCTTTGAGACCATTCTGCACAGCAACTTATAAACAAACTCAGCACCCTAGAGATGGACCCTAAAGTTACTGCTTGGGTTAGAAACTGCTGGAATGGGAGGCGATAAAGGGTACAAGTAAATGGAGTTCACTCTGAGGAGAAGGAGGTTACCAATGGGGTGCCCTAGGGATCTGTTCTTGTTCCGATTCTTTTTTAACATCTTCGTTAGTGATATAGTGGAAGGGCTGTCAGGTAAGATTTCCCTCTTTGCGGATGATACCAAAATCTGCAATAGAGCAGACACCTAGGAAGGTATAGATAATGAGGAGGGATCTAACTAAACTTGAAGAATGGTCTAGAATTTGGCAGCTGAAAATTAATATTAAAAAATGCAAGGTCATGCATTTGGGCTGCAGCAATCCAAGGGAGTGATATGGTATAGGGCAGACATGTGCAACTTCGAACAGGTTGTAATCTACTTTTTCCGGCCAAAAGTGCCGGTGATCTACCACCATGAAAATTAAGTTTCAAATTAGTTTCAAATTAAATTTGAACCCAATAAAGTTGGAGGATTCCCCCCCCCCCCATTTTTAATGAACCTTCTGTCATTTACTTGGATGTGATCAGCTTTTAAGCAAATTAAGCAAAAACAAAACAGAGAGATGAATATCCAGTAAGAACTGCGAGGGGAAATGGAAAGTACATTTTTCTTAAAGTTTTATTGAGTAATAACTTTCTTTAACTTTTATTAAGTAATCTGTTTTAAATTTAGGTTGAGTATTGATCCAGGCTGATCTTGCACAATCTTTAATATTTTGCTCTTGCTCATTAGTGAGACGTCTGAGCCTGCATTTCATCCACCAGCTTTTTGAAGTTGGGTGAATATAGCGTGAGGGCCAGTCTCAGGGAATCCTGGAGATGTTCATCTGTCATGTTGGAACGTTGTGTACTCTTTGGGGTATGTTTACTAAAACCCCGGTAATGTGCGGGCCGTGCTAGTGTGCGGGTGCCATATAAGGAGTGGGCGTGTCTGGCTGAAAAAAGCAAAACCGGGATTATTCATGCGCTAATGTGCGCGGCGCCCATGTGCGCCCCACACATTAGCGCATGAGAAAGCTGCACGAGAGGCATAAGTGGCGCGCTGATGTGCAAGCAGAGGAGCAAAGCCACAGCACAATGGTTGAGACACTGACCAATAGTGCAGCGGATCAGGGGTTCAACCCCCCACAGTGCCCAATGAAGACAGCTGGCTGAGGCATTACTTTAGGAGGCATTTAAATCATGGGCGGCATAAGGCAGTGTGCTATTGCTTTAGGAGGCATTTTAATATTGGGCGGCATAAGGTGGCGCACTGATGCACAATCACAGGAACAGAGCCACAGTGCAATGGTTAAGACACTGACCAATGGTGCAGGGATAATGGGTTCAGTCCACCACTGTGCCCAATGAAGAAGGCTGGCTGAGGCATTACCTATTATGGGTAGGTTTGCTTTAGGAGGCATTTTATTTTAATTACTACTACTAGCAAACGCACTCTCAAAGCGTGTTAACATAAGGCGCCCCATAAGGCATATCTTAAAGTGCACTGTCCGCCAAGGCACCCTAGAATGTTGCTTATAGGGCACTTTATAGGGTGCCGTATGAGGTACCGCAAGGTCACAGCAATGTTTTTGATGGCAGCACTATGCAGTTTAAGGAATGAAAAGCATAAGTAGGTGCGCTGACATGCAAGGAGGAGCAGCAGTGTAGCACAATGGGTAAGGCACTGACTGCTGATACAGGGCTCATGAGTTTGCTCCCCAGTGTGCCTAATACGTAAGGCTGGCTGTGGCATCAGCTTTGCAATGTACTTTTGTTTTCCTGCAGCACTTTAGTTGTATTGTATTAATTGCTGCCAGCAAACAGGTCCTCACGTGCCGTAATTGAAGGTGCCGCATAAGGCACCCTATAAGGCACTCCACAGGGCACATTATAAAGTGCACTGTCTGCCACGGCACCCTAAAATGTCCCCTATAGGGCACCCTATAAGTTGCTGCACAGGATAACGTATAGTGCACCTTATATGGACGGTAACCTTAAGGGTACAGTATGATGAGGGTGTTTTTGCTGGCAGCAATAAGGTACATTAAAAAGAGATAATGCTCTAGGCAGCCCCATCAAATAACCCCACTGTGGGTTTGAACCCATGACCTCTGGTTCCACAGACAGTGAAGTAACAATTGTGCTACAGCTCTATAACTGCTAGCAAGCCCCTGGCTGGCTGCAGAGGGAGTGCACATCACCACACAGACAGTCTGCTGTGGTCACCAGGATAGGGTTAGCCCACCCGTACCCATGATGCACTGCACATGCAAATCAGCTGTCCACAGATAAACACAAGATGGGGAATGCACCCCCACAGCACCTCGGCCTGGTAGGGGGAAGTGACCATGTGCACCCCCACAGCACCTCGGCCTGGTAGGGGGTACTGACCATGTGTTTTACTGGCACAGAGTAGCTACACACCGTCACATTGTGCGGGTACTGTGCTCAACCTGAGGGTGCGGTGAAGCGCACAGCACCAGGTCCACAGCACCTTCCATGGCTGAAAGAGGTCATGCCGGAGGTCCAAAGCAGTGTTAGTGTGTGAGATAGGTAGTTTCTGCAGAAACACCTTGGATATCTCTATCTGTCTCAGTCACGTGTAGCCACTATGGACCCCTAGGTGGATTATGCACCAACATCCTCCTCCTCCAGGGCTGAGGGCAGCAAACAGGGTCTCCCATCAACAGATCCACATTCTACCTCCGTGCAATGGTGGCAGTAGAGGGGACCATCAATCCTAGTCCTGTTGTGGAACAGACACCCTACAGGGCAGTCAATGCAGCTCTATACACATCCAATAATACAATAGCAGACAGACATTAGGCTTGGATATGCTACACTGCACCACAACACTATCTGATATTCTCCTGCAACAAGCCTTCAGCCACTGCACCCTGCAAGCAGCTCCATCAAGACACATACCAGCTGCAAACAGTCTGCTAGCTAGTCCATAGTGCATGTTCCCAGTGGAAATGCATGCACCCAGAACTGGAATGTCAGCATACACAACAAGCAGATAAATCAGTGACTGGGCCCCAAAAGAAAACCCATATATATCACATGAGAAAAATACTATATAGCACTATGGGGGTGCCTAGCCATGCTGTCGTCACTGCACAGTCAGGGTGAGAGTGATCCCCCAGCAGGACATACTGATGTCACCCTGTCTGTGTAGGAGGTGGCCGGGCACTAAAATGTCCCAGCCAGTGCCCTATGCCCTGTGCAGATGCATCCTGGCCAGGTCACCCTGTCCGGGCTATACCCATGGTACCTTGCTCCTCATTATGCACATTGTCAGGCCAATACTGGCAACAGTGCTGGCAGTGTGGGCTGTGGAAGGTGTTTGCAGCCACCACACACTGTATAGACCAGAGCTACTCAATTCCAGTCCTGGTGGCCCGCAACCCTGCAGGTTTTTGGGATATCCCTAATGATATGCATGAGATATATATGCATTAGAGATAGCCTGCCAACCTGACTGGTTTGTGGCCCTCCAGGGCTGGATTTGGAGACTCCTGCCTTACACCTCTGTCATTTAAGATTGTGAGTGGGCAAGGTACAGATGTTCTAGACATCAAAAGGGTAGATAGAATGTGTCACATTCTTCCTAGATTCTCAACACCACCAAAAAGTTGTCTAATAGACAATATTTTGGTGGTGGTGAGAAGCAAGGAGGAATGTGACAAATTCTAACCTTTTTGATGTCTTGGACATCTGCACCTTGCCCACTTACAATCTTAAATGACAGAGGTGTAAGGCAGGGGTCTCCAAATCCAGCCCTGGAGGGCCAAACACCAGTCAGGTTGGCAGGCTATCTCTAATGCATATATATCTCATGCATATCATTAGGGATATCCCAAAAACCTGCAGGGTTGCGGGCCACCAGGACTGGAATTGAGTAGCTCTGGTATAGACAGACACACACTCCCACACCTATGCCAGCATTGTGCTACTATGGAGGAGTTTAGCAGCCCTGCCCACCACACCAGTCCTGGGCACAGTACAGGCATGGATATGGTACGCAATACTGTTGGGGGTCACTCTCCAGGGTGGTAAACACTGTCAGAGACCAGACCTGAAGCACACACCGCAGACATCAGAAAGATTGTTATGATGGAGCTCAATGAGCAAACTGTGCTTAACGTAGGACTTGCTATCTGCCAGTAATCATAGGAAACATTTGATAGGTGTGTACCGTATATCCAGGTGTAGGGTGGCATTGCTAAGGTATGCAAGTGCTAGTATTGGGAGATGCACGCAGGGCCCAATGTCCTGCCTCTCCAGGATGCATTAGCCAATGGGGCCTGTGGGTGTGGGTGTGGGTGTGTCTGCCCCTGTTGGCTGCTGCTTTACGGCAGAGGTTCCCAACTCCAGTCCTGGTGTGCCAAACACTGTTTGGGTTTTCATGCTGTCCCTCATGAATATGCATGGGATACATCTGCATCCCATGGGGGTGGTGCATAGATATGCAGCACAGGCATCTTTATTAGAGGCAGCATGGAACCTGAATGGTGTTTGGCCCTCCAGGACTGCATTTGGGAGACTCTGCTCTAGGTAATGCCCCTGTTTATGGTGTCTGTGCTCGGTGGGGTAAAATATAGGCATATTAACCATGCGTATGTTCTCTGCAATAAAGGTGTGTCCTTACTATCATGGTTTAGTTGTGGGAAAAATATGTGGATTGGATAGGAAGTAGCCCCAGCTGGGCTTTGAACCAGTGACCTTCTGGTCCTAAAGGCACTGGCTGTGTCCGGTGCACCACCATCTTAGCACAAAAAAAGTGCATTCCCTGGGGAGTCCATGGCTGTTTGTCAGACAGAGCCTGTCTGTTGGAGTGCACTGCACCCACGTGAAGGGGGCTAGGCCACCGTCTGCTGTGGGCAGCAGCCACTGCCCCCTCCACCAACGGTACCCCTCCACCACCATGCTGACATGGCCTTATATTGGTGACAGCATCACAGCTAAATATTATGTGGCCCTCCAGGACTGCATTGAGGGTACTGTGGTCTAGGTAATGCGCATGTTTCTGGTGTCTGTGCTCTGTAGGGTAAAATAGAGGTGTTTGGACCATGCTTATGTTATCTGCAAAAAAGGTTGGTCTTTACTATCACGGTTTAGTGGTGGGTAAAATATGGGGATTGGGTTTGCAGGAGCCCCAGCTGGGACTTGAACTGGTGATCTTTGGCTCCTGAACACACTGTCTGTGTTCACTGCACCACACTATGGCCACAGAGACAGTGCAGGCCCTGGAGATAGGAAACCTGGCCAAAGGAGTCATAAACCCTGCTCTGCACAATTTCACTGTGGGATCATTCACCTTGTATGGTGACCGAGCGTAGACCCTTCTAAAATTCATATTTCTTTTTTGGGGCTTTCTTGGGAGTTCTTTTTAATGTTTTCCATGACTATCACTGTTGCCAAGCTGGATTATAATTTTTTAGAATTTTGTTGTGGTCATTTTCAATTTTTATTTGCTATTTTGTTCTGTGCACATGTATCACACTGCTCACGTTTTGTAGGTTTCCCTGGTTTTGCTGTACATTGCTGACATAAATGGTTTCTCTTCCCTTTAAATCGACTCTACCGCAAGGTTATCACTCGCGGTATTTTTTTCATCGAATTTCAGCCCCGCTCCTGTGCGGGGAGCCTCTCCCCTCCCACTCTCCAACCATTGACCCCGTCTCTCCGCCCCTGGGGAGCCTTCCTCCGCCCTCCGGGAGCCTTTCCACGCCTCTATCGCTCATTTGCGCGACGCGCACATGAGCGGGCCCGTTATTGTGGCGCGCACGTGTGCGGGGCACAAAAATGCATCATTAGCGTGCACTAAGGTACCTTAGCGCACGCTGAAGTGCGCCCCGCACAGTAGCGCGGTTTAGTAAACATACCCCTTTGTCATTTTCAGATGGGAAAATGCAGATTCACACAAATAAGTTGAACCGAAACAGGAGTGTACAGCCTCACTGCATCTTCTCAAGTTGGGAAATTTGTTTCTAGGCACTAGCTTCCAAAACGATTCTTGCTCAGCACGGGTCTTGAGAAAAATGTCATTTTTAAGGGTTGATATTTCGTTTTCAAGAGATGGCTTGTTCAATGAGTAATTTTTACTGATAGCAGCTGCAGTTTCTTTAATGTCCACATCCACTTTGAATGGGTATGACAAGTACTCCACAACTGTTCTAACTTTTTTGGAAGTCACAGAATCTATTTTTGAATTTCTGGATAACAGAACAGATTTCTGTCACATAGTTCTCGTTCTAGAAAACAAAATTTGGATATTGTCCCAGATGATCCTGCGTATTAGGAAAATGAACAAAATTGTTGTTTGCAAGGTCAGTCATCATTAGCTCAAATTTGCTCTTGTAGGATGAAACTGTACTCAGCATCTCACCAATGCATTTGTTTTTACCTTTTAGTTCAAGGTTCATATCACTTAGGGGCATGTTTACTAAACATTCCTAACGTGCGGGGCCGCGGTAGTGTGCGTGTGCCATATAAGGAGTGGGCGGTTCAGGCAGAAAGAAGAAAAAAACCCTACCGTACGTGTGCGCGTCGCGTTAATTTGCGGGGCCCACATTAGCGCGTGGGAAGGCTAAGTGGGGCGCTGCTGAGCACATATCAGAACAGGGCTGTAGCACAACAGTGAACACACTAACCAATGGTGCAGGGGCCACAGGTTCAATCCCCCATTGTGCGTAACAAAAAGGCCAGCTGAGGCAACACCTTGAATGTGTAAAAGTGGTTCAGGAGGCAAAGTACTTTTGGACGGCATAAGGCGGCACACTGTTCGTTTTGTACGGCATAAGGCGGCGCACTGTACTATCTGGGCGGCACAAGGTGGCGCACTGTACTTTTTGGGCGGCACAAGGCGGCGCACTGTTCATTTTGGGCGGCACAAGGCGGCGCACTAATTGTGGGCAGCAGGAGGTGGCGCGCTGATGGGCATAAGGCGGCGCGCTGATGCCAAAGCAAAGGAACACAGCCACAGCACAATGGTTAAGACACTGACCAATGGTGCAGGGACCAGGGGTTCGATCCCTCACAATGCCCAGTGAAAAAGGCTAGCTGAGGCAGTATGTTATATGTTGTGGAGTGCTGTAGGAGGCTTTTTAATTTTATTTTGTGATAACTACTAGCAAACGCACTCTCACCGCATATTAATATAAGGCGGCCCATAAGGCACATGTTACAGTGCACCGTCCGCCAAGGCACCCTAGAATGTCCCCTATAGGGCAGCATGTATGTTACGACACAGGATAATGTATAGTGCACCCTATATGGCTGGCAACCTTATGGGTACAGTACGCTGAGGGTGGTATTGCTGGCAGCAACATATGTACAGTAAATTAAAATAAATCTGTGGACACCCCTATCACATAACCCCACTGTGGGTTTGAACCCATGACATCTGGCTGCACAGGCAGTGATGTAACCATTGGGCTACAGCTCTATAGCTGTAAGCAGCTCCTGGCTGGCTGCAGATAGCCTGTATGTCACCTCACTGACAGTCTGCTGTTGTGAACCACCCGTACCCATGATGCACTGCACATGCAAATCAGCTGTCCACGATTGAACACAGGATGGGAAATGCACCCCTAAAGTTCCCCGGCCTGGTAGGGGGAAGTGTCCGTGTGCACCCACACAGCACCTCGGCCTGGTAGGGTGTCCTGAGTGGGTGGACAAACGGCAAAGAGTAGCTAAACACCATCACATTGTGCGGTTACTGTGCTCACCCTGAGTGTGAGATGTTGCGCCCAGGACCAGGTCCACAACACCAGGCATGGCTGAATGCGGCCATGTCAGAGCTCCAAAGCAGCAATAACCTGTGGAATAGGTAGGTGCTGCATAAACATTTTGGTAGATCTCTGTCTGGCTCATGTCAGTATGGACCCCCAGGTGGATAAAGCAGGGCTTCTCCTCAACAGATCCCCAACCCTGATGGCAGTAGAGTGGACCATCAACCCCAGTCCTGCTAGGGAACAGACACCCTACAGGGCATTCCAAGCAGCTCCACACACATTCCTAACACAATATCAGCCAGACATTAGGCCTGGATATTCAAAGATGCACCCCACCACTATCTGATATTCACCTGCAGCAAGCCATCAGCCACTGCACCCTGCAAGGCACTCCATCACAACACATATCAGCTGTGAACAGTCTGCTGGCTGGTCCTGATGGACATGTATGCACCCACAACTGGGGTGGCAGTACACACAGACAGATAAGTCCATGAAGAGGCCCTCACAGGACACCTATACATATCACATGGGAGAATCACAATATAGCACTATGGGGGTGCCTAGCCATGCTGCCATCACTGCACACTCAGGGTGAGAGTGATCCCCCAGCAGCACATACAGAGGTCACCCTGTCTGTGTAGGTGGTGGCCGGGCACTACCATGCCCCTGCCAGTGCCCTATGCCCTGTGCAGCTGCATCCTGGTCAGTCCACTCTGTCTAAGATATACCCATGGTCCCTTGCTACTCATTATGCACATTGGCAGGCCAATGCTGGCAACAGTGTTGGCAGTGTGGGCTGTGGAAGGGGCATGCAGCCAACACCCACTGTATAGACAGACACACAATTCCACACCTATGCCATCATGGTGCTACTATTGAGGAGGTAATTAGCCTTGCCCACCAAACCGGTGCTGGGCACAGCAAGGCATGGATATGCTACGCAGTACTGCTGGGGGTCACTCCCCAGGGTGGTAAACACCGTCAGCGGCAAGGGCTGGAGCACGCACCGCAAACACCAAACAGATTGTTCGGATGGGGTCAACTAGCAGTATGTGCGTAAAGTATGGATATCTATCTGCCAGTACTCCTAGCAAGCGTCTCAGAGCTGTGTACCGTATACCTCAGGTGTAGGGTTACATTGCTAGGGTATGCAGGTGCTAGTATTGGGAGATGCACGCAGGGTCCAATGTTCTGCCTCTCCAGGAGACATTGGCCAATGGGGCCTGTGGGTGTGGGTGTGGGTGTGTCTGCCCCTGTTGGCTGCTGCTTTACGGCAGAGATTCCCAACTCCAGTCCAGGTTTGCATCACACTGATCGGGTTTACCTGCTGTTCCTCATGAATATGCATGAGCTACATCTACATGCCATGGGGGTGGTGCATAGATATACAGCACAGGCATTTGTATGAGTGGCAGCATGGACCCTGACTGGTGTGTGGCCCACCAGGACTGCATTTGGGAGATTCTGCTCTAGGTACTGCCCCTGTACATGGTGTCTGTGCTCAGTGGGGTAAAAGATAGACGTAGTACCATTGCATATGTCCTCGATACGAAAGGTTTGTCCTTACTATCACTGTGTAGCTGTGGGAAAAATATGTGGGAAGGATTGGCGGTAGCCCCAGCTGGGCTTTGAACCTGTGACCTTCTGTTTTTGTATGCACTGTCTGTGTGCACTGCACCACCTTGTAGCCACAGTTTGGTTGGATTCCCTGGAACATCCATGCCTGTGGATCCGGCAGGGCCTGTGTGTTGCAGTGGACTGTGCCAGCCTGCACATGGCTTGGCCTCTGTCCTCTGTGGCTAGCTGCCACTGCCCCCTGCACCACATGTACTCGTGCGCCAACATGCTGGCATGAGCTTCTCTCAGAAAAAGCAGATGACCTGATTGCAATGTGGCAGTGCGGGACTGCATTTTGGGGACTTGGCTGTAGGTATGCCCATTGTTGTGGTGTGTGTGCGGTGTTGGGTAACATATGGGTGTTTCCCCCATGCTTATGTTCCCTGCAATACAGGGGTGTCTGCTCTATCTTTGTTTAGTGGTGGGTAAAATATATGGACTGGGCTGGCAAGTGCCCCAGCTGGGATTTGAACCTCTGGCCTTCTAGTCCTAGAAATCATGGCTATGTCCTCTGCACCACACTATGGCCATAGAGACAGTGCAGCCCCTGGAGGTAG
The DNA here is from genome assembly GCA_033557465.1 of Ichthyophis bannanicus. Lineage (NCBI taxonomy): Eukaryota > Metazoa > Chordata > Amphibia > Gymnophiona > Ichthyophiidae > Ichthyophis > Ichthyophis bannanicus. The sequence continues at coordinate 618,225,468 of CM066034.1, read as the reverse complement.
TAAACCTGGCAGGATGGAGTCACAAACCCTGCTGTATGCATTTTTACTGTGGGCTCCTTCACCCTGTGTGGTGACAAACGTGCAAATAAAACCCGGGAATGACCACGGAACAAAGGGGGAAAACATATACCCAAGCTGGGCAACAGTGATATTAATGGGCAACCCTAGATAACACTCCCAGGACAGCTCCAGAAAAAGGGACATGTTTTTTTGGACGAGTCTCCGCTCCGTACACCTTTCCATAAATCATTTCTTTTTTTTGGAGCTTTCCTGGGTGTGTTATCTAGTTTTGCCCATCACTATAACTGTTCCCCAACTGAATTACTATTTTTCATATTTTTGTGGTGGTCATTTTCTATTTATAATTGCACTTTTGTGCTGTGCACATGTATCACACTGCTCACGTTTTGCAGGTTTCCCCGGTTTTGCTGTACATTGCTGACGTAAATGGTTTCTCTTCCCTTTAAATGCATTCTAACGCGAGTGATTCACTCGCGCTATTTTTTTTTGGAAATTCAGCCCCGATAATGTGCGGGGCGCCTCTCCCCTCCCCTTCCCTGCCCATTAACCCCTTCTCTCCGCCCCTCCGGGGCCTTCCTCCGCCCTCCGTTAGCCTTTCCACGCCTCTATCGGACATTTGCGGGCACGTACTTGTGCGGCACCCGTTACTGTGACGCGCAAGTGTGCGGGGCTTCATCGCACGTTTGCAGGGCGTTTAAGCGCTCTTAAATACCGCTTTTAGTGCGCTATTTTGCGGCGCGCTAATTAGCGGTTTTTAGTAAACATGCCCCTTAGTTTGCCTGTAAAGTCAGCGAGAAATGCCAAATCACATAACCACTCCTCATCTTCCAACTCTGCTTGGTCATCTCCCCTCTCCTTCATAAAACTTCTTATTTCATTCAGCAAATCACGAAATCTTTGCAGAAATTTGTGCCTACTTAGCCACCTTACATCTGTGTGCAAAATGATTTCCGCTGCCCCTTTATCAAGAATAAGATTGAAAAGCCGTCTTTGAAGTGATCTTCCACAAACTGAATTTACAATTTTGAAAGTGATGTCCATAAGTTTTTGTACTGAGTCTCTTGTTTGTCAAAACGTGCTGGTGAATGATGCAGTGGTAAGAAAGGAAATCTGGGAAGAAGTCATGCTGTCTACAGAGGGCTATGAAACCGTTAACCTCACCTGTCGTTGCTCTTGCTCCATCTGTAGTGATGGAAAAAAGTCTATGCAATGGAAGATTACACTTTGCCACAAAATAATAGAAAGAATGGGTGATTCTGAGAGGCAGGAGTCCAGGTATGATGCCAGGCCTGTGGCATCTCGTGGTGGGGTGTGGGCGGCGGCCCCCTGGGTACCCACAAACTATTGGCATGAAAACAACAAGCGCCCCAATACACCCACAGGCAAGATTCCCGCAGACAGGGAAAAAAAACAGGCAAAGGATCAGCAGCGGCAGCAAGCCCTCAGCAGGCGACCTGATGGCACGACCTCTCTCCTAGCGACGGGTCGAGCTGCTGGAGAGACGGAGCCAAGTGGGGCTGGCGTTCTACCTCTGACCCCTCCACAACCTACAGGTAGATCGCGATCTACCTGTTGGACATGCCTGGTATAAGGGAGAACTACCGGTCAGGAAATATTCAGTTCCTGTCCCCGCCCCAACACCCCTTAGAAGTGTGTTATATACCGGGCGATATCCATTCGCCCGGGCTTTACCTGAATACACTTACCGTATTAGTTGTGTCAAGTGCTGGTCGTTGGTCGCTTTATAGTTCGCTTTCATTAAACGTTTTCGGGCAGACACAACAAAGTGTCAAGAATTTGGTGATTTTGGTGAGCTTTTCCAATTTTGGTCTAACTTGCCTATGCCTTGCCTTCAAATTGGTTGAAACCACTGTGACTTTTGCTTGCCTCTGCAATTTTATTTTGCCTAGCCTTTGCGTTGATTCTACACTGAAATTTTACTTTGCCTTGCCTTTGCGTTGATTCTACACTGTGTGCAGAATTTATTAAATCGTGTGTGGTGGTTTTTGAACTTGTTTGGCGGTATTTTATTTTATCTGGTTTGCTGGACAGGTGTTTGAGGTTTTTTGATGATTGTTTGGTGGTATTTGATTATAATTATTGGTGCCAGTATGATGAATTCTTATTTTTACTTTTAGAACTGCATGTGTGGTTTTGGCATCTCAAGTCCTTGTTTTGCACATCATCCAGAGGTCTTTAATACTTTGGAGTATTGTGTGCAATTCTGGGGACCGCACCTTCAAAAGGATATAAACAGGATGGAGTCAGTACAGAGGGTGGCTACTAAAATGGTTAGTGGTCTTCATTATAAAGCATATGAGACAGACTTAAGGATCTTAATATGTACACCTTAGAGGAAAGGTGGGATAGAGGTGATATGATTGAGACGTTTAAATACTTCCGTGGCATAAATGCACAGGGGGAGAGCCTCTTTCAATTGAAAGCAAGTTCTGCTAAGAGGGAACATGGGATGAGGGTGAAAGGGTATAGATTCAGGAGTGATATGCGGCAATATTTCTTTACGGAAAGAGTAGTGGATCCGTGGAATAGTCTCCCAGTGGAGGTGGTAGAGATGAGGACAGTATCTGAATTCAAAACAGCATGGGATAAACACAGAGGATCTCTAAAGGAAAAGAGGGGGCTGTTGTAGTTGTTGATATGGAAGGACAGACTAGATAGGCCATGTGGTCTTTTTCGTTCGTCATTTTTCTATGTTTCTATGTTTCTCTACAGGTGCACAGCTTAGCTGAACTCACCCCACTCCTGTGACTTGGGCTTCTTTCACCTCTCCCTCTCCTGTTTTAGGTCTTCCAGTCAATCTGTGTGCTGTTATTTATCATTTATTTCATTTTTTAAATAATAGAACAGTTTACAATTAAAATATGCACAGCATGAAGGGAACTCCAGTTCTTTACAGGAAAAAGTAGGATACAGGAAGTGGAAACTGAAGGGGGTAGAAGCAGGAATGGTACAGCAGGGCCGGAGCTGATAGTAACTCCGGCACTCTGGTGCTGTTTTAAAAGCATTGCCTCTGCTGCATGTGTATGTCAGAGGATGCATGCATGTATGAGTGTATCATGGGGAGTGTTGGGATGTGTTTGTGTGTGTGTCGTGAGGAGAATCAGTGGCTGTGTTTATGTGTGATGGGCAGAGTCGGATTGCTTGCAAGTGTGTGTGTGTGCGTGTGTGTGGTGTGTTTAGAACCGTGCATGCTTTGTGTGTCATGGGGAATGTCAGGTGGTACGTGCACATGTGTTTTTGAGGGGCTACGTGATTATGTGTGTGTGTGTGTGTGTGTGAATAATGGAGAGTGTCGGGGTTGTATGCATGTGTGTGTGTGTGTGTGTGTGTGAAGGACTGTATGCGTGTATTCATGTGTAATGGGGAGTGTCAGAAGCTGAGTGCATGTGTGTATGTGCAGGGCTATGTATGCATGTTTCTCTTACTATATGTGGGTGTGGTGTGGCTAGGGAGGTATCTGTGTGTGCGTGTGTGTGTGTGTGTGTGTGTGTGTGTGTGTGTGTGTGTGTGTGTCGGAGGGAGATGGATGCGTGTGTACATTTCTCTTACACCCACTCTTTGTCCCTCCCACTCTCTTGCACTATTCCTACTTCCTTTTCTTCACTGTCCCTTTTTCCTCCACCCTTCTCCCTTAATGCACTCAATCTGACCCTTCCCTTTTGTTCCTCCCCCTTCTCTTTACTCTTCTAGCACCCTTTCTCTCTTCTAACCATGCCCCCTTCCCAGGCTCATCCCTTTCATTCCTCCTAATAATGCTCACTTATTGCCTAGACTCTACCCCCTCACCCACCCCTTCTCTCCTGGCTCTCTTCCCCTGATTCCGGAAGTATCCAGGGCTTCACTTGCTCTGCCCCCTCTCCCTGTCCAACTCCTAGGCTTTGTCCTTTCACCCACCCCATTGCTTTGTCTACTTTAAATTTAGCTAGTTCCTCATAAACACAATCTTCTGAAAATTGTTCAAGATGCCCCTCACTTCTGTTCCTGTTTGCGGGTTTTTTCTGAGGTCCTGCTCCTGGTTCTTCATCTGTGAACACAGAACAGAAATATTTGTTAAGCAGTTCCACTTTATCTTCATCAGCTTCTACATATTTCTTCCCTTCACCCTTAAGTTTGACAATACACTTTTGCGCTTCCTCTGCTTGCTAACGTATCTGAAAAATGTCTTATCCCTCCATTTTTTTGTATTGACTATTTCCTCCTCTTTTTGAATCTTTGTTTTCCTGACTACTTTGCTAGCTTTTCTAAGGAGTATGTTTACTAAACCGCGGTAAAGTCACCAGCGGTAAGGGCAGCGTTAAGATGCCTGAAGCCATATAAGGCAGTGGGCGGGAAGGGGCTTGCCGGCATTAGGGTGCCTTGGGCCATTTAATGTGAGCTAACAGGGCCAAAGTGACAAGGTGTCCAAATATTTAATAAGGTGCCCTAATATGAGATAAGGTGCCCTAACATGAGAAAAGGCATACTAAAGACAAGGCATTTATTGAGCTATCCTAATGTTCAAATGTTATTATCTTACAGTTTTATGTATACAGTTATTATTGTTCTACTTATTGAGTTATCCTAATTTTTTAATGTTATGATCCTACAGTTTTATGTAACTGCTAAATCTATGCAGAGTTAATTGTTAGATGTAAACCGCTGCTGATCACTGGAAGGAGCGGTATAAAAATGTGCTCAAATAAATAAATAAAAATAAATAAAGAGAGACAAGATGACCTAAAAATATACAAGGTGCCCTTATATGTGGAAGGCAGCTGTACCGATGCACAGGGTGGTGCCAATGTAAAGTGCTGCAATGTCAGTGTGTGGCATAGGATGGGGAAGATGCGTCCCCCAGTGGAGGCAGAAGTGGCAGGATGTTTGCAGTGACAAAGTAGTAGTGGTTACATTCAGATCAGGAGAGGCGATCATGAAGAACCATAATACGGAAAAGAGTACCAGTGTAGGTCACGCAGTAGCAGCCTGCACAAGAAGGCAGGACTGTGCATAGTCGACAGAGGCAGGTAGATGGGCTTAAGGATGGATGGTGGCTGAGGAGAGGGTGGTATGGGCTGGCAGCACTGATCTGCAGAGCCCTGACTGTTACAGGTATGAAAATGATCTGAGTAGCACAGTCAAAAAGAACAAGGAGGAATCAAACCACTGCTCACTGCATATGGAGACCTTGCACTAACCAGTAGGCTATACCTCCACCCCTCTCTGCACAGCAATAGCTGGATACAAAGAAAATGCAGGTCACAGCCTAAAATTAATGTGTGTGCCGGCATAGGGTAGCCCCACCAGTACCCATGATGCACTGCACATGAAGAACAGCAGTCTACAACTGATCACTGAATGGAGAATGCACTTATCCATCACCTCAGTTCAGTAAGATGCACTGATAGTGTGTGATACAAGCACAGAGCAGCTACAAACTGTGCTACTGAGCAGTTTCTGCTGTCACTCTGAGGGTAAGGATAGGTGCCCAGTCCCTTGTCCCCAGAGCGTGCACTGCTAGAGATGTTCTTTTTCTGTCTATGCTGTAGAGCCAAATCACTGCTAGTATTGTTATAGCAAACGCTGTGAAAAGCTCTTATTCAATCACTCACCCACAGAAGGAAAACTCACAGACAGGCTGGAATGCAAACAGGATCTTTAATGTGCACACAGGGTCAGACAGAGAGCCGGTACCCTCCACAAAAAGTCTGAGCCCCGAGGGACGTCCTTCAATGCCTTAAATACAGTACAATTTCAAACTCATTCTATAATCCCATTTGCCACAGGTATTTCCTGTCCACCAATCAGCAGCCCCTGGGGAAGGTACCTGGGTGACCTGTCCAAAGCGGTGTGCTCTGGTCTGTTGGTTTCTGGGCTAGGGGATACTGTGCTCAGACCTGGAGTGGGGGAAGGGTGTCTACTGAAATAGCAGGCTGATTACTTTAAGTAAGAGCCTCATGGCTTGGGGGAAGGGTCAGGCACTTGTGTAAGAGCCTCATGGCTTGGGGGAAGGGTCAGGCACTTGGGTAAGAGCCTCATGGCTGCCTCATTCCCCCCTTTTTAAGTGAGATCTGTCAGACGGCTGCCTGGGTGAGAATCTTCACAGTCTTGGCAAGTGCATATATCTATATGATTTGCAAGGGATTGTGGGCAATGCAGTTCATTCACACCAGACACAGCTGCTGACAATAATTTAGTTGTGCTCAAGTGTAAAGCCAATAAGATATTTATTCATGGGGTTATTTCTCCCAACACAGATATGCTTGGTAGCACATAAATTAGGTTACTTGCTTCCAGTGTTTAACTTGGAAAAACAAAATCAAAATCAGGAAAACAACATTCAAACTTGTCAGGCATTAGCTAATGTTTTCTTAGCATATATCAAACAACAAACCAAAAGCCACAAAGCAAGAAAAAAACTGTTCTTTTCAGGTTAACTTCTGATAACTTCCCACATAGATTCAGAAGTGATTCTCTCCTAGCTCACAAGCAATTAGGTAAGGCTCAATTGCTAGCAGTTATCCAGCTGAAACCCCTTAGCTGGCTTGCTTTCTACTGTGTGGGTCAAATCCTGCTTCAGGAGCTTTTCTGAGTAGATTAAAGAACAAGTTTGTATTTCTTTGTGATGGTTGCTGTACTTTATAACAGAAAATCACCAAAGGAGTTTGGACAGAGAGCAGTCCATATAAACACATTCTTCATCTGCTATCATTCCCCCTTCTTCAACAAGCATGGGTTCAATATCATGGATTGGCACAGATGAATCTCTCAATGGAGCACTTTCAGGAGAATACGTGTTTCCCTGCTGTCTTTCAAGGTTATAGCTAGGGCATAGATCAGTGTTCATACCTGAGCTTCCATTGCTGTTAGAGTTCCTCTCTATATAGCCTGGCCAGTATGTAGTCCAGTTCTTATGTCCAGCCTTCCAATCCAGATCCCTGGACACTGGATCTCTCTTCACATACCTTCTGGCACAGGTCTTAGGGTCCCTTCCACGTGCAGCCGTCTCCCTCACAGGTAGCGTCTGGAGTTTCCTAGCTCTGCAGCACCATTCCTCTGGCTTTCCCCAGTCCAATGGTGTATGCTGGCCCTTGAAATGCCTCCCAGTATACGTACTGCTCTGGACTTTTCTAGACCTCTCAAAGGCTTTTCTCTTCCTTCTTCCAAAGGGTTTCTTTCCTTCTCTGTCCGTCCGGTTTGGCTTCTGCTTGTGATGATCCTTCAGATGAAACTGATGATCAAGCTCAAGCTGATTCTCAGGATAATGAGGATGATTCTCTGTAGAATAAACTCCACCTTTATTCTGCCCAGATGAGTGCTCCCCCCTAATACAGCGCAGCTGTGCTGAATCAGGCCCTGCCCTTTGAGATGAGTGCTTAGGGATTACCTCATAGCCCTCCTGATTGAACACACGTTTCCCCGCTTCAGCTCCTCTAATGGCTGTTGGAAACCTGGTGCATTCTGGGACTGGTAGTCTTTTATGGGAAAATTCTGTTTTCTTATTTCTACCAGAACTGACAGGTTGCTTGTTCAGAGTCACTTCACCTTTTCTATAGCTCCTTCCTGAGCTATGATAAGCTTCCTTATCACATACCCCCCTGCTTAAGTTATTACGGACTGGTTTAACTGGTGAAACTTCTTTCCTACAGTCCGTAATACCTACGAGAGTGTTATCTTTTTGAAGCTTACTTACTTCCTGACTGGCTTCAGGGTCATTATTATTTACAGGCCTCTCCTTCCAAGACTTAAGTACATTAATATGGTAGGTCTGCCTACGCCCTCTTGCATATTCTACCATATAAGACACTGGGCTCACTTGTTTAACAACCTTCCATGGCCCTTTCCACTGTACTTCAAATTTTTGGGCTGTACCTGCTACTTGAACCAAAACCTTTTCACAAATGTTTAATTGGCGGCTTTTGGCCTTCCTATCATACCACCCTTTCTGGCGTACTTGACTGTCCTGCAGGTTCCTCTCAGCAACCTGCGAGGTCCTTTTCAAACGTGCTCTCAGGTCACGTAGAAACTGTGGCACCTCCTGACTTCCTGGTTCAGGATCAATCCACTGTTCCCTCAAAATATCTAACAAACCCCGTGGAGCCCTACCATACATCAATTCATAGGGAGTTACACCTAGGGACACCTGAATTCTTTCCCTGCAGGCATATAAGGCAAAGGGCAATAACATATCCCATTCTTTTACCTCTCCGGCTAACCCCCTTCTCAACATTTGTTTGAGAGTTTGGTTGAATCTCTCCACCAAACCGTTCGATTGTGGATGGTAGGCTGAGGTTTTCACGTGATGAATGCCAAAGGCATCCCAGACCTGGGCCAAATATTTGGATACAAAATTGGACCCTCGGTCAGTCAACACCTCTGTTGGGAATCCCACTTCACAAAACAATTTTACTAGCTCTAAAGCTATTGTTTTTGCAGACACATTCCTCAATGGTATGGCCCAGGGAAACCTTGTTGCCTGATCTACCATAACTAGGATGTATTGGAAACCTCGGGGCGTTTTGACTAATGGGCCTACAATATCCATGGCAATGCGACCAATTGGGTCTGTGATAATTGGCATGGGAATCAATGGCACCACCGGTGGGTGAGCCGCTGTAACTCGCTGACACGCTGGACATGCAGCACAAAACTGGGCAGTTTCTTTGAAGATACCTGGCCAGTAAAAACGCATAAGTATTTGATCCAGCGTTCCTTGCATCCCTTTATGACCTCCAACTGGATGATCATGTGCTAATCTAAGTACTAGCCCTTTGAAAGTTGTGGGTACCACCAATTGTTTACGTATGGTCCCATTTCTGGGGTCCTGACTCTCTCTATATAATATTTCATTATCTAGTCTGAATCTGGGCAACTCCTCCCTGACCTCATGAGCATACTTAAAAGCTTGGGTGAGAGCTTGATCCGCTCGCTGCTCTTGTGGAAAGTTAGGAAACTTTGCCACTAACTCAGCTGGCACCCAGGGTAAACTTTGGCCAGCTAACATCTCAGCCCTTCCCTGTGCTCTGCAAAGTCTCTCACGCCGCTTTTGTGCTTTCAACTTTCTTACTTTACCAGATGATGGAGTTATTAAATCATCATGAGAGGGTAAGTCTCCTAATAACTCTGCCTGCTCCCCTTCCTCCTTCTGCTGGCTCTCTACCTTAGCCTGCGAGCGGGTGGATACAAGGCCCCTCTTATTACCTATAGTTTGGCCTTCTGGAAGCTTAACCATCTTTTTAGCTAGGGACTGAGGACTTCCAAAGAAAGGCCCAGGAGCTATTTCCATTATTCCTTCTCCCTCCTTCTTTCCTAGCCCTTCCACTAGACCCTGCTTAAATTCTTGGCCAGTCCTTTCCTAGAACCAAATCAAAGGGTAGCCTAGGCACCACTGCTAACAGGACTTCCTCTTGTTCCCCCAGGCACTTAACCCTTAGCCTATAGGTGGGATATGATGTTGCAGCACCATGAATGCATCTGATGTGAACTTGGCTTTCAGGGGTTCCAGGCACAAATCCTTCTTGGGCCTCTATCCTCTTCCAAAGCCTTTTTGACATCATACTCTGGTCTGCCCCAGAGTCTAACAGAGCATTTGTGGTAATTCCTTGCACATCAACCATCAAAAGAAATCCTTCTTTGGGCTGTTTTAAATCCACACCCATTAAACTAGTGTGTGTCTGGCATCTCTTTTCTAAATGTCCCCATTTTCCACACTTGAAACATTTCTTTCTATTCCACTGTGTCATCTGGTTTGATACAGTACATTCATTTTCAGAAACATTTTTAATTATTTTCTTTTCTGATACAGCACATCTTGCCTCAGCACCAATCTTCAGAGGGCCACCCATTCTATGGCAAGCCTGCGTGGCTTCCAAGAATCTCTCTGCTAGCATGGTTGCCTCTCCAAGATTTTGGCAATTTTGCTGTATAAGGAAAGTGTGCAAATCTTTAGGGACCGCAGACATAAATTGTTCAAGCATTATAATGTCTAATAACATTTCTACCGTCTTTTGCTCAGGCTCCAACCATTTTACAGCTAAACCTCTGATTCTCTGACTCAGAGCCCTGGGTGTTTCACCCACTCTCAATGTAGTAGCTCTAAACATTCGCCTATACTCCGAAATAGACAACCCTAGGCGATCTCTAATAGCAGCCTTTACATCCTTATAATTCAAAGCCTGGGCTGCTGGCATTGCTCTGTAAGCTGCAAGCGCCTCTCCAGTTAATGAGGCTGCCAGCCTTACTGCCCACTGGGTCTCTGGCCATGCTAATGCTTGTGCCACTCTTTCAAAAGACTCTAGAAAATCATCAACATTATCATCTGGAGTTAGCTTCCCAAAACTAAATGCCCCAATCCCCTGATTGAGTCCCACACTGTCCACATGTGGTGTACCAGTATTTACTGCTGGTCTTGCATCCGTTCCACTTTGGTTCTGCAGCTGAACTAGGGCTTGCACCAGATCAAGCATTGGCCTCTGCTGTTCCATTAAGGCTTTCATAGCAGTGTCCTGTGCCTGCTGCGATAGCTCCTGTTGCCTGCTAAACTGGGCTGCCATGCAGCTAGCCATCTCCCTCGGATCCATCTTGATCCCTGCAAGAAACAAAGAAAAAAACCCCAAAGTGCACCACCTTCCAAACAGGTGTTTTTTTTTTCTACTTTTTTTTTTTTCAATTACCCCTGTGCTTACTCCCATCCACCACTAGACATGCCCAGGTACTTATTACCTTGTGCTAGTGATGAATCCAGCTCTGCACAGGGTCTTTTCCTCCTGGGACATCCACTTCTCCTCCAAAGTGCAGTTGAGGGAAAATCTTTTTTTCCAGCTTTAAACTTGAGCTTTAGTTGTAATCCTCAGCAAGTAAATCCCCTTTGTGCAAAAGCAATCCGAAAAACTACGCCATTTGTCAGACGGCTGCCTGGGTGAGAATCTTCACAGTCTTGGCAAGTGCATATATCTATATGATTTGCAAGGGATTGTGGGCAATGCAGTTCATTCACACCAGACACAGCTGCTGACAATAATTTAGTTGTGCTCAAGTGTAAAGCCAATAAGATATTTATTCATGGGGTTATTTCTCCCAACACAGATATGCTTGGTAGCACATAAATTAGGTTACTTGCTTCCAGTGTTTAACTTGGAAAAACAAAATCAAAATCAGGAAAACAACATTCAAACTTGTCAGGCATTAGCTAATGTTTTCTTAGCATATATCAAACAACAAACCAAAAGCCACAAAGCAAGAAAAAAACGTTCTTTTCAGGTTAACCTCTGATAACTTCCCACATAAATTCAGAAGTGATTCTCTCCTAGCTCACAAGCAAATAGGTAAGGCTCAATTGCTAGCAGTTATCCAGCTGAAACCCCTTAGCTGGCTTGCTTTCTACTGTGTGGGTCAAATCCTGCTTCAGGAGCTTTTCTGAGTAGATTAAAGAACAAGTTTGTATTTCTTTGTGATGGTTGCTGTACTTTATAACAGAAAATCACCAAAGGAGTTTGGACAGAGAGCAGTCCATATAAACACATTCTTCATCTGCTATCATTCCCCCTTCTTCAACAAGCATGGGTTCAATATCATGGATTGGCACAGATGAATCTCTCAATGGAGCACTTTCAGGAGAATACTTGTTTCCCTGCTGTCTTTCAAGGTTATAGCTAGGGCATAGATCAGTGTTCATACCTGAGCTTCCATTGCTGTTAGAGTTCCTCTCTATATAGCCTGGCCAGTATGTAGTCCAGTTCTTATATCCAGCTTTCCAATCCAGATCCCTGGACACTGGATCTCTCTTCACATACCTTCTGGCACAGGTCTTAGGGTCCCTTCCACATGCAGCCGTCTCCCTCACAGGTAGCGTCTGGAGTTTCCTAGCTCTGCAGCACCATTCCTCTGGCTTTCCCCAGTCCAATGGTGTATGCTGGCCCTTGAAATGCCTCCCAGTATACGTACTGCTCTGGACTCTTCTAGACCTCTCAAAGGCTTTTCTCTTCCTTCTTCCAAAGGGTTTCTTTCCTTCTCTGTCCGTCCGGTTTGGCTTCTGCTTCTGATGATCCTTCAGATGAAACTGATAGAAACATAGAAACATGATGACAGAAAAAGACCACAAGGCCCATCTAGTCTGTCCTTCCATAATAACAACTACAACAGTCCACTTTCTACCTTTAGAGATCCTCTGTGTTGGTCCCATGCTTTTTTGAATTCAGTTACTGTCCTCATCTCTACCACCTCCACTGGGAGACTATTCCACGGATCCACTACTCTTTCCGTAAAGAAATATTTCCGCATATCACTCCTGAATCTATCTCCCTTCACCCTCATCCCATGTCCCCTCGTAGCAGAACTTGCTTTCAATTGAAAGAGGCTCTCTCCCTGAACATTTATGCCACGGAGGTATTTAAACATCTCAATCATATCACCTCTATCCCGCCTTTCCTCTAAGGTGTACATATTAAGATCCTTAAGTCTGTCCTCATATGCTTTATAATGAAGCCCATTAATCATTTTAGTAGCAACCCTCTGCACCGACTCCATCCTGTTCACATCCTTTTGAAGGTGCGGTCTCAAGAATTGCACACCATACTCCAAATGAGGTCGCACCAAAGACTTATACAGAGGCATTATCACCTCCTTTTTTCTGCTAGCCATTCCTCTCCGTATGCACCCAAGCATCCTTCTAGCTTTTGCCGTTGCCTTTTCTACCTGTTTAGCTACTTTAAGATCATCAGACACAACCACGCCTAGGTCCCGCTCTTCTTTAGTGGACAAAAGTACTTCACCTCCTATACTGTATTGCTCCCTTGGATTGCTGCAGCCCAAATGCATGACCTTACATTTTTTAACATTAAATCCCAGCTGCCAAATTCTAGACCATTCTTCAAGCTTAGCTAGATCCCTCCTCATGTTATCTACACCTTCCTGGGTGTCTACTCTATTACAGATTTTGGTATCATCCGCAAAGAGGCAAACCTTTCCCGACAGCCCTTCCGCTATATCACTAACAAAGATGTTAAAAAGAATCGGACCAAGGACAGATCCCTGGGGCACACCACTGGTAACATCCTGATGATCAAGCTCAAGCTGATTCTCAGGATAATGAGGATGATTCTCTGTAGAATAAACTCCACCTTTATTCTGCCCAGATGAGTGCTCCCCCCTAATACAGCGCAGCTGTGCTGAATCAGGCCCTGCCCTTTGAGATGAGTGCTTAGGGATTACCTCATAGCCCTCCTGATTGAACACACATTTCCCCACTTCAGCTCCTCTAATGGCTGTTGGAAACCTGGTGCATTCTGGGACTGGTAGTCTTTTATGGGAAAATTCTGTTTTCTTATTTCTACCAGAACTGACAGGTTGCTTGTTCAGAGTCACTTCACCTTTTCTATAGCTCCTTCCTGAGCTATGATAAGCTTCCTTATCACAGACCTCTATCGCTAGAGGCGGTAGAGGGCTGTATTACTGGAGGCAAGCCGCAGAGGGGTGTATTTGGGACAGGGCCAATATCTGGGGGCCGTTCTTTATCTCAGAGCCAGCTGCAGTAACTAACCCTCTTTCCCTGTACTGGGCCCCGTGGGCATGGAGAGTGGCAAAAGCATACCGGGAGTCTGTGTATATATTTATACAACTGTTAGTCCCAAGGGTTAAGGCATGGGTAAGGGCAATGAGTTCCGCCTTCTGTGCGGATGTTCCAGGGGGTAAAGGCTGAGCTTCGACTATCTCTTCCATCATCACCACCGCGTACCCTGCACACCTGCGGCCCTCCAACACCAGACTGCTTCCATCTACGAAGTAGGTTTCATCCGGATTGCTTAACGGCACATCTGTCAGGTCAGGGCGACTGGAAAAGACTGTATCCATCACTTCCAGGCAGTCGTGATCAGGTGGTCCTGGGCCAACAGGCAGGAATGTAGCAGGGTTTAAGGCTTGACTGGTAGTTATTTGCACTCTGGGATTTCCCCATAACATGCTCTGGTATTTCAACATCCTGGAGCTGGTGAACCAGTGACTTCCTTTATGCTCTAGCAATGTTTGGACTGAATGTGGGACGGTGACTGGAAGGCCTCGGCCCATGGACAGTTTTATCAGACTCTTCCACCAACAAGGCTGTTGCTGCTATTGCTCTCAGACAAGGTGGCCATCCCTTGGCCACTGGATCCAGCAGTTTAAACAGGTAGGCGACTGGTCGTGGCCAAGACCCCAGTTGTTGGGTCAAGACCCCCAAAGCTGTTCCTGCTGCCTCGTGCACATAGAGGGTGAAAGGCTTGGTGACATCCGGAAGGCCTAGGGCTGGTGATGACAGTAATGCCCTTTTCAAATGTTCGAAGGCCTCCTGTTGGTCACGACCCCATTCAAGGGGGCTCTTCTCTGGGCCCTTTGTAGACTCATAGAGAGGCTTTGCGATCTTGGGAATCCAGATTCGACAGTACCCAGCGGCCCCGAGAAAGGCACGTACTTGCTTGCAGGTTGTTGGCACTGGGATCCGGCACACTGCTTCCTCCCTCAACTGCCCAACCGTCGGCTTCCTTTTGACAGATGGAATCCCAGATACTTTACTTCCGACTGACATAACTGAGCCTTTTTTTTCTGGAGACTCGGTATCCCCCATCGTACAGAAGTTGGAGATGCTCTGTGGTTGCCAGTACACATTCAGCCTCAGAGTCAGCAGCCATTAGTAGGTCATCAACGTACTGCAGAGGTACTCGTCTGCCGGGCTTCCCCGGAGGGAAACTAGCAAGATCTTGTGCCAATGCTGTGCTGAAAATGGTAGGGGAGTTCTTGAATCCCTGTGGTAAACGAGTCCAGGTAACTTGGGACTTTCTGCCAGTAGCAGGGTCCTCTTTCTCGAAAGCATACATTTTTAGGTCCAGTACTGAGAAGTGAGAAGCAGTCGCCGGGATGAGGCCCAACAGTGTATAAGGGTTTGGTACTACTGGATGCAGAGTCACAGTGGCCTCATTGACACGACAGAGGTCCAGTCTATGGTTCCAGGTTTTCGAACTGGCAGCAAAGGAGTGTTCCATGCCGATTGGCAGGGCCGCAGGATACCATGCTGTAGTAGCTGCACTAGATGATGATGAATTCCTTCTACAGCTGCCCGCGGCAGCGGGTATTGTCGCACATGTACCGGGGAGGCTCCTGGCTTCATTTCAACACATACGGGAGGGATGTTAATGGCCATTCCGGGGGGGGGGGGGGGTTTCCTTCTGCCCATACTCCAGGGGGCACTGATTCCCACGTAACCAGGGTAGCCACATCAGATTTGGGCCTGTTCTCATATAACCGCCATTCTTCTTCTCGGGGGACGGACAGTACCAAAACTGTTGGGCCCAGGCTGGGTATTTCGAGCTTAGCCTGGCCGTCAGACCCGAATGAGATTTGGGCCTGGAGTTTTGCCAGAACATCCCGACCCAGCAAGAGTATGGGACATTCAGGCATATACAGGAACTGGTGAGTGATGGTCCGTCCCCCCAACTGGCACGTGCGGTTTTGCAGGAAAGATCTCTGGGCCCTCTCCCCCGTAGCTCCCACAACAGTTACTGACTGGGAGGAGATCGGGGCTACTTGTTGGGTGACCACTGAGTGTGTTGCTCCGGTATTGACCATGAATTGCATTTTCCGGTCCCCTAAATTCATGTTGACCATAGGCACCTGGGGACCCAACAGAAACTTGGAGCCCGGTCCGGCCTAGTAGTCATCCGAGTCATAATGTTCCATAGCTGCAAGGCCTTCGAGAGCTGGAACCGGTGGAGGCGGGTAAGCATCATGCTGATCTTGCTCCCGTGTAGTTTGTACGGGTGCTCTTACACCCCTCGTGGATGGATATCTCCCTCGCCTTGTGTTATGATTTGGACAGTCATTCTTCCAGTGTCCCTCCTCTTTGCAGTAGGCACATTGAGTGGGGCTTAGGGAAATCCTCGGCCCCCCATATCCGCGTCCTCATCCCCTATTTCCTCCTCTGGCCCAGGCTGGAACTGGTGGTCGCTCGGCTAAGGCGGCTGCTAGAAAGTCTGCCTTTTTCTTCATCCGGCGCTCCGACTCTCGCTCCTGGTCACGATTTACATATACTTTTTGTGCCACTTCCATCAATTGTTTTGCATTCATGCCCGCAAACCCTTCCAGTTTCTGCAGCTTCCGCCGTATATCACCTTGTGCCTGAGCCACAAAGGCATTATTCACCATCTGAAGATTCTCAGGGGCCGCTGGATCGTAGGGGGTGTATAATCGGTATGCTTCAATCAGACGCTCATAAAATACCGCCGGACTTTCATCAGGAAGCTGGAGAACTTCTGCGATTTTACTGATGTTCATAGCTCGTTGCCCCCCCTTCTTAAGGCCCTCAAGGAGTGCAGTCCGGATGCGAGTGAGAGCCACTGCTCCAACAGGGTCATTTGGGTCCCAGCGGCGGTCTTTATTCGGGAAATCTGCCTCTGCCTGCTGCCGTGGATTTACTTCTCCCTCATGGGCAGGATGTGTCTCCAGCCACTTGAGGGCGGCCCGTACAATGCGCGCCCATTCTTCTGTATTGAATAAGGTGGAAAGCAATTGTTTAGTGTCCGACCAGGTAGGCTGGTGTGTTTGCATAATACTGGTCATAAGATCGGTCAGTTCTTGGGGCTTTTCAGTATATGAGGCATAGTGGGTTTTCCAGTTGTGCAGGTCTGTAGTGGAGAAAGGGACATAAATCAGGCTTGATGGTCCCACTGCCACCTTTCCAGTAGCATCAATATATGGGAGTCCCTGTACTTGTCGTAGTGGTAATTGGAGATCTTGCGACCGCAGGCGGTGGTCTACCGGGGGTGACGATTCAAGCCCAGCCCCTGTGCTCTCAGGGGAGGAGATGGTGGCACTGGAGGTGGCACCAGATGTGGGAGGGGAATCTGAAGATGAGGGGCCGGAGTCTGTAGAATCTTCCCTAAATCTGGCATCACCCACCCCAAGAAGAGATCTTCCTGACCTTTCAGCTGTGGGCGGATCCTGCTGTGGTGCGGACGGGACACGGGGTTGAAGTAGAGGGAGGGGGCGTGGAGGAATATCAGGAGAGTCCCGTCCCTGGTAGATAGGGGCGGGTGTCCGTCCCTTTTGGCGACAGATGGCCGCCACCATTACTCTACACTGATCCTCGTGACAGCGCTGGAGCCACCTTGGTCTGAGTTGGCATATGGTCAGCCATGAGTCAATATATGGGAACTGGTCAGGGTGCTCTTTTGCTACAATTTGATGGACCAAGGACACAGTGGCCAGGTCAATAGACCCCTGGGGAGGCCATAGCTTAACTAAGGCTGGCCATTCCCTCTCACACAAAAAGGATAATCTGGAGGCGGAGAGAGGTACCCCATAATCCTCTCTAAACCCAGATTTAAAATTGTGAAGCATGCACTGTAGGGGCGTTTTCACTTTAGACTTTCCCGACCCCATGCTCTAATTCTAGTTCAATAACTAAGTACAGTATACAATGTGGATCAGATCTTCTAACCTAATCTCAATTCAGGGAAAAAAATGCAATTTACAGTAAGAAAAAATGCAATTTACAATACAGATCCTATCTAGACTTAATCCAGGAAAAATAATACAATTTACAATACAGACCCTATCTAGTCCTAATTCAGGAGAAGAGAGAGAGACAAAAAACACAAAATTTTTACAATATAGGTCTTGGCAATTTACAAAAATATACACTCAGATTTGATTTAGATAAGAGTAAGCTAGCTATTCTTAAATGTCCACCAGATGGAGCTCCAGGATCACTTTAACCATGAGGAATAGTAGTAAATACAGCTAATGTCCACTAGATGGAGCTCCAGAAACGCTTTAAGTGCTGTTCCTTTTAGAATCTGGGTGTAGCTTACACGTGGTCTTCACAAGATGGCTGCCTCCACTGTGTTCCACACGGCTTTCAGCTCTCTGGGGAAACCTTGTGGCACGGCACAACTCCAGACACCGATTCAGCTGCTCCTGGACTTAAAGAACAAAAACAACGAGGGACAGGCATCGGGTCAAACAGCTCCGGTTCTTGAAGGGAAGCAGGGGAACAAAAAAAAACAACCCAAATGAAGAGAGCCAGCTGGGCCGCGGCGCCCAGACCGCACAAGCAGGGGAATTAAAAATGCAATTTAACTGTCGGAGAGTCAGCCGGGCCGCGGCACACAGACCAAACAAGCAGGAGAGAGGGAAAAAAGCACTTTAAACATCGGGGAGCCAGCCGGGCCGCGGCGCACAGACCAAACAAGCAGGAGAGAGGGAAAAAAGCACTTTAAACATCGGGGAGCCAGCCGGGCCGCGGCGCACAGACCAAACAAGCAGGAGAGAGGGAAAAAAGCACTTTAAATATCGGGGAGCCAGCCGGGCCGCGGCGCACAGACCACACAAGCAAAAGAAAGGAAAAAAGGCACTTTAAACATCGGGGAGCCAGCCGGGCCGCGGACAAAGACAAATTGCGGTCAGTACAAACTTTTAATAATTAGCTTGGGGCAAATTTTTTTATTAATAGCTTTGGCAGCGCTGCACTTTAAATACCCTTAAGGGGCCCGAAGTGACAAAGTTAAATTCTTACTGCAGTTATTTACCGGTACTCGCAAGCGCCCCCCCCCCCCTTTCTTATTCAGATACAGATACAGACAGGACGAGCAATGGTTTCAGGGCCACAAAGGCCCCTATTAGGACTGCTCGTGCAGGTGATCGGGCCGCTACAGGCTTACAGGATTTACAGATAGAGTACAGAACTAGCCCCAAACAATAAGGTAGCAGTACTCACCAGAACTCTGATCAGACAGGTAGTTTGGATGCCAGTCTATCCAGCCGGTTTTCAATCGGGGATTCAGCCGCAGGGACCAACTGACCAGACAAGTCAAAGAGTCCTTCGGAGCACAAAGGGGCCCCGTGGCGCCAAGGATCGTTAATCACCTGGAGGGGTCGGTCCCTGACTGGTGGAGGCCCTGATCCTGCACAAAGCAGTAGTCTTCCCACCGTGGGTGTGATGAGAGAGGCTTTTCTTTTAATTTTTCCTGGCCAATGCACCAAAATGTTATAGCAAACGCTGTGAAAAGCTCTTATTCAATCACTCACCCACAGAAGGAAAACTCACAGACAGGCTGGAATGCAAACAGGATCTTTAATGTGCACACAGGGTCAGACAGAGAGCCGGTACCCTCCACAAAAAGTCTGAGCCCCGAGGGACGTCCTTCAATGCCTTAAATACAGTATAATTTCAAACTCATTCTATAATCCCATTTGCCACAGGTATTTCCTGTCCACCAATCAGCAGCCCCTGGGGAAGGTACCTGGGTGACCTGTTCAAACCGGTGTGCTCTGGTCTGTTGGTTTCTGGGCTAGGGGATACTGTGCTCAGACCTGGAGTGGGGGAAGGGTGTCTACTGAAATAGCAGGCTGATTACTTTAAGAAAGAGCCTCATGGCTTGGGGAAAGGGTCAGGCACTTGTGTAAGAGCCTCATGGCTTGGGGGAAGGGTCAGGCACTTGTGTAAGAGCCTCATGGCTTGGGGGAAGGGTCAGGCACTTGTGTAAGAGCCTCATGGCTGCCTCAGTATGTGTGGCAGTTCTTGTCTGTAGTTTGTTATGCTAGTCATCTTGTTCATTCCTGAATTGCAGCATATTGTAGGTGGTTGTCACATCTGGCCACTGTTCTGCTACTGTTGGACAGGGACTTTTCTAGAACAGCATGTCAGTGCCCTGCTTTGCAGCAACAAGGGCTATGCACGCTAACTGTTGTGGGGTCTGACCGGCTCCTTCTGCGAGGTTTTGAGTTGTGTTAGGATTCCTGCCATTAAGGTGCCTGTGTTAGGGGAACAAACCTTGTTCCTGCCCCCTTCCCACCCACTGACCCCCACTCTCTGCCCTATGCATGCCTTTTCTCCACCCACAGGTACCGTTACCACACACTAAAGTGGTTGTTTGGACGTATTAACGGCAAACTTGCTCCTTTACCGCTGTTTAGTAAACAGACTTCTACATTTTTTGAAATATAGGTGCCTGTCTTCCTCTCTCTGTGATCTCTTGTATTTCCTGAAGGCCTCCCTCTTTTTCTTCACCTTTTCAGCTACTTCTTTCAAAAACCAAAGCGTTATCCTTTTCCTTTTATCTTTATTTACCATTTTAACAAAAAGGTTGGTTGCCGTTAAAATACCCCCTTTCAGTTTTGCTCACTGCTTTTCTACATCCCCCAGCTCTTCCCATCCTGTTAACACCTCCTTGAGGTATTGACCCATCTTGGCAAAGTTAGTTTTCCTAAAGCCTAAGACCCTCACTTCTGAAAGTATTTTATCAGCCCTAGTCCTAATACCGAACCACACCATCTGGTGATCACTTTCACCATTGGCAAGCACCAAGTCCAGTATGGCTCCTTCACATGTGGGTTCTGTAACCAGTTGCCTGAATAGTTCTACCTGTAGCGAATCCATGATCTCCTTATTTCTAGATGATACGAATGCTTTAGTTCCCAGATACTAACTGTAGGGGTATATT
This sequence comes from Ichthyophis bannanicus, assembly GCA_033557465.1. Classification (NCBI taxonomy): domain Eukaryota; kingdom Metazoa; phylum Chordata; class Amphibia; order Gymnophiona; family Ichthyophiidae; genus Ichthyophis; species Ichthyophis bannanicus. The sequence goes on along the minus strand of CM066034.1, from coordinate 618,204,982 downwards.
CTGACAAATAAAAACAAGTCCAATCTTTGTCACATAAATGCCTATTTGATACCTACCACTGGTCAGATACTGAATGACAATAAGTTGGGTTGGAAGCATCTAGAGAATGTTTTTTTTTTCAAAGTTGGACATACTATGAGATGTTTCCAACTGATGTATACATACAGTTCCTGATAAGAGATTGCAATTTATAATTGTCAAGGCAATAATTGTAAACTTACCCTCGGTTATCCAAGTTTTGCGGTCCTGTTAATTGTAAACTCGGGCATATGTATCCTGTCTGATTTTTCTGTTCCATGTAAACCACATTGATGCTGAATAGTGCGGTATATAAGAAATTGTAAATAAATAAATAAACAAATAGGTAAGATGTTTCTTTATACCTTTTTGATGGTGGTGGATACAATGCTCAGGGGCTAGTTTTAGATGAGGCTACAACCTTAGTAAATGAGAAGTTCATAGTTATGTTGAAGGAGTCCATAGAGGAAGGTCACTTGAGGGTGGCTTAGAAGGAAATTAGTCTTCTGGAGAGGTTAGAGATCCAGGGCTTGGTGGTAAGCAAAAAAGGGGCAGCACAGATTTGATACCTTTGAGTCAAAATGACTTGCTAAAGCATTTGTGGGAGGCAGCTTGGTCGAGCTGAGGGATAAGCCATGTCTGGTAGAAGACAGATTTTCTATGACCACAAATAGTTTCTTAGGATGGTTTCAGGAAGTACTACTAATCCTACTGAAGTATTTGTTATCCAGTTTCACATTCTTGTTGTAGGCATAATGACAGTGCTTACAGAAGAAGAGAGTGGTATCAGTTTTTAACTTCCTCCAGGACCTTTCTGCTCTTCTGGTCTGGTGGTTAAAAATCCAAAGGCCACTATGGTACAAGGAAAAAAAGATCTATGAAGACAGAAGCTAATTTTTAGAGGAGAAATAACATCTAGAGAAGTACTTAAGATTATTCACAATGACACCTAAATCTTTTTTCTGGGTGTTGGTTCCTAATGTATAACCATAGTTTGGGTTGTTCTTTCCTAGGTGTATAATTTTGCACTTGTCCACAATAAATTTCATCTGCCATTTGAATGTCCAGTCTTCCAATTTATCATGGTCCTCTTGCAACTTTTCACAATCCTCTTGGGTTTTAACAACTTTGAATCATTTTGTGGCATCTGCAGATTTGATCACCTCACTCGTTATTCCCATTTCAAGATCATTTACAAATATGCTAAAAAGCAGTGGACCCAGTACAGATCCCTGGGGTACTCCACTATTCACCTTCCCATATCACCTCATCACCAATTTGTCTGTCTTCAGGTATTAATGTAAACCGCCTTGATATCATGAAAGGCGGTATATAAGAAATGTTAATTAAATAATGAATACAACAAATTAAAGATGATTTTAATGATAATGGATAACCTAAGAGAATGCATAACAGCACTCCAATCCTCCTAAATAACTGTATGTATATAAAATGTGTTTTAGCACCACTGTAAATAGCCCACCTTGTACATAGCTCAAACAAATCAAGCACCCAACACAGCCCTCACACAACTAAGTTTCATCCTCACTGCATGTACAACGCACACACTTTACTTGATTGCTTGCTGTGATACCACCTTGATTATTAAGATAAGGCGGTTTAGAAATACTGTTAAATAAATAAATAAATAAATAAATTTCACAGATTACTAATAGTATGTCTGCAGTCTCATATTTCAGTTCCTTTAGCACCCTTGGATGGATACCATCTGGTCCAAGTGATTTGATAGTTGTAATATATCTTCCTGGTTTATTGATATTTCTTTCAATTCTTCCAATGCATCACTTTTAAGTACTATTTCAGTCATGGGCAACTTCCTGACATTTTCTTCAGTAAAGACCAAAGCAAATAATTTATTCAGTCTCTCCACTATGGTCTTGTCCCCTCTTAGTGTCCCTTTTACCCCTCTCTCATCTAATAGTCCATCTGCCTTTCACAGGATTTTTTCTACAAATGTACTTGGAAAAGTTTTTATTATGCATTTTTGCTTCGACAGCAAGCTGTTTTTCAAATTCTCTCTTTGTCTGCCTTATCAATGCCTTGCATCTAACTTGCCAGTGCTTATGTTGTTTCCAGTTTTTGTCATTTGGCTACTTTTCCATTTCCTGAAAGATGCTTTTTTGTCTACAGCAGCCTTTCTAACCTCACCTTTAAACCATGCTGGCAGTTTTTTGGACTTCCACTTTGTCTTAAAGTATGGAATATAGCTTGTCTGGGCTTCCAAGATTGTATTTTTAAACAATGCCCATGCTTGATGCAAATCTTTAAGCTTTGCAGCTGCTCCTTTAATTTTTTTCTTAACTATTTTCCACATTTTACCATAGTCTCCATTTTGAAAGTTAAAAGGTAGTACTATGGATTTCCTTGCTCTCCTTCCTCCATTTATCAAATCAAATGTAATTATGCTATGATCACTATTGCCAAGTGACTCCAAAACCCTTACCGCTTGTACCAGATCTTCTGTTCCACTAAGGATTAGGTCCAAAATGGTTTCCCTCATCAACCAGGTGCTTCAAGAAGCAGTCATTTATTTCATCTAGAAACTAACTGCTTAGCATGTCCTGCCATGATACTCACCCAGTCGATACCGGGATAATTGAAATCACCCATTATTATTTCTGTGTTTTAACTTTTGTTAGCTTCCCTGATTTATTTGAGCATTTCATCATCCATTTATTCATTCTGGCCAGGTGGTCGATAGTACACCCCTACTGGCATCGCCTTCCCCATCCCCTTTTTACGTGGAATTTCAATCCATAGAGATTCTACAGTGTATTTTGTTTCATACAAAACTATAATCCTGTGTGAATCAATGCCCTCTCTTACATAGAAAGCAACCCCTCCACCAATTTGATCTACTCTATCATTGTGATATAATTTGTACCCAGGTATCAGTGTCCCACTGGTTGTCCTCCTTCCACCAGGTCTTTGAGATACTAATTATATCTAACCTCTCATTTAGTGCTATACAGTATATTCTAACTATCCTATCTTATTTTTTAGAATTCTAGCATGTGCATACAAGCATTTTAGAGGTTTAATTTATTCATATTAATCTGGTTATCCATAGGCAGGGGTAATTTGAAATCTTTAAACTCTGTCTGCTTTGTACATAAGGGCATTTGGGTTACTTTTGTCTTTATTGGAACCTCTCTATCGATATGCCCTAACTTCAGTCTTTTGCTAGTATCTTTCAAGGATACATCCTTCTGAACCATGCACTCTTGGATGATTGTCATCTTTCCTCTATTATCTAGTTTAAAATCTGCTCTATCTCCTTTTTAAAGGTTAATACCAGCAGCCTGGTTTCATCCCCATTAAGGTAGAGCCCATCCCATCAGAAAAGTCCCTCCTTTCCCCAGATTGTTGTCCAGTTTCTAACAAATCCAAAACCCTCTTCCTTGCACCATCGTCTCATCCATGTATTGAGAGTCTGGAGTTCTGCCTACCTTTTGGGTCCGCCGTGTGGAATGGGAAGCATTTCTGAAAATGCTACCCTAAAAGTTCTGGATTTCAACTTACTACCTAAAAGCCTAAATCTGGCCTCCAGAACCTCCCTACCATTCTTTCCTATGTCATTGGTATCAACATGTGCCAAGGCAGCAAATTCCTCCCAGCACTATCTAAAACCTTGTCGAGGTGGCACATGAGGTCTGCTACCTTCACACCAGGCAGGCATGTTACATCCATCAACCACCCAGGTATCTACATGCCTAATGATCAAATAACCAACTATAACGGCTGTCCTAACACTTCCCTAATGGGCACATGGCCCTGGAGAAACCTCCTTGGTGCAAGAGGGTTTACATCACCTGGAGGACAGGTCCTAGATACAGGATCACTTCCTGCCACACTAGGGTGATGCTTTTCTGCCAGGAGGCTGCCAGACTGGAGGTGGGACATCAGTATTACATCTCTGTAGGTCTCATCTATATACCTCTCTGTCTTGCTTATGTCCTCCAAGTCTGCTACTCTTGCCTCTAGAGATCAGACTCGTTCCCTGAGAGCAAAGAGCTCCTTGCACCTAGTACACATGTAAGACCCCTCATCAACTGGGAGAAAATCATACATGGCTCTCAATGCAAAAGACTGGAAAGCTCACATCTCGCTCCTAGACTGCAGTCTGCATCTTAAGTTTATTAAGGTTTTGTTTAGTTATTTAAGCTAATACAACTATACCTAAGACATTTAATGGACTTTGTTCACCTCTAGATTAATTAATCTCAAGTGCTTAATTCATCTATTCCTGATGAGGATAACCAGCCATACCTGAAAGTGAAACAGGAGCCTTCTCCATTGAACTTCTTATGTATATAGTTCACCTTTGTTCTCCAAGTTCCTTTATATAGTTGATACTTGTTCTCCAAATCCCACTCCCTGTTCAATGTAATGACCAGACATATGCATTTTGTCGGATGTTTTTTGTTACATGTAAACCGCGCTGATTGCAAATAGTGCGGTATATAAGAATTGTAAAATAAATAAATAAATAAATAAATAAATATGGGCACCTCCTTCTGTTTAATAGGTTTAAGAGCATATAAAGCTAAGATTATCCCTGGGGTGGGTGGAAGGGAAAGAAGTCTTAATAAAATCTGGCTTGCTACACAGTGCCCTGACCTGTGCTTGTAAGGTAAAGTCTTATTAATTTCCTGGATGATTCAAACAGCCCTTGGTATGAAAGAGGGGGGCCTTTCAAATTGCCCCTTTGATCTGTCACTTGGCTTTAACCCCTATTTAAAACAACTTCACAGATCAGTGCCTTCTAACTGGAAAGCCTCTTTGTAAAGTTCAAAAGAATCATGTTCATTTCTTTCTACTCAATGCAATGTGTGCCTTTGAGTCAGTCCTGACTCCTGGCGACCCAGAAGCTCCTGGGTTTTCTTGGCAGTGTCACCGGAAGTAGATTGCCAGGCCTTTCTTCCGAGGCAATGGAGGGTTAAGTGACTTGCCCAAGGCCACAAGGAGTGCTAGTGGGAATCGAACCCTGGTTGCTTGGTTACCAAGCCAGTGTTCTAACCACTAGGCTACTCCTCCACTCCTCTTTCTACTCAGAGACTATTTATTCTATTGTATGCTAATCTATACTCTGATTTGATTTAAATAAAAAATATTTTCTATAAACAAATTTATTTCAGTAACTATTTCCTCTATTTTACTTTCTATGCTAAGCTATAGTCTGATTTGATTTAAATGAAAAACTCTCTGGTGGTACTAAGAACTGACTGACTCAGCAAAAACACTGAATTCTAGAATACACAGATTTATCAGCTTTAGCCCAGAGTTCCCTTTTTCCCCAAGATGTAGGGGTATGTTTACTAAAGCTTGCTAAAGGAGCAAGTGTGCTGTTAGCGCATGCTAATGGTACACTTTCACCCTTAGGGGTATGTTTACTAAACCGTCTTAATGTGCGCCCGGCGATAGTGTGCAGGCTGCCATAAAAGGAGTGGGCATTTCAGTCTTAAAGTAGCAAAACGGGATTATTGCGTGATAATGCACGCTGCTGCGTACATTAACGGGCTAAGCGCTGCTAAGCGCGTTAATGCGCGGTAATCTTAAGTAGACGCCCAGACATGCAAACATAGAAACAGAGGTGTAGTACACTGACTGATGATACAGTGGTCATAAGTTTCATCCTTCAGTGTGCTTAATGCATAAGGTTGACTGAGGCATCAGCTTTGACATGTAAGTATTGTTTCTTGAGGCATTTTATTTGTATTTTAATTATTGCTGCCAGCAAACAGACCCTCACGTGCCATAACCTAAGGTGCCACATAAGGCACCCTATAAGACACTCCATAGGGCACATTATAAAGTGCATTGTCTGCCACGGCACCCTATAATGTCCCCTATAGGGCACCCTATAAGGCGCTCCATAGAACAACTTATAAGGCACCTTATATGGACTGTAACCATAAGATGCCTCAGAAGGTGCTTTATAGGGCACCCTATAAAGCGCCTTCTGAGGCACCTTATGGTTACAGTACTCTGAGGGTGTTTTTGCTGGCAGCACTAATGTACATTAAAAATTGACAATGCTCTGGATAACCCTATCAAATAACCCCACTGTGGGTTTGAACCCATGACCTCTGGCTCCACGGGCAGTGAAGTAACCAGTGGGCTACAGCTATTAACATGCCCCTGGCTGGCTACAGAAGGACTGCATGTCACCACACAAACAGTCTGCTGTGGTTACCAGGATAGGGTTAACCCACCCATACCCATGATGCACTGCACATGCAAATCAGCAGTCTACAGATGATCACAAGATGGGGTATGCACCCCCACAGCACCTCGGCCTGGTAGGGGGAACTGACCGTGTGCACCCCCACAGCACCTCAGCCTGGTAGGGGGTACTGACCGTGTATGTTACTGGCACAGAGTAGCTACAGATCGTCACATTGTGCGGGTACTGTGCTCACCCTGAGGGTGAGGTGGGGCACCCAGCACCAGGTCCACAGCACATTTCATAGCTGAAATAGGCTATGCTGCAGGTCCCCAGCAGTGCTAGTGTGTGTGATAGGTAGTTCCTGCAAATGCATACTGTGTTTCTCAGTCATGTCTAGCCCTTATGGGCTATGATGCACCCAAAATAGTGCATGTTCTGTATTGGTACCATGAGGGGAGGGGGCATTTGGACCCATAGGTGGATTATGTACCACCACCCCACCCCACTCTCTGTGGCTCAGGGTGGGAAACAGGATCTCCCACCAAGAGAGCCACACTCTACCTCCCCGCAATGGTGACAGTAGAGAGGACCATCAACCCCAGTCCTGCTGGGGAACAGACACCAAACAAGGCAGGCAATGCAGATCTGTTCACATCCATAAGGCAAGGCAGACAGAAGGCCTGGAAACACTCAGCTGCCCCCCACCACTATCTGACATTCTCCAGCAGCAAGCCTCCAGCTGCTGCACCCTGCAAGATGTTCCATCCAGACACATACTAGATGCAGACAGTTTGCTAGCTAGTCCATAATGCATGTTTCTAGAGGAGATGCATGTACCCAGAACTGGGATGTCAGCATACACACCAAGCAGATAAGTCAGTGATTGGGCCCCAAAACGAAACCATAAATATCACATAAAAAAAACACTAAATAGCACTATGGGGGAACCTAGCCATGCCGTGGTCACTGCTCAGTCAGGGTGAGAGTGACCTCCCAGCAGGACATGGTGGCCACCCTGTCCGTGCAGGTGGTTGTCAGGCACTACAATGTCCGAGCCATTGCCTTATGCCCTGTGATGATGTATCCTGGCCAGGCCACCCTGTCCGGGCTATACCCATGGTACCTTGCTCCTCATTATGCACATTGGCAGGCTTACCCTGGCAACAGTGTGAGCTGAGGAAGGTGTTGGCAGACACCACACACTGGATAGACAAACACACGCTCCCACACCTATGCCAGCATTGTGCAAATATAGAGGGTCTTGGCAGCCCTGGCCACCGCACCAGTCCTGGGCACAGTGCAGGCATGGCTATGGTATGCAATACTATAGGGGTCACTCCCCAGGGTGGTAAACACTGTCAGACATCAAACCTGAAGCACACTCCACAGACAGAAGAAAGGTTGCTATGATGCAGCTCAATCAGCAAATTTATTTTATTTATTTATTTGAGCACATTTTTATACCACTCCTTCCAGTGATCAGCAGCGGTTTACATTTAACAATTAACTCTGCATAGTTTAGCAGTTGCATAAAACGGTAAGAAGATAACATTTGAACATTGAAGGGTAACGTTGATTTAAGATAACTCAAAAATAATTCAAAAACTCAAAAATAATTCAAAAATAAATTGTGCTTAACTTAGGAATTGCTATCTGCCAGTAATCATAGCAACCGTTTGATAGGTGTGTACAATATTCCCAGGTTTAGGGTGGCATTGCTAAGGTATGCAAGTGCTAGTATTGGGAGATGCACGCAGGGCCCAACATCCTGCCTCTCCAGGAGGCTTTGGATAATGGAGCCTGTGGGTGAGGGTGTGTCTGCCCCTGTTGGCCGCTGCTCTAGGGCAGAGGTTCCCAACTCCAGTCCTGGTGGGCCAAACAATGTTCGGGTTTTCATGCTGTCCCTAATGAATATGCATGAGATACATCTGCATACCATGGGGGCGGTGCATAGACATGCAGCACAGCCGTGTTTATTAGAGGCAGCATGGAACCTGAAGGGTGTTTGGCCCTCCAGGACTGCATTTGGGAGAGTCTGCTCTAGGTAATGTGCATGTTTATGGTGTCTGTGCTCTGTAGGGTAAAATATAGGTTTATTGGGCATGTTTCTGTTATCTGCAATAAAGGTTCTGTCTGTATTAGCATGTTTTAGTAGTGGGTAAAATATGGGGACTGGGTTGGCAGGAACCACAGCTGGGACTTGAACCTGTGACTTTCTGTTCCTGAACACACTGGCTGTGTTCACTGCACCACTGTGTTGCCACAGAGATAGTGCATTCCCTGGAGATACCATGACTGTTTGTCAGACAAAGCCTGTCTGTTGCAGTGCACGGCACCCACCTAAACATGGCTAGGCCATGGTCTGCTCTGGGCAACTGCCACTGCCCCCTCCACCACCAGTACCCCTCTGCTACCATGCTGACATGCCCTTCTGCTGGTGGTGCTGGTGCTGTGCAGTCTTAGGCCATCCAGTGTGCGGGTAGGCGGCTGCCTATGGTGCGGGTTCTGGAGTAGGGGTGCCTGCATAGCTGTCCACGCTTTCCCCCAGCACCGCCTGCCAATGTTCCGTACCATTGGGGGTACCTGCTGGGTACTATTCCTTGTAACACCGTGGGAAGCACGCTCTTGCCCATGTTGGGCCCTCAGCAGTTGCTGTCTGGCTGCTCTACTGTTTCATCATTCCTATGGGCCAGATAGGCATTACCCTAGTCCGCACTGTGCCCCAGCTGCACCACAGCATGTGCCGCCTGCAGCCCTCTGTGTCCCCTTTTTCAGCATCTGTCCAGTTGCCCATTCCGACATGCCCGCCCTGCTGTTGTGGAACATGTGCACACCATAGGAAACCTGTCCAATGGAGAGGAAAACCCTGATCAGCGCAATTTCACTGTGGGCTCATTCACCTTGTATGGGGACAGAGCATAGACCCTTCCAAAATTCATATCTTTTTTTTTAGCTTTCTTGGGGTTGTTTTTTGATGTTTCCCATTGATATCACTATTGCCCAGCTTGGTTATGGTTTTTTTTACATTTCCTTCTGGTCATTTTCACTGTTTCTTTGCCCTTTTGTTCCGTGCATATGTATCACACTTATCACTTTTTTGTAGGTTTCCCTGGTTTTGCTGTACATTGCTGACGGAAATGGTTTCTTTTCCCTTTAAATCAGCTCTAACGCCAGGGTTTCACTGACGTTAGTTTTCAGCCTCAGATTTAACAGCGTTAGTGTGCAGTGAGCCTCTCCCCTCCCACTCTCCACCCATTGACCCTCTCTCTCCGCCCCTGGGGAGCCTTACTCCGCCCTCCGGGAGCCTTTCTCCGCCACCTTCAGCGCTCATTTGCGCCTTAACGCGCGATAACGTGGGAGAGCGCACGTTAAGACGGTTTAGTAAACATACCCCTTAGAGTGTCCATAAAGCCACTTTAGCGCATGCTAACAGTACCGGCAGCGTAAAGCGCCCTGTGGGTGGAGACAAGGCGTGCACGGGTTGGAGAGTGGGGGGGGGGGGTCAATGGGTGGGGAGTGGGCGTGAACAAGGCACTCTCCCTTAATGCCTATTGCACAACCTGCCAAAAGGTGCCTTAATGTCGAGAACCCTAACGCAAATCAAAACCTTGCAGAAAAGGCACCAATAGAAGGTGAGAGACACCATTTAATGTGTGCAATGTGCAAACAGATAGGGGAGCTCAAGTCAGTGATAGTAGTGCTTCCCTAGCAGCAACAGCATAGTACCTAACTATGACAGGGTGCAAGGCTGATGTTGCTAATGTGGCAAAGGGGGTAACACATGTGTGCTGCTGTGTAAGAAAGGAGGTGTCAGGTGCATAGCCCTGTGACAGGACAATTGTCTAGGGTGCACCTATAAGATGCATGATATGATACTGCTGAGACTGTGCAAGCACACAGACATGAAGCTGCATGTAGATGTGAATGCCCCCAGCATCACTGGCACCATGCTGCCAACAGTAGTGCTGTGTGACTGTGTGGGTATTGTGATACCCTAGCCTGGGCCTTAGGGCTTACAGGCATAGGGCCGCCTTGTTATGTCCTTATATAAAGCTTTACTGTGTCTGTCCCCAGTAAGGAATTCTGGGACTTGTAGTTTGGCTTTCTTATCCAAGGACAAAAGTAGTGTGAAACCGTGAGTTAAGGCAAACAAGAATATTTATTTTTGTGGGATTTCCATAAGCATTAAGTTCAGAACGCAGGCACTAGGATACTTCTCCAAACATAAGAGGAAAACATGTACAACTGAAACTGAAGAAAGGTGAACAAAAGTCTTTCTAACACTGGCATCTGTTCTCATCAAACAAGTTAACATGCACGTCATAGTCTCTTGTGTTCATTCAAATAAAAAGGTAAACTTCTTCTTCTAACAACTGCTACTTTACTTTTCAAAACCCTTGGTTAAACAACAAAACCTTCTTTGCTTCAGAAGAAACTCTTATCAGTTACAGAGTTAGGCAAACATTGCTTCCCACCATGTTTTGATTTTCTTTTTGAGCCTTGTTTACCAGCGTCTAGTTTTCTTTCAAACAAAAAGAGCAAACCATAGGGGACTCCCCCAGGTTAGACTCTGGCTCAAAGGAATCGATCTGCATATCCTCTTGGGCAACAGAATGCTTATCCCTTTCTATGGTTTCAAAAACTTCTTCAGGCTTCCTGTCCTGTAAGAACTTCTGAAATTCGTTCCATAGCTATTTTTTCTGATAAGGATCAATTATATTTGGTGAGTGAGCTTTCTTCCCTGACAACACTTGCCTTAACATCTCTAGTGTTTTTGGTTCAGCTTCTCTGCTCTCAGGTGAGTTCTGTCTCTTTCCCCAGGCAAGCGTATCCACCCACCTTCTAGCAGTTGAAGTCTTTGGCAGTGGCTCTTGAACACTAGGTACTACAACCTGTTCCACCCTGTCTGTAAGCTTTCCAGCTAACCGTCTGCTAGCTTCAAGTTTGAGAGCATTTTTCAGACACAGACTGCTTCCTTTCTTACTGGCCTCATTCAGCAGCTGGAAGTCAACCTTCCTATGCCTTTCTCCACTCCTTCCTTCCTGGAATCTCTCCTGGAATCCTTTCTCCTTGAAGGCTTTCTCCTCTCCCCAGGATCTCTCTTTCTGGTCTGATTCAGGTTTTAAAAACCGTTTCTTGCCTGCCACTCCCTTGCCTCTGCACAGGTGTTTACAATCAGTGCCCAAGCCTGCCCCCACGTCAGAGCTTGGGTGTGGCTTAGCCTCAGCAGAGACAGGATTTTTTTTCATGCTTGCCTTGCAAACTCTGTGCAAAGCTGGTCTGTCACTCATTTTAAAGGTACAAACATTGTTTTCTTCTATTTCCATCTGCTCCTGGCAGCTCTCCTTGTCACAGAATGCAGCCAGAAACAGTTGGACTATGTTAGGTGTGACGGGTGCCAACCTACAGCTCTAACTGACAGTGGGATGGCATGTCCATTCACATCTATCCCCTCTCCCTGCAAGGTGGCAAAAACATTGAACCCAACCTACTCTGGTCATGATGGGCTGGCCCTAGCTGTCAGCATTCCTCACAAGACCCATGAGAACATATGTCAGTCCCTATGAGGTCTGTCACCTCCCCACCTCACCCTCTGCATGTCCAACCAACTCCCCTCCACTGTTACCCTCTGTCAAGACTGCTGAGGAGGGAGGCATACACTGTCCTCCTGCAAACCAACTCACCACCTGTTCCCCACATCCTATTTTCACATGTCACCTAGGCACCAGCACCTTCACTTCTGTCTATGCCAATCAACATATATCCAAACTATAGCCCCATCAAGTCAATGTCCATGCAGCCTGCCATCATGTCACAGAGCTTGCAATCAGCTAAGTACACAGGAATATACCAACTCATGCCCACATGCACCTTGTAATGACCAGCTAAGTATACCTGCATGGTCCACTGTATCTGCCTGCTCTGTGGCACAAAACCTAAGGTCACTATGTGCAAGAGTACGAAGTGGCAGGTTCAAGGTCAGTCTGTGGATCACTGTAGCTAGACTTATCTTTTTACGTCAACATACAGTAGCATTCAAGGTCAAGAGTAGTGGGTCTCTTCCCCCCCAGCTCCTCCACCATGGCATTCATGGCTCACCACATTCACAAGGTCCACCTCAATCACTGTGAGCTCTGCCATGTCCCCAGCTTTCCCCCCTCACACCCAACCCTCCCGCTACCGCTGTTACCTTTTCCCCTCTGTCGTGCTTGGTGGACCAGTAGGTTTTAGGATGCTGTGCTCATATTGGATACTTTGGTGGATATCAGCTGTTAATGATGAGCAGTGAATGTGGGCCCCTCTGTGGAGTGACATGCTGCTGACATTGACAGTATAGTAGAATGTTTGATCGGCTATGGTGATAGTCTAGTTTTAGTCTCTGAAAAGTGTATTAAAAGAGTGTTGTATTAAAAGAGTATTGTAAAGTTTTGTAGAGTGTTTTACTGTGTCTGGTAACCCACAGTTACACTGCCAGCCAGGGACTTCCTTTGAGGAGGGGGAGTGCAAATGGTGAAATGCCAGGTGAACTGTCCCCACAAACACACCACCAGTGCATCTATCTGAACCTTGGTTACTCAGCCAGTCAACATATGTTCCACCCCCTTGTTGATATACAGCACCTGTGGACTAGCAGTCACCCCAGTGTACTGCACAACTCCATGGTGTGCTGGTCACCTCCTGCTGTCCCCAGCATGCTGGTGACACCCTTAAGCATGTCACCTCACCGTCCCCACAGAACACATTGGATGCATGTCAGACCTAACCTGATGACCTATGGATGCATGCACACTGCAGGTCACACCCCCCCCCAGAACATCCCATGCACACCCTTCTAAGGACCCCACAGTGCTGGGGCAATGACACTGCCTTTCCACTGTTCAATGAAGACACCAAGGGACAGTGTGTGTCCCTGATTTGTGAGGCTGGCATCCAGGATTGGTAGATAAGGTGCCTACCCATTCCCAATCACACCATATGGGAACCGGCCCTCACTGCTGCTGCCTACACAGGCTGGGCAACTCTCAACCCCTTGTCTGTCATGTCCACACACCCCCTTGATGCATCCCATGTTTGCAGTTCACATCCTGTTTGATCTTGTGGGACCGCACAGCCCGTTGTGCATGGCTGACCTGCTGTATGGTCGGTGGGCTGTCATCTATGTACGAGGGTTACAGACATTGTGCCAGATGATGACCACCCTGCGGGAACAGAAAATGTGGCTGATATGGCACTCTCTGCTGCCATTCACAGAGCCTGTACATATACCAGCAATGGCTGGAGGGTCAGGAGGTGGCAGGGACCCAGCACAACTAGCACCAGCAGGCCAAGCTGCAGTGGCGGAGGCACTGGAGGAAAGGCACATGTCCGGAGAGGAGGCGAAGGAGAGAAAGATTAAAGAGGCAGAAGTGGAGGAGGAGGAAGAAGACAAGAAGACAACAATGGAGATCGAAAAGACATAGAGGAGGAGAAAGAGGAGGCCTCGGACATGGGGGAGGATATGACCGATAGGGGTGAGGAGGAGGAGGATGTGGAGGGTGATGAAGAGGATGTGGAGATGGAGATGTGGGATGTGTGGGATGTGTGGGGGGAGGAGGAGGGGAAGGGTCAGCTAGAGGAGGACAGGGCAGAGGTGATGGGGTACCATGCCCCCGAGGTGTCACACAGGCGCAACAGCTCACCAGCAGGCAGATACCTAGGACCCATGAATGTAGGGGGCCCAGTGGAGCCCTGTCAACTACCCCACAGTCCTTCTGCACCAATGGAGATAACCCCATGGGAGGAATACAGTACCTCAGCCAGGGTGTGGACTGAGGCCTCCAGACAGACCCCATATGCATGGGGCCTAGGGTGGGGGGATCGGGACTGCACCCTGACTGTGGCACTGGTTGCCATCTCACAGGACCAGCATGCCCTGACAAGGATTGTGGGGCAGCTTGTGGATGCCGTGGTTCTGATGGTGCATGAGCTGTGGAGGCAGAGGGGTGTAGACCCGGCCTCTGCAGATCATGGGCCATCATCCCATGGTAGCCCCCAGTGGGAGTGGTTCACCATGTGAGCAGGGCCGGCCCGTCCATTGAGCGAGAATGTTTTTTTGCACAGGGCCCCGCGTTTCAGGGGGCCCCGCGCAAAAAACATTCTGATGCAACATTAAAATTTAAAAAAAAAAAAAGCTGCCACTGCCGGGGTCGGGGCCGGGGCCGCCGCGGCAGAATCGAGTGTGCCGCAGGGCCCCCCCTGCCCAGCAGAGCCTGCCCTCCCCGGTATCACCTCTCTCACTCAGCTGCCTCCAGTCACACGCGCCGGCTTTCAGAGCGCGAGGGGAATTTCTCCCTCGCTGCTCTGTTAAGCCCGCGGGGACTGATGGGAAGTCCCATCAGCCCCTGCGGGCTTAACAGATGGGGGGGTTAGGAGTGGTGATGGGCTGGGGGAGGTTAGGAGTGGTGATGGGCTATGGGGGGGCTATGGGCGAGCTATGGGGGGCTATGGGCTATGGGGGAGCTAAGTCTATATGGGCTGATGGGATTAGGACTGGAAGTGGGTTGATGGGGGCTTAGGACTGGAAGTGGGCTATGGGGGGGGCTTAAACTAAAAATTGGGTGATGGGGGATTAGGACTGGAAATGGGCTGGTGGGATTAGGACTGGGAGTGGGCTATGGGGGGCTAGGACTGGTAATGGGTTGGGGGGGTTGCTAGGTCTGGATTTGGGCTGGGTGATTATGTCTGGTGGTGGGCTGTTGGGGTTAGGACTGGTAATGGGCTATGGGGGGCCAGGACAGGAAATGGGCTGATGGGGAGGGGTTAGGACTTGAGGTGGGCTGTTGGGTGGGGTTAGGACTGGAAATGGGCTGGTGGGGGGTTAACACTGGAGGTGGTCTGATGGGGTTAGGACTGGTAATGGGCTATGGGGGGGGGGTTAGGACTGATAATGGGCTATGGGGGGGCTGGGACAGGAAATGGGCAGATGGGGAGGGGTTAGGACTTGAGGTGGGCTGATTGCAATAGGAATGGAAAAGGGCAGAGGACTGATGGGCGGGTTAGGACTGGCAATGGGCTATGGGGGGTTAAGACTGGTAATGGGCTGTTGGCTGATGGGGGCTGTCTGGTAATGGGCTATGGGGGGTTAGGACTGATAATGGACTATGGGGGGGGGCTAGGACAGGAAATGGGCTGATGGGGCGGGGTTAGTACTTGAGGTGGGCTGATGGGGTTAGGACTGGTAATGGACTGTGGGCTGATGAGGGGGGTTAGGACTGGCAATGGGCTATGGGGGGCTGACTGGAAATGGGTTGATGGGGGTTAGGACTGGAAGTGGGCTGATGGGGGGTTAGGACTGGTAATGGGTTATAGGGGGGGCTTAAACTGAAAATGGGGTGATGGGGGGGGTTAGGACTGGAAGTGGGTTGATGGGGGGGCTAGGACTGGTATTGGGTTGGGGGGTTGCTAGGACTGGAAATGGGCTGATGGGGGGCTAGGACTGGAAATGGGCTGATGCAGGGACTAGAAGGGAATGGATGCTGGGTGAGGCTGGAACTAGAAGGGAGCTGGTGTTGGGGGAGGATTAGAATGGGATGGGGCTGGGAGAGTAAAATGGAGAGGGGAAAAATATTTTGTGTGGGAGGGATAAAAAATCTACAATTGGCCGGGTATTGGGAGAGTAAGTGGGGATTGAGGATGGAGGGGTAAATTTTGAGTAGATGAAATAGGAATGAGGAAAGAGCAAAAGGAGAAAGATTAGTATGTTAAAGCAGATGTAGAGGGAGAATGGAAAAAAACCCCAAGAAGACAGAAGAAAGGACAAATGGACAGCAGATGGAGAGTTAGCAGAAGACACGAAGAAACCAGAAGAAAGTGGCTGGAACAATTGCAACTGAAAAAAAATGCACAAAAGGTAGAAAAATATCTCTTTATTTTGAATTTATTAACTGGAATATGTCAGCTCTGGGAAATGTGCATCATTTATTTTTGTGCTTTGTTTAGTACAAGAGGAAATTAATTTATGGTTTTATTTCTACAGTGTTGTTGTATATTCCAAGTTTGGCTTTTGGGGTTCCCAGTTTAATTATTGTCTTCCTGTTTCTAAATTGTGATTCCTTGTTTGGTGATGGTCTATGTTGTGCATGTGTAACTGAGCTGAGGTATTCTGTTTATATAATTCCTATTTGACATTGCCACTTGTTCTTTCCCCAGTAGGTCATGTATTGTTGTTCTCTGAAATGTATTGGTTTAATATTTGCAGTGTTGCCTTTTGATAGTTAGGGTATGGTGCTTTGTGAGTCCTGGTAGTGCTGTTAGGATACGGTGGGTTTGCTATGGGTTCTAAATGGGCAGTGTTTGTAGTAGTTCCTAATGTGCCTGGCGGTTGGTACTGGATTATAGTAATGTAGAAACCTTTTAGTCTTTCTTTATCCATATACTCATTAAGAGGCATGTTTACTAAAAGTTAGTGTATGGTAACATTATGCAAATATTTATGCAAATGAGGCACGTTATGCAAATGAGGCCCCGCACCGAGTCTCCGCACATGGCCCCGCACCCCCCTTGGGCCGCCCCTGCATGTGAGTATGTGTTCTCCCCAGTTTCCTGCATTCCTGGATCCCAGGTGATGTCAACACCCCTGGCCAGGGACTGGGCCCACATACCAGGCACACTGTTGGTATTGTGTGCCTTTACAACATGGTTTTACATGTTTCTATAGATAGAGATATATTTTGTTTATCATTGTGTGTTTTCATCTGTTTTAACAATGTAAATATAGTGTGTGTTTATTGTTTGATAACCATGGCTCAGTTGTGTGTTCTTCTCTGTCACCCATTTGCATACTTACCATGTTATTGCCATACTGCCAGAGCCACATTATGCCAGTCCATAGCCAAGCTTCAGCTGCATGCCAGCTCCTGCATCCCTTCCATCCTTATTTTAATGTTGTTCACGGATGTTAACCCACATCCAGGATGACTTTGGGCAACTTGTGGGTCAAATAACATCCCCATCTGACAGGTCTACCAAGGACATAGATGACCTATGACAAATTTAGCAATGGACATCCAGGTTGATGAGTGACAGACAACCCCCACTTGCACCTCCTTGTACATACACCATCCCAATTGCATCTGGGGCTGTCCATACACCTCCACTGGGTGCAGGGTATGCATGTGCTGGATCAGCATGGTTAACATAATAGGCAGAAATATAGTATAGGGCATGGCAAATATTATCAGTGTTTGTGCCTCAAAATAACCCACATACTGTCTACATACATGCTCATGACAATCATGCCTGCAGACTGTAGGACTGCAATGAAGTGCATGCAGCACAATACGCATAATCCAGCTCCTACACCAGATCTGTCCTGGGGATGAGCTTTGGACACAGCAATGTTTGTACATTGGACCTGTGAGAAACATACCTTGAGTCCTTCCCATATCTGCACTATACACCAGCCCATCAACTGCTGACATGCGGAGGTGCCTACATGTTCACACATTGCAAGCAGGCACTTGCTGTTGCATTGTTGGTTGATTTTCCACAGTTAAATGTTTTAAGGGCCTAGCATCAGGGTTCTTTCACTATCCTTGTACATAGCACTACTCAGTGGACATCACACTTATTGGTATGCAGCATGTGACCGACTCAACTGCATGCAATGCAAAACAACATGCTACATTTGTATGTACTTGCCAACAGATGTCATTTCCCATGATCTCTTTCATAACATGCAGAGGGCAGAGACATGCATCTGAGGCCATTTCTGCTTTGGGTGAGGTTTGGGAGATTGCATAGGGTTGTTGGTGTGAGGGCAGCAGATGTCTGACACATGTATTTAACATGAGTCAGGTCTCATATCCAATCCATGACATCAGATAATTTGAATCATGATAGATATGTGCACAATATGCAGGTCTATCACAGTCCAGTGAGAATGAGATGACAACCTGCTGATACATTGCAGGCAGGTACATACATACATTCCCTTAATTAGGAAGTCTTCCAATGTCAGATGCTGTGCAAGGTTAGCATAAAGGCTAGTTCAATGCCCATTGGTTCTTTTCTGTTCATTTTGTTATGGGTCGGTCCAAATACCATCCAAAAGGGTGCAGGATCAGTACAGGCCAGGCACCCTTGTACCTGTTCATTGTGAGCTATTTTATGCATGTTCTTTTCAATTCAGATGGGCAGAGTATGTTGCCTCAGCTGTGGCCCATTGGAGAGTGTTGGTAATGTGACCCCAGCTGATGCACGACCCACACAGTGGACAGGCTTGGGAGACTGGACCCCAACCGTGGGAGCCAGTCTGGGAATCCATTGTATATATTCTGAACATGCAGCCACATCCTACAGGGGTTATGTGAATCTATCAACCTGATCCAACATTGCAGGCAGATACATACATTCCCTTTGTTGGTAGTTCCTGCATGGAAGATGCCATGGATGTTCAGCATGGAGGTTTGGACACACCAGATCGATGTTTGTAATGGATGTTTTTTAAAACCCTCCTCATTCTTCTGCCAGACTTGTGCAGTGTCTCTGTTCTATCATGTACCCATATCCCTATTAATGCTGATTTATATTTCTAGCATACTCATTACAATCATGACTATGGGACAACCAGACTGGTTTTCACTTTGTTGTGAGACCTGAGAGACTGTGCTACTGTGACCACAGCACATGGGTGGGTCACAGAATGCAAAGGGTTGATTTTATACATGACTGTAACTGCACATCTTCCCCTCTATATCATATATACACCACATGTGGACACATAGCATCTGAGTGATTTTGAACAGACAACCTTTAGCTGTGGTGTATGCTGCAACACACATTCCCTTTCTTGGTACAACATCCTCTGTGGGTTCTGTGCAATTTTGTTATTATGCTTGCAGCACTGTCTTTGTGGAGGGTAGACCACATTTCAGATACCACATGTTTTTATCAGGGTTCTGTTACCCTCATCTGAAAATACTGTCAGTTGCAGGCCAGGGTGTGCCTTCACAGATGTAGCCATTCCACAATGGGGCCTAACATATGCATGAATGCAACGTGCATGCCTGACCTATCTGACAGCTATACTTTCTTGCCTCTGACATACAGCATTGCATGGGACTGATGATGTTGGGTCAGTGGGTGTCTTAAACACATACAGAGCATAATTGAAAGATGGAACTCTACCTTTGAATGGGCATTGGAAGCATAAGAACATAAGATATGCCATACTGGGTCAGACCAAGGTCCATCAAGCCCAGTATCCTGTTTCCAATAGTCGCCAATCTAGGTCATAAGTACCTAGAAGTTTCCCCAAAAGACAAAGGTTGCACAATGCTTGCATTGCATCAAGCAGTGATATCCCAGGTCCCTTTTAAAAATGGTTTATGGACCTTTCCTCCAGGAACTTGTACAAACCTTTTTTATACCCAGCTGCACTAACCGCTTTTATTACATCCTCCGGTAACAAATTCCAGAGTTTGATTACACATTGAGTGAAAAAAAAATAGTTTATCTTATTAGTCTTAAATAGGTTACCCTGTAGCTTCATTGCATGTCTCCTAGTCTTCCTATATTCTGATGATGTAAACAATCTACGTTTACCCATTCCACTCCGTTCATTAATTTATAGACCTCTTTTATATCTCCCTCAGCCGTCTCTTTTCCAGGATCTCTTCATAGGGTATCCTTCCATTCCCTTTACCATTTTGGTGGCTCTTCTCTGTACCTTTTCTAATAACTCTATATCCTTTTTAAGATACAGCGACCAGAATTGTACACAATATTCAAGGTGTGATCACATCATGGAACAATACAGAGGCATTATAATATCCTTTGTTTTAATTTCCATTCCTTTCCTTTTGATACCTAGTATTCTATTTGCTCTCTTGGCCGACGCTGTGCCACATATACATTATACATTCAACCATATCCCACTCCTTCAATGCCCATCTGCTGCAATCCTCACACATCGTTACTTGATCCATATTCTGACTGAGAGACGGACATGCAGCTTTATTCCATCCACATGTCTGAGGTAGATTGTGTGGTTGTGGGACCAGCTAAGGCAGCCGACACACCCACTGCAATGGTATTTCTGGGTCTCCATGGCACACCTACATCTTGGGCAAACAGACCCAATCTGCATGTGTGCCATCAAATTTGCATAATCAGGTTGATACAGACATAACACACTCTCTGCTCCCACCATCTGAACCACAGATCCACACTCACCATATCGCTGTCATATGCAGTCCTATATTTGACATGCAGCTGCTACACCATGACATGAGCATGAACATGTGTGACTACTCAACACCACTCATGCTCAATCCTTCTTTTGATAAACATATGGATAGCATGCTGACTTCACCTAGACAAATTTCAGGCCTCTCCTATGCAAACCTCTGACAGTACTGACAATGACATGTGCAAACCACACTGCTAAATTATTCTTGGGTGTCATCTGCACATCCCACTTACTGACAACAATATCTGCTGGCAAAGATTTGTCTAGTCCATTAACTACCACCATTACCTTCAGATTGTCTTCCATTGCTGCTCCTTTATCCTGCGTTGAGGTTGCAGCCTTTTGCGTTTGTTAAAGTGCATGCTTGTCACTTACCGCACCAGATTCCGTTAGCTTGTGCTAAAGGACACATAGGACACTTTATGCCACCACGTCCAGGGCGCTTTCTGCACAAAGACACCTTATCACTGCCATTAGCACGTGCTACTGCATGCTATCTTAGCACGCTTTAGTAAACATACCCCTTAGAGTATATTCCAGAAGATAAATACTTGCACGTGCAGATCTTTTTCCAGTAGTTCCTTTTGGTAGTCCTTCAAGATGCTTACATTTTGTGTAAATCTCAGAAATGTATTTATCAGGTTTTTGATACTGCTTTAAATCAAAGTGGTTTACATTGTAACTTAAACTTGGTAATGTACATTAAACAGGAACATTAATAACTTGGATTTTTCAGTGATTTGCTCTAGGCCACAGAGTGTTAGTGGGAATTCAACCCTGGCTTCTTGCTGCCCTAGACAGCGCTCTAACCATTAGGCTACTCCTTCACTCCAAGATGCCTTAACTGAGGCACATGGAAGGGATAATTCCTAATAGGACCATGGGTATCCCAGAAACAGGAACTGGCATTTCCTGTAGCATTTTGGAATCCAGAAGAAATAGAAGATAAAAGATCAAGAGAGAGACTTCAGAGAGCCCATAATAAATAATTATGACTAGTAACATCACAAGTTTTGCCCCAAGGAGCTCAACCAAGGAAGGTGCCCTGCTTCTTGCGCACAAGGCACCACAGTGCAAACACTATTCTAATCAGAAGTAAATGGGTCTAATGACATCAACTTGTACTGCATGATAGGTAGGCAGAGGGATGGTCTTAGATAATCATGACAAGATCGCAGTGGGGGAGCAGGACAAGATAGAGGTGATCCCAATAAGCATGCAGAGAGAAATACTTATACAGGACAGAGTACAGGTGAATAAATTATGCATTTGTGTTAATGCTGCTCTAGACTAAAGAAAATATGGCCAGTGATGTCACCACGCAGAGTTAGAAAGGCAGGAAGAGGGATGGTCCCAGCACACTTGCAGTAACATCATAATGGAGGAGCAGGGCAAGACAGCAGTGAGCCTGGTAAGTCTGCAGAAGAAAATAAAGTTATACAGGACAGGACAGGTGTGGCTCTTGCACAATTGTGGCAAGATTGCAGAGTCAAGCAGGGCAGGAGAGTCGTGAACCCGGTAAGCCTTTCATTGAAAATGATGACATATTGAAACCTACATGCCCAGCAGTTTTGCCTTCTAAATGCATGTTCACATTGCACCATCAGAAAAGACGTCCACAGATGGGAGATAGCCCTATATTAGCTGAAATATATGCTTGAAACCATACTATGTATAAATGGGGAAATGATTGCTTGAACACAGACTACAGCTTCAAATTCATTCTTGCTTAATTGTTTCCAATTTAGCCAGCAGTGAAACTGCCCATATGTCCTTGTGCCTTTCCCAGAAGTGTCATAGCTCTAAGTCTCAGCAACACATTGCTAGTGGCTTCTCTTTGGAGTATGCTTGTGATTAGGTACTATAGTTAAGGCTGTATTTGTTCATTCATTAAGGTGCCCTATTTTTTTCCCAGCTCTTATCTTGGTCTTTTTTTTTCTGTGTATGCTTTCCTATCTAGTAAATCACTGACAAAATGTAGTAAATAGATCATTAAGTAAGTAGTCTGAGCTAAAAATTGGATATTTTTTGAAGTGTGGATATAAGTGTTTTGGAGATATTACCATCTCTCTCACAGATGGTAGAATAAAATTAAAGAAAACTCTTTCAACAGCAAGTATGTTCTACACGTGGGTCCTTTGTTAAATAAGAATATGGCAGGTTAATTAATACACTGATTTAGCACAGACTGTTCTGACAAAACATTACCCTTTGACATTTTTTGTTAAAGCTACATAAAATGTGAACCGAGGAATCTTTAAGATCTGTTTTTAAGGACTCCTCTAATAGGCTGATGATACATGAAGGGCAGACATAAAAGACTTAAGATTGGACATCTCAGAAGACCACTGCTTTTGTCGTGCTCAGTGAGATGTAGCCAACAATTTATTTTAATGATGGCCATAATCAAGTGGGAGTGAAATGAATTGGCTCAGGTTTTTTGTTTTTTTTTTACTGTGCTTTAACATAAGGGAAACTGACATGATGTCAAGCTCCCGAAGCCATAAGTTAAAAAATGACTGATTACTGAAAAATAAATTCTAATCCTTAAGTACAGTAAATTAAACAAAAAACATCACTTCACATAATGAGAAATATTGAAGAAGAAGACACACAAGAAAGATTCATTAGCTGACATTTACATTTGACTACTGTCGCAAAACAGCATTATATATTCTAGTCCACCTGTTTTCTAGGTATGTGTGTAAACTATATAAAATAGGGGCATTACTGGTTGGATGCAGACAGGTGCAATCTGTTACATCAATCCTAGGACCTGTGTAAATGCCTGTGACTGTATTTTTAAGGAATGCACACAATATTCTATAATTACTTGTGTAGATTTATGTTCTACCTATGCTCCGACCAAGCTTCACCACTGTGCACAACCCAAGTGAAACGTACATGTCATTGGCCTGAAACATATACCTATAGCATAGCAACAAGCTAAGGGGCACATGTAAAGGCCCATCCACCAGTGTAAGTCGTTGAAAATATGCAATTTACAAAGCTTCCTATATAATTACCTCCTGGATTTCCATGCAAATACATACAAATTGATGTTTCTTCTTTGACAGCAGGCTCTATATGGTTAGTTGATTGGCTGATGAACTCACAAAGGAGCTAAGTCCGGATTCTCTACTAAGTGAACAAAAAAGCAGTAATGGAAATATGGCATATGATAGCTGTTTTCAACAGTCTTTGAGTTTGAATGTTGTTTTACTTCACTATCAGATATAAATTGAGCACCCTAGGGATGGACCATAAAGTGACTGGGTTAGAAATTGTTTGAGTGGGAGGCAACAAAGGGTAGAATTCACTCTGAGGAGAAGGAGGTTACCAGTGATGTGTCGCAGAGATCTGTCCTTGGTCCGATTTTTTTTAACTTCTTTGTTAGTGATATTGCGAAGGGCTGTTGGGTAAGGTTTGCCTTTTTGCAGATGATACCAAAATCTGCAATAGAGTAGACACCCAGGAAGGAGTAAATAACTTGAGGAGGGATCTAGCTAAGCTTGAAGAATGGTCAAATATTTGGCAGCTGAGATTCAGTGCTAAAAAATGCAGGGTCATGCATTTGGGTTACAAAAATCCAAGAGAGTGGTACAGTATATGGGGTGAAGTACTTCTGTCCATGAAAGAAGAGCAGGACCTGGGTGTGATTGTTTCTGATGATCTTAAAGTGGCTAAACAGGTAGAATAAGTGATGGCAAAAGCTACAAGGATTCTTGGGTGCATAGGGAGAGAAATGGCCAGCAGGAAGAAGGAGGTGATCCTGCCTCTGTATAAGTCTTTGGTGAGACCTCATTTGGAGTATTGTGTGTAATTCTGAAGACCACACCTTCAAAAAGATATAAACAGGATGGAGTCAGTGTGGAGGTGAAAGTAAGTTCTGTAACAAGGGGATATAGGATAAGGGTGAAAGGGGATAGACTCAAAAGCAATATGCAAAAATATTTCTTTATGGAAAGAGTGGTAGATGCATAGACTAGTCTCCCAATGGAGGACAGTATCTGAATTCAAGAAAGCATGGGGCAAACACAGAAGATCTCTAAGTGAGTAGGAAGATCCCTAAAGGGACTATAGTAGTTGATATGGAAGGGCAGACTAGGTAGTCCATATGATATTTTTCTGCCGTCATCTTTCTATGTCTATGTTTCTATTTTTCTATATTAAGCATTTTCCTAGAATGATGCACATTTTCCCACAAGTATTTCATACCTATTTTATAAAGTAAGGCATGTTTGTGCTTTATAAAATAGGGGCATAAGTGGAAGAGATTTTAAGCTATGAACACTTATGCCAACCCTATGACTGGTGTAAATGCCTATGCCTAGATCTTTCAAGAACAAAAATAAATTATAGTATTTTTTCATTTACGCATATACAGTAACTTTGTGCACTGCTGGTGCTCCATCCAAACTCCACCCTGTATACGCCTACAGTGACAGACACAATATCAGCCTGAGTAGCATACTTTCAGAATAATGACTGAATCAAATACGCGCATAAATGGCCATTTGCGTTCATATATGATTAAAATATCTAGGTTTATGCACATCGCTTACATGCAAATTTAGGAAGCTTGTTATAAAATTAGCCCCATAGTGCACCTGGCTATTATGTACATCCATGGTACCAACTTCATAGTATGGTTTAAAATGAGACCAGATGTACAGAGGGGATCTACGTCTGGGATGGAATGAGCCTGATGACCAACAACTTCAGTTGTCATTTTTACACACCTTTCTATGGACTGGGTGCGTGATGGCTAGTCTGGAACTACCATGGGCTTGCTCAGCAATACCTTGATCTCTGGAGTTGTCATGGTACAGTTAAAAGGAGGACTCTGGACCTCCAGTCAAGTAATTGGGTGAGTGTAGTTGCCTCAGTGGTATTTTCCTGGGTCTCACACTGCTATCTCCAAGTTGAGTCTTCTCATCTCTTTCACCTCTGATCTTCAATATCTTCTCCACTGCATCCCCTCTCTCCTGTTCCTCTTCACTGAATAACATAGCTTGCAGAACAATCTGGCTGTAACCATACCAAGCTGACTTTCTCACTGTAGGCATGACTATCTTCCTAACCTCTTCACACTGTTCTTTCCACAGTTGCAGCTGGAAAAGGAGATGCCTGGGATATTGTGTCCAATTATTATTTATTTATATATTGAAATAGTTCACTATGTAAATCCCAATACAAAACTCTACAATTATTCTTAAGTTTTTCAGGTTTGTTCCTTTCAGATTATGCTTGAAAATCCATATTCTTATGAACTTTAGAGCTGTTGAAAGGCATCTGCTATGTGTCAGAGGTACTATTTCCAGCAAAGCCAGATCCTTTGGCAAGATACCTGCTGTAACGGCAGTTACAATTCTATAGTCTAACAGGGAGCAATAATGCACCTATAGGGCAGTAGAAGAAACAACAGAGCCAGTGAGGTGGAAGGCAATCAACAGACTTTATTAAACCTCAACTTGTTTCGGCCATCTAGGTCTTCATCAGGGGGTGCAAGCCTCAAGAAATAAAACAAATTTAAAATAAATAGTAAAAAAATAAACAATACAACTAATAAAACATAACCAAAAAATGAATAAAACAAATATATAAATGCAAATAAAGAACCAACATGTCATGCAATATCATACAGAATATGAGAAAACATAATAAAAACTGATATAAAAAAAACAAGGCATTGAAAAGAATGTGAATATGGAAAGCATGTACAAGCAATAGAGAACATTTAAACCTATTAAAACAGTCATATAAGTGACCATCAGTGGACAGAGAACATATCTACTATTAGCACCACATGATGAGTAACATTAAAAAAAAAAGGTGTGTAAAACTTATATCTCAGAAGACATATCATGTGGTACATTTGTAATTAACAGAACAAAGAGATAAAAGGTGCTATTAGGGGATGAGGAAGACATAAAGATAAAAACAGCCTATGTCTTATTAATAACACCACCTAGTTAGTATGAAAGGCAGGAGCTCAAGAGTATGTATGCTTTTAACACTAGAAGCCCCAAAGTATGTCAATTAACACACTCAATTGTCTTGGATGCATCAATTGACGTACTTTGGGGCTTCTAGGTATAAATTCATGTTCTCACTAGGTGGAGCATCTCAATCACTGTTTACAGTTTTACTCTAACATTACAAACAATAAACACACAATGACGTCATGTAATGACGTCACATACCACACGTATTTAACAAATAAGTAACTTCACATTAATGCACATCTGCATTTCATGCTAAATGCAATCGTTGCGATAATGTGTCAATTGACGCACTTTGGGGTTTCTAGGTAGAATTCCTTTTGGGGCTTCTAGTGTTAAGGAGTAGTGCTATCATAGGAGAGAAGGAACTCAGAGATATATGTTCGCTACAGCCTTGTGAAATAATGCTAGAGTGAAAACTCTAAATGCTCAATACGTTCCCGTGAAAGAAGAACAATAAACAAATATTTGATTCTCACTATTACTGTGGAGGCACATTCCAATGTGTGCATCCAGGCCCCTGTATACCCGATTGGAATCGGGATGCACAGAGGTAGACCTGATTCTAATCCTGCTGGGGCTAGACATGCCCCACGGGACTGAAATCAGGTCTAGGTTCTGTACGTGCAGGCCAGGACCCAATTCTAATCGGCCTGCATGTACAGAGCCATGCCCGGCTACTCAGTCAGGCTCCTGACCTCACTTTCCTTTTCCCACAGCCCGACCTCCGATCTGGCCTTCCATGGTCAGGGTTGGGCTGCGGGGAATCCCCTGCACCCCCTCAACTGTTTGCTGCTGCCCGGGCCTGCTGTTCCTTGACGTCCAGGGGGAACTTATTCCACCTTACCAGGGGGACTTATTCCACCTCCATGGTGGAATAAGTCCCCCATCCATTCTTCTGACCCCAGGGCTGAACTCAGAATCGGCCCTGTATGTCTGGTGTCGCAGACCTCCAATGCCCCACCCTCATTCCACCTCAGGAATGTCCCCTATTGCCCCCGACTAAGCCTCCCCATACAAACTCCTTGTTTATATAGGGAGGCTTCGGCCGGGGATGGAAGGGGGGCGAAAAAGGGGCATCCATCTCTCTATTCGCATTACAGATTGACTCCCATAATAAATAGATAAAAAGATAAAAAGTTCAATAGGGGTCAACTTGCCTTCAAACATACGTACAGTCACACAAGACTGCAAATGCCGAAAAGAACCTAAGGCAATCAATGAGTCCTTTTGAACCCTGTGCTGTACTTTGTGCCAAAGATTAAAGGTCAGAGTTCCCTGTTAAAACCCAGTCAATAAAAAAACAAATTGTCCTCTCTTGAACTACTTGCAATCAAAATGTAATGCTATGAGAGCAAACGTGTCTGACTACTGAAAATTTTCACGCTAATAAATTGTGTGGACAGAAAATGGCACTGCTTCGCGGTACAACGGCTAGCAGTATGACTTTACTAGGCTAAAGGGATGGTTGGAGCAGCCCAAACCAGCAATAAAACCATTTCTAATAGGGTGCAAGAATACACATATTTGAGGTTTTCCTAACCAAATAGAGTAATGCAAACCATTTGTCTATGCAATCAAGTGTAAAATGGGGGGACAAAGCACAAAGCAAATAAATGAATTAAAACTCTTTACTACCTTAAAACCAATCCTGCATATAAGGGCTGAAGTGTAGTACTATGACAGCAATGGAAATTTTTGTGCCAATAAATTGTATGGACAGAAAATATATAGTGCTTCGTGGTGTACCAGCTAGCAGAGCGACCTTGCTAGGCTAAAGAGGCGGTAGAGGAGCCCAGATCGAATCAGCAGTGAAACCATATCCGATAGGATGCACATATTGAAGGTTTTCCTAACCGAGTAGAATATAGCAAACCATTTGTGTATGCAATCAAGTGCAAAATGAGTTGACAAAGCACAAAATAAGTAAATGGATAGTTAAAACATTAAAACCAAACCCGAATGTAGGGGATTAAAAAAACAATAAAAACACATGTGAATAAATAAATAAATAAGTGCATGACAACAGTACATAATAAACAATTATAAGCCAAAAACAAGAGAGTAAAATGATTAGATCATATTGTCAAGTGGTAAAAATATGTGAGCATCACTAAAACGAAGGAAGATTAAAACTCCTTCACTATAAAAATGGTATGCCTTCCAAATGAAGGAAAAATGCTATATAGTATTGTACCAAAAATGAGCTAAAAGAAGCATTGTATAGTGCAATACCAGTGATAAAACTACGGGCAGAAAACCCCCCAGGTCTGGTGAGGCACATGAATGAACACAGTAAAACTGGATGTAGTAAAAGTAATATAGAATATAGCAATCCCCCTTTCTTATGCTAGTTCATATTGCAGGGGCTCCTTATATCCGCTGGGCTATAAGTTCCTTGTAATATCTCCATGCATGCCCCCCTCTCTGTTCTATGTAACTCTTTTTAGTTGTCTTGTAAACCACTTTGATCCTAGGAGAAGGCGGTATAGAAATCCACTTAAATAAATAAAATAAATAAATAAAGGATAAAACTAGAACAAGTCTAAAAACAAATAAATAAATAGTAAACATTTATGCTACCTTGGAGCCAACTCAGCACTTGACCAGCACCATAGAAATGCACATAAATAAATAAAATACATAAAAACAATTTAAAAATGATAACGAAAAATGTATTAAGAGGGCCTACTTGAAAGAGTGAGCTTGAGATAAACTGATGATGATCTTGAGTCTGTCCCAATAAATGATAATGCATATAAATAAAAGCCAAAATAAAAAAAACAAATGGCTACATCGGGACAACAAATAAAATAAAACAAATATTACATAACAGACTGTAAGAACCTGTTAAGAGGTGTATATTTAAGTGCCATTAAAAATACTAAAACATTAAGAACTATAACATAAATAACCCTATAAAATGACCTTGTAAAATAAAGAGAGAGTAATGTGTAGTAATATTCCTAACAATTCCTTACTTTCCTATGCACGTATTAATTAATGAAGTAATAGATACATAAATAAATATTTGTTAATATATATAAAAACATGCCAATGGCCACATCAACAATAACAAAGTAAAGTTTAAAAAAGGGGGCGGGAAAAAAAACAGAAGAACCCCCCGGGGGTTGCCATTGGCCCTACTGAAGAAAAAGGAAAAAGGGGGGGGGGGAGGTGGAAGGGAAAGGAAGGGAGGAGAAAGAAGGGAGGGGGGAAAAGGAGAGAATAAAAGGGGGAGGGGAAGGCGGAGGGGAAGGGGGAGAGGGGAAAGGGAAAGGAAGGGGGGAAATAGAGGAGGGGGAGAGGGAGGAGTGAAGAAGGGGAGAAGGGGAGAAGGGGATGGAGGGAAAGAGGAGGGGAGGGAAGGGGGAAGGGAGAAGGGGAGGAAGGGGAAAAAGAGGAAGGAGAAAGGGAGGGGAGGAGAAAGGAGAAGAGGGAAGTGGGAGGGGAAGAGGGAGGGAGAGGGGAGGAGGGGGAAGGGGGAGAATAGGGTGAGAGGAAAGGGGGAAGAAGGGTAATGGGGGAAGAAAAAGGGGGAAGGAGGAAGGAGGGAAGAGAAGGGGGGAAAGGGTGACAGGGGAAGGGGAGGAGAGGAATGAGGGGAGGGACCAGAAGTGGAAGAGAGAGAAGGGGAGAATGGTACAGGGTGGGTAAGTGGGAGGGAGAAGGAAGGAGGAGAGGGAGAAAGGGGAAGGAGGAAGGGAGGCAGAGGGGGAAGGGGCAGGGGGGAGATGAAGAGAGGGGGAAGGGAAGTGGAAGGGGAGAGGAGAGATGGGGAGGGGAGTGGGATAAGGGAAGATAAAGGAGGGAAGGGGAAAGTTAAAGGGAAAGGGAGAAGGAAAGAGAGGAGGGCAGAGAGGGAGGAGGGAAGAAGGGAAGAAGGGGGAAAGGGAAGGAGGAAAGGGGAGAAGAGAGGCGGAGAAGGAAAGGCAGGAAGGGGATCACATGCATGCATGCCTCCCCATCATCCTTCTCATATCCCTAATATACCCCACATATATCCATCAAACATCTTACATACATCACATATACCTCCTCACCCTCACACACACTCACCCCTGTGCTCCTCCCTCACACAGACATGCACATCCCTACCCATCTATAAATGCACCTATCCCTGCCATGTTCATACACAACCCCACCCCATGTACAAGCAGTCAGCAAACCCACCTGATCCATAGAGATAAGCCCTCTTTCCCTATACCTTGACATATAACAATAGTCCCTGACATACATACACATGACACATATTCACAATCCACCATTTCTGGACTTTCTGTCTTCTCAAGCCCTTCTACAGTAGATCCACTCTAATCTGGATTTTGTCCTCTACATTCTACAGAAATGGCTCTTACCAGAGTCTCTCCAGTAACTTGTTGCTTGCCAAGTCCAAAGGTCTTTACTTGATCCTCATCCTTCTTGACCTCTTCACTGCTTTTGACATTGTTGATCACAGCCTTCTTCTTGATACCCTATTCTCCTTTGGATTTAGGGGTTCTGTTCTATCCTGGTTTTCCTCTTCGCTCCCATCACACTTTCAATGTGTGTTCTGGTGGATCCTCTTCTACGCCATCCCAATTTCGGTCAGTGTACCTTAGAGCTCTGTTCTGGGGCCTGTCCTTTTCTCTTTCTATACCCATTTCTTTGGTGCCTTCTCTTCCAATGGCTTTCAATATCATCTAAGATCAACCTTTCTGCACCTGAAATATCTCCAGCTCTCACAATCTCTGTTTCCTTATCGCTACCATGGCCCCTTCACAACTTTGATCGGGTCCTCACCAATGCAACAATATTGTCAGTGACACGAATGAAAAGATCCACGGCACCGACAATGTTAAAAAAAAACATGCCAGCCTTCCCTTCAGTACCAATCTTCCTCAATAGTACTAACAAATATGGCTGTGATCGCTGTTGTGAGTCCTCTCTGTGCACCTGTAGGTAAAACACGGTACTGCACTGGGCCTCAGTATAACTGGCCTTCTGGTAATTGTAGTTGTGCTGCCAGTTACAAATCAGTCGTGGAAAAACCGAAGGTAAGGTTAAATAGGGCTTTATTTCCCTTTCCCAATAGGATATCTCAATATGTACAAAAATAAAGAAACATAACCCTTCTTGGGCATAACAGAAAGAAAACTGTAACAAAAATAGCTTTCTTTCAGCTTCTTAACAAAACAAATGTATTCCAAACACAGACCTGTAGCAACCAGGAATAAGGCCTTCCCTTCACCCTGTCAGGCTTCTTATTCCTCTCTATCTCAGTGAGACTACGTTGTCAGCCAGAGAAATGCTACAGTCCATTTGTTCAATATTATCTTCTATTACAGATGCTTCACACTGCATGAGTTCCTCAGCAGGAATTAACACCTCTTTACCTTCCTCGTGTGGGAGCTTTGCAAACAGTCCGTCTTGGCTGTGACGTACTTTTTTTTCACTGAGGGAAAACTGTTTGCTGTTACCACATTCACTGAGGTTTTGCTGGTAAGAGCCTCCCCTCTGCTGATACCTGTTAGGCAAGTTAAAATATTCCCTTGCCCACCTATTAGAAGGAATTGCTTCAGTTCTAGCCTCTGCTCTGCTTAGGACCCTGGAAACAGCTGGAGCTTCTAAGGGCAGCCCTTCTGAGATTCTGTGCCTCAGGTTTCTCTCAGAGTGGTTTACTTCTGCAGGTAAAAAGCCTTTATATTTCTTTTGCTTATGATAAGGGTAATGAAGCTTCTCTGCTTCCCTTAAGCTGGCTTTGTATGGCTTCTGGACTTCAACAAACTGTCCCCTATAGCCAAGCCCTGTGCTTCCCCTTTTTGGACAGGAGTAAAACTTCCCGGCTTGTACCTTTTTCCTTCTGGCTCTGTTCCAACCTGGGCTGTTATATTCACTCTCACTTTCTGTGTCAAGCTGTCTGTACCTCTCCCTCAAGCATTCATTGGACTCACTCAGACCTCCGTTCAGGCTTCCAAAGTGGCAGTCAGACACGCTCTCTTCACAGCTTCTCTCGTCCTCTCCATTCATCCAGTTCCTTCTGTTTCTGCTTTCATTCAGAGACCTAGGCTGTCTCCCATTCTCCTTCCGGTTCCAGTTCTTATTCTGGATCTTATCCTGGTTCTTATCCTGAGTCTGCCTAACTGCTTGTGAGCTGTGCTTATCTAGGTGTTTCCTAACTGCACCACCCCCCAGCTGATTAGTATCAGGTGAGAATCTCATGGCTTCTCTACTGGCTGGGTGTGTCTCCCTAGCTCGTGACCTCACTTGCTTACGTTGCCCATGGCAACTTTCTATCATGTGCTCTCCCCAAACGTTAGTATCTTCTTGAACTGCTATATCATCTGTCTCCATAGGGGTCACTAGTGAGTCTGCTCTGTGACATCGCACAGTGCTGCCCCCTAGAATGAGGATAGAGGGCAGACACTGTGTGATCATAGCCATTTTCTAATGACCCAATGATGGGGACAGGAGCAGGAGGATGCTCCTGCCCCCATTTACCACCAAGTCACTAGGTATTTAAGGTGCAGACTGTGGGACCACCTGAAGCCAACTGGCTAGCCAGATTTGAATATTTAGATGTGAGGGAAGAACGAAGGAGGGACTCCTACTGGCTAGCTGTGATATTTTCAGGGATTTTGATTGGTGGGGGGGGGGAGGGGGCTTTGACCACCTGAATGGCTGGGTAGTTGGCTGGGTGTGCACCTATCTCTTCCCGGACAGCTCCCAATGGGAATTATCTGATCAGTGATGGGCACAACTGTGGCATTGTTTTTCTGATCACCTCTAGTGCAGACAACTACTGCTGATCGGCATCAGCTGCACTGCCATGTTAACAGGCTTTAAAGGGGCGCAATAGCAGCTAACAATCAGCATGCATACTTCCTGCCCTGATCCCAGCCTACCATCTCTGCACCACGCAAAAAGAAGATATCACAGAAAGTTGCCTGCTGAAAGAGACAATAGTGATGATTCTGGAGTCCAATGGATTGCAGGATACAGGGCAGCATGGGCTCATCACAGGTAGGTCTTGCCAGACAAAGCTGATTGATTTC
Organism: Ichthyophis bannanicus; assembly: GCA_033557465.1. Taxonomy (NCBI): domain Eukaryota; kingdom Metazoa; phylum Chordata; class Amphibia; order Gymnophiona; family Ichthyophiidae; genus Ichthyophis; species Ichthyophis bannanicus. Next base: position 618,171,505 of record CM066034.1, on the reverse strand, counting down.
TTTGACTGGGTGACCAGGGAGTTGGACCGAGGGAGAGCCCTAGATGTGGTGTATTTAGATTTCAGTAAAGCCTTTGACACCGTTCCGCACAGGTGACACATAAACAAACTGATCACTCCAGGGATGGAGCCTAAAGGGTACAGGTAAATGGGGCTCACTCTGAGGAGAAGGAGGCTACCAGTGGTGTGCTGCAGGGATCTGTCCTTAGTCCGACCTGACCTTGGTCTGATTCCTTTTAACATCTTTGTTAGTGATATTGCGGAAGAGCTGTCAAGTAAGGTTGGCCTCTTTGCAGATGATACCAAAATCTGCAATAGAGTAGACAACCAGGGAAGTGAAGATAATATGAGGAGGGATCTAACTAAGCTTGAAGAATGGTCTAAAATTTGGCAGTTGAGATTTAATGTTAAAATATGAAAGGTCATGCATTTGGGCTGCAAAAATCCAAGGGAGCGCTACAGAGTAGGGGATGAAGTACCTCTGTCCACAAAAGAAGAGCGGAACCTGGGCGGGATTATGTCTGACGATCTTTAAGTAGCTAAACAGGTAGAAAAGTCAACATTGAAAACATAGGGAAAGGAATGGCCAGCAGGTGATAGTACCTTTGTATAAGTCTTTGGTGTGACCTAATTTGGAGTATTGTGTGCAATTGTGGACACCGCACTTTCAAAGGGATATAAACAAGTTGGAGTCAGTGCAGAGAGTGGCTTCTAAAATGATTAATGGTCCTCACTATAAAACATATGAAGACTGACTTAAGGATCTTAATATGTATAATTTAGAGGAAAGTCGAGACAGAGAAGATATGATTGAGAGGTTTAAATACCTCTGTGGCATAAATGCACAGGAGGAGAGCCTCTTTAAATTAAAAGCAAGCTCTGCTATGAGGGGACATAGGATGAAGATGAAAGGAGATAGACTCAGGAATAATATGTGGAAATATTTCTTTATGGAAAGAGTGGTGGATGCTAGAATAGTCTCCCAATGGAGGTGGTAAAGATGAGGACAGTATCTGAATTCAAAAAAGCATGGGACAAACACAGAAGATCTCTAAAGGAAAAGAGGGGACTGTTGGAGGGGTGATATTGAAGGGCAGACTAGATAGACCATGTGGTCTTTTTCTGCCGTCATGTTTCTATGTTTCTATCTGTTTTTCTCATGTACTTGCTGCTTCTGCAGGCCAATAAATTTGCAGTAGCCCCGTGATAGCAGCTAACACACTTTAGTGGACATGCTCTTAACCTCACCCAACGAATAACACTTCACAAAAAAAAGTACTCACTAATACCAATCAGGAAAAACAAACAATGAGCACAAAAAAAATGCTAAAATGCTAAAAACAAGGTTACTTTCAGGGTGCTATACTAATAATATGCCTTGTGTAGGAACAGGAGGAACCTCAGCTGTGGGAAACCCACCGTATTTAAGTAAGGTCGGGTAAGACAATATGTTCCCGCCATGTATCACTCATTGGTCCTACTACATCAGCATTTATTTTATTTTATTGTATTTATTTATTTATTTAAAAGGATTTATATACCGTCTTCTCCTGTAATCAAGGTGGTGTACACAGCAACCAATCGAAGTATAATGACATTTGTGTGTGCATTCAGTGTTATCCAGTGAATGAGTGTGTGTGTAAGTTGGCATTGATTCGTGGTGGGCTATTTACAGCGTGCGCTACTTTACAATGCTATGTAGAAAGAAAGGGAGGGGGTTTGGTATGTAGTTCGGGAGCTGGCAGGCAGAGTTATGTGATTTCACCATAGTGCTTAATGAAGAGCGTCGTCTTGAGCCGTTTCTGAAAGTCCTTGATGTCCTCTGTCGATCGTAGGTCATCAGGGAGGGCGTTCCATATTGCAGGTGCTGCCATTGATAGAGCTCTTCTTGCGGTGTTCTTGCGTACCTTGGTGAAGTCTTTTGGTGTATTGATGATGTCAGAGGTGCCTCTCCTCCTCGGTCTTGTGCTGATGTCAGGTTGTATGAGTGGTTGCAGGCTGAGTGCTGAGGTCCGGTGTTTGATTTTGAATATGTTTAGGACTGTCTTATATCTGATGCGGGAGCTGATTGTGAGCCAGTGGAGGTGTTTTAGAATGGGGGTGATGTGATCTTGTCTAGATGAGCCAGATATTATGCGTGCTGCTGTGTTTTGAGACATTTGCAGTGGCCGGAGTGTCTGCTTTGTTAGGCCAAGAAGTCTAGGATAGGAGTTATTAGTGCTTGACAGACTGTGTGGAAGTGATCCTGAGAGAGGAGGGGTTTGAGGCGTCGGATTAGTCTCATCTTGAGGTATGCATTTTTGGCGATTCTGCTGATGTGTGACTATTTAGCATATGCATAAGAAGACAGATTTGTGATATTAGCTTTAGTAGTTCAGAAAAATTTTGATTTTTGAATTTCCCCCCTGCCAGACCATTTTAATTTTGTTCAGCGCCAGGAGTATTTGGAGCATGGTTAGATATAATTTTTTTTAAAAAATGTGGTTTTTTAGCACTTTCCTGTTAAAGTGTTTTTGTTATGTCTGGTCAAAAAAATATCTGCTGTAAATTGGATTCAAAACTGACAGCAAGCTTTTTTTTTTTAAACACAACAATGGGGGTTTAAAAATTATGCATATTCAGTGCTATAGATTGCGATGCTCTATATACATGGAAACTGCTCACACTTAGCACCTAGCGGTGATAGCCAAAATATCCATAGCTATGTGTTTTAATTTAGCACATCCTTTTCCTGTCCTAAATTAAACTACTTAGCTACTGTATACTGATAGTGGCCATATATCACTGCTGTATGAATAGTTAGGTAGAACATCTTTGTTCTACCTTCACTCCTCCCCAGAACTATCTAGGTAGTGCTGAAGAATTTTAAGGGAAATTTTAGGAAGCCGCTAAGAATTCATGGATTGGAGGTATACGTACATTTAGTGGTAGCCACGAAAGGTGTGATTTTATATAGGGCATGCAGGACTGTACAGATGAGAAATGCACATAAGTCCCTATTTTCAAGGACTTACACATGTGAAGGGGCACATATGTGCACACTTAAAGAATAGCAACGGCTGTAAGTGCATGCATATGTGTCACTATGCACAAGTGCTATAGCGGCATGCATGGGGGTGGCATCCACTAAGGCAGATAAGAGATAAAATACTATGACTCATGTCACCGGTCTAAGGTGCAGCAACTTGTACCTGCTCTCAGGCAGGCTACCTAGTTTCAGCTCATCCATGCACCCCAAATTTATAAAGCAAAGCTCATGCATGCTCTACTTTATGAAATAGGCCCAAACTGTGCACGCAGTACCATGCGTTGTCTGAAAGAGTGTATACAAAATTACCCTCCAAGTGGGTAATTATATAACTTCCTGCATAGCTGATGCATGCCTTACTTTATAAGATACCTGCATATAGATGCATTGTACACTAGGCACATCAGCTATGTCTGCCATAGAGAAGGTATAACTATTTTATTTTATTTATTTAGCTGTATTTATATCCCGCTTTTCACTGGGTCAAAGCGGTCAATTGGGGGATACATTTAACACGAGGGGATATGAGACACATACGATAATACTTACAGGGAACATGGGCAATGGAGGTGCGTAGATCTGCATAGGGACACACGCACATCATAGTATTCTGTCAAGATTAGCATGGAGGGCACTTCTGCATGCGCTCAAAGAAAAGCCTCCAACCAAAGCACACATGCAAGTCCAGGAAAATATGGACATGTGTGTAGGGGGCGTCAGATCTTCCCACAACTCCCGTATAAATTTACCCCCTCCACGTATAAACCCCTTTGAATGTTGACCAAGACACCTTTATGCACTTTAACTGGGTCTGATCATTGGAAAGACTTGGGACTTCATTTCAGAAGGATTTGGCACCATTTTTGTGTTTAAAAGCCTAATTTGCAACTGCAAATAGCTCTACACATATAAGTAGCAATTTTAAACCTAAGATTTGGAAGAATGATAATGGAGCAATAGCTTACTTTTCTAGTATCTAAAACCATCTCAAAAATCCAAAATTTGAGCTTTGTTGATTGAATCCAAAATTAGCTTCCCTTGAACATTCAGTGATATCTAGCATTTATGTGCAGGTTACAAACTTTATCTCTTAAATGTGAAATTACTGCTAGCTATACCTTCAAAGTCCCAAGTGTTGTCTCTCATTTTTTGAATGTGCATTTTTGTAAAAACGCTGTTTCCAGATTCTTACCACCAAATGAATGTGGAGCCCGATTTCCTTAGGGGCATGTCTGAGCCATCTGGATGGCCCCAAGCAGGATAAGCCCATTAAAAACCAATTCTGCAATGCGGAAGCCAGATATTCTTGTGGTGCAGGATCAGGCCCCGCAGGGACATCCTCCCTGCCTGCCCCCCCTGACTCCCGCAGCATCGACCCCCCTGTTTCCCCACTGCCCAACTCAAGGTGGCGGGGACATACCTGTCTCTGGTCCTGTCCTCTGGGGGGGGGGGGGGTTCCGGCTCCAATTGCCCTGGTCCAAGCTGCTTATTCTTCCACCTCTGAGGTGGAATAAGCAGCACATTCCCCCTGACCTGCATGTCGTACAGGGCTGTGACCTGAATCGGCCCTGTATATCCTGCCACCTCGGTCCGCCCTGCTCCACCCACAGCCCTCCCCCTTCCATCCTATGCCGGCTCTCCTCGTACTGCAATTCTGGCCATGCAGGAAGAGTCGGAGGGGGAATATGGGCAGGATGGCTTGCGGGGCTGCACGTCCTAATAGGATGTGCAGCCCTGCAAGTTGCCTTTCAGAATTGGGGCCATACTGTATTTTCCACCTTATGCAGTATAATCTGCTTTGCATGTTTTCTGTGTTCTGACTTGCATGTCCCTTTTTCTACCTAGCAAATTAATTTTTTTTCATGTACGTACTTTAAAGTAATTGGCTAAAATTAACTGGATAATTTATCTGATAAATTTTTACTTTTCCAGCCCAACCCTTGCCCTTTTCATCCTAGATAAAATATGCAACTTGGCATAGAGCATGAATATAGTTAGCTGTGCAAATGAGAAGCATGCATGACTGGAATTTTCAAAGACCAATTTACGCGTGTGAAAAGCTTTCACAATTCTCCTCAGGGAGACCCAAAACAATTTACATAAGTAAAAGAAACATTTTACATCTGTGATCAAGTTGTCTGACAATTGGCCTCCCTCAATGTGACTCAGTCTGCATGTTATTCCGCAGCATGGGTGCTTTTAGTCATGCTGAGACAGGGCATTCTCTGAGCTATGTTTTTAGGTTGGGAGAGGAAAATAATTCATGTAGACAGCATTTTCAGGTCTTCACATGTGTTTTCCCAAAACACATCTGCACTGTCCCCCACAAAACACAGGCATGAATGACCATGTGTATTTTGTATCTTCAGCGAGTTTCAAAGTAAAAATACACATGTATTTTGATTTTGACAATTGGTGTAAAAGCTGTGGATGAATAGCATGTGTGAGATCTCTGTCCAATGCAAAAAATTTGAAAATTAACTTTTAATGAACCGATTGCTTCCAGTAAATAGCCATGAAGTTGATATGTAGGTAACAATGAAATGATTCACAGTTCTAATTGCTAAATCCTTGATAGTTTACAGTTCCTGACATGTTTCCCTACTCACATATAGGGGTATGTTTACTAAAGTGCGGTAAATGTGAATAACGCACGTTATACGATGTTAACGATCGTAAGTGCAGTATAATGCGCGTAATCACGCGCCAACGACCGTTAACGTCATACTACGCGCGTTAACCGTAGTTAACGATCGTAAAGCCCCGCGGCGCGTTAAAACAGCGCAGAAGGTAGAGAGTGGGCGGAGAGAAGGGGTCAATGGGCGGAGAGTGGGCGGGGAGAGGCTCCCCTCACACTAACGCGCTGAATTTCTGAGCTCAATTCCAACGCGAATGAAAACCTGTCGTTAAAGGCATATTAAAGGGAAGAGAAACCATTTCCGTCAGCAATGTACAGCGAAACCGGGGAAACCAACCAAATGTGAGCAGTGTGATACATGTGCACAGAACAAAATTTCACCTAAAACGTTAAAAATGACCACAAGAAATATTGTACAAATTATAATCCAGCTGGGAAACAGTGATAGCAATGGGCAACAATGAAAAAAACTCCCAGGAAAGCACCAAAAAAAAAGAAATGATGTTTGGAAGGGTCTACGCTCCGTAGACCCTTTCAAAGATCATTTCATTGTAATGGAGCTGTCCTGGGAGTGTTTTGTAATGTTGCCCAATGATAGCATTGTTGCCCAGCTTGGTTATGGGTGTTTGCCCCTTTTTTCAAGGTCTGTTCTGAGGTTTATTTGCACCTCTGTCTCCATACAAGGTAAATGAGCCCACAGTAAACCTGTGCAGAGCAGGGTTTCCAACTCGACAGGCCGGTTTTCCTATCTCCAGGGACTGAACTGTCTCTGTGGCCACAGTGTGGTGCAACAGACACAGCCAGTGCCTGTAAGACCAGAGGATCATAGGTTCAAATCCCAGCTGGGGCTCCTGCTAACCCAGTCTCCATAGTTTTACCCACCACTAAACAGTGATAGTAAAGACACACCTTTATTGCAGAAAACATACGCATGGTTAAGACACCTATATTTTACCACACCAAACACAGACACAAGAAAACAGGGCATTACCTAGAGCAGAGTCTCGCAAATGCAGTCCTGGAGGGCCCCACACCTTTCAGGTTCCATGCTGCCTCTAATAAAGATGCCTGTGCTGCATATCTATGCACCACCCCCATGGTATGCAGATGTAGCTCATGCATAGTTATGAGGGACAGCATAAAAACCCGAACAGTGTTTGGAACACCAGGACTGGAGTTGGGGAACTCTGCCGTAAAGCAGCAGCCAACAACAGGGCCCAGACACACCCACACACACATACCCACAGGCCCCATTGGCAAATGCCTCCTGGAGAGGCAGGACATTGGGCCCTGCCTGTATCTCCCAATACTAGCAGTTGCATACCTTAGCAATGCCACCCTACACCTGGGTACATGGTACACAGCTATCAAACGTTTCCTATGATAACTGGCAGATATCAATTCCTACGTTAAGCACATTTTGCTCAGTGAGCTCCACCATAACAATCATCCTGATGTCTGTGGTGTGTGCTGCAGGTCTGGTCTCTGACAGTATTTTACCACCCTGGGGAGTGACCCCCAACAGTCCTTGCGTACCATATCCATGCCTGTACTGTGCCCAGGACTGGTGTGGTGGGTATGGCTGCTGGACTCCTCTATAGTAGCACAATGCTGGCATAGGTGTGGGGATGGCTGTCTGTCTATCCAGTGTGTGGTGGCTGCAAACACCTTCCACAGCCCACACTGCCAGCAATGTTGCCAGTATTGGGCTGCCAATGTGCATAATGAGGAGCAAGTTACCATGGGTATAGGCCGGACAGGGTGGCCTGGCCAGGGTGCATCTGCACAGGGCATACGGCAGTGACAGGCACATTTTAGTGCCCGGCCAACCTACACAGACAGGGTGACCTCAGTATGTCCTGCTGAGAGATCACTCTCACCCTGACTGTGCAGTGACCACAGCATGGCTAGGCACCCCCATAGTGCTATATAGTATTTCTCTCATGTGATAAATTTGGGTTTCCTGTTGGGGCCCAGTCACTGAGTTATCTGCTTGCTGTGTATGCTGACATCCCAGTTCTGGGTGCATGCATCTCCACTGGGCACATGCACTATTGACTAGCTAGCAGACTGTTTGCAGCTGGTATGTGTTGTGATGGAGTAGCTTGCAGCAGGTGAATATCAGATAGTGGTGGGGTGCAGCTTCCATATCCAGGCCTGATGTCTGTCTGCTATTGTGTTATGGATGTGTAGAGAGCTGCATTGACTGCCCTGTGGTGTATCTGTTCCTCAGCAGGATTGGGGTTGCTGTTCCCCTCTACTGCCACCTTTATAGGGAGGTAGAATGTGGATCTATTGTGTGGGGAACCTGTTTGCTGCCCTGGGGGAGGGGGGTGGTGGTGGTGCATGGGGGCAACACCTGACTGAAACAGACAGAGAAATCCAAGGTGTTTGTGCAGAAACTACCTATCTCACACATTAACACTGCTTTGGACCTGCGCCATGGCCTTTTTCAGCCATGGACGGTGCTGTGGACCTGGTGCCGGGCGCCTCACTGCACCCTCAGGGTGAGCACAGTACCTGCACCATGTGACGGTGTGTAATTACTCTGTGCCAGTACAACACTCGGTCAGTACCCCCTACCAGGCCGAGGTGCTGTGGGGGTGCACATGGTCACTTCCCCCTACCAGGCCGAGGTGCTGTGGGGGTGCATCCCCATGCTGTGTATCTGTGGAAGGCTGATTTGCATGTGCAGTGCATCATGGGTGTGACTGGCACAATCCAACCCTGGGTAAATCCAGCACCTGCTCACAGGCTCAGAGACACCATAGGCCATCACACGTACATCTGTTAGCATAATGCATAGGTGCAAGATACCCTAAACCTAAAGAGTCTGTAATATAAGGTACCCACGCTGGTAAAAACACACGTACCCACGCACGTTTGTACGCATGCACCAACGCACGTAGCTACGCCCGTACCAACGCACGCAGCCACGCACGCACCAACGTACATGGCTACGCACACTGCGAGGGTATGTTTCTGTAACCACTACTCAACGTAAAGAAAAACATGCCTCCTCATTCCCTATGTAATGTACAGGGTGATGCCTGGGCCAGCCTTCTGCGTTGGGCACACTGGGGACTCGAACCCATGCTGCCTGTAACAGTGGTCAGTACACTAACCATTGTGCTACAGCTCTGTTTCAGTGTTTTATGTCTGTACGCCTTCATACGATTAACGCGCAGTAACGCGCCACGACGCCCTGTAATGCTCGTTAGTTTTGGCGTTAGTGGTGATGATGTCCCGCCCATGTCCTTTTTTGGCTTTCCTTTCACTAACGCGACTCCTAACGCGATTTGCACTAACGCAGTTTAGTAAACATACCCCATAGTTTACTTTGGTACTGTACTGTAATATTTAATACAAATTGTTTAATGGAGTCTTTCTGAGTATATTTATTACTGAATTCAGAAGCTATCACATCAGATCAAAAGCTCTTCATTTATAAGACAAAACACAATTGTAACCAGGGAGATTTCAGTATGAGTTAAGTTCAATGAAAGTTTTACGTATTCCTCAGATACACTAGGAAAAATGTGTCTGATTTTGCTAACTGACCTTTGTAAATCTATCTATCCACTTTGCTGCTCCCCAGCACCACTTTGCTCATTGCACCCTCAACAAATCCACTTGCATACCTCACTGATCTTTACCTACTGCCATCTCTGCTCTGCTCTGGTATCTTTTGCATTATCCTCTCAAATGAGCAGAAGGGAAAAAGAGTATGTTTGCTCTAGAGAGAGCAGGCAAATCAAAGAGAGCAAGGACTAAGAGAAGGTATCATCAAAATATTGTATGAAGGATCAGGGTTTGGGCATGTATCACTAGATGCATGGAGGTATCACAGGTTGACTTTCCTAACAGGGGCTCCATTGCAAGAAAGATAATACTGTGTGGCTTTTAAATACAATCTTTCTGCCTGAAAGCTCTTAAAGGGGTTTAGTCTTCATTTTTAAAAGCTAATTCTATTTCTATATCGCAAAAGGGGATTTTTTTGTGGTGTTGGGAAAAGCTCTGTCTGTTAGAGTTCATTGTTTCTTTCAGAGCAAACTCTTTGAAGTCGCTGACCTCATCAGGTGTTAGATCCCTCCCTACCCACCTCAGCTCCTACACACCCCATGCATTCTTGCTTTACAAAGCCACTCCCCAGTTAGCTATACTCAGAGACATAAAACAGCACTGCTGAAACACACTTAAAAAGGTTAACTACTTGTTCTCTTAAAGGATAGCTGAAGAAAAGGTAGGGACTTTGGTAGGTCTCTCTCTTCTACTTCAACAGATACTAAAGCTCCACCAACTGAACAATGGCTGGGAAAAATCATATTGCCAAAACTGTTGCCCCCATTACAGCTTCTACCTCTGTACAAACAGAGACCCTGATACCATTTGAAGGACTGGTTCCATGTACAGGATGATCTCATGAAACAAGTGGAGGAACTCAGAGAAGAGGTGGCAAGGCTGAGAAGTATTCGACAGTGAGAAGTAAATTGATGAGATGCTTCTTGAAACATCCAAGCTCTCTGACAGAGGTGAAGATGGGAGGCTACAAAATGAAGAGAATTGGACACAAGTCACCAGAGTCTGCAGAATCAACAGTCCAACTCCTCTAGCCCTTGAATTAAAGAACCAGTATGAAGCCCTGGAAGTAGAGGCGTGAAAACATCCCAGGAAAGGGAAGAACTAGAGCTCAAGCACCCAAGGTTGGAAAATCAGTGACCACAAGGAAGTGAAAGGTAGTGGTGATTGGTGACTCTCTTCTGAGGGGGTACTGAGGCATCCATCATCCATATTTTGAAGAGTTTGCCGAGACTCATCAAGTCTATTGACTATTATCCGATGTTGCTCATCCATGTTGGCACAAATGATACTGCCAGTATCCCTCTGAGTGTATCAAATGTGACTTCATGGCTCTGGAACAGAGGGTGAAGCAGATAGGTGGACAGGTAATGTTATCTTCAATCCTCCCTATTAAGGGTAAAGGCCGAGGCAGAGAAGCTCGCATCCTGGAGATTAATGCATGACTGTGTGGATGGTGTCACTGAGAACATTTTGGTTTCCTTGATGATGGGATGATATTCCAAGGACTGCAGAGCAGAGATGGTGCCCATCTGTTAAGGAAGGGTCAAAGTGTCTTCTACAGAAGAATGGCTAACCTACTGAAGAGGGCTTTAAACTAGATTCATTGGGGCAGGTGAAAAAAGCTCCAAGGTAAGTGAAAGCCCCCAGGTAAGTGAAAGATTAAATACCTCTGTAGAAATGGGTAAAAGGGACAACATCTGGAAAGTGGTATGTATAAATGCCTATAGCATGGGAAATAAGATCCCAGATCTTGAGACTTTAATGGAAGAGTATGACTTAGATTAAGTGGCAGTTACGAAGACATGGTTCACAGACAACCACAACTGGGATGTAATTATACCAGGCCATACTTTACTCAGAAAGGACAGGTGTATGGGGTCTGCAAGACTCTCCTGTATACAAGGTCCTATAATCACACCATAATGGAACTGAAGACACACAGACCAACACAATATTATACTCACAGCACACTTTTTATCTTTATTCAGTCAGGTACCCAGAAACAGAACTTCTTATTGTCAGTAAGCGGAAACTATACAACATACAAAAGAGAGGGGTAATTGGGGGTTCACAGCAATCTTACCTCTGTGGGAATGCTAGATGGGGCTAATTTTATACCCTTGTTCAAACAACTTTTTCTTGTACCCTTCCTTTATGACTCACACATGTTATGTATGTTGCCCTTATGTATTTCTCTCCAGTCTAATGGCTTTCTGGGTCACAGATGTCATATTGTAAATGTCAGCACACCCAAAACACATCTTGCCCTTTTGCTCCCCCTTTGCCCTTTTGCATATCTAATCTTTTTCCCACTTTGCAAGCATAAGTGCAAACATAATTACAAGCATACTCCCATACCAAGCCCCCTGTGAATGTCAGCCAAACCATTCCCTGTACTCCCCCTCCCCCAAGTTCTATTTTAGCACCTGTATGTACACAGACATCATCTGTGAGAAGATAGCATCCAGTATTTCATACATGGGCTTTGTCCAGCCTATGGCCTACATCCCCCCTCCCCCCCTTTCAGGGTTGAGAAGCAGGAGGCAGGTCCTAAGGGGATAGAGGAGTACTGGGATTATTCCAGTGGGTATAGATAAGATTATAATCATCCTGCTGGTCAGCAGGGCTGAAGGGTGAGCCATCACCATGGCAGGAGGAAGTGATTTGCGGCACAGCGGCAGAGGCGTGCACAGCAAGAAAAAGCACAGTGGGCAACGAGAAGCAGGAGTATGTTGGAAATTATGATTAGCATAATGTTCTTAACCCAAGAGCCGAAACCTGAAGACCAAGAAAACAACCAAGAAAACCAGTTGACGGCAGAGGGGTCCACACCACCCTCTCTATACATGCGAGCGGAGAGGTCATGCAAGCATTTTATAATCATAGACATTTCTAGTGGTACCTGAATTGGAAGGAATATAGGAACAGCAAGTTTTACCAAACATAGTGCACACTCTACCTGTATAGGCAAGGATGTAATCAAGAGCTAGTCTATTCTGTTGAGTCATGAGAGTGTTGACAGCCTGTTTGGTGGAGAGAGAATTAAAACCATTAGCTATGGTATTAAGAAGCTGCATTAAATGATAGCAAACCTTTTGTATCCATTTAGAGGCCGATTCCACACTGGCCGTCTCCGCCCTTTACGGACGATCAGAATCGGGGTGTCAGAGGTAGACCCAATTCTGATCCCATGGAGGCTAGACATGCCCATGGTACCAGAATCGGGTCTACAGCCTGGATGTGCAGGCCAGGCCACGATTCTGATTGGCTGCACGTCCAGTCCACATATCCAACTAAATCTGCCAGGCTCCTGAATGGAGCTGCAGTGCCATGGTGTCCCGTCATCATGGCATGTGGCTCCATTCAGGAGATGCAATCGCCAGCCTCAGAAGCTAATCTTCTTTCCACATAGCTCAACCCCCAATCTGGCCTCCCATGGCCAGGGTCGGGTTGCAGGGAACCCCCTTCACCCATCGCCCTCCTTACAAGACCTGGCCACATTGTTTGGCTCTGTCTAGGGCAACGTATTCCATCTTGAAGGTGGAATAAGTCCCCATCTCCATGGATGACCCTGGACATAGAGGGCCAACCTACGAACCAGCTCTGTATGTCCAGGGTCGCTCTCTGCCCACTGCCTGCCCTCACTCTGCCTCTATCCCACTCCCTCCCTCCCATAAACAGAGCTCCCCATACAAATTGCCTGTTCGTATGGCGAGCTCTGTCCCCGGCAGACTACCCAGTCATTTAATGGGTCTGGACATCCGGATCAGATGTTCAGACACGGTAAATGGAGTTTAGGATGATATTGTTAGCATTTGCAGAAGCTTGTAAACCAGGAATAAAGAAGGGTGTGGACCATACCTCACCCCAGGAGAAAACACAGAATTCATAGGGAACATTAGCATCCACAAAATAATTAGAGTGCTTGGAGCAGCTATGCTTATGATGTGGTGATTCTTTGAAGAAGGTCGTGAAATTTCAGAGGGGAAAATAGCAATAGGGGAATTAATGGAAACAAAGGAACAAATACCAGTCCATTTGATGGGGAGAGAGGGATAAATGGAGGAGCCGCATTGATAGAAAATGTCAATAAAGGGCATGGAGAATACAGAGTTATTGAGCCATGCTCCACATGTCCACCATTGGATAAATTTAATAAGGAGCTTGTATAAGGGTGGTAACAGTATATTGACAATAGGTGCTGTTACCCATAAAGGGGCCAGGTCAGGATGAGTGGACAATAGTATTAAAAGAGGAAAAATATAAAGTTAAGTTACGTGGGTGGGCCTGGCCTATGATTTTATAGTTTGGTGACCAGGTAACACATCAGGTGGCTGTCCGAGAGCCTGCTAGAGACAGAGTAGCAGACTTATCGATAACCTTGGTAAAGTTAAGAAAAATAAGGGGAAAAGGAGCATGGCAAGTATGGCAGTCTAGGAGCATCCAGCGTTTGTCCCTTTTGTACTGAAAATGTATAGGTCTTGGGAGTAGCAATAGGCATGGTCAAAGGGGGTGATAGAAGAGGAAATTAGGATTAGCTGGAGCTGAGAAATTCTGTACTGTACTGTATGCAAGCTAGGAGCGCACAAGTAGAAAGAAATAGGAAATGGGGCACCTGGCTGGGGTCAAGATAGAAGGTAGACATGATAGAAGCATGAAAATGGTATCTGCAAATAACACAATCATAAGCACTGAGGGATTTAACGTGCCTATGCAACAAATTATACCAGGAGTTAGAGGTATACAAATTGTGATGGCTAGCACGAAGAAAGGTATTATAATGGGAAGAGTAGTTGGTAGGGGTAAAGGGAAAGAAAAATCCAGTAAAGACGGCTACAAGAAGAACTAATACAGAAGGGGGAGGTATAGTGATTAGTAACAGAACAGGCTTGCCTTAGGTTGAAAACCACTCACACCAGCACTAATACAAATATGCAATAAAAGAAATGAATATAGCCAGTAAACCGCAGACAGTGAAATTAAGAAGAAAAACAGAATCAATGTATCCACATATTATAAGTCCCTCTAAACAGTCTCAGTTTTCTGATGCCTGCAGCAAAAAGGCCCAGGGCGTATGCTAGTTAGTTTATTCCATACATCAAAGGAGTCGAGCAGGACATTTATGAACACTTTGCCTGATACTTTTAATGATGACCGAATGTTTCCAACCAATAAAGTAAACTTGGATATTGTAGATGATTTAATGGATTCTGCCTATAAAAGTGGTGAATTAGAGAAAGCCTTTACCAAGTATGTACATCCAGGGGCGGCCCAAGGGGGCATGGGCCATGTGCGGAGCCTCATTTGCATAAGGGGCCTCCTTTGCATACATATTTGCATAATGTTAATGTGCACTAACTTTTAGTAGATGTGCCTCTTAATGAGTGTCTGGATAAAGAAAGACTACCAGATTTCTACATTACCATATCCCAGTGCCAACCGCCAGGCACACTCCAATTTAAAACCCATAGCAAATCCGCCATATCATAACAGCACTACCAGGACTCACAAAGCACCATACCCTACCTATCAAAAGTCAACACTGCAAATATTAAACCAATACATCTCAGAGAATACCAATACATCTTCGGCTGGGGAAAGAGAACAAGTGGCACTGTCAAATAGAAACTACATGAACAGAATACCTCAGCTCAGTAACACATGCAGAACATAGACCGTCACCAAACAAAGAACAAGGGATCACAATTTAGAAAAAAAGAAAACAATAATTAAACTGGGAACCCCAAAAGCCAAACTTGGAATGTACAACAACACTGGAGAGATAAAACTATAAATTAATTTCCTGTTGTACTAAACAAAATGCAAATTTCCTAGAGCTCACATATTTCAGTTAATAAATTCGAAATTCGAAATTATTTTTCTACCTTTTGTTGTTTGGGCATTTTATTTTTTAGTTGCAATTGTTCCAGTCACTTTCTTCTGGTTTCCTTGCGTCTTCTGCTAACTCTCCATTGTCTGTTGTCCATTTGTCCTTTCTTCTTCTTCTAGGTTTTTTTTCCATTCTCTCTCAACAACTGTTCTTTCCCCTTTTGCTCTTTCCTCCATTTCTTTCTTTATTCTTTTCATCCACTCAAATTTCACACTTCCATCCTCAATCCCCACTTACTCTCCCAATACTCTGCCAATCATAGATTTTTCTTCCCTCCCATACAAGATATATTTTCCCCTCTCCATCCTTACTCCCACAGCCCTATCCCCTTCTAGTCCTCTCTCAACATCATTTCCCTTCTAGTTCCAGCCCCATCCAGCATCCGCTCCCTTCTAGTCCCATTCTCCCACCCCCATGCATCAGCCCATTTCCAGTCCGAGCCACCCCCCCATCAGCCCATTTCCAATACTAGTCTCTCCATCTGCCATTTCCAGTCCTATCCTAGCCCCCATCAGCTCATTTCCGTTCCAAGCCCCCCCAATCATCCCATTCCCAATCCTAGCCTCCCTATCAGCCATGCCCAGTCCTATCCTAGCACCCCATCAGCCCATTTCAAGTTCAAGCTCCCCATCAGCCCATTTGCAGTCCAAGTCCCCCCATCAGCTCTTTTCTGATCCTAAACCCCCATCAGCCATTTCCAGTCCTATCCTAGCCACATCAGCCCGTTTCCAGTCTTTGCCTCCCCAATCAGTCCATTTCTAGTCCTAGCCCCCTATCAGTCCTTTCTAGTCCTATCCTTGTCCCCCATCAGCCCATCTCAAGTCCTAGCCCCCCATCAGCCCTTTCAAGTCCTAGCTCCCCCATCAGCCCTTTCCAGTCCTATATTAGACCCCATCGGCTCATTTCCAGTCCAAGACCCACCCAATCAGCCCATTTCTAGTCCTAGCACCCCCATCAGCCCTTTCTAGGCCTATCCCACCCATCAGCCCTTTCCAGTCCTATCCTAGCCCTCCCATCAGCCCGTTTCAAGCCCTGGCCCCCTCCCCCATCAGCCCTTTCCAGTCCTATTTCAGCTCCCCATCAGCCCATTTCCAGTCCAAGCCCCCAAATCAGCCATTTCCAGTACAAGACTCCCATCAGTCCTTTTCAGTCCTATCCTAGCCCACCCATCAGCCCATTTCCAGTCCAAGCCCCCCCCCCCCCACCACCACAACCCAAAGACTCCCATGCCTGTCTGACTGGCTTTAGAAGGAGCCAGAGAGGCCCCGGCTCACTTATTTATTTATTTATTTATTTAACTTTTCTTCTATACCGCGCTATTCAGATCAGTGCGGTGTACATTCAAACATAACTATTACAATGCAGCAAGCCAAATTGTAATTACAATGAACAGGGTAATAACTTGGGTAAAAACTGGGGAAACTATCTACATTTAATATACATTGGTGCATAGGTTCCTAGATCTAGGTAATTTGGGTCAGGGAGAATCAAGCTGGCTATCCATTTTCTTGCTGGGTATGTTTGTTGGGGCGGTTTGGGCGGGTAGATAGAGTGTTCGTTGCTTGCTTAGCAGAGTTAGATTCAGGGTAGTATATTAGGAACAAATGATGTTTCAGCGCTTTTCTGAATAGGACCAGGTTTGTGATGGTTCGAATATCTATGGGGAGGACATTCCATGCTCTAGGCGCATATATCATAAAGGCCCTGTTGGCCATTGCCTTTGTGCATTTTGTCATTACTTTAGGGACCTCTAATGTGTTCGTCATTGTGGATCTTCTGTTTCTATTATCCGGTATGCTGTGAATCAATTTGCTGATGGGTGTGGGGGGCTGATTATTTAGTGCTTTGAAGGTCAGGACTAGAATCTTGTAATGGATTCTGGCCTGTACAGGTAACCAGTGGAGTTTCTTCAAAACTGGCGTTATGTGTTCCGTCCTTGATACTCCTACTAGAACTCTCGCAGCTGAGTTCATCGCAAGCTGGAGCGGACTTAGCGTTGCCTGTGGGAGTCTATGAAGGATTACGTTAGCGAAATCTAGATGTGGGATCACTAAGGCTTGGTAGATCGTTCGGTAGTCAGCAATGTCAAGCAGTGGTCGTAGATGTCGTAATGATTATATCTTATTGTATACTGCTTTCACAGTGTTTCTTATATGTGTCTTCATGTCCAGCCATTGGTCAAGTGTAATGCCTAGGTAGCGAATTGTGGATTTGGTTTTCAGCTCAGCATTGTTGACTTGTAATGAAGATGGTGGGGTAAAATCCTGGTTCCGCGTGATGAAAAGGACATCCGTTTTGCTGTGGTTGATCCGTAGGTTTTGTATGAGGAGCCAATCTGCTACTGCTTTTAAAACATCTTATTATTGGTGAGAAATCTGGCTGGTCAATCATAAATGGTATGTATAGCAGGATATCGTCTGCATAGGCAAGACAATTGACGTTGAAAGCTCAGATCAAGGCACAGATGGGCTGCATATAGATGTTAAACATCATTGCAGATAGTGAGGATCCCTGCGGCACCCCTTGTTTTTGTAGAAATGGCTCTGAGGTCATGGAGCCGGTCCTTACTTGTTGCCATCTGTTGGACAGGTATGATTTGCACCAGTTTAATGCCGTGCCTTGTATCCCTTTTTCTTTGAGGCACTTTATTAGTATCTCATGGCTCACCGAGTCGAAGGCCGCTGCGATGTCCATGAAGATGAGGACAAATCCTTGGTGAATGTTGTCAATTCTTGAGACTAGGTTATTGACGAGGGTAGTGAGTAAGGTGTCCACACCGTGTGCTTCCCTGAAACCGTGCTGGGATGGGTACAGCGGGGCTTCAGTGTCGACATGTTGTTGGATTTGTTGCTGGACTACCTTTTCGATTATTTTGGCAAGCAGGGGGATGCTTGAAATTGGTCTGTAGGATTCAACCTTGGATGGGTCCAGTCTGCTGTTTTTCAAGAGAGGTCTGATTGATGTGTGCTTTAAGCTCTGTGGAAAAGATCCCATTGAGAGTGATTGATCAGTATTTTGTTGAGGAATTGGCTTAGGTTACGCCGTAGCTCTTTTATCCAGAGAGCTGGACAAGGATCATTGGGTGCAGTGGTGTGGTTGATAGAGGCAATGGTGTCTTCAACCTCTTTGCTAGATATCTCATTGAATTTGAGCAGAGGTGCTGGCTGTGGGATTTTTTGCGGAGTGGTGTGCTTTGTGGCAGTTGTGTTCTTGTCCGTCCGGATCATCTTTTATTGTAGATAGTCGTAGTAGTCCTGCGGCTGTGGCATGTGTGGTTGATCTGATGCTGGATCTCCTGTTAGGCCTCTTTTTGGCCCCTCTTGCTCTTCTCATACAGCAGTCAGGTATCTCAGCTTTCTTTTACACCGATGACATTCTCTTACTTCATCATACCTCTCCTTCCTGTCCCGATCTTGCCCCACTGAACTCCTGTCTTTCATCTGTTGCAAACTGGCTCACCACTAACTGTCTTCACTTAAATCTTGCTAAGACTCTTGCCATTTGGTTCTCTTATGGTGGTCCTTCCCCCTCTTTAGCCCCTTCTTTCTCTGACTCTCCGGTTCCACTAGTCTCTACCTTTCGGTACTTAGGTGTCCACTTTGATTCCGATCTTTCTTTTCACACTCATATTTCTCATATCACTAAAACTTCTTTCTTTTTTCTTCGTCAAATTCGTTCAGTTCGCCCTTTTCTATCTCCTTCAGCCCTGACCACACTGGTATTATCTTTAGTTATGTCACGGGTAGATTTCTCCAATTCATTGTTCCTTGGTCTCCCTAAAAATCAGGTAACCAGACTTCAAAGAATACAGAATACTGCTGCACACCTTGTCACACATTCCACTCTCTGGGATCATGTCACTCCTTTACTCTTCGGTCTTCACTGGTTGCCTGTCTCATTTCGTTCTCAATTTAAGCTCCTGACCCTGTTACATAAAGTTTACCACACTAGCACTCCTTCGTATCTGATTGATCTCCTTTCCTTTCACTCCCCTAGGTATACACCCGCTCTTTCCACCTCAACCGTCTTGCCCTTCCTTTCCCTTCCCGTGCTCACTTGCAACTCACCCGTCTTTCAGCTTTTTATTTTGCTGGTCCTGCTCTTTGGAACTCTCTTCCCTCTTCTCTCCGTCTGGAACCACAATACGGTCACTTTCAAACAAAACCTCAAGACCCATCTGTTCTCCCTAGCATTTAATGTTCCTTCTCCTTTTGTATGAGTTTACCCCCTTTTTTTTGTATATTAGTTTTGCCTTTTGTATCTCGTCCTGTCTCTATTATCTTTTTCTTTTTCTGTCCTTTATAATTTTGTACATTTCCTTTCTTTTTACCGGCCTCGGCCAAATTTTTATGTATTTTATTATTGTACACCGCCTTGATTGATATAGAAAGGCAGTTTTTATCAAATGATTAAACCTTAAACCTTAATGCCAAAGGTGCACTCAATGACTAAGCGGCTGGAGGCATGGGCCTCATTGTACCTCATCTCTGCACCTGGCCAGGGGTCAGCAACCAGGCACAACAGCCATATCCCACATCACCTGCAGAATGAAATGTGGTAAGGTCAAGCGGGAGATGATGGACACACAAAAGCACAGAAGCATCAATGTGTAACTGGACAACAGCTAAACAGGGACACAAACATACAACACCATAGAATGGCACACGATGGCTCTGCACCAGCTTCTGGAGCTGGGAGACCCAGAACCCCAGGGAAGGCCAATGAGGGCAACACACATCAACTGTATCCAGGCCAAACACATGGCCAACCACCTGTACCCAAACGGCAGTAGTGGCAGGTGTGAAGTCATCTGGCCGAGAGTGACAAAGCACAATGGAAGGGGCAGAGATGTGCATGTGTGCAACCATGTGATGCCCATGATACAGTGTACACATAGCAGATGTCACAGAAACACATACCTGAGGGATCAGGTCGGAATGGCAGTAGAGACAAGATAACGTGGACAGACATACAGCATACATGTGTGATGTAATGTCCCACCACAGCTCCATCCATGTGTTGTCTCAGACATGGAGAATGGATAATGGCCCCACACATACCGTACAGCATGAGGAAGGTTCTGGGTGCATACCTAACCCCACCTCCTGGACCGCACACACACACACATGTTTCATACAGAGTCAACGAGGGATACACCACAAAGGCACACACATGTACATCTGCATGTGAGGTATGTCTGAGGCCATGTGCTGGAGTCATTGTTAACCAAGAGGTGTCACAACCAACCATAGAAGGGACACACCATATGTGACCAGAGTGTCCCTGTACATAAGACCTGTGCAACAGAACAGCAGTAGAAGATACCAGTGTTACCCGCATGTGTGCCGAGACACCCAGATGAGCAATGAGACACACATGGTAGATATAGCAATGCTTAGAACCACATAGAGGTATGTGACCGCATCCCCGAAGATGGTGACAGGGTGTGAAGGTGTACAAAGCCCCATACAAGGCAGCGCCCCATAACCACAATGCAAGGAAAGGCATGCAGAGGACACAGGTGACAATGGGACCCCAGAAATCATACACTGTACGCGCATTTGACATATGGTAAATGCCCACCCAGCAGGACACAGTCCCCGTATTGTCTGGCCTCAAATTGGCCGAACAGTGCCGAGTGCTGCAGGATACAGGAGTCATGGGTGGACCCTGGGAACCATGGAACCACATTCAGAATATGCATATGTTCATCACAAACAACCTGCACATTCAGGGAATGGTAGTGTTTGTGGTTGTGGAACACAACCACCCTGTCATGCCTGTCGTGGTGGCAGGACCATGGCAACATGTGTGCAAACAATAGCTCCCATCACGTGTGGTATCCCTGCAATCCACTGGAATGCCTGGCACAGGGCCCCCAATGTTGCCTATTGTTAGGAATTGCAATGTAATTACCAACCTGGCTGACCATGGCCCACAGTACCTGGTGGAGACAGCGTGAGAAGGTTGGCCTGCTCATCCTGCCCATTGCGGCCACCGAGGATTGGAAACAGCAAGAGGCAAAGAAATGTAGGTCAGCCAGGAGCTTAGCCAATCCCGGTATGGCATGTGACCAGGCAATCCAGCATTATATCAATACTGAAGCACCGCTAGATCCTTCCCAACACGGCTTCAGGGAAGCACACGGAGTTGACACCATCCTTACAACCCTCTTCAATGACTTGGTCACAGGAATAAACAACACCCAACAAGGATTCGTCCTCATCTTTCTGGACATCTCTGCTGCCTTTGACTCTGTGAACCATGATATACTCTTACAACGCCTAAAAGAAAAGGGGATTCAAAGCACGGCACTAGAATGTTGCAAATCCTACCTATCCAATAGGTGGCAACAAGTCAAGGCAGGCCACACATCCTCAGAACCATTTCTGCAGACACAGGGGGTGCCTCAAGGTTCGTCATTATCGGCACTGATGTTTAATATCTACATGCAGCCGATATGTGACTTGATCCGATCCTTCAACGTACAATGCCTTGCTTATGCAGATGACATCCTTCTTTACATGCCGTTCACAATTGACCAACCAGTGCTCTCCCCAATAATAAGATGCTTCGAAGCTGAAGCTGAATGGCTATTGACAAAAAATCTACGGATCAACCATGACAAAACTGATGTTCTATTCGTCACGAGGAACCGGAAGTTCATACCTCCCCCATCACTACAGGCCAACAATGCAGAGTTGAAATCCAAATCCACTATCCGTTATCTAGGCATCACGCTCGATCAGCACCTTGATATGACAACACATGTAAAAAATGTCACAAAGGCAATATATCATAAGATCAGAATGCTGCGTCACCTTCGCCCCCTACTGGATTTTACCAACTACCGGAGAACCTTCCAGGCATTAGTCCTCCCACATCTGGACTTCGCTAACATCATTCTCCATGGACTCTCACAATCAACATTAAATCCGCTCTGCCTAGCTATGAACGCAGCTGCAAGAGTCATTTCTGGATCGTCAAGATCTGACCACATAATGCCAATCATGAAAGAACTGCATTGGCTACCATTACATGCCAGACTCCAATACAAGTCAATAGTCCTTACATTCAAAGCCCTAAATAACCACCCCTCTACGCCAATCAGCAAACTAATCCATAGTACCCTGGAAAATAGAAACAGGAGACCTACAACAATGAACACCTTAGTAGTCCCCAAGATGACGACAAAATGCACAAAGACAACCTCCAACAGGGCCTTCTCCATATTTGCTCCTTTAAACTGGAATGCCCTTCCCCATGAAATCCGAGGCATCAAAAGTCTAGCCCCATTCAGAAAAGCCTTGAAACACCACCTCTTCACAAAATTCTACCCGGAAACAATCCGAGGTAAACACTCAATCAGCAACCTACCCGCATGTCCCAGCCGCCCTAACACCCTAACACAAACAGAAAATGGTTAGCCTACACATAAGTCCCACCGCTAACTATCACACGTGTACTGTCCATCCACAAATGCACATGTAACAACTAGATGAGTTAGAGAAGTGTACATAGTATAAAGTTAGCTTGTAAATAGTTTTCCCGGTTTTCTCCATGTTTAATATCCTGTTTCACTGTAAACCCAATGTTGCATGTATGCATTGTAGTATGTTTTTGTTCGATGTACACCGCACTGATTATAATAGCATGGTATAGAAGAAATGTTAAATAAATAAATAAATAAAATCTGGGGTTTGAGGTCAGGTCGTAAATCCTCATAGAGCTCCCTAATAGCCCCTGTGTCCAGATGGTAGAGGGCGATAACTTGGTCCTCACATATGTTCTGGAGCATGGGCCTGGGCCTATAGAGGTGTGGCAGGCGGGGCCACGCCTCAGCATGCCTATGGTGCCGTGCTGGTATCACCTCTGCCTGTGGAGCCCCCACAGCTGTAAGTCTGAGTTGCAGCAGGAATGCACCCATGCCCAATGCCACAGCCCAAGGGACACCATCTCCCCCATCAGGCAACCGCAGCTCTGCCAGCTCCACCAATGCCACTACCGCACAACCCGCATTCCTGATCTTAGCCATGATAGACATGAGATGGAGCACAGGTAGATGTTAAATAGGGTGTGGGGTGTGGCAAATAATCAGAGCAAGCCTAACACACCTGGTGATGCTGGGATGTATACCAGCAACAGCATGAGAGAATTCCCAGCATAACACCATAGCGCGCGCAGAAACACAAATTCCCCAAAATGCATGTCCCATGATTGGCTCCACTGAATGCAGGTAGGAGGAGCACACGGTGTGTCCCCGTGCCCTAGCATTGCACAAACGTATGGCGTGATGCAATGCGTGCCCCACCCAAACAAGTTGGTGAGCGCAGAATGTAAGGCACATTCCAACACGTGCAGGCGGGACATCCATACGTACATATGACACAGACTAGCATGTGGGGACATGCCACGTGACCCACCTACGTGTGCCTTAATGCGCTGTATGTAACAGACAGCACCCAAAGCAATGATAAATAGCAGAATGTGCGTGTACGCACCACAAACAGCGCCGGAGGATAAACTGCCCGTGTGTGCAGCGATGCACACCAATAGCAGCGCTGAGGATAGGTCTGAATATGGAGAGCAGAGGGGAAGGGCGTAGCACATCTAGGAATGCACCTTATGCACACACTTTGCAGGACATGATACATAATGCGTAAGGCATGTACCTGCATGTGGGATGGGAGCAGTGCACGTGTGGGGCAAATGAGGTGTCCCCATACACTGGCATCCACAGATGTGTGCGTGGCGGCACCACGTACCCCCCACCTCTGATCCGCGGACCCAATCGCAGCAGAGTGCGTGCAAATGCAACGCGTGCTATTTGCGCATGTGCACGACGCCCATGAGGAATGCGCATAGGACCACACCCTAGGTACATAATTGGGCACAGCATGTCCATAACACCAAGGGTATATGGTACACATGAAGTACCAGATAATGGAGCAGAAGAGACACCCTGAGGCAGGAGAGCAGCCATCAGCCACCAGCGGTCCACACCACATCGTATCCAGAGGGTGAGAGGGCAGGCCAATCCGGCAACTGGGGCAGGAGGGGCAGAGCATGCACCCCATATGGCACTGGAAAGCGCGTATGTAACGGGGTGGGTGGGGGCCATGGACACACATCAGGTGCATTGCCTGCTGATACCCTCCCAGGGAGTGACAGCGGTCCATAGGAGCAGGTGCCAGGGGTGACAGCACTGGCTGTGAGAGGGTGCAGGGGGCAGGGTGGTGGGCAGAGAGGGGTCAGAACAGTGGAAGCAGGGCATGGCTGCCATAGATCGACAGGAGGGGACCAACAGAGAGGCAGTGAGTGGGGCAGCACAGGATCTGCTGAAGGAACAGGGGACAGAATGGAGGTTGATGAGGTGATGGTGAATGGGGGTGGGCATGGCATGGTGTTATGGTGCAGGGGCGGGGGTGACAGGTCCGTTATAGCAGCGTTGGGTGACAATGTGATGTGGGGACATAGTGTAGGGGTGGTGAGGACAGCAGGGCCACATGGGTCAGTACATGGGGGAGACAGAGGTGGACCGCACCTGTGTGTGCCATAGGCACTGGGTGCAGGAATGCAGGTGGCAATGGGGAGACATGGGTGGCTGGCTGCGTGTGGTGGCATTGGGGGGCATGGCAATGGTAGTGTTGGATGCCAGACACAGGAGGCACCAATATACAAGGGGCAGTGTGGGTGGGGAGCATAGGGGCCCCAATACAGACCCATGCAGCACACACCCACACATGCGCCTGCTCTGAACAGCCACCCACAGCCCACCATCAGTCACACCACCAGGGCCCCACCCCACCCCACCCCGGGCCATGCACCCATGTACACATATCCCTGCCACCACAAGGCACACTTGTCCCCGGCTACAGTGGCACAGCACCCCACCCCCACCCCAACATGCACACCTGGCCATGTGGGGTATTCCCAGACACATGCACACGCAGGCACCGGTAACCTGCCGCAGGCACCTGAGACACGGACATCGGACGGTACCACACACATCCATGCACCAGTAACATCCTTGGCCACATGTATGCAGCCTGGGTACCCGCACACTGACTTAGGTGCCCTGCGTCCCACACAGTCCATAGGTATAGGATGTGACAGGGGTAGCCAGCCATGCCTCACATGAACTGTGTACCCTGTTCCCCCACAGGTGATATACATGCCATGGAGGATGTGGAGGAGGGGCAGAGCTCCCAGACCCCGGGCCATGGCCCCTGGCCGATGTGGAGCCTGAAGCAGGGGCAACAGGAGGGGCAGCTGCAGCACAATTGGAGGTTGGAGGCCAGCACCACCTCTGGCAGGCAACGGTGGGCCGATCCAGGGGCCGGATGAAGACAGCACACCATCAGCCACTGCAGCCACAGGTGTGGCGGAGCCTGCTGCACCTGGACATGCCATGCGGGACACGCGGTCTGCCCTGGTGGAAGTGATCAGGGAGATGCGGGCACACTTGGAAGCAGCGCATGGCGATGCAAAGGTTAAGTGCCCTTCAGTGTGTATATGATATGGTATGTGTACAGGTGGCAGGTGCAAACCATGTCTCATGGCACACAATGTGTCTCCCCTACAGGCATACAGATAGAATTGGGTGCAGTCCCGCATGAGCAGCACCGGCAGCGGCACGAGGTGCGTCAAATGTGGCATGCAGTGGAGTGCCAGGGGTTGGCAGTGGAGGGGATCCTCACTGAGATGAGGGGCCTTGCCACATCAGCATGGGCCATAGCTACCAGTGTGGAGAATATGGCGGCTGCCCGGAGGACATCCTCGGAACGTCAAGGACAGCCAGCAGCAGCTGCAGTGGCAGCGGCAGCTGTGGCACCAGCACCACGGTGTGGTAGGGGCCGCGCACAGCCAGGCAGGCCATGTCGAAAATAAATGTCTGTGCATGCGGCACTGCCTGAGGTCATGTGTCCTGTGTTTATTCCAAGAGCCCCATGTATGCCCTGCCCTACCCGTGGCCACCCTGGACACTGACCCCCATGCCATCCCCTAGGGCAATCTGTGTCCCCCCCAGTTGGAATTACCATGGATCCTGGCATCAGCCATGCCACTCCTGCCCAACCGCCGCCCCCAACACCCCTATCACCCCCCTGCTCCACCAGTGTTGGAAACCCCCCACTGCCCCTGTCCCTCTGCTCCCCTTGCCACCTGTCCCCACTGTAACCTGCTGAATGCATGTTGGTGTGGCGCCGGATACATCTCCATGCAGTGCTGTACATATCTCATTGGTTGGACATCATACTCTGTACACCCAGTGACATATCCACGCTGTCTGTCCCATCCACACGTCCACCTCTGGTAGCACACTGCTGGTGTCCCATTCTGTGCCCTGTCCTGGTAAGTGTGATGTGTGCCGTGGAGGTGCCCCCCCTCGCAGGCCCATCCTCTGAGATGTGTACACACTGCTGCTGTATGCAGTCAGGCACATACTTCACGGCCTGGTCACATCGCCCCCTTCCCATGGGGCCTGCAATGGTTACCCAGTGTTTGCAGGATACAATGTGTATCCCCCATAGTTGTCCACAGGGCATGTCAGTCCAGGACCCCATCCCACCTCACTGCCCAGGTACATCCCCATTCCCCTCCCCATATGCCCATGTCCATCCACAGTGGTGCGAGTTAAACCTCCCCCCCCCCAGGCCCTGTGACCGCCACCCGTCCCTCGGAATCCTTTGTCCCTGGTCCTGGTCTCTGGACCCTCCGCCTGCCCTCCGCCTGGAAGCACCATGACCCCTCTACTACTGACCTATGGCCCATCCCATCTGTTCAGTGTATGGGCACCCCACCCATCCCCACCCCTGCCCCTCACACACCATGATGGGGGAACCTCTACATCCCTCCCAGCCCACCACCCTGCTCGCCCCCATGTCCGCCATACCCATGCCTGTGTGCATTGAACTGTCCACCCTGTGTCGTAACCCTCACCACTAGTGGCCGTACCCTTGCACATCCCACCACTACTGCTCCATGCCGTCTCTGACCTGTGAATGATGGTGTTCATGGTGACCCCTTCTGCCATCGTATGCAACCCCATGGCTGTGGCTGTTGTTACCACACCAGCCAGTTGCTGCTAGGTATGGCTGATATGTGCAGTTAGGGTGGGACATGGACATACATATAGACATGGCACACAGACCCACTGGCACACCGACCACTGTCCACAACACACACTGTGGGGGGTGCACGGTCCTGGCTCCATCCCGTGCATGTGGGTACTGTGTGTCACCCATGCCTGGCGCCGTACCATGTGTGTACCGGTATAGGTCACTGGGCCCATGGAGGAATACTGGCAGGCCGACACCCTCATACCCACCCCCTCATATAGGGGTTCCCCACTATTCAGTGTTGGATATGTCACCATGAGGGGGATCTCCCTCCCACGGTGTGGCATACCCTTGTACATGCTTTATACAAGCTGGACCTATCAGCTCAACATGTCTACCTATCGGTATTGTGCTTACTTCAGGGGACATGCATCAGCGAGCCACCCTTCCGACTGCATACCTGCAGGTGTGGTGGTCATCAATACGGTTTGGGAGCCACTGCACCTATATGCCAGATACGGTTCCCTCATACGGCATCCTTTGTCCACCGTTTGTAGTCGCAGTGATGTGCCCCCACCTCTGCTCCCATCATAGGGGGCTGTCCAGGGCTCAACCACTCTCCGGCTGGTCTACATATGCAACATGATGCCATGTTGGCAGCATAATATCTTCCATGGCCCGCCATCATGGTTGACCCCGACTGCATCCAGCGCTAGGTTTGGTTGAGTCTGGGACTGGCCTGGTGATTATGATGCGGGACACATGGTGCTATGTTGCGTATTTAGTCTGGCTATGGGGTGAGGGAGCTGCTGGGTGCCCCTGCAATGTGGGCACTGTTGGGGGCTCCTCTTGCGAGTATGGCCGGTACACAGTGGACATAGTTTGGGGCAGGCAGTTTGGGCATGTAGGTAGTTTGTCTCCCACAGGTAGTGCTGTTCCCCATACCTGCAGGTATCAGGTATGCTGTGGGGGGGGGGGGTTGTGTACGTCTACTCCTTGAGGTGCGTGCTGTACCTTTTGTGGCATGTTTAGGTAATGGCTCTAGCTGTATCACACGTGCATATCGGGTGTCTTCACTGCAAGGGGGAGTCCCCTCATGGTGACACATCCAATGCAATATGGTTTCAGATGTAGATTTTGGGGTCAGGGCCTGGGGGAGGGGTGTCTCACATATAGATTTGTGTGCACCGGTGGCATGTTCATGACACCATGCCTATCACCATGGTGGGAGTCCTTAGTGACCCACTGGTACATGTGTTCCTCTGTGGTGCTACATCGGGCATCACCCATGCCCATCCTCTGCCCTTGCTATGGCTACAGTGCCATGTATGGTACCATTGTCATACACACAGACATACACCATCAGCCAGTGCACCTACCATAGGAACAGGAAGGATCATAGACCTCTGTAATGAGGCCTGGAGCATCCTGGGGATTTGGCACATCTGTGAGACTTAAACAGGAGCAGGTACCATAACACCAGGATGGATAGTAGGCCTCTGTAGTGAGGCATGGAGCATCCTGGGGATTTGGCAGACCTGTGAAACCTAAAATAGAGCAGGTACCATACTACCAGGATGTACCCCAGGGATCTGTGCTGGGTCCGCTGCTTTTTGACATATTCATAAATGACCTGGAAAGTGGAATAACGAGTGAGGTTATCAAATTTGCAGATGACACAAAACTATTTAAAGTTGTTAAACCCAAGAGGATTGTGAAAAATTGCAAGAGGATCTTGATAAATTGGAAGACTGGGCATCAAAATGGCAGATGAAATTTAATGTGGACAAGTGCAAGGTTATGCACCTAGGGAAGAACAACCCAAACTATGGTTACACGATGCAAGGTTCCACATTAGGAACCACCACCCAGGAAAAAGATTTAGGCGTCATTGTGGATACCATGTTAAAACCCTCGGCCCAGTGTGCAGCGGCGGCCAAGAGAGCAAATAGAATGCTAGGTATGATAAGGAAAGGAATGGAAAATAAAACAAAAGATATTATAATGCCTCTATATCGTTCCATGGTGAGACCGCACCTTGAATATTGTGTGCAATTCTGGTCGCCGTATCTTAAAAAGGATATAGCGATTTTAGAAAAGGTACAGAGAAGAGCCACCAAAATGGTAAAGGGGATGTAAAGATACTCCTATGAAGAAAGGCTAAAAAGGTTAGGGCTCATTAACCTGGAAAAGAGACGGCTGAGGGGAGATATGATAGAAGTCTATTAATTAATGAACGGAGTAGAACGGGTAAACGTAGATCGATTGTTTACCCTATCAGAATATAGAAAGACTAGGGGACATGCAATGAAGCTACAGGGTAAACTATTTAAGACTAATAAAAGAAAATATTTTTTCACTCAACGTGTAATCAAACTCTGGAATTTGTTACCGGAGGATGTAGTAAAGGCTGTTAGTGTAGCTGGGTTTAAAAAAGGTTTGGACAAGTTCCTGGAGGAAAGGTCCATAAACCATTATTAAGAAGTGACCGAAGATATCAATGCTTGACCCAGTACAAGCATTGTGGAACTTGTGTTTCTTGGGGAAACTGCTAGGTACATATGACCTAGATTGGCCACTGTTGGAAACAGAATACTGGGCTTGATGGACCTTGGTCTGACCCAGTATGGCATATCTTATGTTCTTATGTTCTTATAGTAGGCCTCTGTAGTGAGGCCTGGAGCATCCTGGGGATTTGGCATACCTGTGAAACCTAAACAAGAGCAGGTACCATACCACCAGGATAAATGGTAGGCCTCTGTAGTGAGGCCTGGAGCATCCTGGGGATTTGGCATACCTGTGAAACTTAAACAGGAACAGGTACCTTAGAAACAGGATGGATATTAGACCTCTGTAATGTGGCCTGGGGTATCCTGGGGATAGGGCACATCTGTGAAACTGCAACAGGAGCAGGTACCATAACACTGGGATGGATAATAGACCTCTGTAATGGGTTCTGCATCCCCCTGGGGACAAGTCAGATCTGCAAACATCGACAGGGGGCCTACATTGATCCCATTTGGACACACAGCCACCTGCTTTTCCCTTGCTGTGCATGTCTGATATGTGTGCTGTTACCAGCTATTTTTTTAAAGTTTTAGGTTTGGGTGCCTGTCCCCATGCACTTACCTCACGTGGGTAGTCACAACCTCTATTATATCGCCTGGTGAGGCACACCCAGGCCCTCCTCACTCTGGTGAGGTCCTGCCTACGGAAGGAGCCTGGAAACAGGCGCTCCTGGCAGAGGCATATCATACACACAGACATACACCATCAGCCAGTGCACCTACCATAGGGTATTACTCCTCTGCTGTACACCACGCGGCGGCAACAAACTAGCCCGCCGAGCCTACAAGACTACTCCTTCCTGCAACACCAGGCAACACCCGGTGGAAACCAGGTTTGATAAGTATTATCAACCTTACTGCTCTTACCCAAAGATATGACTATCTCACACCACCTAGAATTAATTTCCTGAAAAAGATTGTCACATAAGTTTGTTTGCCTGCTACACTAGCTAACTAATGAGTGCTTGTGGGTAGGGACGTCTAATAGCATATGTTACATTGTTTCCAGCATTGTTTCCAGCATTTGTTACATTGTTTCCATTGCTCAATCTTACACACATTATTACATTGTGTATACTGCATGTACATTGCTACAACTTAAAAATTTGTTACATGGCTTCTACTACATGTCCAATGTTCCAAATTGAAAACTGAATCATTGTATCTACTTATTTACTAGCTGCCTACAGGCTTATACCACTCCAAAAAGGTAGTTATAAGAGGCTTTTCTCTCCCACACTTTAACAACCTTAAACCACACCAATTGTCTTACATTTTCCTCTGCCACCTTTGTACCGACACAGACAGACCCAACATGAAGCACATAATCCTCACTCTAATGAGTCTTTACCTTCTAATCTATATTTTGCCATCCAGCTCACTGGCACTAATGACAGCACAAAACCACATCCCAACGCTCTCTACTAGTGGTAGAAAATGTCCCGATGACGTCAACAACCGTTATTATGGAGCGGGCTATCCACGCCGCCCCCGTCTAGTTTATATCCCTCTGCAAAATAACCCTAAACCAAAGCAAAATAAACGCCCACATACTAACAGCCTGAAGTGCGCACTCATTAACGCTCGATCACTTCGTAAAAAATGGCCAGCAATCACTGAAACAATAATTCATTTTAATCTGGACATCATCATGATAACTGAGACCTGGCTCTCACCGGAAGATAACACCATCCTCAATCAACTTCTCCCACCCAATTTCGTCACTTTCACTAGCCACAGGCAAAACAAAAGGGGTGGAGGAGTTGCCATCATCACCAGATCCGACCTTCAATTCGAAATGGCAGAAGCCAGTAACACCAATTCCCTTGAAACATTATCTATTTCTAACCACTTTTGCTCCATAAACCTTATTTATAGAGCGCCCTCTACTGATCCAGACAACCTCTCCAATATCATAAACATAGCAACAAATACCCATGCTCCACATAGACCAAACTGGATACTAGGTGATTTTAACCTGCCATCCCTACAGGACAATCAGGCAGCCGCCTTCACAGAAGCCCTAGATATCTTGGGATACACCCAATTGGTTCATGAACCTACACACACAAAGGGCAACATTCTCGACCTGATATTCGCCCCACAAATGGCGCTTCAACAAGCACAAAACATCACGTTATCACTAACAGCAGTTCCATGGTCGGATCATAAGCTTATTTCATTCCAAATTCCGACCCCCATCAGGTCACAAAGGCCCACTACGAACGCACAAACAATCACAACCTCAAATGCCAGAAGTTTTTATCCATTTAACAAAGAACGCATCCTGGATGAAACACACTCTCTCCTTGACAATACCTCACAAGACCTAGATGTCCTAATTTCCACGTGGAACAGCAAACTCAGCGCGATCGCAATCCGCCCTCCCACGACTAAAGCCCCAAAGAAAAGACCATCCGCACCATGGTTCACACCTGACCTAAGGGCATCATTAACCCTCCTACGAAGATCGGAAAAACGGTGGAGGAAATCACGTACTAGCAGTGACCAAACAGCATACATCCAACTCCTACACACTCATCGCAGGGCTGTCACAGACAAGATGAAACAACATCACACCAACACTCTGAAACGTTCATTAAACAAGCCGCATGACCTCTTCAACCTGGTCAAGTCTCTTGCCAGAGAACCAACCCCGGAGCACACAGGATCTATACACCCACAGGATTATGCCATCTTTATGCAATCAAAACTATGCAAAACCGACAAGATGGTGATACCGGACCCCCCTGATGCTCAAGCATGCGCAACGTATCTAACCACCTTTACCACTCCGTCTAAGAGAACTATTGAAGACACCATTGCTACCCTAAATACCTCCACTTCATACTCAGATCCATGTCCGGCATTCTGGATAAAAGATCTGCGATCTGACCTTGCCCCAATCTTAGCTAAAATGATAGGACTATCATTTAGCACCGGGTCGTTCCCATCCATGCTCAAACAGACCTCTGTTAGACCGCTGCTTAAGGACACCAAACTAGACCCTCTAAAAGTCGAGTCTTACAGACCCATATCCAGCATCCCGATGCTCTCTAAAATTGTGGAAAAAATAGTCTACAGGCAGCTACAAGATCATGTGGACACCAATGCACCTCTAGATCCATCACAACATGGGTTCAGAGAGTCACATGGAGTGGAAACACTACTCACTACTCTTTTCAACACCATAATCTCAGGCATTGACAACTCACGTACAGGTTTCGCACTTATCTTTTTAGATATTGCGGCAGCCTTCGACTCAGTCTGCCACGAGATCCTCCTGATGCGGCTACGAGAGAAAGGAATCACCGAAACAGCGCTGGATTGGTGCAGATCTTACTTGTCTGGAAGATGGCAACACGTACGAGCAAATGGAACCACATCCGAGCCATTCCTACAAAGTCAAGGAGTCCCTCAAGGATCCTCCCTATCGTCACTTATGTTTAACATTTATATCCAACCCATTTGTAATATCATTAGATCCTTTAATGTGAGTTGCATGATTTACGCTGACGATGTCCTACTGTACCTGCCAATATCCCTGGATTGCCCGGACCTCACCCCACTAACTAAGTGTTTCAACGCAATATCCGAATGGCTCCTCTCCCAAAATCTGCGCATCCAACATAAGAAAACAGAGGTCCTATTCATCTCGAGAGATCTTAAGTTTATTCCACCTAACCACTTGGAAGTAGACAACGCCAAGTTGCAAGTTAAATCAGCCATACGGTATCTCGGAGTCACATTGTATCAGAACCTCAACATGAAGCAGCACATAGCAAAAACAGTAAGAGCGATCTACTTCAAGATCAGATCCCTCAGACACATACGCCCTCTACTCGAGCTGAACGACTTCCGTACCATCTACCAAGCCCTCATCATCCCTCATTTTGATTATGCAAACGCCATCCTACAAGGTCTCCCTCAGGCAACCTTACATCCCTTACAACTCGCTATGAACAGCGCTGCGCGAATCCTCTTAGGAGCACCAAGGAGAGAACACATCACACCCCTCCTGATGCAGCTGCACTCGCTCCCCATTCAAGCCAGGATTAGCTTCAAGATCTTAGTGATGACTTTCAAGGCCATCAATGGGTTATCCGCTTCTTCAATATGTGACCTCATACAACTACCCATGCCCAACAGGATAAGAAGAACTGCTACAGCCAACATGCTAGCAATACCAAAATCGATGACAAGATGCGCCATATCAACTTCTAATAGAGCCTACAGCCTGAGCGCCCCAAGCCTCTGGAACTCCCTACCACCACACATCAGAACTATCCCCAACTTGAGCCAGTTCAGGAAGGCCTTAAAACACCTCCTCTTTATTAAACACCTCACAGCCTCCCCCGAACCCCAGCCACCAGGTATGAACAACACACAATAACTCCATCTCACATATATACAGTTACCTACTTCAATGTTTCAAATATGTATATAGTTTCCCCCGTTATCCAAGTTGATTGCTCCTGTTCATTGTAATGACCTGACTCTTGTTTATTGTCGGATACTGTTTGTTTTATGTAAACCGCGCTGATCGCAAATAGTGCGGTATATAAGAAATGTAAAATAAATAAATAAATAAATAAATAAGTAGGTACAGGTCTGCATGAGTAAATGCAGGCTTTCTGGACCTGGCAGCCATCTTGTCTGCTGTATGTGATCAGACCTCGTATGATGCAGTAAAAACACGCCTGTGCAGTGCGCACGTAGCCCCACAGGTAGCAACACACGTACCTCAGTTTGCAATGCGTGTTGGTCTATTTTTTTGTTACAGGTATCCTTTTATATATATGGCTATGACTGGTCTTTCTGTTTGGGACATGCCCGATACCCATCTTCTTCCCATTGTGGTATCCCCTTCTGGGATTTGAACTCCCAATACATTGTAGTCTGACATATTGCCTAACCACTGCGTTACACTTACCATGTTATAATTGCTCTGATGGACCATGTTCTTGTGGACATTGAGGCCTGACGTTACAGTGTGTCAGGCTTTCAGCCATTTGGGCCTCAGGCGCATGTTATATGAATGTTGATTATGGTACCTTAGAGTGTGCTTTACGCAACGGTATGCTAAGGTGCGCGTCCTGGGACTCCTCAGCCCTAATGGCACATTATACATCGCCCGATACCGTGCTTCAGAACATGGCACGCTCGAGGGTTCCTTCTATGGTATATTGTGCTACAGTGCCTTAGTAGGCACCTTACTGGGCGCCATATTGTACGGTGCTGTATAGGATGCTCATCAGGTGCTTTTTGAGGTGCTTTCTACGGCATCTTATAGAGGTCCCTAGGCAGGGTACCGTACTGGGCACACCTCGACAGATCATCTTCATGGGCTCCCTGGGATATTTCACCATTGTTTACAGGGGCATAATAATGTTACGGTGCCCTAGGTTACTTTGCCCTGCATCCTGCAAGGTGCCTCAGTTTGACATGCATTACCTATGGCCAGAGATACTAGTGTCACCCTAACACTGGATTGGCCACGGGTTACTGGCACTGCACAGGTGATTGGGGGTGAGGGCTGGAGGCTCCTGGACGTGCCATATCTGCAGCCAGACCATGTGGCTGCCAGTACTGTTGACAAACATGTTGTGGGCAACTGTACCACAGCACAGGGTGTGGGCAATGTAAAGTACTGGGAGCACAGTGGGTGGCAGATGGTGGGCATAAGTGTCCCCCAGGGGAGGCTGGGGTGCCAGGATGGATACAATGATGGGTGGACAGAGGTGTAGTGGTACCATGCAGCTGAGGCACAGGTGAGGCAGGCAACGTAGAGGCACAATGCAGGACAGGATCACAGTGCATGACCTGTGGTGGCAGCCTGCATGGGCAGTCAGGACTCTACACAGCTGACAGACGCAGATAACCGGACCAGAGGAATGTCAGCCACTGTGGCGAGTCTATTATGGGCTGGCAGCACATATCAGCAAAAATATGAGTGTTAGA
Organism: Ichthyophis bannanicus; assembly: GCA_033557465.1. Classification (NCBI taxonomy): domain Eukaryota; kingdom Metazoa; phylum Chordata; class Amphibia; order Gymnophiona; family Ichthyophiidae; genus Ichthyophis; species Ichthyophis bannanicus. The sequence goes on along the minus strand of CM066034.1, from coordinate 618,135,781 downwards.
GGCATGCAAGATATCTGAGTTTAACACGCATGGGAGGGGGAACAATAAGTGACTGAACCCATAGACACAGTTTGGAACATCATTGTACGAGCCAGTGGGCTATACCTTTATGGCCTGATGCACAGCAATGCCCGGGTACAGAGGGACTGCAGTCACCACATAGACAGTCTGCTCTGTGTGCCAGGTTATGGTAACTGCACCAGCACCCATGATGCATTGCACATGCAGAACAGTGGTCTACAGCAGATCACCAAATATGGTCTTCCCCTCTCTGTTACCACAGCCTGGTAAGATGGACTGCCATGCGTGATACTGGCACAGAGTAGCTACGGACCCTGCCATTGTGCAGGTTCTGTATTCACCCTGAGGGTAAGGATGACTGCCCAGCACTAGGTCCACAGTACATGTGGTGCTACATATAAGTCCTGTTGCACATCCCCATCACTGGCAGTGTGACCAAAGGTACCTCTGTGCCCATCTGTGTTCTGCAGTCACAGGTGTCCCCCTGGGACCAGAGACCACCCAGATCAATGTGTACCCAGTGTTGATGTCTGGCTGCCATGGCCACCTGTTAGCAGGGCAGAGGGATGTCCAGTGTCTTATGAGGGTTATTTACCATGGCCCCCCTACTGTTTGGAGTAGTATACACTATGTGCCCGCAAGAGCCCCATAACACCCATCTTGTAGGTGGGGGCGGGGAGGTACAGGTGCCTGAGCCCATGGGACTGGCTGGGGGACCAGCAACCCCATTCCTGATGTCATAGGACATCCCTCTAGGGCTAGTGTGCAAGGACCTGTGACTGGGGCAGTGTCAGACCAGCATTAATGTGGGGTTGGGTGTGTGAATCCTCACTTGCCACATACCACAGTCTGCCATGCATCTTCAGACAACACTGTCGGACTGCACCTGCAGTAGCATACACGGTGTTCTCACCATGCACAGACTAACTGCAGACATGCCACTGGCCAGTCCCTGGTACATGGTCACTGAGAAAACACATGCACCCAGACATAGGATGGGCAGCACACGCACACCAAGCAGGTATGTTAATTAATTAATTAATTTATTTATTTAGTAAATACTTGTATACCGCTGTTTCCTACGATCAACAGCGGTTAATGATTGGGCCCCAGAACTGGGATCACACAGGTATCACTGGAGGCGGATAGTATAGAACACTATGAGTGAATCTGGACATGCCATGGTCACTGCTGATTCAGGGTGAGACTGACCTCCCAACACGACATGCTGTGGCCACCCTGTCCATGCAGGTGGTGTTCGGACACTACAGTGTACCAGCCTTTGCAATACTCCCTGTGCAGATACAGCCTGCCCAATTTGCCCTATCTAGCCCATACCCACACTACCTTGCTCCTCATTATGCACATTCGCAGGCTAACGCTAGTAACAGTTGGACAATGTGGGCTGAGAGCAGAGTGTTCCGCCACAAAACAATAGATAGACATACACACACACTCCTACTGTAGCACTGTGCAATGATAGGGGTGTTTGGCAACCCTGTCTGCCACACTGCCGACATTTCTGATCTGAGCAGGAGGTAGTAGTGGTGCTGTGATGTTACCTGCAACTCCATGCTGGGGCCAGAATCCTGCCTGTACAGCATGATTTGGATAGTGGAACCTGTGTGAGTGGGTGTTTCTACCCCTGTTGGCCGCTGTTGTGGGGATTGCACAGTTTGATGTTGTATCTACTTAGTAGGGTAAAATTTTGGGATGTGTTCTGCAGGTTTCAGCAGCTGAGACCTGTACCTGGGACCCTTTGCTCCTGGACACACTGGCTGTGTGTACTGCACCACAGTGTTGCCACAGAGGCACAGCAGTCCCTGGAGCTACCTTTAATTCTTCTCAGCCAGACATTTCCTGTTTTTCTGTTGTATCTACATAGTAGGGCAAAAGTTTGGGATGTGTTCTGCAGCTGGGACCTGAACCTGTGACCCTCTGCTCTGTGCCACACTGGCTGTGTGTACTGCACCAAAGTGAGATCACAGAGGCACAGTAGTCCCTGGGCCATACCATTATGTCTCCTCAGCCAGACCTTTTTCTGTTGCACTGCACACCATGTGCTGATACAGACAGGTGCCACTGCCCCATCCAGCATGGACACCCCCCCCCCATGCTATGCTGACATAACCATATGCTGTTGGTGCTTGTTGTGCACCGTCCCAGGCCATCTACTGTTCAGGTAGGCAGGTGCCTATGGTGCGGCGTCTGGGGTGGGAAGGCATACATGGACACCCCCCCCCACACCTAACAAAATTCTGTCCCTTCAACATGGTGGTGGAATGGATGTGGGGATGTCTTGTCTTTGCCCTGGCAACTGTTGGCTAGTGTGGTCAATGTATTTGTATATTGTGTTTGGCCTTTGTCAGATGCTGTCCTTCTGACTTCCAATTTCTATGTTCCTATGTGCCACCTGGGCGACACCCAGGTCCGCCCTATGCCCCAGCTGCCCCCACTACATGTGCCGCCTGCAGCCCCCTATGCCTCATTTACACCATTGCCATAGTGGCCTTTCATACTTGGGCACTATGGTGTTGCTGCAAATGGAGCACTACTATCACATTTCTTGTGCTCCCTGCCTATGCTGTACATTGCTGACACCTAAATGGTTTCTCTCAACTGCAAATGTGCATCTAACGGCAGGTTTTCATTCGCGGTAGGATTCAGCCCTTCAGTTCAGCGCATTAGTGTGCAGGAAGCCTCTCCCCTCCCACTCTCCGCCCATTGACCCCTGCTCTCCGCCCTCTCTCCTCCCTCTGTGGTGTGTAACGCGCTGCAGAACGCTTCCGCGCGGTTTGTAATGTTACTGCACGGTAACGTTACATACCGCGTGTTAACGTTACCTAACATGCGGAAACGTTACCTACCAGGCGATCTGTAACATTACCGCAGTTTAGTAAACATACCCCATAGTATCACTCCTCCTCCCTTTCTTCCTACCTTTTCCTTCCTAAATAAATTAGAATCAGGTAGCATGAGCCATACAGAATCTGTTACTACCACTAAATCCAAAACAGTCCCTTCCATTAAAGCAGGGGTCTCAAACTCCAGTCCTGGAGGCCGCAAACCAGTCAGGTTTTCAGGGTATCCCTAATGAATATGCATGAGATATATTTGCATACAATGGGGCAGTGCATGCAAATATATCTCATGCATATTCAGTAGGGGTACCCTGAAAACCTGACTGGTTTGTGGCCCTCCAGGACTGGAGTTTGAAACACCTGCATTAAAGCCTCAACATCTAGCTTCTTATTTCCTATATCATGAGCATTAATACATATCACTTTTCAGATACTACCCTTTTTACCCATGTCAGAAGCATTTATTGTTTTACCTACCTGAGGGCTTTCACTTACCTGGGGGCTTTCTTCACCTGTCCCCAACAAATCTAGTTTAAATCCCTCTTAGCCAGTCTTCTGTAGAAGATACTTCGACCCTTCCTGGATAGGTGGACACCATCTCTGCTCAGCAGCTCTTGGAAAATCATCCCACTTTCCAGGAAACCAAAACTCTCGATGACACCATCCATGCATTCATCTCTAGGATGCAAGCTTCTCTGCCTCAGTCTTTACCCACCTGTACACCTATCAGCTTCATCCTCTCTCCTAGAGCCAGAAAGTCACTCTTGATATGCTCAAAGAGAGCAGTATCATTTGTGCCAACATGGATGAGCAGCTTCTATTCAAATTCTCATGTTTGTCTTCCTTATTGTGCTGTTTCTTTTTTCTTCATTTGGATCATTTTTCCATTTTGTTGTTCTTTTGACTATAGTAGCCTATTTTACCTCACCCTTTATCTATGCAATTGTTGTTTGGCCTTACGTTTGCCTTTTTTTTTTTTTAATCCTTTATTTAAATTTGAACATACAGAAACCATAAAACCAAACAATAAAGAAAATATTACTCTTCCCAACCCTTCCCCCCCCTGCTATCTTGTCTCCATGCAAGCATTAATACACCACCGCCAACCCAACATAAACCCCTCCTACGATGCAATACAGATACAGGCAGAGCAAACAGGTCCAATGAACCCCGCATTACAGACCCCAGCACTTACATACCTAACCGAGCTTTTGCAACATATTTATCTAAACACAGCCACTTGTCTGAAAAGATATCACCCGCTGACCCACCCCTACACCCCTTAAGATTGGAGACGTGATCCTGCGCCTTCTCATAACTGGCATAGAGACATACCATATTCCACCACTGGCAGACATCTAGCTTGCTAGAGTCTTTCCAACATACCAAAATGTGCTTTAAGGCTAAGGCAACTAAAAAGTCCAATAAGAAGCGCTTTCCTTTCATGTCGGGAAGGCCATTCTTTGAGGAGCGGAGAATCACTACCTGCCAAGTAAGGGGAAACTGGAAACACAAAATCTTTTGTATCTTTTCCCAGACAGAGAGCCAAAAGGAGTGAACGTAAAGGCAATCAAAGAACATATGTTTATACATTCCAGGACCAAGAGAACAGGACCAACATAAGTTACCTGATCCGGGATTCCACCTGGAGAGCCGATTAGGAGTGATAACAGCACGATGCAACAAGAAGAATAAGGATTGCATTATAGCAGCTGCTTTAGAGACCCTACTGACCTTAGACCACAATAGCGACCAGTCATGGGAGGATATTTGTATACCTAGATCAGCCTCCCAACTTCTACGACTCACCTTTGGAGAGGAGCCTCCCTCTTGCAAATAGGCATAAAACTTGGATGCTACACCAGACTTACCAGAATATGAGAGGGCCAGCTCATGTAAACCCCAGGTCGGTGACAGCTTCCTACTTGTCACACCCGCAGTTGATAAACAGCTTATTAATTGGACCCACTGGAATTGACACGCCAACGGCAGCACAAACTCCTGCTGCAACCTAACCCAGGGTTTCCACCCCACTTCCTGAAGCAATTGGCCAACTGTCCAAATACCCTTAGCTTGCCACTGCCGCCATCCTATTGTTTTACGCCCAATTTTGAACATGGGATTCAACCAGATTGGCATCGAGGGGGATACCGGGTTCTCTGAACCCATAACTCTTGCCAAATGATGGTAGGCCGCTTGGGTTGCCGCAACTATTGCCAGGGCAGAGGAGGAAACCGGGCACACCATACCGACCAATAGATCTAAGGGGATCGGCTCTACTAGCCGCCTTTCCACCTCAACCCAAACTGGACACGAACCCCCCCTCTCCTGGGGACACCACAACGCGCCTTGCTTGAGCATGAACGCCTGATGGTAACGACCAAAATCCGGAAAGTTTACCCCACCCATGTCTTTACATGCCTTTAACTTACCGAGAGCTATCCTGGGGGGCTTCCCTTGCCACAAAAAGGTAGCTATTGTCCTCTCCCATCTCTTATAAACCTTCCGTGGAAAAGAAATTGGCAACATTTCTAGGGTATAATTTATTTTTGGGGCTAAAACCATTTTGATAGACTCCATATGCCCCCACCACGATAAATGCAACGGGGACCATTTAGTCATGAAAGTCTGTATCAATTCCTGTATATGCTTGCAATTAAGCTGAGAAGTCTCTTCAAGAGAACAACAGAATCGTACTCCAAGGTACTTAATCGCCTTCATTTCCCATAAGAAGGGAAAATCCTTTACGTCCTCTGAAAAAGTAACTCTATTCATAGGGAAGGCTACGGACTTGGTCCAGTTTATTTTATACCCAGACACCTTCGAATAACTATCTATGACCTTCAGAATCTCCTCTAAAGAACTGGGTTGTGAAAAAAGCAACAGGTCATCAGCATAGGCCGCAAGCTTTATCTGAAGGTCCCCAATCCAAATGCCCCGAATACTCTCTGAATGTCTGATTAATAACCCCAAGGGTTCCAAGGCTAAATTAAATAAAATCGACGACAAGGGGCAACCTTGCCTTGTCCCACGATGTAACGAAAAGGGAGCGGACAGCAGCCCATCTACAAGGATACGAGCCTGCGGAGAAGAATACAGAACCTGAATCGATCTAATGAAACCTTCCCTAAAACCAAACCATCGCAAGACCCTGAACAAAAAGACCCATTCAAGCCTATCAAAAGCCTTTTCAGCATCCAAAGAGATCCCCACCAAGGGAGAACCAGACTGTTCCGAGGCGGCCAAAAGGTTTAACAGCAAACAAGCATTATCCAACGTCGCCCTCCCAGGCATGAAACCACATTGATCAGGGTGGATCAAATCGGCCGACACCCTCGCCAGCCTATTTGCCAAAATGGCTGCAAATAATTTATAATCAGCATTCAACAATGATATCGGCCTATAATTCTCCACCTTAAGGGCATCTCTACCCGGCTTCTCTAATACCACTATCGTGGCTTCATTGAAACCCCCCACTAAGGGCACCTGTTCCTGCAAAAGCTGAAAATATTTACCCACAAAAGGAAGAAGCTCCCCTTGAAACGCTTTGTACAACTCGATAGGTAGTCCATCAGGGCCCGCTGCTTTACCTTTTCTAGCCGCGTTGAGAGCAGTCCGAAGCTCACCCAAAGAAAAGGGGAAAAGGGGGCTTCCAGATCCAACGCTTGTTGGACAGAAAGAGTAGGATGCGGAATGTGCTCTAAAAAAGCGTCACACTCCTTCCCATTGTCCCCCCCCCCCCTCAGAGGTATACAACCCGGCATAGAAAGCCCTAAAAGCCTCGGCTATATCCGGTGTCTTAGTGAACAATTTCTGATTGCTCAACATGATTGCAGCGACTTTAGCCCTTTCTGCTCTAGGGTTCAAAGTTGTCGCCAACAGCCTACCCGCCTTGTTTTGCTCCCTGTAATATTTTGCCTTAGATGCATGCGAAAGCTTTTAAGCTTCCATACTTAGGATGTTATTAAACTGATACCTAAGCTTTTGCAAGCGCAACAAGATGCAGGGGTCTGCTCTCGTTCTTAACAACCTCTCACCCGCCCTGATTTGATCCTCCAGTTCCCTCAGTGCTAGCTTCCTTCGCCGCGCTACCCCAATGGAAAAACTGGTGATCCTAGCACGCAAGAAGGCCTTAAAAGCCTCCCACCATGCCCATCCAGATGTGGCCTGAGGGAGATTCACCGAGAAGTATTCTTTAATTGCTCCTCCCAAGTACTCACGGAAATCCTGATCTGCGAGCAAAGACCTCTGGAAGAACCACCCAAAACTCCTATCAGGGGTAGAATCGGATAAGAAAGACATGAAAACAGCCACATGATCTGAGACTGCACACGCCCCAATTTGTGTGTCCTCCACTTGGGCCACAAGAGACCTAGATATCAGGAAAAAATCAATCCTCGAATGTGACCCATGTGGGAGAGAATAGAAGGTAAACTCCTTCCGAGAGGGGTGGAACAAACGCCAGATATCTACTAGATTCATCTCCTGTACCATACTATTGAGCACCGTGGCCGCACGGCTGGCTCTTATAGATCTATAGGGTTGACGATCTATTAAAGGGTCCAACACTAGATTGAAATCCCCCCCTAGGATAAGGTTACAGTGGGTAAGATCTTGCAACTCCTCCGCAACCTCATGAAAAAAGGAGACATCATCAGAATTCGGACCATAGACGTTCATTATGCCAAAAGTCCGATCCCGAACCCGCAAACGGGTTTTCACCCATCTCCCTCCCGGGTCTGCTCGTGTCAGTTCAATAACCGGCTGGAGAGCCTTCCGAGCCAAAATTAGCACCCCATTCTTTTTATGACATGCCCCAGCCACCCCAATCAGCATGTATTGCCCCCCACCCAACTTTTGTGTCTCTCCTAGCGGCAGCCGGGTCTCTTGCAGCAGAATAACATCAGCTCCCATCTTCTTGCAATATAGTAAAATCTTTTTCCGCTTAATGGGGTTATTGATTCCCTTTACGTTCAAAGACATAAATTTAAGTGATCCCATCACAGCTTCTTAACATCATACCAGACAGGATAGGGCACATTACAAGGCTCAAAACAGGCCCAGCCACCATAGAAAAACATTCCCCACCCCATGGATACAACTTAGACCCAAACCCAACCTTGAAACTAAAACTACATGGGTGAACCATCCTGAACAAGGCTACACCTCAAACCCCTCACAACCCATTTAACCAGTAAGCACTTTATTTATTTTATTTATTTACATTCTCTTATATACCGCACTATTCTGCATCAGTGCAGTTTACATTGAACAAACTGAAATTACATTGAACAGGGCATTATAACTTGGAGATAACTATTTTACAGGGAACATGGGCTATGGAGGGTTAAGTGGCTTGCCCAAGACCACAAGGAGCACCTGTGGGACTAGAAACCCCAGTCCTTCCAGCCCAAGGTTGCTGTCCTCTAGTGGGATTTGAACCTCCGACCTTCCGGCCTGAAGTACCTTGCCCCAACCACTAGGCCACTCCTCCACTCCACTAGGCCACTTGACAATAGTAATCATAAAATGATCAAATTTTGACTTAATAACTTAAATGAGGGAACTAAGGGGCCCATTTACTAAAATGCACTAAGAGGTTAACTCACACTTTCAAGTGCAAGGGCCTGCAGTAACTGTCATCATGGGGTACAGTTAATATACATTGATTTGTGCGCTAACTGACAATCACACATTTGGATAGCAAATAGGAGGGTTGGGGCAGAGAGTGGTCATGGAGAGTTAGATATAACTGCAGTGATGGCACCATACATTAGAGTTTACATCCACACGTTAACTGCTATGAAAAATGCTGTCCAAGCCATTGACAGTAGTGTGGAGGCTTTGCACTTAACACACATTAGTTTTAGCACTACATGAGCACTGTGCAAAAACCTAACATACTTTAGTAAAAGGGTCTATAAGGGAATTTACTGCACTACATTTAACTTTCAAAAGAGACACTACTATAAAATTAGCAAAATGATTAAAAAAACCTAAAAGTAACAGCTGCAAAGGTTAAGAGTTTACATCCAGCATGGGTTTGGTTCAAACATACTATCTTCAAAGTCCAGACCAGATGTATTCCACATTTTAAAAAAGGCAAACGTGGGGGCGGAGCCTGGCCAGGAGCAAGATGGCAGCTTGATTCCCGTGCTCCCTGCAATCCTCTCATAAATCCTGCACTCCCCGTCTGTTGTTGAAGTTTTTCCCCCTTTTATCCTGTTCGAGAGTGAGGATGACCACGAGTAAATCCGGCAAGTTGGACTTCAGCCCCGTCGGGGCAGCCGGTGTGAAACGGCAAAAACCGGACCCTCCCTCCCCGCAGAAGGTGGCAGGACCGAGAGAAAGCGTGGACGCTATGCAAGAGATGCTTGCTGAAATCCGCGCAGTTCGAGGGCTCGTGGAAGCTAATAGGGAGACGTTCTCTGGAGTACAGGCAGACATAATGGAGCTAAAGGAAATGAAAGAAAATATATCGTTCACTTTTAACTATATGAAGGATCAGAAATAGCATACGAGGTCTCAGTATAAAAAAACACTGCTGTCTCTAGGTTCACACCTAATACCAGCAATCATGTTGTATTACATCAATGACCTCATGCGTATAATGTGAAAAACAAAACAAAACCTTCCTCCCACACTTTCTTGCATCTTTGGTATCCATGTGTATCAAGACAGTCAGCTCCTCCCCAGCACTGTCTAAAATCCTGTCTAGGCAATACATGAGGTCTCTCATCATCAAACTAGACTGGCAAGTTACCAAAAAGACCTCATGTCCTTCAACAATTGAATCACCCACTACCTCCTGGAGAAACATCCTTAGTGAGAGAGGATATTGTATCTCCTGGAGGGCAGGTCCTAGTGATGCTTTTGTTTCAGGTGATCTTTCTCATCCATGGCAACTCAGTGGCTGCCACACTGGAGGCGGGGCTTCTCTACTATGTCCCTGGTGGTCTCCTCTATATACATCTTTTTGTGCCTCAGCTCCTCCAAATCTGCTACTCTGGGTTCCAGAAATCATTCATTCCCTGAGAGCTAGGTGCCCTTTGTTCCTAGTGCATAAATATGACCTCTCACTAACCAGGAGATTATCATATATATGGCACTCAATGCTGCTCAGTCTGCATCTTAGTATTAGTGAGTTGTTTAATTATTTAAAGTTGGTAAAGGAGCAGGATACTTAAACTAATATAAAGTCCTTAAGCTTATTTGGTATAGTCTGTGCCTTTTATTTTATGTCTGTTTCATGATAAACTGCAAGGACCAAGAACTAATGTATTCTTAAAGGCTAATAACTTGCTGATGAAAATGTCCAATTAAATAGCCTATAAATCAAAGAAAGAGCCTAGGGTGGGGGGATTTGGAGTGGGGGGTTATAAAATTTATTTATTTATTTAATAGTATTTCTATTCCGCCTTATCTTACAATCAAAGTGGTATAACAGCAAAACAAACAAAAGAGGTGATGGTGATGGTGTAATCATGCAGTGAGGGTTATATTGTAGTTTGAGAGTATGATGTGTTGTGTATTGCGTGCTTTTCTGAAGTCTTTAGAGTTGATGACTCGGTTGGAGGTTCTTTTTCTTCTTGGGCGTGTACTGGTATCTGTCTGTATGAGTGAGAGCAGGCTGTTTGCTGAGGTGTGTTGCTTGATCTTGAATATGTATATGATTGTTTTATATTTGATGCGTGAAATGATTGGTAATGATTGCTGTTAAACTATCCATTAACTGACCTCTAATATACACTAACAGAAAGTTCTGCTGTTACTTTTGCCTTAACTGACTTTAATAGATGCTAACAGAACGTTTTGCTGTTAAGCTGTGCCCTCACTGATTATGACCCTCATTCTAGAATGTAGGTTGTGGGGCTGCACATCCTGCCAAGACGTGCAGCCCCACAATCCACCTAGATCCTATTTCCCCACTGGCTCTCCCCATATGTCCTGTGCTTCAGAATGGTGAGAACTGGTGGGGGCAGGAGGGGGCAGATTGTGGGCGGAGCGAGGGCAGGCTGCCCAGCAGCATGTACAGGATTGATTTAGGTCATGGTCTTGTACGTGCTGCCAAGGCTGCTGGGATGTGCTGCTTATACCATCTTAGAGGTGGTATAAGCAGCATTTTGTGGCAAATCAGGGCAGGTGAGCCACCCCCAGGGGCAGTGCTGGGTGCAGGGGAGTCCCCTCCACCCGATCCAGGCCACAGGAGGCTAGCCGTGAGTCAGGAAGTGGGGTTTTGGGGGGCTAGAGCCATGGATGCCAGGGGCACCTGCGGGGAGGACATCCCTGCAGGTGGAGGGGGCATGCCGGGCCATCCTCAGGCCTGATTCTGGCTCCCATGGGAAAATCTTGTTCCCACGGACCAGAATCGGGTCCTAATGGTCTCTTCTTCAGTGGGGATATCTGGACGGCCCAGATGGCCCCCTCCCAGAATGGGACTCCATGTATATAAACACAAAATTTTAGATAGAAAATTTATAAACGTAACCCAAATCTCCTTTTTCCCCAAGTTTTTAAGACAATTTTCCTGCAAGTACTGATTTTTTCACAGCAGTAGCAGGTCCTGTCAGCACTCTTTCAGTTTGACTTTATTTATTGATTTGATTTGTTCACCCTTACTGTGCATTGGAGTGGATTGCAATGCAATAAAATTCACAATGCATCACTTAAAATAATGGCCATTTCTATGTTTAACTTTATAATTGACCATTTAGAGTTATATGTGGATTTCCATGTGGCACTTGACCGTATAACTACTGTTAAAGTTACGTATAAATTTTAACATATAAATCAATGTTTTTTAATCCTATCCTATAGGATCAACAGTTTTCATGATACCTATAATGAATACTCATAAAAGAAATTTTCAAGCAATGGAGGTAATGCATGCAAATCTATCTTATGAATATCCCAAAAACCTGATTGACTGGACATGCCGATGTCTAACAGACGATTTTAGAAAGGCCATAAGATGCGAGTTTCTGTGCCAGGCACGTCATTCTCTGCACATCTCCATGGGAGCATAATGGTGCATGCCTGGATGGTGCAGAGAGGTGCAAGGGTCTGCAGGTCCATGACATATTTTGCATAGGGCAGAGACATGCAAGGTTGATTTTTTAAATGTGGCAATCTATACTTGCTATAAGTCATAAATAAGAATGATACTTTATTTGTCTTTAGGGACTGCTTGTGGCTTTGGTGACTAGTGTATGGCTGTTGAGCTATTAATGTGACTGTCTGAGTCTGATGTGCAACCTCTTCCCTTCCCACACCTGTCTACCTCCTTCTTTCCAAGATCCCATTAGATTCTCATTCTCTCATCCTCCTCCCCAGCTGTGCCAATTCCTAACCCTCTCTGATACACTCTTTGGCCTTTGGTGTATCACTCTGTCCATTTCCTAATCCAATGACGCCTGTCTATGTGTGGCCCAGTATACCTTGCAGCATCTGTGTCTCTGTGTGGTATTCTGCTGCCTGTCTGTGTGTGGCCAGTGTTCCCTGCAGCATCTAGCTTCCTGTTTATATGGGTGCATAGGGAGTTAATATGTGAGTGTGGGTCAGTTGATGCATGTACAGTGTTGTGGGAATAGATGGAATGAGCCACAGGGTGTTAGTGGAATAGCCACAGGGTGTTGCGGTGGGAGGATGGAGACATGGATGAGATGAACACATTGATTGTACTGACTCAGCTGATGAGGCCCACAGGGAACACAGGAGAGCCACTAGGAGGCACCCATATCAGTGGATCTAGAGGTCCAGGACCCAATTCCTATATCTCATAGATGAGCAGTGTCTCATCAGGTTCCATCATCTATGTCAGGAGCTAGAGCTACTCTTCTGCTCCACCACACAGAGGGTCCTGCCCATGCATCTCAAGATCACTGTGGCCCTTGCCTTTCTTGCCACTGGTAATTTATAGTCTATGTTGGCTGCTACTGGGAGTCTCAGCCAGTCAGCTGCTCACAGTGACAGTTCCTGAGGGCCTTTCTAACTGCACAGCACAGTATGTAGCCTTTCCCCAAACATGCAACAGAGGCAGCAAACCATGATCCAATTCCATGAGGTGGTCCACTTCTGTACTGGGGCTCATTGATTATGCATATGTGGCCCTCAGCCCCCCACAAGGGAGAAAGGGAGGCCAACTATTGCAACGGAAGGCATTCCCCTCACTTAACATGCATGGTCTTAAAGCAACAGGGCCTTGTTGGCAAATTATATCTATATATATGACACATGGCACTGCTCTACTCTCCATCTTCCTCCCTCCAGTCTTAAGCAGCTGCAGCACAGATACATGCCATGAGCTTGTTCATGGCTAACACTATGGAATGTACCTTCACTCTCAGGCCCTTCAGGTGTGCAACTATTAGCTCCTGTAAAACATGAAGCCCTGCTGCAACACTTATTGCAGGGACATAAGGTGTTATGAGACCTTGGGGCCCACCAAGGCCCCGGGGGACATCATGGTGGCACACCTGGTCCAGCTTGTAGATAGGCTGGACAGGCTGCATGATCAGTTCCTGAATTTATTCTGCACCCTGTCCACCTGCCTCCCCGACTTCTCCCCCACACATCCCCACCCTCCACCATCTTCCCTTACATACCTCCCTCCCTTTTACCTATCCCTTCCCCCTCCCACACCTCTACCTCCCCTTCCAATGCCTTGTCCTCCAAGCCCAGTGCCACAAAAATCTGGTGGCTTCTCTGCCACTATCCATGCAGTGGCCCCAATGAGTCAGGAACCTGTAGTTGGCCCTCCTGTCCCTGCTCCTTGACAAGGATGATGACTGCATCATCAGCTTCCTTCTCCTCTCTTCCTTTGATGATGTGACCACCACTCATGCTGGGGAACCTCTGCTTGTGCTGCTGGCTTCTGCCTCTGTGATGGTGGTGGTGGCATCCCCATTAGTGCTTTCAGCAGTTGCATCCAGTGGTGGTGGTGCAGGTGGCATGGGTTCCAGCAGCAGCAGCAGCAGCAGTGGTAGTTTTGGTGCTGGTGGCTGGGGTCCCAGAAGTAGTGGTTGTGATTGAGGTGATGGTGGTGATGGCAGTGATGCCACATCCCTGGCTGATGCTGTGGCTGTAAAACAGAAAGGTTATGCTTAATACATAGCTGCATGCAGCTGTGTCACAGGCACTGACCCTTTACAGCCACTGCACTACCTGCTATATATGCCTCCTCAGCCTGATCTGATCAGATGTGGCCACTCTTCTTGTATGTCACATTTATTGAGAGGGGAGGAGGTCCCTGGGATACCGCACTTTTGATCCCTATAGGGCCCCACCTGAACTGCTGCACATCCCTGCCCCCATCTGATCTGCTTTTTTAAAATGTGCATTCACATGTGTAAAGCTGATGGTCATTTGAATATCAATCTCACTGTTCCATGTCTGTAAAAAATGAGCAAAATTTGTGTGTTTTCTCAGGGCTGTGCTAAGAACCGCTGGATTTAATGCAAATACAGTTATACTCTTAGCAATTAGTATGTGCTAAAATGGAAAATGAAACAAACCAAAAAAAAACAGATTTTTGGGGGGTGACTTTGTTTTCTTTTGAAGTGACCCAAAATGAAAGCATCTTTCATTACACTTTTCTTGTCCTTTCAAATGAATGCACAGCCTTAATTTGATGTGCTGTTGGATTTTGTTTGCAAGAAATGAGCAAAAGTATAGTTTCCCTATCTCTGTTTCTGTCACTCTTTCTCTCTCTCAGCAATGAAATATATTTTATCGGATCATTGATTTTTCTGTGTTCCTTGCCCAGGGCACAGCAAAAGTTTCTATTGAACATTGCTACTTTATTGTACAAGAATGTTTTAAACATTAATTAAAAATGAACAGCTTGGAAGAAGAAATGAAGAAAGTTGTGAAGATTCATCTACATAGACTGGAACATTTCTCTTATGCCTTTATATCCATTCTTTGAGTCTCCTAATTTTAAGGAATTTTAGATTGTGTTTGTCAAATTTAGAACTCCCTAGTGCTTAACAGATAGTTTTAAACAAAAACAAGGCTAGCTAGAATTGCATGGTGGGGATTTGGATTTTAGATTTATTTTTGTCTTTCCAAATCCAAACTCAAGGTGAATTTTGTAAGCATTTTTTTAAAAATAAAGAAAAAACGTGTCTGGGTGTGAAGGGATGTAGTTGAGTGGAACTCTGTGCTACTTAAAATAAAGCTTTTCACCACATGGGACCTAAATGGCACTTGTAATGCTGCTGCAAATTGTCAGTGTGGAGGTTTTTGACTGCTGATGTGTCCAGCTAAGCCAGACACTGTTATTTCAACTGGCTAGCTCACCCTCATTTTGCTTGGGTGCGAATAACTCCCAGAGGGTTAACATAAGAACATAAGATATGCCATACTGGGTCAGACCAAGGTCCATCAAGCCCAGTATTCTGTTTCGAACAATGGCCAATCTAGGTCATACGTACCTAGCAGTTTCCCCAAGGGACACAGGTTCCACAATGCTTGTATTGGTTCAAGCATTGATATCCTGGGTCCCTTCTTAATAATGGTTTATGGACCTTTCCTCCAGGAACTTGTCCAAACCTTTTTTAAACCCAGCTACACTAACAGCCTTTACTACATCCTCCAGTAACAAATTCCAGAGTTTGATTACACATTGAGTGAAAAAATATTTTCTTTTATTAGTCTTAAATAGTTTACCCTGTAGCTTCATTACATGTTCCCTAGTCTTTGTATATTCTGATAAGGTAAACAATCAATCTACGTTTACCCGTTCCACTCCGTTCATTAATTTATAAACTTCTATCACATCTCCCCTCAGCCGTCTCTTTCCAAGTTAAAGAGCCCCAACCATTTGAGCCTTTCTTCATAGGAGTATCCTTCCATCCCCTTTACCATTTTGGTGGCTCTTCTCTGAACCTTTTCTAAAATCGCTATATCCTTTTTAAGATACGGCGACCAGAATTGCACACAATATTCAAGGTGCGGTCTCACCATGGAACGATATAGAGACATTATAATATCTTTTGTTTTATTTTCCATTCCTTTCCATATCATACCTAGCATTCTATTTGCTCTCTTGGCCGCCGCTGCACACTGGGCCGAGGGTATTAACATGGTATCCACAATGACGCCTAAATCTTTTTCCTGGGTGGTGGTTCCTAATGTGGAACCTTGCATCGTGTAACCATAGTTTGGGTTGTTCTTCCCTAGGTGCATAACCTTGCACTTGTCCACATTAAATTTCATCTGCCATTTTGATGCCCAGTCTTCCAATTTATCAAGATCCTCTTGCAATTTTCCACAATCCTCTTGGGTTTTAACAACTTTAAATAGTTTTGTGTCATCTGCAAATTTGATAACCTCACTCGTTATTCCACTTTCCAGGTCATTTATGAATATGTCAAAAAGCAGCGGACCCAGCACAGATCCCTGGGGTACACCACTATTCACCTTTCTCCATTGGGAAAATTGGCCATTTAGCCCTACCCTCCGCTTTCTATCTTTTAACCAGTTCCTGATCCACAATAGTACACTGCCTCCTATCCCATGACTCTTTAGTTTTGCCAAAAGTCTCTGATGAGGGACCTTGTCAAAGGCTTTCTGAAAGTCCAGATACACAATATCAACCGACTCACCTTTGTCCACCTGATTATTCACTCCTTCAAAAAAACATAACAGATTAGTAAGACAAGATCTTCTTTGTCTAAAGCCATGTTGGCTGTCTCCCATTAGGTCATGACTATCTACATGCTGAGTAATTTTATTCTTTATGATGGTTTCTATCATTTTTCCCGGTACTGATGTCAGGCTCACTGGTTTGTAGTTTCCCGGATCACCCCTGGAACCCTTTTTAAAAATTGGTGTTACATTGGCGATCCTCCAATCTTCAGGTATTAGAGATGATTTTAATGATAGTTCACAGATTACTAATGGCAGGTCTGAAATCTCGTATTTCAGTTCTTTCAACACCCTTGGATGTATACCATCCGGCCCAGGTGATTTTCTACTCTTCAGTTTATCTAATAGTTAAGAACATAAGAACATAAGAACATAAGAAATGCCTCCATATTTCCTTTCCTCGATATTTCCTTCAATTCTTCCGCACCTTTAAATACCACTTCAGTCATGGGTAGCATCCCTACATCTTCCTCAGTAAAGACTGAAGCAAAGAATTCATTCAATCTCTCCGCTATCGCCTTGACGCTTCTTAGTGCTCCTTTAACCCCTTTATCATCTAATGGACCAACTGACTCTCTCACAGGTTTTTTGCTATGAATGTACTTGAAAAGGTCTTTACTTCGCGTTTTGGCTTCCGTAGCAAGCTTCTTCTCAAATTCTCCCTTTGCCTGCCTTATCAATGCCTTGCATTTGACATGCCAGTGCTTGTGCTGTTTCCAGGTTTCGTCGTTTGGCTCTTTTTTCCATTTCCTGAAAGATGCTTTTTTGGCAACAACAGCCTCTCTGACCTCACCTTTAAACCATGCTGGCAGTTTTTTGGACTTCCTTCCACTTTTCTTAAAGCGTGGAATACAGCTGGTCTGGGCTTCCAAGATAGTATTTTTCAACAACAGCCAAGCCTGATGTACGTCTTTAACCTTTGCAACTGCTCCTTTTAGTTTTTTATTAACTGTTTTCTCATTTTCTCATAGTTTCCCTTTCGAAAGTTAAAAGGTAGTACTGTGGATTTCCTTACTATCCCTCCTCCACTAATTAAATCAAAGGCGATCATGCTATGATCACTATTGCCAAGTGGCCCCAACAACCTTATCTCTTGCACTAGATCTGGTGTTCCACTAAGGACTAGGTATTTTCCTCTTTTTTTTTTTTTTTTTTTAATTCTTTATTTTCGTTTTATAACAACAAAGGAAAGGAAGACATACAGCTAAAAGACAAATACATAACGTGTAATACATACACCAAAGTAAACCCCTACCACCCCCCTCCCCCCTGCTTCTTCTCTAGAAAACTAAGCATTCCCGAAGCGGGCGTGTACTTACATTATTATATTACAAAACCTAACGGTGATCTAAAACATGATGAGTGCACATTATACAGGCATGTTGGAGCAATAAGCAGATTGTACATAATCATTAAGCATCTGCCATTTAGACAAGCAAGAGTGAGTTTGGACATGGGGAATAGCTCTCCGAGGTATCTGCTCATATTTACTATATAAGCAGACGAGGTTCCACCATTCATTGACAGTAAGTCGAGAGCTATCCTTCCAATTCCTCGTGATTAAGCAAATGGCTATACCCAGCATGAAATCAAGGAGAAAGCGACCCTTCTTAGGAAGAGAGGGGACCTCCGCCACAGAGCGGAGTCCCACGACCTTCCAAGAGAGAGTTTCATGAAAGTGTAAGATAGATTGAATACGACCCCAGACCCTCCCCCAATAGACCTGCAGTTGAGGACATTCATAAATAACATGAGCGAAGGTTCCCACAGCAGTATGGCAAGACCAACACAGGTCCCTAGCATTTGGGTTCCATTTGGCTATTTTTTCTGGGGTATAAAAGCATCTGTGTGCAAAGAAGAAGAGAGTTTGGGTAACAGAGGCAGACCGGGAAACCCGCACTACTTTACTCCAAAAAACGCTCCATTGCACAGGGGTTATAGTAGTTTGCAGTTCGCGCTCCCAGGCTTGTTGAGCTCTAAAAGTGTCCGTATCTGTACCCTGACAAATTATTTTATAAAAGTTAGAGGCTACCCCATGTGTACTACTAATGGAGTGAACTGTCTCTAATAGCCCATCCTCAGTAGGGGCAGAGGGCGGCATGATTCGAGCACTTTTGAGGCAGTGTTGAAGCTGCATCAATTGAAAGTAGTGTTTCGCTGGTAACGCAAATTCCTTTTGTAAATCAGAAAAGGTTTTCCAACGAGCTGCAGAGAAAAGCTGTTGGGGTGTCCAGATCCCCCTGGAGTACCAGGGTTTCCAGGCTATTGTTCTATTTAGGACTTGAATTCTGGGGTTATTCCATAGCGGGAGTCCGTCCTGAGGACATACATTCGGGCCCAGTGATAGAATGAGAGTGTTAAAGGCCGCAAGAGTATCGACAATCATTGGTGGATGGCGGGTGTCTACTTGATAGGACATACCGGGGAGATGGGTCAACGGAATTGGGCTACTAAGCTCCTCTTCTATGTCAAGCCAAACTGGTCGGCGGTCTGTTGAGGTATCTAGCCATCGGGCACCTTGCTTAAGTAGAAAGGCTTGATGATATCTAAGAAAATCAGGAAATCTGGCACCCCCTCGTTCCTTTGCAGACTGCAGTTTATGTTTAGCTATCCTTGGTGGTTTGCCCTGCCAGAGATAACGGACGAGAAGGCCCTCAATATCTTTATAAGTATGTAACGGAAGTAAGCATGGCAGCATTTCTAAAATGTAGTTCACTTTGGGGACTATCATCATTTTCACAGTTTCTAAGCGGCCCCACCATGTGAGAGATAAGGGAGACCAACGATTTGTGAGTTCACGGACTTTGGAGACTTCCTCTTTGGCATTAAAACTGATAGTGTCTTCTAAAGGAGAACAGTAATGGACCCCGAGATACTTCACCATGCGGGATTGCCAAAGGAAGGGAAAGGCCTGCATGTCAGCCTCATGTACCCAGCGGTTCAGTGGGAATGCTACAGATTTGGTCCAGTTAATTTTATAGCCCGATAATTGTGAGTATCCGTCAATCAGATCCAAGACAGCTGGAACCGAATCGAGGGAAACGAAGAGCATGAGGTCATCTGCATATGCAGAGAGTTTAATCTCCCTATGACTAAAGGGGACACCTCGAATACGTGCAGACTGTCTAATAAGGAGGGCTAGGGGTTCAAGAGCGAGATCAAAAAGCATTGGTGATAGGGGGCAACCTTGACGCGTGCCTCTTTGGAGGTTAAATGGCTGAGATTTGATGGCGTTTACACAAATACTGGCGACGGGTTGAGTGTACATGACTTGGAGATATCGGAGGAAGCCCTCTCCAAAGCCATACCATCGGAGAACTGCAAATAAGAAGGGCCATTCTAGACGATCAAAGGCTTTTTCGGCATCCAGGGAAAGACCCACCCATGGATGATCGAGATTGGCAGCACTAGATAACACATGGCACAAGGTCCGAGCATTGTCAGCAGTTGATCTGCCGGGTATAAAACCGCATTGGTCGGGGTGAATTAGGGTAGCCATCATGTCAGATAGCCGGGTGGCCAAGACCGTTGCGAAGATCTTATAGTCGGCATTAAGTAGGGAGATTGGACGGTAGTTGGCGGTCAGTAGCGGGTCTCTGCCTTCTTTCTCAAATACAACCACATTAGCTGCAGAAAAGGATCCCAAAGAGGATGTATCTACCGCAAGGGCAGTAAAATAGAGTTTTAAATAGGGAACTAAATCTGCACTGAACATTCTGTAGAATTCGGTCGGGAGACCATCGGGCCCTGCGGCACGGCCCGAGGCTGTTCGTTTTAGGGCAGATTGGATCTCTGAAGTAGAGAAGGGTTCATCCATCGCATCCCTATCATCTTCAGAGAGGGTCGGCCGCTGAATGCCAGAAAGCAATCGCTCGAATGTCTCTGACGAGAACTCACATTCAGATTGATATAGGCGAGTATAGAAATCCCGAAAGAGCTCTACAATATCGGAGTCTGTGGTCACTATGCCCCCTCCCTGTGGAGCTCGAAGGGCCGCAACGCGTTTGGCTTCTTTTTGACCTTTCAAGGCATTGGCTAGGAGTCGACCGGCTCGGTTATTTTCACGATAATATGTCCCTCGCTGAAGCTCAATACTCTTAGAAGCTGCAGTTGAGAGGATTGAATTATATTGAAAACGGAGACGCTGTAATCGAATTAATACACATGGGTCAGTGCGTGAAGTTAGAACTCGTTCGCCTGCTTTTATTTGTTGGTCTAGTATGAGCAGCTGCTGTTTACGTTGTTTCCGCAGGCGGATTTGATAGCTAGTGATCGTTGCCCGAATGGCCGCTTTGAAGCCCTCCCACCAAGCCCAATTCGCAGTATCTTGGGGTAGATTAAAATGGAAGTAATCCTGTATGGCTACTCGAATTTCTGACTGGAACTCTGGCTGAGTTAACAGGGCTCTATCAAAGAACCAGGCTCCCGAGTTTCCCTGGGGTGCAGTAGTGTGTAATTGAAAGGAAATGGCAGCATGATCTGAAATATGTTGGGAGTGAATCTTTGCAGTGTCCACCTGAGGAACTAACAGTTTTGAGATTAGAAAGAGGTCTATGCGAGACTGAGATTTATGAGGGGAGGAGAAGAAGGTGAAGTCAAGCTCATTGGGGTGTAGTAACCTCCATAGATCAACTAAAGCAAGATCCTTGATCAGGGAGGTAAGCGTGGCGTGACTCTTGGGGGGACCACTCGTCCTAGGCGGCTGTTTATCAATCAGGGGATCAAGGACTAGATTGAAATCCCCCCCAATGATCAATGAAGTATTAGCAGAAGCCTGCGCAACCTGAGCAATGGTAGCAAAAAAGGCAGGGTCATCAACATTAGGAGCGTAAAGGCATATACATGTAACTTCTAGGCTACCTATCTTGAGGTGAACTCTAGACCATCTACCTTCTGTATCTGAGCTAGTCGCAATAACAGTAGCATGCAAAGATTTCCTAACCAGTATGGCAACCCCACATTTCTTAGAAACGGCTGGGGAATAAGCGGCCACCATATAAGGTTTAATATTGAGTTTAAGAGTTTCCTTCGAATTTAAATGCGTTTCTTGGAGAAAAATCAGATCCGCTGCTTCCTGACTGAGGTAGCTTAGGATTTTCTTCCGTTTTATCGGATTATTGATGCCTTTTACGTTCAATGAAAAAATCTTACATGGTGCCATCAATCGGTAATAGACATTTTAGGGAAGGGCGCTTGATAACATAGAACATAAGCAGAATCTGTACAACAATGTCATAATCACCGAGTATTCTGGCTAATACACCCCATATTGAAAAGTATGTACCAACGTATCTTAGAGAAGAAGCAAAACCCCCAAAGAATATGGCGACCATGTGTCTGCGGGAGGAGGCCCTAGAGAGGAAATAGAAGACATGTAAAAAAAAGAAAAGAAACACCAGAGTCCATAATAACACTGTCTCTGATACTCATCGAGGCTACTGTGGGTAGATGGAGTCGGGTCACAGATACCATCAAGAGTAAGGCAACATACTGCCCACGCCAGACTCTTTGCTAGGCTGCGGCAGATCCAATATGGCAGATACAGCGGATATGAGGAGACTTGCAGAAATATTCTGGAAGTCAGCGCATCAAGTCGGCTTCTTTGGAATCCAAAAACTCCGCTAGTAGATCAGGGTCCTCGAATGTTCTTGTCTGATTGTGAAGCGTGACTCGGAGCTTGGCCGGGTACATCAGGCCATAGCGTGCTTGTAGTTGTTGAAGCCTCGGCCGGAATTCCAGAAAGCGCTTTCGGCGGTCGACTGTGGGTTTAGACAAGTCGGGATAGAAGGAGATCTTGTGGCTCTCAAACTCCATATGGCCCTTTGCCCGAGAGGCACTTAGAATTTGCTCCACGTGTTGATATCTCAATAGTCGAAAAATGATAGGCCGCGGGGTCTTCCTGTTGAGCGTTATGCTTGTGGGTACACGATGAGCGCGATCAATCTCCAAATCTTTGGTAAAGGTGATTTGGAGCAGGGAAAGGAGGATTTTGCATAAAAACTCTTTCATGTCTCCCGATTCCGCTCCCTCCGGTATGCCCACGAGTCGTATGTTGTTGCGGCGCGCTCTATTATTGCCATCTTCCACCTCTTTCTGCAAGGCCCGCACCTGTCGTTCAACTTTGTCGAGTTGGGACAACCGGGCCGCATGGGAGTCCAATATGCTCTCCATTTTGTCTTGACGCGAAGAAAGCCCTTCTAGCTTGCTTTGCAGCACACCAAAATCGTCCCGCAGCGCTCGGAGTGCTTCCCCGTTAGCCTGCACAAGGTTTTGACCCCTCTAATCTCTACGAGGATTTCCTGCTGCATTTCGGGGCCCTCGCACAAGGCCGGCCCCTTCTGCGGGGACGGAGGTTCAGTTTTGGAACGTTTGCCGTGAGAAGACGCTGGAGACCCAAATTCCAGGCGCGTTGGTTTAGTCCCCGCCATCTCACCAATGTGCCCCGGCAAGATCAGAGTAGAAGTTCCAAGTATATGAGGTGTTAATTCAGGATTCTGAGTAGGCCTCTCGGGAGCCTCAGCGTTATGCGACCATCCCGCTGGACATCAGGCTCCGCCCCGTATTTTCCTCTTTAAAGCTGATGTGTTATGCTTTTTTGGATGCACTATTGGATTGTTAGTTCGGACTATTTATTTAATTTTAGCTACATTAGGGAGTTTTTGGTTTTCTTTTGCATCTTATTCTGGCTTCTTGAGAGGGTTTCTTTATTAGTTCTACAGTGCAACGAGTGCCAGACCAAAACCTTCAGGCTTCTAAAATGTCAGGATACACATGGAAATAGCACGTTTATCCACATGTAAAAGGATGACAATTGGACATCAGTTTATTACAGATATTTCCTTATAAAATGGATGATAATTGTGCACATGTGGCAGTTTGCATGTGTTTATGGCAATTTTAAGAGCTGCCTTTACCCTGATTGCAATAATTGGGTCCCACATGAGAAATGTCCTTTTGCTAATCTGGGAGCTCTTGAGGAGTCTCCACTTGGGATTTTGCCAGCCTTTAAACCAGTGAAAAATAATTTGCATCCAATAATTTGCATCCAAATGTGTCTCAGATGTTACATGAACATGGTGGAAAGTAGGAGGATGTGCAACATGTTTATGAAGCATTTCACGGATTTGAATGCATTATATTTGGAGCTTTTTAAATGTAGGTCCTGTTCTTTTCTTTTTTATTTTATTTATGCAAATTTAACATAATAAATCCAAGTCAACAAAACTTGAAAGAAAAGAGGCATAAGCAAGTAAACATACATTGGTATTTTTCTTTGATAATCTTGTATATTCTAAAAACCCAAGCCCCACTAGCCCTCACACCGAGAAAGACCCAAGATAGATTAAAGAAACAAACTATAATCACTTAGAAGGATAAACTAGATCCACCAGAACATCGGTATTAACTATTTCTGCTATTAAATCACCCCCCCCCCCCTAACTAGGGGACAGCAGCTAGGTGAGAACTAATAAAGGAAACTAAGTTAGAGGGGTCAAAAAATATAAGAAAAGAAGAATGCAATTTAACCAAACATTTACAAGGGAATTTAAGGAAAAACAGACCCCCTAACTGATTCACCCCTGGTCTAAGCAACAAAAAATCCCTTCTCCTTTTCTGGATGTCACAAGGTAAATCAGGAAACATTCAAACAGATATGCCTTTAAACAAAACATATAATTTCTTAAAAAAACATTCTAAGTAGCCATTCACGATCAGATACCAGGGCCAATGACACTAAAAGAGTTGCTGGAACCACAGTCTCAGAGATAGAAGTGTCCAGTAATTCTGAAGCATTCAGAATGTCCATAGCCTCAGATTCTGCAGGAATTTCCTGATCTGAGCCCTTAACTTTCTTGCCTGTAGGTATGTAATAGATCTTGGAAAGCGGAGGATGAGACTCAACAGGAACCCCCAACATTTCCAGATGATAGGATTTAAACATATCCCGAGCCATAACCAAGGGAGAGCAAGGAAAATTCAATAATCTCAAATTCATAGCTAGCCCTATATTGATTTTCCAAAAGCTCTATTTTGACTTTGCAACCAGTCAAGTCTTTACATATGGTAGTAAACTGTTCCTCCAACTGTTCAACCTTCTTATCAATAATAGACACTTGAGACTTCAAAGCATTCACAGACTCCTGGCACTTCTGAATAGTCCCAACATTGCCATGAATCATCTGCAAAGTAGTATTTGTCATAGACACCAAACACTCAACAAGTTTTGTCAAGGCTGTCCAAATTGAATCCAAAGTAATATGGTCCGGACGCTCCAAAGAGAAGGGTGCCATAATGAATTATTCAGCTCGAGCCTCAGGCAAAACCATCAGGCCTCCAGGCTCCCCCGACATTGGTAGAATTCCTTAGGGGTCGCTCAGCACTGCTCCTTGACCCAATCCTGCGGCCACAGATGCAGACCCCAGGAGACAAACTTCCATCAAACTTAAATCAGGCCCATTCCTTCCCACTGGAGACATAGCCTTCTCTACATCGGATCCTGCAGCTCCGGATGGGCTCAAATTCAAAAAATCTGCAGGCAACACCGATGGGCGTTGCAGATCCGGAGTGAGATCGTACCCTGAGGAAGACGCTGGACTACCCAGCCCTGGAGTCGACACAAGCGGGTTACCTCCAGCTTCTCCCTGACACTCTCCGTGTAGCTGCACAAAAGAATCCATCAGCCCAATAAAAGAGGTAACAGCAGAAGGAGACTGCGACCGCTGGAGAGGGTTCCCTTTTAGCTTCCCCTTTCGCTTAGGCATCAGGAAAAGCATCTCATGCCATAGGCAGATCAAGCAGCCATCTTGGGTCCAGGTCCTGTTCTTTTCATCTGTGTCATCATAGTCTGGCCAGAGAGGACTTCCTAACCAGTGCGGATGATTTTTTAAACTTGTGTACAGCTGGTTTGCCTGTATGATGCATACTATTAAAGGCCTGTGGTAGTGTGTCTTATGAGAAAAGGAATTCAAGAACCACACATTTGAGTGAACCACACATTCAAGTAGTTTGGATGCAGTGGGAAGGAGTTTTCTTTACAGCACAGACCAGACAGCAGTTCTGGGGAAACAAAATTTGTTTTTATTCTGTCCCAGCTTGTTAAACTTCTACAAAGCAAACCCCAGAACAGACAACAGTTCAGGGAAAAAGCAGCTTTACTTCTATCCCAGCTTGTTAAACCTCCACAAGCTGGTTCTCCCAGCCCTTACTCCAGCCCCAGTTCAATTCCTTGTTAAACTTCTACAAAGCAAACCCCAGAACAGACAACAGTTCAGGGCTCCTTCCTGCAGTCTGCTGGGTTCTTAACCTATCCCTGTGAGTCACACCCTCCTAGTTTTAACTCTACATAGTAATATAGTATATGATGGAAGATAAAGACCGGTATGGTCCATCTAGTCTACCCAGCAAGGTGACAAGAGTAAGTGCATCCACCACTTCATGCCGGTCACCCCTATTTGATGAGATATAAGAAATAGTTACATTTATTTTGATTTTATCCTGTTACTATATAGGGATCCACTGCGTCTGTCCAATGCCATTTTGAATTCCTTCACTGTATTTTCCCCCACCACTTCCATTGGGAGGGTATTCTAAGCATCCACCACCCTTTCAGTGAAAAAGCATTTCCTAACATTGCCATTCAATTTTCCCCCTTGCAGCTTCATGTTATGAACTTTTACATTACTAGGGACAGATAGGGTCACATCTGGATAAAGCAGTTACTGTAGTTGAAGATTATAGGAGTTTGTGTTTTATCTGGAGGGAGGGGTATGTACACTATAATAGGAATTTAAAAAAGAACAAATTGAAAAGTGTACACAAGTTGAAAAGCATGAGAAATGGTGTGTTTCCTCTTCTTCCATTTGTAAACTCATGCATATCTGGTGGTGGGGAGGGACTGAGTACAAATTGACATGATAAAGTACATCTCGGTAGGACAGCAATGAATGTGGGGCTACACGAGGAAGCTCTATGAGTAGTGATGTGTATTCCTTCATGCCTATTGAGAGAGAGAGAGTTTGTGTGTGTGTGTGTGTGTGTCTGTGTGTCTGTGTGTGAGAGTAGTAAGGGTGGTGTAATGCAGGAGTGGTGTGTGTACATGTGTATATAGTGGAGGTGTAGAGTGTGAGTGTGTTGTGCAGGGATGGTGTGTGCCTGTATGTGTAGTGGGGTGTGTCGATGCATGTATGTGTGGTGCAAAGGTGGGGTGCATGTGTGATATACTCACGTGTTATTTTTGGAGACAGTATGTATGTGTCCATGCGCATGATGCAGTGTGGGGGTGGGTGTTGCATGTATCTATAGGGAACTGTGTATGAAGCATTAGGGTAGCATGGGCTGTGGAACTCCTGTATGAATGGGTTAGTATATCTATCTATATCCATTTTATTTTCATTGTATATGTGTGTGTATTGGTGGGTGGAAGTGAGAGGCTGATTGTGTATATGTATGTGTGGGGAAGTGGAGTGAAGGGCTGGATGTGTGTGTGCAAAAGCATAGGGAAATACAGTTAGGGGTGGGTTTGTCTGTGCATGCATAGAGAAGTAAGGTGAGAGCCTTGGAGAGTATTTGTGTGCACATGCAAGCATGTGTGAGTAGTAGTGTGTGCATGCATGTGTGTTTGATTTAGGATGCAGTAAGAGCTGTGTACATGCATGGAGGGTGGGGGATGAGATACTGAGTATTTACATGGAGGAGTGGAGGTGTTTGTAACATGTTCCTCTGGGCATACTAGACCCTATGCATTCAAACTGTCAACCTCTCACCGTCTTGTACTCATCTCTCCCTTCCACCCTCTTTCCCATACTCTGTCTCTCTTTCTTCCTGCCCTCTGACCCTCTCACTCCTTCCTCCCACCCCTTTCAATCTGGTCCCCTCTCATCTACATGTTTTTTTTAATTACCTTCTTAGGATCTCCAAGCAACCATGGCCTACATTGTTCTATGCTGGAGAGGGGTGGGCTCACTGCAAGCATACTGTCTTCTTCCTTCTCTGCCACAGGGGTTGAAACCCTGGTGGCACACTGTCAGTGGTGCCATTGTAGTTAACTTTTTTTTCCTTCTGTGATCTTCAAGTAGCAGGTTCCAACTTCCCCACTACCCCATGCAATATCCATCGCTTCCTCCTGCCTGTCCAGTTGGCCGTGGTGGTGTTGTGTTATTACTCGCTCCTTCCTATCAGTTTCAATCCCTTCTTTTATCTCATTCCCACTTTTTTTCTTCCTTTGAAGTCTATGCAATCCACTTATTTACTCCACTACCTCTATGGGTAACTGTCATTTATCAATCCCCTGGCAAGTCAACTTCTTCCTTTCTCACCGACTTTGACTCCTGGCTTTCCTTCTTTCTTTCATCTCCTTCCCTCTTTCTTGTGGATTTTGACATTCAATTTGATGACCCCTCTGACTCTTATGCCTCAAAGCTCTTTGCCTTAACCTCCTCATTTGACCTCCAGCTATGTTCTACTATCCCTATTCACCAGCATGGTCACTACCTTGACCTTGTCCTTTTCTCTGGATGCTCATCCTCAATCTTCTCTACCTCAGCTCTTCCCTTTTCTAATCATCATCTGCTAACTTTCACTCTTAGCCACAACACACTACAGCCTGAACCATTCTCCACTAAGATATTTAGGAATAATTAACCTGTTGATCTCTCAGCTCTCTCCACTATTCTCTCATCTCCCCTCTCAGACATTATTTCCTCCAAGTCTGTTAATGAGGCAATCTTCTCCTTTAGCACTATACTTTATTCAGCCTTGGATGTTCTTGCCCCTCCTAGTCCATGCTCTTTGAGGCATGCTGACCCCAGTCTTGGCTAACCTTCAGAATTCATTATCTACACCCTCTCTACTGAGTACATTTGGCTTAAGTCTCATGCTGATTTCACACACTTCAAATTGATGCATCTTTTTTTAAAGTGCCATCAAGTTAATACTGACTCCTGGAAACCCAGCATCCCTGGGTTTTCTTGGCATGGTATGACCAGAAGTAGAATCCTGTATTCCCAGGCATTCGAGGGTAAAGTAACTTGTCCAAAGTCACACGTGAGAATCAAACCCTAATCTCTTGGGTACTAGAGCACTGCTCTAACCACTAGGCTACTCCTCAACTCAAATGCATACTAACTGCCTTCAAGTCTTTCATAGCACTCCCAAACAAGCATACTATACTGTAGTATGTCTGGCAGAATCTCCTGCTTCTGACTCTTGCCATCTCTTTATAAACAGCTCTCTACTCAAAGTGCCTCCATCCCAACCCCTCTTTCACTTTCTGCCCAGACTGTGGCTAACTAATGCTAAGACAAGGTTCATGAGATTAGTCTTCAGTTCTCCATTGGGTTATCTCCATCCCTCCTGCCTCCTTTTTGCACTCAAATCCTTCCTTTAGCTCCTATCACTCTTTTTTCCTTTACTAAAATCACCGAAGAGGAAACTGCACATCTTCTGTCTTCCTCCAAACTCATTACCTGCTCCTTAGATCTCATCCCCACCCATCTACTAAAATCTGTTTCCACTGCTGCCATCTCTTCCATCTGTCATATCATTAACCTCTCACTTGCTACTGTAACTGTTCCTGCTGCCTTCAAATATGCTATAGTCACACATCTTTTCAAAAAAAACCTTCACTGGATCCTACCTGCCCTTACAGTTTTTGGCTCATCTCCCTCCTCCCTTTTGCATCCAAACTACTCAAATGTGTGGTTCATTGCAATTGTCTTGAATTCCTTTCATCTCAAGCCATTCTGGATCCACTGCAATATGACTTTCATGCTCTGTACTTTATAGAAATGGACTAGCCGAAGTCTCCAATGAGCTGTTCCTGGCCAAGTCCAAGGGTATTTATTCAATTCTCATCCTTCTTGACCTATCTGCTGTTTTTGACACTGTTGATCACCACCTTCTTGATAGCCCTGAAATCCAAGTGAAAACAGGGTTTCTTCTGTCTTGGTTTTCTTTTTTATCTCTTGCATCGTCTTCCTCCACTGCATTCAGTTGGTGTACCTCAGGACTCTGTCTTAGAACCTCTTCTCTCCCCTCTGTACACTTGTTCCTTTGGTGCCCTGATCTCTTCCCATGGTTTTCACTACCATCTTTATGCTGATGACTATCAGATTTACCTCTGTACCTCTGACATTTCTCTGGGAATCCAGATCCAAATTTCAGTTTGCTGGATATCCTGCTGCTGTCTGAAACTGAACATAGCCAAGATGGAGATTCCTATCTTTTCCCCCTTAACCTACCTCCCTGCTTCTTCTCTATTACTTTGGATAACACTGTTTTTGACTCCTCCCTCTTTCACCACACATATCCAACAGATAGCTAAAACCTGCCATTTCTTTCTCTATAACATCAAAATTCTCCCCTTCCTCTCAGAATATACTGCCAAGACACTTATCCACTCCCTTGCCACCTCCTGTCTAGACTATTTCAACTTGCTCCTCACCGGTCTCCCATTGAATCATTTGCCTTTCATTCAATCTGTCCAAAACTGCACAGAAAATCTTCTGCCAGTGTCGCTATGCTCAAATAAACCCTCTTCTCAAATCACTTCACTGGCTCCCTATCTGGTTTGGAAACAGTTCAAACCTCTCCTGCTGACAAACAAATTAATTCATTCTGCAGCTTCTCACTACTTTTCCTCTCTTAACTTTCACTATACCCCTCCCCAGCAACTCTGTTCTTCAAACAAACCATTATTATCTATGCCCTCCTCTTCTACTACCAATGCCAGTCTCTATTCCTTCCATTTTGCTGCATCCTTTGTCTGGAATAGACTACCTGGGTTGACACATCAAGCTCCATCCCTGGTCCTGTTCAAAACCATCCTAAAAGCTCTTGAAGCTGCCTTTGAATCTTGAACCCTTATCCTCCTGCTATCACCCATTTGTATTTTAATCATTTCCCTAAGAATTCCCTTCTCCCCTGGTGTTCTGTTTGCCTGTTTTAACAGATTGCAAGCCCTGTTGAGCAGAAACTGCTCTCTTTTTGTGCACTTGTACAACACTGCATATGCCTAGAAGCACTATATAAATAAGAAGTAGTGGTAAAAAAAATGTTTTTTTGCATGCTGTAAGTTAGGCTGTGATGCACGCATGTGCTGATTTCAAGTGTGCGAGAGAGCTCACACTGAAGAGTGTTCTGTGAGGCAGTTAGGGACAGTTACTGTAGAAAGAAATGAGATAGTGGATAGGAAAGCTCCTGAGTACGGGCTGTTCAGATGGCTAATGTTTTTGGTAATTTTGAAAGGATGAGAGAGTGTTTCATTTATTTATTTATCTAACATCCTTTTTATACCGTCTTTCTACCAGTGACGTGCACATTACAGGGAACATACAGTATAACAGATTAACAATCATCAAACTTTTGAGGCATAACTATTTACAATGTGTTGATGGGGTGTGGTTGTTCCTTAGCCGGATGTTCCTTGTTCAGTATTTCATCCATAATACTCTAGGAACTGCAAAGTTTTAGATCTTTACAGAATTGGCTGGTTAACTGGTGGATCTTAATTGTGGTGGCAATGAGTTCCAAAGGGCAGGAGCGTATAGTGAAAATGCCCTGCTGTTGGTTCTTTATCTGCTTGAAGGTTTGTTTGTGGGTATTTCCAGTATGTTGATTGTAGCTGTTCTCCTGGCTCTTTTGGAGCTTGCTACTATGGAAGTGAGGCTATCCACTGATTGTTTGTTCAAAATTGTATGGGTGTGTAGAATTTATTTATTTATTCTCATTCTCTTATATACCGCGCTATTCTGCATCAGTGCGGTTTACATTGAACAAACTGAAATTACATTGAACAGGGCATTATAACTTGGAGATAACTATTTTACAGGGAACATGGGCTATGGAGGGTTAAGTGGCTTGCCCAAGACCACAAGGAGCACCTGTGGGACTAGAAACCCCAGTCCTTCCGGCCCAAGGTTGCTGTCCTCTAGTGGTATTTGAACCCCCGACCTTCCGGCCTGAAGTACCTTGCCCCAACCACTATGATTTTGTATTTGATCCTGCTTATAATGGGAAGCCGGTGAAGCTGTTTGAGGAGTGGGGTAATGTGAACCTGTTGAGATTTTGCCAATATGGTTCTAGCTACTGTATTTTGAGCTAGTTGTAGGGGGTAAAGCATGCTCTTGGGAAGGCTCTGGTAGATGGAATTGCAATAATCATAAACTGGAGTGATTACTGTTGAAAAATGGCTCAGAAATTAATTAGGGAGAGGAGTTTGCATAGGTTCCTTAAGGTGTGAAGCTTAAAAGTAGACAGATTTAGTAATTTGACTTATTTGTGGCTGAAAGTTGAATTTTTGGTCAAGTGCGATGCCTAGATAATTAATTTGTGGTTTGACTGTTTGAGAAAGTGTTTGAATGGCTAAGAAAGTTAATATTTCAGGTAGTTTGTATTTTAAGTGCGGAAAGTGTATGATTGATTTGTCTGTTTTATTTTTTTAAAGGAGTTGAATCAGAATAGTCAAAGAATCAAAGACATCTAAACATAAAAAGAAATCCCATTTACTGGTCAGAGCTGAAACAGGTTGTCATTGTTCTGGGATGACTGAACACTGAACTCATATTGAAAAAAAGACCCCAAGGAAGACACCTGTGACCAAACTGAATATTAAAAGAAAATACTTGAAGAGTGCACATGTACTGAGAATGGTGGAGAGCTTACAGCCCTGGAATTCTTTTAACTTTAATTGTTGGAATGCAGCTTTAACCCTCATCCTACCAAGTGGGGTCATTTCGGACCCCACGCAGTAGTTTGCTTGCGCTATGTAAACACCGTAAGTTATCAACAGCCGCCATTTTGAGAATTTGTTCTCTCACCAGTGGTAAGTCCAAATCACATATTCTTTTCTTATGTTAAACGTTATTGTGCCTACAGCAGCTATTTAGTCTCTGGGTCCGAAAGGACTCCAAATTATTTGGACTTTAGTTTATAAGTACTGTTTGTAATGAATGCATTAAAATATAAGTGAATGTGTGCATTCCTATGTCAGAATTTGTAAAGTTATCACAAACATTGTCTACCATTCGTTTCTAAAGTTCATAGTTTGTTAAGTTCATATGTAACATCAAAACCGGACACAATTTAATTACAAAGTCACATTTTGTTGATTGATTTATAATTATTCTTGATTAAAAGTGCTACAAGAAAAATGTCTGTAACTTAAGTTTTGTGTTGTCAACATCAAAGACTGGGGTATATTTACTAAACCTTCTTAACGTGCGCGCCACGTTAGTCTGCAGGATGCAATAAAAGGAGTGGGCGGTCCGGTCAAAAATAGCAAAACGGTATTAGCGCGTGCTGCGCTGCACGCTCTTGTGCGCCGCGCACATTAGCGCATGAGAAATGCGTGCAGGAAGCATAAGCAGGCACGCTGATGTACAAACAGAGGAACAGGGCTGCAGTACAATGGTAAAGTCACTGACAGATGGTGCAGGGGTCATGGGTTCCATCCCCCACTGTGCCCAATGAATAAGGCTGGCTGAGGCACTACCATTTATGTGTAATATTGCATTATGAGGCTTTTTAATTTTATTTTAATTACTACTGCTAGCAAACGCACTCTCAAAGCGCTGTAACATAAGGTGCTGCATAAGGCACCCCATAAGGTACCCCAGAGGGCACATTTTAAAGTGCACTGTCCGCCACGGCACCCTACAATGTTGCTTAAAGGGTGGCCCATAGTGCGCCATATAGGGTGCCCTATGAGGCACAGCAAGGTCATAGCACTGTTTTTGATGGCAGCACTGTGCATTTAAACACATGAAAATCTTAAGTAGGTGCGCTGATATGAAAGGCGGAACAGCAGTATAGCACAATGGTTAAGGCCCTGACTGATGATGCAGGGGTCATGAATTTGATCCCCAGTGTGCCTAATACATAAGGCTGGCTGAAGCATCAGCTTTGACATGTAAGTATTGTTTCCTGTAGCACTTTATTTGTATTTTATTAATTGCTGCCAGCAAACACACCCTCATGTGCCGTAACCTAAAGTGCTGCATAAGGCACCCTATAAGGCACTCTATAGGGCACATTATAAAGTGCACTATCTGCCACGGCACCCTATAATGTCCCCTATAGGGCACCCTATCAGTCGCTCCATAGGATATTGTATAGTGCACCTTATATGGATGGTAACCATAAGGTGCCCTATAGGGCGCCCTATAAAGCGCCCTCTGAGGCACCTTATGGGTACAGTACGCAGAGGGTGTTTTTGCTGGCAGCACTAATGTACATTAAAAAAAGATAATGCTTTGGACAGCCCGATCAAACAGCCCCAGTGTGGGCTTGAACCCATGGCCTCTGGCTCCACTGGCAGTGAAGTAACCAGTGGGCTACAGCTCTATAGCTACTAGTAAGCCCCTGCCTGGCTGCAGAAGGACTGCAAGTCACCACACAAACAGTCTGCTGTGGTCACCAGGATAGGGTTAACCCACCCATACCCATGATGCACTGCACATGCAAATCAGCAGTCTACAGATGATCATAAGATGGGGTATGCACCCCCACAGCACCTCGGCCTGGTAGGGGGAACTGACCGTGTGTGGTACTGGCACAGAGTAGCTACACACCATCACATTGTGCAGGTACTGCACTCACCCTGAGGGTGAGGTGGGGCGCCCAGCACCAGGTCCCCAGCAGTGCTAATATGTGAGATAGATAGTTTCTGCAGACACACCTTGGATATATCTGTATGTTTCAGTCAGGTGTAGTCCCTACGGACCCCTAGGAGGATTATGTACCACCACCCTCCTCCACCTCCAGGGCTGAGGGTGGTAAACAGGGTCTCCCACCAACAGATCCACATTCTACCTCCCTGCAATGGTGGCAGTAGAGAGGACCATCAACCCCAGTCCAGCTTGGGAACAGACACCCTACAAGGCAGTCAATGCAGCTCTGTGCACATCCATAACACAATAGCAGACAGACATTAGGCCAGGAGATGCTAAGCTGCACCCCACCACTATCTGATATTCTCCTGCAGCAAGCCTTCAGCCGCTGCACCCTGCAAGGCACTCCATCAAGACACATACCAGCTGCAGACAGTCTGCTAGCTAGTCCATAGTACATGTTCCTGGTGGAAATGCATGCACCCAGAACTGGGATGTCAACATACACAACAAGCAGATATGTCAGTGACTGAACCCCTAAAGGAAACCCATAAATATCACATGAAAGAAATACTATATAGCACTATGGGGGTGCCTAGCCATGCTGTGGTCACTGCACAGTCAGGGTGAGAGTGATCTCCCAGCAGGACATGCTGTGGCCACCCTGTCTGTGCAGGTGGTGACCTGGCACTACAATGTCCCAGCCAGTGCCCTATGCCCTGCACAGATGCATCCTGGCCAGGCCACCCTGTCCGGGCTATACCCATGGTACCTTGCTCCTCATTATGCACATTGGCAGGCCAATACTGGCAACAGTGCTGGCAGTGTGGGCTGTGGAGGGTGTTTGCAGCCACCACACACTGGATAGACAGACACACACTCCCACACCAATGCCAGCATTGTGCTACTATTTATTTATTTATTTATTTATTTATTTAACCAGTTTTATATACCACCTTATCCTTCAATCAAAGTGGTTACAACACAGGGTATAGAATTATAGAAGCAAGGAAAGGTAGTGGGGAGGTATAGGGAAGAATATACATAAAACAGAAACTACAATTAGTAAAAGTACAGTTTATAATAGACCTTAAGAGGGTCCATAAAATTGTGTGAATAGTATAGTCTTAAGCATTTGTCTAAAGTCCTTTAAGTCTCTCATTGCTCGCATGCAATCAGGTAGAGTATTCCATAGTTCAGGTGCGTAAAGGGATGGGGCCCTTCTGGACGTTGCCTGATTTGTTTTATGGAAATCAGGCGGAGTGTTTATTTTGTTGTCCATACTAGTTCTAAGTGGTCTCATACTAGTATGCCTGATTATTAAGTCCTGAAGGGCATCAGCTGAGATATTATTAATAATTTTAAAAATATTTAATATAGCCTTAAATTTTACAGGAGCTTGGATGGGCAGCCAATGGACGCTTTGAAGCACTGGAGTGATATGATCGCACCTCGCAGCACTATAGAGGAGTTTAGTAGCCCTGGCCACCACACCAGTCCTGGGCACAGTGCAGGCATGGATATGGTACGCAATACTGTTGGGGGTCACTCCCCAGGGTGGTAAACACTGTCAGAGACCAGACCTGAAGCACACTCCACAGACATCAGAAAGGTTGCTATGGTGGAGCTCAATCAGCAAACTGTGCTTAACGTAGGAATTGCTATCTGCCAGTAATCACAGCAAACTTTTGATAGCTGTGTACCGTATTCCCAGGTGTAGGGTGGCATTGCTAAAGTATGCAAGTGCTAGTATTGGGAGATGCACGCAGGGCCCAATGTCCTGCCTCTCCAGGAGGCATTGGCTAATGGAGCCTGTGGGTGTGGGTGTGTCTGCCCCTGTTAGCTGCTGCTTTAGGGCAGAGGTTCCCAACTCCAGTCCTGGTCTGCCAAACACTGTTCGGGTTTTCATGCTGTCCCTCATGAATATGCATGAGATACATCTGCATACCATGGGGGTGGTGCATAGATATGCAGAACAGGCATCTTTATTAGAGGCAGCATGGAACCTGAATGGTGTTTGGCCCTCCAGGACTGCATTTGGGAGACTCTGCTCTAGGTAATGCACCTGTTTATGGTGTCTTTGCTCTATTGGGTAAAATGTAGGTGTTTTGGGCATGTTTATGTCATCTGCAATAAACGTTCTGTCTGTATTAGCACATTGTAGTAGTGGGTAAAATATGGGGACTGGGTTGGCAGGCACCATAGCTGGGACTTTAACCTGTGTCCTTCTGCCTCCAAACACACTGGTTGTGTGCACTGCACCACCGTGTTGCCATAGAGACAGTGCATTCCCTGGTGATACCATGACTGTTTGTCCAGCAGGGCCTGTCTGTTGCAGTGCATGGCACCCACCTACACAGGGCTAGGCCATGGTCTGCTCTGGGCAGCTGCCACTGCTCCCTCCACCACCAGTACCCCTCTGCCACCATGCTGACATGCCCTTCTGCTGGTGGTGCTGGTGGTGTGCAGTCTCAAGCCATCCAGTGTGCAGGTAGGTGGCTGCCTATGGTGCGTGTTCTGGGGTAGGGGAGCCTGCATAGGCGTCCACGCTTCCCCCAACACCGCCTGCCAATGTTCTGTGCCCTTGGGGGTACCTGCTGGGTACTATCCCCTGTGACACTGTGATAAACACTCTCATGCTTATGTTGGGCCCTCATAATTTGCTGTCTGGCTGCTGTTCAGTTTCAGCATTCCTAAGTGCCACCTAGGCATCTGCCTAGTCCGCACTGTGCCCCAGCTGCACCACAGCATGTGCCGCCTGCAGCCCTCTGTATCCCCTTTCCCAGCATCTGTCCAGTTGCCCATTCCGACATGCCCGCCCTGCTGTTGTGGAACATGTGCATGCCATAGGTAACCTGTCCAATGGAGAGGGAAACCCTGATCAGTGCTATTTCACTGTGGGATCATTCACCTCGTATGGGGACAGAGAGTAGACCCTTCCAAAATTCATATTTATTTTTTGGGGCTTTCTTGGGAGTGTTTTTTTATGTTTCCCATTACTATCACTATTGCCCAGCTTGATTATGATTTTTTTTAATTTTGTTGGGGTCATTTTCAATTTTTATTTGCACTTTTGTTCCGTGCACATGTATCACACTTATCACTTTTTTGTAGGTTTTCCTGGTTTTGCTGTACATTGCTGACAGAAATGGTTTCTTTTCCCTTTAAATCAGCTTTAACGCGAAGTTTTCACTTGCATTAGTTTTGGCCTCGAATTTCACATCGTTAGTGTGCGGGGAGCCTCTCCCCTCCCACTCTCCACCCATTGACCCCTTCTCTCCGCCCCTGGGGAGCCTTCCTCCGCCCTCCGGGAGCCTTTCCATGCCTTCAGCGCTCATTTGTGCCGCTGCGCGCGTGAGCGCGCACTAAAGCGCATTTTTGCCCCGTAAAGCATCATTAGCGCGCGCTAAGGTACCTTAGCGCGCGCTAATTGCACAGCGCGCACGTTAAGAAGGTTTAGTAAACATACCCCTATGTTTCCACATTAAGAAAGTGTTCAGTGATGCTAACTTTCATTAGCAATCACAAAACTACATGGGGTCCATTCGGACCCCAGTTAGTAAGATTTGTATGTAAAATATGTTGGTAGGATGAGGGTTAAGCTACTTCTCTAGAGCAGTGTTGTGCTCTGTGAGACTTGGGACAAGAGTGTTGTCAGAGTGACTGTATGGAAAAATTGTGATAAAAGGAATTTCCTCATTATTTTTTTAAGAAAAAAGTCTCATTATTTTGAAGTGAGAGGGTGGGCAACTATGACGACATTGAAGCAGAGTTGATTCAGGCTAAATTAATTGGTTGGGATCTAGTCAGGGAAGAATTAATTATTTTTTTTATTTTAAGGAGAAAGCTATGTTCATCAGTTTAGAAAAAAAAACATGGGACATGATATTCAAAGGCATTTACATGGTTAGTGCTGCAAAATATCCTGGGGTGCTGCCGCTACACGCCTTCATGCTAACTGGTTAGCATTGGGGTATTCCTGGGGCAGTCCGGAGGTGGCATACCCCCCATAAAATGGTTCTTTTTATCTGGACTTTTAGTAAATAAGCTCAGTTTAGGTACCCATTTATGTATTTACTTGTGTATTTCATGTCTGCAGTTTGCTGCTAGTTCTAGTCGAGGATGTTGTGCCCTTTACTTTAGCCAACACATTTCTTTTATATATACATTGCGTCACAATTTTAATTTCTTTATTAACTTTATTACTTAGTGTGATGGGTTGTTGGTGAAAGGCTATTATTAGAGGTACTACTTTCTCTACAGGCTTCATTCCCCATTTCTAAGGGTGAACCCATAGCTGGTGTCCAGTGCTTCCGTAACGAAATATATTTGTTTTGCCTTAAAAGCATGGCTGTGCATATGTTAAAGTTTTTTAGATACCACTTTTTACTTTTGGGGTATTACATTTTAAGGTCAGAAGTTCTGTACACAAAGTTATGTTTTAATTTTGTATTATTTCCTAAGTGCTAACTTTGACTTTTTTTGGCATGAAGCTCACTGCTGGGTTTAAAAGGGTAGCTGGTTTCCTGAGGGATCTTTCCATTTCACAGCATTATGAGAACACACGTATGTTTGTAAGGCAAGTCCTCCTCCTTTGTCGATCCTCTCTACTCTTCTCAACATGAGTACCATGATGTAATTCTTTGGTTGTTTTTTACCATGCAGGAACACCATTGAATGTTTGGAGTCCCTTTACTCTAGCACTATTCTTAAGGTGTTAGTGAGCAGTTATTATTAGCTCAGGATTTAGCTTTATTTTTTCTGTCATATGACATTTGCATACTTCTGCAGACAATATAATTTGGCTATGAATTTGATTTTTTTTTTTTTTTGAAACTTTTATTTTCATTTTGTAACAAACAAAAGAAACAACACACCAAAAGAGACAAAACAAGGATACAATAAGGAAAAGTAAACCCAATTACCCCCCACCCCCATGCCTCTTCTCTAGCCGATTATGTCAGCATGTGAGCGCTTCCAATTAACAGTGATTATACATCAAAACGGTCAAAAGGGTATCAACGATACAGAATGATCATAGGACCAAAGTATATACAAATTTAGACAGTCAGATGAGAGTATTTAGCAGAATGTACATAGTCATTGAGCATCTTCCATTCAGACCTATAATGAGAAGTCTGAACGGGGGAAGCAAACATATGAGGTATTTGGTCATATTTACTGTAGAGACAAACATGATTCCACCATGCATTGGGGCTCAGATGGGAGCTATTTTTCCAGTATTTCTTAATTAGGGAAATAGCAATGCCAAGCATAAAGCCCCAAAGGAAGTAAGCCGTTTTTTGGAAAAGAGGAGATCCCCGCAGCTGGGCAAAGTCCCACCATCCTCCAAGAAAGGGGCTCCTGAAAGTGGAAAATAGACTGGATACGACCCCAGACCCGACGCCAGTAATACTGTAGTGCGGGACATTCTTACATAACATGAGGTAGTGAACCAATGGCCGCATGGCATGTCCAACAACTATTGCCCTGAGTAGTGTTCCATTTGGCTAATCTGTCAGGAGTGTAAAAAACACCGGTGGGCTAGAAAGAAGAGTGTCTGGGTGAGTGAGGCGGATCAGGAAACCCGTGGCGCTCTACTCCAGTCAAGGCTCCATTGCTCCAAGGCCAAGTCACAT
Source organism: Ichthyophis bannanicus (assembly GCA_033557465.1). NCBI lineage: Eukaryota > Metazoa > Chordata > Amphibia > Gymnophiona > Ichthyophiidae > Ichthyophis > Ichthyophis bannanicus. Next base: position 618,096,004 of record CM066034.1, on the reverse strand, counting down.
GCAATTCTCTCTCCCATGCTTTCTGCGCTATAGGGGTATCGCAAGTTATAGCATTACATAAGGGTTTGTAAAATTGGATGCTACACCCGGTGAACCACCGATAGATCGGATAGTCTCCGATCAACCTTGTATAGGGGATGCCAATGGCGGAAGTACCTTAGCACTCCAAAGGCAATGCTGAAGGTGCATCGACTGAAAGTAGTGTGTCGCTGGGAGACCAAATTCAATTTGCAATTCACTAAAAGTTTTCCAGCGACCATCATGGAACAACTGGCTAGGAATTCAAATGCCCCTGGTGTACCAGGGGCTCCACACTATAGACTTATTTTGTATTCGAAATCAAGTAATGTACCAAAGCGGGAGCCTATCAAACGGACAGAGTCAGGAGTCTAAGGATAGCATTAGAGTATTAAAGGCACCTAAAGTGTCTAAAAGCATTGGTGGATAGTGGGAGTCTGATGGGAGAGTCATACCAGGGAGAAAAGTAAGAGGAATCGGTTTGCAAAGATCCTCCTCTATGTCTAGTCACACAGTCTACTCGGTACTGGATCTTCCAGCCAACGAGCGCCGTATTTGAGAAGAAAAGAGTAATGGAACCCTTGATTAAAATCACCACCAAGTATGGATGGAGCATTGGCAGAGGCCTATGCCAACTGCGCAATACTTGCATAGTAAGCAGGGTTGTCCACATTCGGGGCATAAATGCAAATACACGTGAGTTCGCTATCTCCAACCTTAAGGTGTACACGGGCCCATCTACCCTCCTTGTCAGCGCCAGTATCAATTACAGTAGCTTGCAAAGACTTCTTAACCGGAATGGCTACCCCGCACCGTTTGGAAACGGCGGGAAAGTAGGCAGCCACCATGTTAGACTTAGCATTGAGTTGCAGTGTTTCAGCAGAGTTTAGATGCGTTTCCAGAAGAAACACTAAATCAGCATGCTCATGGCTAAGATAGCTAAGGATTCGCTTCCTTTTGATTGAACTATTAATGCCTTTTACGTTGAGTGATAAAATTTTACATAAAGCCATTCAACAAAGTTAAAAGTTCTGAGCATGATAGCACACATAATTTCCCAATGTCCCTCATACTGACTGTATCTGGCTGTACATATGACATGAAAGAAAACAGGCTAAAATAATACAATGGAGCACCCCACATTAAAAAAGAAAACTGCAGTGCGGTAGAGAAGAAGCAAAACCCCAAAAATTACTGGCGACCATGTGTCTGCGGGGAGAAACCCCAGAGAAGACCGAAATGGAAAAAACACATAACCTGTAGGACTGTGCGTGCTCCGAATCCGACCGAGGCACACATCATGGAGGGATAGGAGACCAAAATCAAAAGGTCATATAGAGAAAGAAAGGAAGTCTAGGTAGTCTCTGTGCTTGGCTATGACCGCCGCATCGGGCCCTTCAAGATGGCGGACAGAGCCGGCAGATAAAAGTCCAAATTTTTGGATTAGCGCATCTGCTCTGCTTCTTTGGAGTCCAAAAATGTTGACAGTAGATCAGGATCTTCGAATGTCCTGGTTTGGTTGTGGAGAGTCACTCGGAGCTTCGCTGGATACAACAGGCCAAAGCGAGCCTGTAGCTGTTGAAGTCGAGGGCGAAAAGCAAGGAGTTTCTTCCGACGGTCAACGGTAGGCTTTGCAAAATCAGGGAAGAAGGAGACTTTGTGACCTTCAAATTCCAAATGGTGATTCGCCCGGGCAGCATTTAAAATTTGTTCCACTTGTTGATATCGTAGCAAGCGAAAGATAATAGGCCGGGGGGTCGTTCGGTTGAGCGCCATGTGGGTAGGAACACGGTATGCACGATCGATTTCCAGTTCTCTATGAAAAGTGATCTTTAGCAAGGAGGGAAGAGTTTTGAGCAGGAATTCTCTTATATCTCCGACTTCCACCCCCTCCGGTATGCCAATGAGCCTCACATTGTTGTGACGGGCTCGATTATTGCTATCTTCTAACTCCTTTTGAAGATTCTGTATCTGGCGCTCAGCCTTGTCCAGGTTGCCTAAGCGCACCACGTGCGAGTCGAGGATCCCCGCCATGTTGTCCTGCCGTAATGAGAGACTTTCAAGTCGGTCCTGGAGCACTCCAAAGTCTTCTCGCATAGCTCGAAGCGCTTCTCCATTGGACTGCACCAATTCCTTCACACCACGTATTTCTTCCAAAATTTCCAGGTGCATTTCGGGGTTTTCACGAAATGGAGCCATCTTCTGTGGGGAGGACACCTCTGTTTTGGAGCGTTTTCCGTGAGAAGAGGAAGGAGACCCGAAGTCCAAGCGCGCTGGTTTATGGGCCGCCATCCCCCCCGATGTACCCCGGTCAGCTCGGAGCGAAATAGTAAGTTTGTATAGGTATTAAGTCAGGATTCTAAGTAGGCCTCTCGGGAGCTTCAACGCAAAGCGTCTTACCCGCTGGACATCAGGCTCCGCCCCCCATGAATTTGAATTTTAGTAGCACTTATTGTGTGGTGGTAATAGGGCATTTTTACTCCTCACTTTTATGTCCTCCTTATTAGCACTCTCATTCCTGTGCCACTAGTTTCTCTACATGCAAATGTCTTTCTCTTTATATGTAAATGTTTTGGGGGTTTTTTACATTCTTGTTTTATGCTATTGGCTCTTTGCATCAGTTTTTAATATTACTTAAGGCAGGGGTCTCCAACTCCAGTCCTGGAGGGCCGCAAACCAGTCAGGTTTTCAGGGTATCCCTAATGAATATGCATGAGATATATATGCATTAGAAATAGCCTGCCATACTGACTGGTTTGTGGCCCTCCAGTGCTGGATTTGGGGACCCCTGCCGTACACCTCTGTCATGTATGATTGTGAGTGGGCAAGGTACAGATGTCTTCGACATCAAAAGGGTAGATAGAATGTGTCACATCCCTCCTTGTTTCTCACCACCACCAAAAAGTTGTCTAATAGACAATATTTTGGTGGTGGTGAGAAGCGAGGAGGTATGTGACACATTCTATCTACTCTTTTGATGTCGAGGACATCTGTACCTTGCCCACTCACAATCTTAAATGACAGAGGTGTAAGGTGGGGGTCCCCAAATCCAGCACTGGAGGGCCACAAACCAGTCAGTTTGACAGGCTATTTCTAATGCATATATATCTCATGCATATTCATTAGGGATACCCTGAAAACCTGACTGGTTTGCGGCCCTCCAGGACTGGAGTTGGAGACCCCTGACTTAAGGCATGAGTATAACATGTTGTTTTAACCCAGAGCTACTCAATTCCAGTCCTGGAGGTCCGCAACCCTGCAGGTTTTTGGGATATCCCTAATGATATGCATGAGATATATATGCATTAGAGATAGCCTGCCAACCTGACTGGTTTTTGGCCCTCCAGGGCTGGATTTGGAGACCCCTGCCTTACACCTCTGTCATTTAAGATTGTAAGTGGGCAAGGTGCAGATGTCCAAGACATCAAAAAGGTTAGAATTTGTCACATTCCTCCTTGCTTCTCACCACCACCAAAATATTGTCTATTAGACAACTTTTTGGTGGTGTTGAGAATCTAGGAGGAATGTGACACACTCTATCTACCCTTTTGATGTCTAGAACATCTGTACCTTGCCCACTCACAATCTTAAATGACAAAGGTGTAAGGCAGGAGTCTCCAAATCCAGCCCTGGAGGGCCACAAACCAGTCAGGTTGGCAGGCTATCTCTAATGCATATATATATCTCATGCATATCATTAGGGATATCCCGAAAACCTGCAGGGTTGCAGACCTCCAGGACCAGAATTGAGTAGCTCTGTTTTAACCTTGCGGGTTTACTTTTTAATTTGCTTATCCATGCTTATTCATGTTTTTATGCATGTTTTAATTATTTAATTTTTTATTTGTTTTAAATCCCAAGGCTTTTACCCCTGAGGAAGGCCTTGCCGGCCGAAATGCATTGGGGTTTCCAATAAAATCTGTTTGACTGCTTTTTATTGCACCTGCTCCATTTGTTTCTTCTACTGCCCTGTGGGTACCCAAAGGCGTCAAGAGTCCTGCATTCACAACCTGGAGGATTGGATGCATGTCTTTTTGGACTTTTCATCCTATGTATGGATGATTCCACTATCATTGAATGGTGTGGCAGCTGAGTCTTTTGAAAACTAGAACATAGTGGAACTCGATACATGGTATTGAATCTCCTAGGGGTATGTTTACTAAACCGCGCCCACATGCGCGGCACACAGTAGCGTACGCTAACGATGCACGTAAGTGCTCTTAAGTGCCCTGTACGCGTGCGCATCACATTAACGGGCCCGCGCACGTGTGCGGGGCACTGATGTGCGATAGAGGCGGGGAAAGGCGTACGGAGGGCGGAGGAAGGCCCCCGAGGGGCGGAGGGACGGGGTCAATGGGTGGAGAGTGGGAGGGGAGAGGCTCCCCGCACAGGAGCGTGGCTGAATTTCGGAACAAAAATACCGCGAGTGAAAACCTCGCATTAGAGCCGATTTAAAGGGAAGAGAAACCATTTACGTCAGCAATGTACAGCAAAACCGGAAAAACATGTAAAACGTGAGCAGTGTGATACATGTGCACAAAACAAAAGCAAATATAAATTGAAAATGACCACAACAAATTCCAAATAAATTATAATCCAGCTGGGCAACAGTGATATTAATGGGCAACCATAAGAAACACTCCCAAGAAAGCTCCAAAAAATAGAAATGATTTTTGGAAGGGTCTACGCTCCATAGACTCATTCAAAAGCACTGCATTTTAATGGAGCTTTCCTGGGAGTGTTTTCGAGGTTGCCCATTGATATCACTGTTGCGCAGCTTGGTTTTGGTTTCTTCCCCTTTTTTGGAGGGCATTTGTGAGGTTTATTCACACCTTTGTCCCCATACAAGGTAAACGAGCCCACAGTAAAATTGTGCAGAGCAGGGTGTCTGACTCGTGCGGCCAGGTTTCCTATCTCCAGAGACTGCACTGTCTCTATGGCCACAGAGTGGTGCAGCAGACACAGCCAGTGCCTGTAAGACCAGAAGGTCACAGGTTCAAATCCCAGCTGGGGCTCATGCCAACCCAGTCCCCATAGTTTTACCCACCACTAAACAGTGATAGTACAGATACTCCTTTATTGCAGAGAACATAAGCATGGTTCCAACACCTATATTTTACCCTACACCACACACAAACCATAACAATGGGCATTACCTACAGCCGAGTCCCCCAAAGTCAGTCCTGGAGTGCTACAACTCAATCAGGTCATATGCTTTTTCCCAGATAGGGACATGTCTGCATGTTGGCGGAAGGGTACAGGTGGTGGAGGGGGCAGTGGCTGCAAACCACAGCAGACAGTGGCCTAGGCCTGTGCAGGCTGGCACCGTCCACCGCAACAGACAGGCTCTGTCGGATGTACAGTAATGGACTCCCCAGGGAACACAGTATATCTGTGGCAACACAGTGGTGCAGTGCACACAGACAGTGTGTGCAGGAACAGAAGGTCACAGGTTTAAAGCCCAGCTGGGGCTACTGCCAATCCCGTCCACATATTTTTTCCTACAACTAAACCCTGATAGTACGGACAAACCTTTATTGCTGAGAACATACGCATGGTTCATACGCCTATATTTTACCACACCAAACACAGACACCATAAACAGCCGCATTACCTAGAGCAGAGTCTCCCAAATGCAGTCCTGGAGGGCCCCACACCATTCAGGATTCATGCTGCCTCTAATAAAGATGCCTGTGCTGCATATCTATGCACCACCCCCATGGTATGCTGATGTAGCTCATGCATATCTATGAGGGACAGCATGAAAACTCGAATAGTGGTTGGAACACCAGGACTGGAGTTGGGACACTCTGCCGTAAAGCAGCATCCAACAGGGCCAGACACATCCACACACACCCCCACAGGCCCCATTGGCCAATGCCTCCTGGAGAGGCAGGACATTGGGCCCTGCCTGTATCTCCCAATACTAGCAGTTGCATACCTTAGCACTGCCACCCTACACCTGGGTATATGGTTCACAGCTACCAAACGTTGCCCATGATAACTGGCAGATATCAATTCTTATGTTAAGCACATTTTGCTCATTGATCTCCACCATAACAATCATTGTGATGTCTGCGGTGTGCGCTGCAGGTCTGGTCTCTGACAGTGTTTACCACCCTGGGGAGTGACCCCCAACAGTAGTGCGTACCATATCCATGCCTGTACTGTGCCCAGGAATGGTGTGGTGGGTATGGCTGCTGGACTCCTCTATAGTAGCACAATGCTGGCATAGGTGTGGGGGTGGCTGTCTGCCTATCCAGTGTGTGGTGGCTGCAAACACCTTCCACAGCCCACACTGCCAGCAATGTTGCCAGTATTGGGCTGCCAATGTGCATAATGAGGAGCAAGGTACCATGGGTATAGGCCGGACAGGGTGGCCTGGCCAGGGTGCATCTGCACAGGGCATAGGTCACTGACTGGGACATTTTAGTGCCCGGCCACCACCTACACAGACAGGGTGATCTCAGTATGTCCTGCTGAGAGATCACTCTCACCCTGACTGTGCAGTGACCACAGCATGGCTAGGCACCCCCATAGTGCTATATAGTATTCCTTTTATGTGATAGGTATGGGTTTCATTTTGGGGCCCAGTCACTGATTTATCTGCTTGCTGTGTATGCTGATGTCCCAGTTCTGGGTGCATGCATCTCCACTGGGAACATGCACTGTGGACAAACTAGCACACTGTTTGCAGTTGGTATGTGCTGTGATGGAGCAGGGTACAGTGGCTGATGACTTGCTGCAGGAGAATATCAGATAGTGGTGGGGTGCAGCTCACCATATCCAGGCCTAATATCTGTCTGTATAGAGCTGCAATGACTGCCCTGTGGGGTGTCTGCTCCTCAGCAGGACTGGGGTTGATGGACCCCTCTACTGCCACCTTTGCAGGGAGGTAGAATGTGGATCTATTGGTGGAGGACCCTGTTTGCCACCCTCGGCCCTGGGGGGGGGGGGCGCTACACCTGACTGATTCAGACAGATATCCAAGGTGTTTGTGCAGGAATTACCCATCTCACACATTAACACTGCTTTGGACCTCCAGCATGGCCTCTGTCAGCCATGGAAGGTGTTGTGGACCTGGTCATGGGCGCCTTATTGCACCCTCAGGGTGAGCACAGTACCCGCAGAATGTGACGGTGTGTAGCTACTCTGTGCCAGTAAAACACATGGTCAGTACCCCCTACCAGGCCGAGGTGCTGTGTGGGTGCACATGGTCACATCCCTCTACCGAGCCTAGGTGCTGTGGGGGTGCATTGCCCATCTTGTGTTAATCTGTGGACAGCTGATTTGCATGTGCAGTGCATCATGGGTATGGGTGGGCTAACCCTATCCTGGTGACCACAGCAGACTGTCTGTGTGGTGACGTGCAGGCTTTCTGCAGCCAGCCAGGGGCTTGCTAGCAGCTATAGAGCTGTAGCCCAATGGTTACGTCACTGCCTCTGAAGCAAGAGGTCATGGGTTCAAACCCACCGTGGGGTGTTTTGATAGAGCTGTCCAATGCATTTTTTTTAATGTACATATTTGGATGCCAGCAAAAACACCCTTCAGCGTACTGTACCCATAAGGTGCCTCTGAGGGTGCTTTATACGGCGCCCTATAGGGCACCTTATGGTTCCCGTCCATATAAGGTGCACTATACAATATCCTGTGACGCAACCTATAGGGTACCCTATAGGGGACATTTTAGGGTGCTGTGGCGGACAGTGCACTTTCTAATGTGCCCTATGGAGTGCCTTATAGGGTGCCTTATACGGCACCTTCCATTACGGCACATGAGGGCGTGTTTGCTGGCAGCAATTAATAACATAAAATTAAAGTACTGCAGGACAAAATATGTACAATGCAAAGCTGATGCCACAGCCAGCCTTACCTATTAGGCACACTGGGGAGCAAACTCATGACCCCTGTATCAGCAGTCAGTGCCTTAACCATTGTGCTCCACTGCTGCTCCTCCTTGCCTGTCAGCGCACCGACTTATGCTTTTCATTCCTTAAACTGCACAGTGCTGCCATAAATAACACAGGTACACTACCAAAAAACTGCCTCCAGTTTTGCAACTGATTCCTATAGATTTTGGGGTGCTGAATCCAGGAAAAATAGCCAAAATGTTCCATTACGTCACGTTTTCTTGCAAAATTAGATTTCTTACCCATATAAGGAATGTTCACATAATTTCTTTTTAGCCGACTGCAGTTTATTTTCTTGGCCCAAAATAGAGGTTGTAATGGTTAACTAACTAGAAACACTCCCTCATGATATTTTAGAGTGTTTTGTATTCATTTTATACATTAACAGGACAATTGGGAGGCGGGGGGCTAAATCCAGTACTCGCGCTGGCGCATGTTCTTTCCTGTTCGCCTCGCCTCGTTCGCTCGCTCAAACACGGTGGTTGCGACATGAACGTTCCTGTCAAATTTCAGTTTCTTGCAAGTTCATTATTACCTTTTGTTTGCTCAGTCGTAATCCAGCTTTATTCCGAAGTGGTTCACTACAGTTGTAGTTTGCAGTGCTGTGTATTTGTGATGGCTCACAGAGCCAGAGGTTGCGTCAACTCTCCGGACAGTTTTTGTTTTATTTGTGGGGAATATACCGTGAAAAAGCGGCAGAGGAACATTTCTGTATTTATTAAAAAAGTATATTTTGCCTATTTCGGTTTGAAGTTAGGCGATCAAGACAAACCGTGGGCTCCTCACAAAGTGTGCAAGACATGTGAGGAAGATCTACGCTTATGGATGAAAGGTAAAAAACAAGCATTTCGTTTCGGAATACCTATGATGTGGCGTGAACAAAGAGACCACAGCAGTGACTGCTATTTTTGCTCTTGCATTGTGAAGGGATACAACTTAAAAAATAAGAACGTAATAAGTTACCCCAACCTTCCCTCAGCAATTAGGCCTATGCCTCATAGCAACGAAGTACCTGTGCCTGAACCACCAAAATCTTTGTATCATATTTGTGTGGACGGTTCTGATCATGATGAGACTCATCAGATGGCTTTTCCTGATGAGTCCAGTACTTCCGAGTTTGAAACTGAACCAGATCCGAAACCTGAACTTTTCTCTCAAGCTGAATTGAATGATTTAGTCCGGGATTTAGGACTCCCAAAAGATGCTGCCCAACTGCTAGGTTCTCGGCTTAAACAGAAAAATCTATTGTCACCAGGAACAACTTTTTATTGGTACCGCAACCGCGAGACACAATTTTTGAAGTATTTCAGCAAAGAGGAAGATTTGGTATTTTGCAACGATATATACGGAGTGATGGAAAAGTTTAAACTCAAGTATGATCCTGCTGAATGGCGGCTGTTCATTGATTCGTCAAAAGACAGCATAAAAGGTGTTCTTCTTCATAATGGCAACACATTCGCTTCAGTTCCTATTGCTCACTCTGTTATTCTCCAAGAAAAATACGAGAATTTGGCCCTGATTCTTCAGAAGATTCGTTATGATGAGCATAAGTGGATGATTTGTGGAGACTTTAAAATTCTATCCATGCTATTAGGGCAGCAATCCAGTTTCACCAAATATCCCTGCTTCCTTTGCTTGTGGGATAGCCGGGCCCGCGACCTACACTGGGGGAAAAAAGACTGGCCAATTCTGGAGTATTTGAGACCCGGTGAGAAAAATGTTCTTCATGAGAGCTTGGTACCTCGTGATAAAATTCTATTACCACCTCTCCACATTAAGTTGGGTCTCATTAAGCAATTCATCAAGTCCCTTCCAAAAGATGGTGAGTGCTTTCGGTACCTTTGCTCCAAGTTCCCCCGACTTTCTGAAGCAAAGCTAAAGGAAGGAGTGTTTGTTGGCCCTGATATAAGGAAACTCATTTCAGATGGAGCATTCGCTGAAACGATGTCTGAGAAGGAAAAAGAAGCCTGGGATTCCTTCAAGGATGTTGTTCTCAAATTCTTGGGGAACAGGCGGGATGAGAACTATAAGGATATTGTTGCCAGGATGCTCAATGCCTTCAAAGAACAAGGCTGTAACATGAGCCTGAAAGTCCATTTCTTGCACTCCCATGTGAACTACTTTCCCGAAAACTTGGGGGCGTACAGTGAAGAACAAGGTGAAAGGTTTCACCAGGACATCAAGGACGCAGAGAGAAGGTACCAAGGAAGATGGAACACCACTATCATGGCTGATTTCTGCTGGTTGCTGCTGCGGGAAACCCCAGATGAAAAATACGCCAAGAAGCGCACCAAGAGAAGCATTCGGGGGAAGAAGAAACGGGCCCATCAGGAGATTGATTGACCCAAGAATGACTTTAAAATCTAAACTGTGTTGACAAATATCATGTTTTTACTAAACTTTGAAATAAAAATTTGCTAGTTATTACCACAGTGTCGGATCTCATTTATTAGAATTTTATTTTCACACCATCGGGTGTTTGTCTTCATGTATTGCAATGGTGCGGTTTGCGTTTTCTATTCTTACATACATACCTGTACAACATTTTTTGCACATTTCTTTGCTTTGCTTTGTGTCTAACCTCGCTCTTATATGCTCAATGTTTGTGCACATGTATGTGGCTGTTTTAAGTGCAGACAATTTTGCTACCATCACAGTGTGTTTTGTTGACATTACTCTATTCTTATGTGCTGCCTTGTTACAATTTTCTTTATTCTTATTTGAATAACTACTAAACAATTAGTATAAAGAATTCATCCAATAAACTTTTATCTCGATCGCACTCAATCTGAAACGTTCACCTCAAACTGCTAACTCAATGTAGCAAAAAATCTGTACGTGATGGAGCAAATTGGTTACCAGATTTGGATTCAGCGCACCAAAAAACGTAAAAATCAATCGAAACATTAGAGGCAGTTTAAAAAAAATTTTTTTAGGGTACCTGTGTAATCAGTACACTGACCTTGCGGTACCTCATACGGCACCCTCTAAAGCGCCCTATAAGCAACATTCTAGGGTGCCTTGGCTAACAGTGCACTTTAAAATGTGCCTTATAGGGCACCTTATGTTAACACGCTTTGGGAGTGCGTTTGCTAGTAGTGCTAATTAAAATATGAATAAAATGCCTCCTAAAGCAATCTTCCCCTTAATATGTTCTGCTTCAGCCAGCCTTGTTCATTGGGTACTTTGGGGGATTGAATCCCTGATCCCTGCACCATTGGTCAGAGTTTTAACCACTGTGCTGTGGCTCTGTTCCTTTGATTGCACATCAGCGCTCCGCCTTATGCCGCCCAGTATTAAAAAGCCTCCTAAAACATTAGCGCACCGCCTTATGTCCATCAGCGCGCCGCCTTATACCGCCCATCATTTAAATGCCTCCTAAAATAATGCCTCTGCCAGCTGTCTCCATTGGGCACTGTGGGAGTTTGAACCCCTGATCCCTGCACCATTGGTAACTGCCTTAACCATTGTGCTGTAGCTCTGCTCTTCCTGCACATCAGTGTGCCACTTATACCGCCCAGTATTATAATGCCTCCATAAACATCAGTGCGCTGCCTTATGCCACCAGAAACATTAGTGTGCTGCCTTATGACACCCAGTATTTCTGCACCTCATAAGTTAATGCCTCAGCCAGCTGTCTTCATTGGGCACTGGGGGGGGGGGATTGAACCCCTGATCCCTGCACTGTTGGTCAGTGTCTTAACCATTGTGCTGTGGCTCTGCTCTTTTTCTTGCACTTCAGCGCGCCACTTATGCCTCCCACGCAGCTATCTCATGTGCTAAGGTGCGGGGTGCACATGGGCACCGCGCACCTTAGCGCATATGTAAATTCCGGCTTTTCTTTTTCAGGACAGAATGCCCACTCCTTATATGGCACACGCACACTACCGCGGCACGCACTTTACCGAGGTTTTAGTAAACATACCCCCTAGAATGAGGAGATGTAGTCAGAGATGTTTCCCACATTCTGAGCATCAAATCATGAACAATTTCATGAATGGGCAGGGTAGCTGCCTCTTTGGGAGCCTTAGAGTATTGGAGTATTTCCAATTCCTTTGCTCTAGGTTCTTTTTCAGGAGCTACCATGATTGATATGCCTCGGGCCACATCATGAATAAAATCCTGAAAAGACATGTCCTCTGGAGGAGACATTTTAAGTTGAGGAGAAGAGGAGTCTTCTGGAAGAAGTACTCTGGTACTGACCGAGTTATCTGAGTCATCGGAATTGGAAGATTCGTAGCATCTCTGATCCTGATGTTCATGCAAAGCACGGTATTGGTATCGATCGAAGTCGGCACCGAGTTGGTCCAGTACCGATCTGCTGATGCCCAAAAAAGTCAGCATGGGCAGAATTCCCACCGTCGCTGCTGGTACCGGAACCGGTATCGGTGTTGATACCGGTTTCCATTGAACCATCTGTAGTGGTGTCAATGGTACCACAGCTGTAAGGAGAGCTGCAAGACTGTGTTCAATAGCAAGGAATCTCTGGTCTATCAACGCTGCCGATGCCTGGATGTCAGTACCGGTAGAAGCGGCCGGAACCCCTGAGCATGGTACCAGTAGTTCTGCCGAGGTTGAGACCTCGAGAACATCCTGGAGCCCTGTTAGTGCTTTGGAGGCCGAAGCTTCCCGCCGGGGCTGTTTTGCCGGTATAGTTTCCTCAAGGGCAATGCCAATGGCTTCTCGATGCTTGGAAGGAGATCTACCCTTTGAGGACCGGCTCTTATGTTTAGTTACCTGAGATCCATGGGAGGAAGATGAGGCTCTGGAAGACGTCGATGCAATGGACATCTCATCTGAAGAAAAGAGGGTACCGAGCTTTGCAGCCTGGTTATGTCTTCCTCTTTTAGTCATCCCCATACAAGAGGAACACTCCGATGGAGGATGGTCAGGGCCTAAACATTTGAGACACTAGTCATGGGTGTTGGTACCGCCACACTTAGTACATTTTTTAAAACCACTAGCTGGTTCTTCCATTTTTCAGGAAAATGGAGCCTAATGCCCAAAATGGCACCTAGCCAGAAAATAAAAAGTTTCTGAAGAGAAACACTTCAGAAGTATATATATATATATTTTTTTTTTTTGGAAAAGAAGAAGAAAAGAGAACCGGCGGTACCGGTAGACATCGAGCAGAGGCAGGCGCGACCACAAGAAAAACAAGTTTAAAGAAGAAATTTTCTGCGGTGACAGGGTATGTGACCTGTCGGCTCCGCGGAAAACGAAGAACTGAAGAGGGACAGTTGGAAAGGCAGGAAGGCATTGCACATGTGCTGAGGGATGCTCCCAAAAGCGTTCCTATTGGACGCTGGAGAGCGTTCCTGCACAATCTCCGTCGGTACCGACAATACCCATATGTGAAGACATTCCTGCTTGTTCCTGGAGATAATCTCCTGCACTTACTTTCTCCCACTGCATCTCTCTGTGCTAGCAGAGGTCAACATTGCTGTAGGGATATAATTATTGTTGCATCCGTGTATTTAGTGCTTGTTTACTGATTTCCAGGCTACAAAAGCTTGCTTAGAAAACACAGGTGTAATTTGTTAGATGCGAGGCTCCCAAATGAATATGTTGCTTGTCAATAGACATTTTGGTTCCCAAGCTGCAAGAACTTGCAGGATAAACATGGTATACTGTGCTGGTAACTGTTGGTCCAACAATACTTTAGGTCCATGATAATAAGCATAAAATTATATGTAACAAGAGCATAACTTAAGTTTATGAATCATGGAAAGAAACCAGAGAATATAGTCTACTAGCCCCTTAGTAATAATCATTTTAAATCAAAAGCAGATCATAAATAAAAGGCATGAACAGAGAAAGTGCTGAGTCTGAGATGTCTTAATTATGATACCTTGAAAATAAAGAGTGTGAACAAAACTATGATAAGGTATTATATACCAAAACAACTGCAAAATGCATAACCAAAAAATTAAAATATTAAAAATAATAAGAATGACTTTCTATACGAAAAATGTGAGTGAGGAAATGGGATTGCCTTAGAAATGTGCGAGCACCAATTTGTGCATTTACATTTCTTTGCAATATGTGTGCTGATGTGCGTACATGGGGATAACAAGATCTTGAAAGCCCACTTACGTACAAGAAGGAAAACACATTCCTCTTGGCTCAGCTTATGATAGGGTGGCCAAAGAAAGATACCAGGGGCCCCAGCCATATCTGGGAACACCTGCTTTGGCACTTTAACAAACAACCACCATGTCTCAGAGAGATAAAAGTCTACAAGGCCACAACATTTCATTAGAGCAAGAGGGGGCACTGAGGGTTATTAGAAGGAAAACACTATGTAGTATAAGCTAGTATGGACTAGATTAAACCACCATTCTGCATAGGCCCCGAAGTCGCAGGCAGGGCCGTACCAAGCTATAAATGCACCTTGTGCGACTTGCAAAGCTGGTGTCCCCCCCCCAGTGGCATCAAACTTTTGTCATTTATACTATCCCCCCATGCCCAGCATAGCCCTTCTGCCCCATCCCTCCATGTCCAGCATCTCCCCATCTTACCCCACATCCTTATGTCCAGCCGGCTTCTCCCCGTGCTGCCTGACTAGCCGGCGCTTGTCCCGTCACCACTTTTTTTCCTTTTCTCTTGGTGGCAGCAGTGGCAGTGGAAGTGGTGGCAGCAGATCTCCAATTGAAAACAAAAGTGTGACTTTCTGACTCTGTGCTTGCATGGCTGGTCTGATCCCTCCCTCCTCTGACCTATGCTTGTGTCAGAGGAGGGAGGGACCAGACCAGCCATGCAAGTGCAGAGCTGCAAAGACCTGCACTTTTTTTTTTAAGTTGGAGGTCCGCTGCTGCCACCGCAATTGTCAATGCCAACACCAATGGAACAGGAAAAACAGAAGCAGAGAAAGGGCAAGCTGGACAGGCAGCAAGGGGAGAGCCGAGACTGGTGGTCAGCAACCCTAAATGAACCCTTATTTTTTTCACTTTGTGCGGCTGCAACACTTGCACAGGCCTAGATAAGGTGCTGCTAGAAGGTAACCACACCCTGCCATCAGCACCTTTCTGGTGCAGTGGCCATGGCCAGTGCAAGACCACAGCAGCCTGGAGTGGCTATAAAGTCAGGTTGCAACATTCAGGAAATATGTGAGGATCTTAGTAAATACAAAGAAAAGGGTGATAAGCAGATAGGCAGGCTTCCCCAGAGATATCCTACTGCTAGATATGGCCAAGTGATTCATAGTAAATATGACCAGGGTACAAAGAAGCTACATATGCTACCAAGTTTAGCCTCACCACAAGCTCTAAGGCACTCATGCAAGAGGGAGGCGTGGTCTAGTGGTTAGGACAAGGTATTTCAGGCTGGAGGGTCAGGGGCTCAAGTCCCACCTGGGGGACAGCAATCTCAGGCCAGAGGGATTGGGATTTCTAGTCCTATAGGCACTCCTTGTGGTCTTGGGCAAGCCACTTAACCCTCCAATGCCCATGTTCCCTGTATGTATTAGTGTGTGTGTCTCATATCCCCTTGTGTTAAATGTATCCCCCAATTGACCACCTTGACCCGGTGAAAAGCAGGATATAAATACAGCTAAATAAGATGGGATTAGCTCTGTCACATTGCAAAGGCTAGACAAGGGATTGTATGTATATTCACTAATGAAATTTCTATTTAGAATTTACAAGAAGGGGGAGATAGGAAGTAAGTGTAAGAGGAAGGGGAAGTTGGGAAATTTCTAGCAGTTCACCTTTTCTAGCAGTGACCTTTTCAATGCTTCTTTAGAGTCGGGAGTGGAAACACAGGACTGGAGAAGGGCACATGAGGTCTCTTTACACAAAAGGAAAGTAAGGATGAGGTTGAGAACTACAGGCTGAAGGCTGGTCTGACCTTTGTGGCGAGTAAATTAATGGAAACACTGCTAAAACAGAGGATAGTGAAGTTTCTGGAGTCCAGTGGATTGCAGGTCCAAGGCAGCATGGGTTTACCAAAGGCAGATCTTGTCAGACAGATCTAAGTAATTTCCTTGACTAGCCAACCAGAGAGTTGGACCGAGGAAGAACCCTCGATGTGGTGTATTTAGATTTCAGTAAAGCCTTTGACACCATTCTACAAGGCAAGTTATAAATAAATTGAGCACCCTAGGGATAGACCCTAAAGTAACTGACTGAGTTAGAAATTGGTTGAGTGGGAGGCGGCAAAGGGTGCAGATAAATGGAGCTTACTCAGAGAAGGATGTTGCCAATGCTGTGCCACAGGGATCTGTCTTGAAAGACTAGAAAAGGGGACTGTTACTTCTGGAGAGAGATCTGCAACTGTGAGTATATACTTCTGGGAATTTTCTGAAAGGAATTATTTTTATTAAAGCTAATTAATCTGTGAACCCACTATTTTTATCTTTATCTTTATTTATTTACAACATTTGATATACCGCTTAGGCGTGGGGCATTAAAGCTGTGTACAATAAAAAATTACGGGCTGCAGGAAAATACAGGGAGAAAAGGAACGCCATTAAATTAATAGGAAAGTGATAGGAAAGGGAGAGAGAAAAATAGTGAAGGACAGAGGAAGAGAATCAGACAAAACACTACGGGGAGAGACACAAGGAAGGGAGTGGGTGAGTGGGGGAACCCATGATGTTGAATGATAGAAATGAGTGAGTCAAGAATGGCTAGGGAGTGGGAAGATCAAAAGCTTGACAGAAAAGGTGGGTTTTGAGGAGAGCTTTAAACTGCGGGAAGGATGCTTCAGTACGAATAGAACACGGAAGGGAATTCCAAAGGGCGGGACTTATAAAAAAGAAGGCAGCATGTCGGGTGGATTCGAGGTGGGCCTGGGTGGGTGAAGGCAGGAAGAGGTGGTTGCCATACACCGAGCGGAGCATGCGAGGAGTGGGTTGAAGAAAGATGAGATCAGCTAAATACTGGGGAATGTTAGTATAGAGAACCTTATGGGTGATAGTGAGTAACTTATACACAAATTGTACCTTAACAGGAAGCCAGTGAAGGGAGAGAAGACATGGGGTGATGGGGTCCCGGTATGAGGAGAAGGTAAGGAGACGTGCGGCTGTGTTTTGAATTAAATTGTTAAATCAGTCAGGGCCTAGTAGCAGCAGTTTAAGTTTACATTTAAAACACAGAAGAGAGCTTTCTGGTTAAATTTCATACCCAGCAGAGAGCTTGTAGCTTAAATGTAATAGTCATTCAGGGCCTAGCATCAGCAAAGTACTTTTAGTTTACATTTAAAACAGAGAAGAGAGCTTTCTGGTTAAATTTAGAACCCAGCAGAGAGCTTATAGTTTAAATTTCATAATAAGTTAGAGCCTAGCAGCAGCAAAGAGCTATAATTTAAATCAAATAAGAATATAGATTAGCACAAAAGGCAAAACAGGGTCAGTACTCTTTGAGCAGCAAATAGGCTTCTAGAGACCTTTACAAAGAGGCCTTCTACCTAGGGGGCAAGAGACCTGTAAAACTTTTTTCAATAGGTGTAAATACCACGTGGCAGATCAAAAGGCCATTTTGAAAGACTCAGCCAAGAAAGGACTATTAATCATCCAGGACGTTGGTCACAGCTTATCTCAGCAGCACAGGCATAAATAGCTCAACCAGAGCTCTGTGAGCCTCAGTCTTGAAAGACTAGAAAAGGGGACTGTTACTTCTGGAGAGAGATCTGCAACTGTGAGTATGTACTTCTGGGAATTTTCTGAAAGGAATTATTTTTATTAAAGCTAATTAATCTGTGAACCCACTATTTTTTGTTAAATCAGTCAGGGCCTAGTAGCAGCAGTTTAAGTTTACATTTAAAACACAGAAGAGAGGTTTCTGGTTAAATTTCATACCCAGCAGAGAGCTTGTAGTTTAAATTTAACAGTCATTCAGGGCCTAGCATCAGCAAAGTACTTTTAGTTTACATTTAAAACACAGGAGAGAGCTTTCTGGTTAAATTTAGAACCCAGCAGAGAGCTTGTAGTTTAAATTTAATAGCCACTCAGGGCCTAGCATCAGCAAAGTACTTTTAGTTTAAATTTAAAACACAGAAGAGAGCTTTCTGGTTAAATTTAGAACCCAGCAAAGAGCTTGTAGTTTAAATTTCACAATAAGTTAGAGCCTAGCAGCAGCAAAGAGCTATAATTTAAATCAAATAAGAATATAGCTTACCTCAGCAGCACAGGACAGGGTACTGTGTAGCAGCCCTCTTTTAATAAGTGCTATTTCCCTCCCTCCCTCCTCACCCTGGTGTGGCAGGAAGTGATCTTGTAACCAGGACCTGTCCTCCAGCTGATGTAAAACCCTCTCACACTGAGGAAGTTTCTCCAGGGCCATGTGCCCATGAGGGAAGGGTTAGGACAGCTGTTATAGTTGGTGATTCGATCATTAGGCATGTAGATAGCTGGGTGGCTGGTGGACGTGAGGATCGCCTGGTAACATGCCTGCCTGGTGCAAAGGTAGCGGACCTCACGCGCCGCCTAGATAAGGTCTTAGATAGTGCTGGGGAGGAGTCTGCTGTCTTGGTACATGTCGGTGCCAATGACATAGAAAAATGTGGTAGGGAGGTTCTGGAGGCAAAATTTAGGCTTTTAGGTAGGAAGTTGAAATCCAGAACTTCCAAGGTAGCGTTCTACGAAATGCTTCCCGTTCCACGTGCAGGACCCAAAAGGCAGGCAGAGCTCCGGAGTCTCAATGCGTGGATGAGACAATGGTGCAGAGATGAGGGGTTTGGATTTGTTAGGAACTGGGGAACATTCTGGGGAAAGGAGGGGCTCTTCCGAAGGGATGGGCTTCACCTTAACCGGGATAGAACCAGGCTGCTGGCATTAACCTTTAAAAAGGAGATAGAGCAGCTTTTAAACTAGATAATAGGGGAAAGCCGACAGTCGCCCAAGAGCGGATGGTTTGGAAGAATGTATCCTTGAAGGATACTATCAAAAGCAGAGAGGTTCAAAAAAAAGAGTAAAGTAGCCCAAATGCCCTCAAGTATGGAGCAGACAGAGCTTAAATATCCCAAATTAACCATGTCTACCAATAGCCAAATTAATATGAATAAAATACAGTATCTAAAATGCTTGTATGCAAATGCTAGAAGTCTAAAAAATAAGATGGGAGAGTTAGAATATATAGTACTAAATGAGAGGTTAGATATGATTGGAATATCAGAGACATGGTGGAAGGAGGACAACCAGTGGGACACAAACTACATCGTAATGATACAACCAGTGGATAGAAACTATATCGTAATGATAGAGCTGATCAAATTGGTGGAGGGGTTGCGCTCTATGTTAGAGAGGGCATTGAATTAGAAAGGATTTATTGTTTCGCAGGAAACAAAATTAGCTGTAGAATCTCTATGGATTGAAATTCCATGTAAAAAGAGGAAGGCGATAGCAGTGGGGGTGTACTATCGACCACCAGGCCAGAATGAACAAATGGATGATGAAATGCTCAAAGAAATCAAGGAAGCTAACAAAAGTTACAGCACAGTAATAATAATGGGTGATTTCAATTACCCCAGTATCGACTGGGTCAGTGTCACGGCAGGAGATGCTAGGGAGATAAAGTTCCTAGATGACATAAATGACTGCTTCTTGGAGCAGCTGGTTCATGAACTGACCAGAGGGGAAGCCATATTAGACCTGGTCCTTAGTGGAACACCAGATCTAGTGCAAGAGATAAGGGTGTTGGGGCCACTTGGCAATAGTGATCATAGCATGATTGCCTTTGATTTAATTAGTGGAGGAGGGATAGTACGGAAATCCACAGTACTACCTTTTAACTTTTGAAAGGGAGACTATGAAAAAATGAGGAAAATAGATAAGAAAAAACTAAAAGGAGCAGTTGCAAAGGTTAAAGACTTTGGAATAAGAAAATAGAGGGAGTAAAACCCCAAACCCTGTTGGGATATGGGTACTTCTTCAATTGCTCCTTGGGTGTTGTTGAAAAATACTATCTTGGCAGCCCAGACCAGCTGTATTCCACACTTTAAGAAAAGTGGAAGGAAGTCCAAAAAACTGCCAGCATGGTTTAAAGGTGAAGTAAGAGAGGCTGTTGTTGCCAAAAAAGCATCTTTCAGGAAATGGAAAAAAGAGCCAAACAATGAAACCTGGAAACAGCACAAGCACTGGCAAATCAAATGCAAGGCATTGATAAATCAGGCAAAGAGAGAATTTGAGAAGAAGCTTGCTGTGGAAGCAAAAACGCGAAATAAAGATTTTTTCAAGTACATTCGCAGCAAAAAACCTGTGAGAGAGTCAGTTGGTCCATTAGATGATAGAGGAGTTAAAGGGGCACTAAGAGGCGACAAGGCGATAGTGGAGAGACTGGATGAATTCTTTGCTTCAGTCTTTACTGAGGAAGATGTAGGGATGTTACCCATGACTGAAGTGGTATTTAAAGGTGCGGAAGAATTGAAGGAAATAGCGATACATCGGGAAGATGTATTACAACTGTTAGATAAACTGAAGAGTAGCAAGTCACCAGGGCCGGATGGTATACATCCAAGGGTGTTGAAAGAACTGAAATATGAGATTGCAGACCTGCTATTAGTAATCTGTGAACTATCATTAAAATCATCTCTAATACCTGAAGATTGGAGGATCGCCAATGTAACACCAATTTTTAAAAAGGGTTCCAGGGGTGATCTGGGAAACTACAGACCGGTGAGCCTCACGTAACAAAATTACTCAGCATGTAGATAGTCATGGCCTAATGGGAGACAGCCAACATGGCTTTAGACAAGGAAGATCTTGTCTTACTAATCTGTTATGTTTTTTTGAAAGTGTGAATAAACAGGTGGACAAAGATGAGTTGGTTGATATAGTGTATCTGGACTTTCAGAAAGCTTTTGACAAGGTCCCTCATTAGAGGCTTTTGGCAAAACTAAAGCATCATGGGATAGGAGGCAGTGTACTACTGTGGATCAAGAAATGGTTAAGAGATAGAAAGCAGAGGGTTGGGCTAAATGGCCAATTTTCCCAATGGAGAAAGGTGAATAGTGGTGTACCCCAGGGATCTGTGCTGGGTCCGCTGCTTTTTGACATATTCATAAATGACATGGAAAGTGGAATAACGAGTGAGGTTATCAAATTTGCAGATGACACAAAACTATTTAAAGTTGTTAAAACCCAAGAGGATTGTGGAAAATTGCAAGTGGATCTTCATAAATTAGAAGACTGGGCATCAAAATGGCAGATGAAATTTTATGTGGATAAGTGCAAAGTTATGCACCTAGGGAAGAACAACCCAAACTATGGTTACACAATGCAAGGTTCCACATTAGGAACCACCACCCAGGAAAAAGATTAAGGCATCATTGTGGATAACATGTTAAAACCCTCAGCCCAGTGTGCAGTGGCAGCCAAGAGAGCAAATAGAATGCTAGGTATCATAAGGAAAGGAATGGAAAATAAAACAAAAGATATTATAATGCCTCTATATTGTTCCATGGTGAGACCGCACCTTGAATATTGTGTGCAATTCTGGTCGCCGTATCTTAAAAAGGATATAGAGTTATTAGAAAAGGTTCAGAGAAGAGCCACCAAAATGGTAAAGGGGATGGAAGGATACTCCTATGAAGAAAGGCTAAAATGTTTAGGGCTCTTTAACCTGGAAAAGAGACGGCTGAGGGGAGATATGATAGAAGTCTATAAATTAATGAACGGAGTGGAACGGGTAAACGTAGATCGATTGTTTACATTATCAGAATATAGAAAGACTAGGGGACATGCAATGAAGCTACAGGGTAAACTAAGACTAATAAAAGAAAATATTTTTTCACTCAACGTGTAATCAAACTCTGGAATTTGTTACCGGAGGATGTAGTAAAGGCTGTTAGTGTAGCTTGGTTTAAAAAAGGTTTGGACAAGTTCCTGGAGGAAAGGTCCATAAACCATTATTAAGAAGGGACCCAGGATATCAATGCTTGACCCAGTACAAGCATTGCGGAACCTGTGTCTTTTGGGGAAACTGCTAGGTACGTATGACCTAGATTGGCCACTGTTGGAGACAGGATACTGGGCTTGATGGATCTTGGTCTGACCCAGTATGGCATATCTTATGTTCTTATGTTCTTATTTTTAACATTTTTGTTAGTGATATTGTGGAAGGGCTGTCAGGTAAGGTTTGCCTTTTTATGGATGATACCAAAATCTGCAATAGAGTAGATACTCACGAAGAAGTAGATATTATGAGGAGCGATCTAGCTAAGCTTAAAGAATGGTCCAGAATTTGGCAGCTGAGATTTAACGCTAAGAAATACAGAATGATGGATTTGGGCTGCAAAATTCAAGGGAGCAGTGCAGTGTGGTGGGTGGGGTGATTCTGTCCACAAGAGAGGAAAGTGACCTGGGCGTGAATGTTTCTGATTTTCTTAAAGTGGTTAAACAGGTATAAAAAATGATGGTGAAAGCCAGAAGGATGCTTGGGTACATAAGGAAAGGAATGGCCAGCAGGAAAAAGGAGATGATAATGCTTCTGTATAAGTCTTTGTTGAGACCTCATTTGGAGTATTGTGTGAAATTATGGAGACCGCACCTTCAAAAGGATATAAACAGAATGGAGTTGGTGCAAAGGGTGGCTACCAAAATGGCCAGGTGTCTTCATTATAAATCATATCGGGACATACTTAAAGATCTCAATATGTATACTTTAGAGGATTTTACAGAGGAAGACCAGATTGTAACCAAACCTTGTACGATAATGATGAAAAGATCCAAAACACAGATTTCCCTCCTGCCTCTGCCCAATACCTTTAAAGCAGTAGGAAAATAATAAGAACTGTGACATGAGCGTGCAGTCAAAAAGGGCTGGATGTTATAGTGAAAATGTTGCAAGCAGAGTTGCCTTGTCACCTGGCAGACCATTTATCAGATACACTATTCCAGTCTTTGCTTGACCTCACTCAATATATGCAAACATGTTCTTTACTAGCTAAAACAATGGAAGAGGAAATTCAGAACTACTATTATGGTTTATGGTTAATTGTTTATTTATTTAACAGGTTTTATATACTGCTTTATCATTTCAATCAAAGCGGTTTACATTGAAACTTAAACTTGGTAATGTACATTAAACAGGGACATTGATAACTTGGATTTTTCTGAGGCAATGGAGGGTTAAGTGACTTGCTCAAGGCCACAAGGAGTGCTAGTGGGAATCAAAATGGTTAATTTGGGCTTTTGTGAACATACAAGGCAGTTTACAATTCTATCAACACTACTATTTTCTGCATGTGTTGGGGTCACGTTAGCACTGAAGCAAACAGGCCTGAAAGTGCAGATTGCCTGCTTTTGATATTAGACAGTGAAATGAGCTTACAAGATACACCTCTAGGTCAGATTCCCAACCTGTATGCATTGAATATGTCACACATACTGTAGCAACAGCAGAATAGCAAAGAAACACAAAGGGCAGTTCATTTTAGGGAATGACCAAAATATGCTATACTTTAAGGGCAAAGGGTTATTGTGTTTTACATTACAAGCACATAGAAGCTTGCCACATTAAAGATCTAGTCCCCATTGTTGTCTGTAGGCTCCTGCAGTTCATTAAAAGATATCACTAAGAAGGAAAGTTAAGAAAGGCCCAAAAGGTCCAGCCTGAGGAGCACTTGCTTATTGGGAGAGCTAGAGCATCAGACATTTGGAGTCAGCAAGGTATCTGGTCAAAAGGTTTTGATCATTGCCCTCAACTTTTTATCAGGTCAACTACACAATACATCATCATAGCTTTATCAATATTGCATATGCCAATACCTTATGGTACTAGAACAAAGACCTGTAAAAAATAATGTTCCTCAGCTACTTAGATGGCTCCATCATTAGTGCCATGAAAGTGTATTAAAGGCACCTAACTCAGAAGTTTCAGCAATACAAGAGAGTTAAGCAGTAATACAAGAGAGTTAAGCAGAAATATTTCGGAGGCACAAGAAAACCTACTGACCTTCCCAGTTCTGGGGATCCAAATACACTTCAAGCCAGGAATTAAAGGGCTAAAAAGATCAACTGTTTTATCAGAATTACTGATCACCTCCTGTCACTGAGAGGTATGTTTATTCAACTTAAAAAAAAAGAAAAAAGAATGATACTAGTCAACCACCAACAACCCATAAGCTAGGACAGTCTGTGGGGGAGTGTAAGGACAAAACGCCTCTGACTTTCCTTGAGCTGGTGAATGGGATGAGAGGCTAAAACTCATGCAGGGGTTCTCAACCCTGTCCTCGGGACCCACCTAGCCAGTCGGGTTTTCAGGATAACCACAATGAATATGCATTGGAATAGATTTGCATATAATGGAGGCAGTGTATGCAAATCTCTCTCATACATATTCATTGTGGTTATCCTGAAAACCCGACTGGCTAGGTGGGTCCCGAGGACAAGGTTGAGAACCCCTGGTTTAGAGCTCCTCCTTTGAGTCATTGGGTATCTCTACGAGTAAAAAGAGATTTCCATAGAGTCTGAAGTAAGACTGTCAATTCCATACCCAAGGAATCAGATTGGTCCTTAAGACTTTCAAAATAGGTCACTGGATTAATTCCGTGAAATTCAAGACTGTTGAGCCGCATGTTTTCAACCTCACTGAGAGAGCTGTAATCTACTGGTAGTTAAGTAAGTGGCCTCTCTATATGTTTGCATTGATTCCTTGGAGATCTGATTCTGTTCTAAACATGTTGTAAGTGAAGCAAATTGGACTTGTATATAGCTGCTTAGAACTGAAAACATTATTGTGCAAATCCCTTTGGAATAGGGTTGCCAACTTTTTCACCGAGAAAAACCCGACACCTGTGGCTCGCCATGCTCCACCCATTCTCCGCCCCTAGTCCCACCCCTGCCCCGCCCCCAGCCCCACCCACAAAAATTACCGAGGATACGTGTAGGCTAACTTCCTTGGTCAGATAATAATTAAACTGGGAACCCCAAAATCCAAACATGAAATGTACAACACTGGAGAAATAAAACTATAAAGTAATTTCCTCTTGCACTAAACAAAAACGCAAAGATGTTAGCAATACACACTTCCCAGACCAGACATATTCCAGTTAATAAATTCAAAATAAAAAGTATTTTTCTACCTTCTGTTTGGGCGTTTTATTTTTCAGTTGCAATTGCTCCAGTCACTTTCTTCTGGTTTCTTCGTGTCTTCTGCGAGCTATCCATTTGTCCTTTCTTCTCTTTCAGATGTTTTCCATTCTCTCTCTATTTCTGCTTTAACATACTGATTGTTTCCCTTTTGCTCTTTCCCCCAATTCTTTCCTTATTCCTTTATCATCCGTTTAAATTTCACCCTTCCATTCTCAAGCCCCTCTTACTCTCCCAATACCGGCCCATCATAGACTTTTCTTCCACACAAAATATTTTTTCCCCTCTCTATTCTCATTCCCCATCCATTCTAGTCCTCCCCCCAAATCAGTTCCCTTATAGTTCTAGACCCACCCAGCATCCACTCCCTTCTAGGTCCCATTTCCAGTCCTATTCCAGCTCTTCATCAGCCCATTTCCAGTGCTAGCCCTCACATCACAGGCCATTTCCAGTCCTAGCTCCCCCCCCCAATCACAGCCCATTTCCAGTCCAAGTCCCCCATCACAGCCTATTTCCAGTCCTAGGCCCCCCCACCATCACATCCCATTTGCAGTCCGAGTCCCCCCGCACCATCACAGCCCATTTGCAGTCCGAGTCCCCCCGCACCATCACAGCCCATTTGCAATCCTAGCCCCCTAATCACAGCCTATTTCCAGTCCAAGATCCCCCTTCCTCCACCATTGCCAATTTGCAGTCCAAGTCCCCCCCCCCCCCATGGCCTTTTTCCTGTCCATTTCCCCTACACCCCCATCACAACCAATTTCCAGTCCATGCCCCCCCCCCCATAACCCTTTTACAGTCCAGGCCCCCCCCCCCATCACAGCCTATTTCCAGTCCAAGTTTCCCCCCCCCCATAGCCCTTTTCCATTACATGTCCCCTCCACCCCCATCAAAACCCATTTCCAGTCCATGTCCCCCCCCCCCATAACCCTTTTACAGTCCAGGTCCCCCCCCCCATCACAGCCTATTTCCAGTCCAAGTTCCCCCCCCCCCATAGCCCTTTTCTGGTCCAGGTCCCCTCCACCCCCATCCAACCCATTTCCAGTCCATGTCCCCCCCCCTTAGCCCTTTTACAGTCCAGGTCCCCCCTTTAGCCCTTTTCCAGTCCAAGTCCCCCCCCCATCACCCTTTTCCAGTCCACGTCCCCCCTTTAGCCATTTTCCAGCCCCAGTCCCCCCCCCTTAGCCCTTTTCCAGTCCAAGTCCCCCCCTTTAGCCCTTTTCCAGTCCAAGTCCCCCCCTCTTAGCCTTTTTCCAGTCCAAGTCCCCCCCCCCCCTTAGCCCTTTTCCAGGCCAACGCCCCCCCCCCCCCTTAGCCCTTTTCCAGTCCAGGTCCCCCCATCACAGCCCATGCAGTCCTTGCCCCCCCCCCCCCGGACCAGCATCGCGGCTGTCTGAGGCTTCAGAGGGAGCCGGGGAAGCCCGCGCGAGGCCCCGGCTCCCTCAGACCAGCCACCAGCGTGAAAAGCCTTTACCTTTACGCTGGCGGCTGTTCCTGTGAAGCCGCGAATGCTGGGAAAGGTTAAAGGTTGCCCTTTAACCTTTCCCAGCATTCGCGGCTTCACAGGAACAGACGCCAGCGTGAAGGTAAAGGCTCTTCACGCTGGTGGCTGTTCAGAGGGAGCCGGGGCCTCGCGCGGGCTTCCACGGCGCCCTCTGAAGCGGAGAAGAAAAGCCGTTTTTTTTGCTCAGGCCGCTCCCGATCTTGCGGCCAGAGCAAAAAAACCGGCTTTTAAAGGGCCGGTTTTGCCTCTGCGCCGGCAGCCGGCCTGGCTGTGGAAAAACCGGCCAGGCCGGCTGAAAACCGGCCAGTTGGCAACCCTACTTTGGAAATAGAGGGCCTACTATTCAAAAGGGCTTATCTGGATAGCAAAGTTTACTCCTGGGATATTGCTTCTGATCATTTATTTGGATTACATTGGAAGTTATTCAAAATAAGTATTTGTTTTTTCTTTAAAACATTCTTTGCTTAAAATAATGTAGAACTTGATTGCTATGTTTTAGAAAGTATTTTCGGGCACATCATTATAACATTTATGAGTTGAAAGCTGTCATGATGAGGTAAGAGAGCCTGTATAAAGGTGCTTTTTTCACTTTCAATTTTTCTTCACACAGTTTTGGTGTGATATGTTTGTGTGTTTTTGTGATATTTTAAATCTTTTTTATGGCAGAAGTTTGCGTGCAAGCATGAACATGTGTGCTTCTACACAATTCGTGCTTAGCATTCTTGGCAGTATAGTTTGGTTTTAGAAAGTGCAGAGTTATAATATGCTCATGTATCTTATAGTAACATAGTATATGACTGCAAATAAAGACCAGCATGGTCCATCAAGTCTGTCCAGTAAGGTGGCAAGAGTAGGTGTGCCCGCCGCTCTATGCAAGTCACCACTCCCCATGACTTTGTTTAGGGGTGTACCCATCGCTCCGTGCAGGTCACCTCTACTTGTTGAGCTATCAGAGACAGTTAAGTTTATTTTAATTTTATCCTGTTTCTATAAAGGGATTCACTGTGTTTGTCCCATGCCATTTTGAATTCTGTCACTGTGTTTGCCCCACTCCTTCCATCAAGAGGGCATTCGAAGCATCCACCACCCTTTCAGTGAAGAAATATTTCCTGACATTGGCTTTCAGTTTACCCCTTGCAGCTTCAAGTTATGCCCTCTAGTATTACAGCTTCCCCATCTTTGGAAAAGGTTAGTTTGTTCATTAATACTCCTTAAGTATTTAAAGATCTGTATCCCTCCTCTCCTAGAGTATACATATCTAGGTCTTGGAGTTTCTTTTAATACGTCTTCTGGTGCAGGCTCCAAATCATTTTGGTCGCCTTCCTCTGAACCACTTCCAGTCTTTTTATATCCTTTGTGAGATAAGAGAAGCATGTAAATGCATGGGAGGTCATTTTCTAAAGTCATTCCCATGAGTATGCGGCCACATATGTGCCTAAATGACCTCTTATAAAATTCCGATTGGCATAAAAGTGCATGCTTTTGGCATGAAGGTGTGTATTTTGCCAGTAGGCATAGATGGGGGCACTGCCTTGGCAAAGCATAGGAGGACTTCATGCATATACACATAGATTATAAAATACCTTAATCTACATACATGCATGCATTACGTATGCAAGGACATTTATACCTGCTTCTTCGAAGGTTTAAGTGATCACACCTACATTGAGGGAGTGTTCTCAGTCACAAATGCTAGTATTTTATAAAGACAGATGAGTGCCTACTTGTCCTTATAAAACAGCGCATACGTAGGTGACTATGTGGGCATCTACACAAAGTACCATGTTAGTAATTACCCTCATAGAGTATGCACTGTATGCACCTTTACACCTGCTTCATTGGAGATATAAATTTGTACAATAAAATGTGTGCATCACGGGGGGTTATTTTAGGAATCTAATTTATAAAGGCACATATGCATAAACTAGTCATACTTTTGATAGTTTTTATAGGTTCCTTGTTATAAAATTACCCCCATGGTATCTGCACACATGTATGTTTACCTGTGGCTTGAAGAAGCATTTCCAGTAGAGAGATTGGGGAGAGGTTTTCAATTATGCATATACTTTTGCATTTTGACCCATAAAAAAACCTACATACTGTAAGTTACCTTACAGATTAAAGTTACCTTAAGTGCTAAAAATTAGGGGCCCAATTTTCAAGAGGGACAAAATTCAAACACCAAGGCAATCTGCCACAGCACTTAAATATAAGTGGAATATTCAGCAGCCATATCTGGATAGGAGCTACTGCTGAATATCTGGATTGAGCAGTGCTATCAAGAGTGCAATTTTCAGCTGGCACTTATTTGGATTGCAACTTAGGCCTGCTTTTCATGTGGCCTAAATTACCCAGATAAGAGCCAGCTAAAAATTGCCTTCTCCAGATAAGTGCCAGCACCTATCTGATAGTTCTGATACCACCCTCGCTGTACCCATGGACTGGATAGTGCCAGGGTGATCTGTGGAGTTATTCAGAGTCACTATCCAGATCCTGAGACATGAATAGCGGGGCTGAACGTCCTGGTAGGATGGGCAGTGCTGCTATTCTTTTGGACCATATGCTGCCTCACTCTCTCCCCGCATGCACAGAGCTGCTGTGCGGGGAGAGCTGGATGGGGGCGGGACAGGGCAGGGAGTAGGCAGAGTGGGGGCATGCTGAGGCACCCAGATGTCGAGGGCTGATTCAGTTCACGGCCCTGTAGTCCGACAATTGTGGGAGCGAAGTGCTGCTTATTCCACCTTGGAGGTAGAATAAGCAATGGTGATGGCAGCGATCGGGCCCAGCAGGCCACCCACAGCAGGGACCAGCCTCAGGTGAGGCCCTTCCACTTGATCCCAGTCCTGGCAGACCCACCAAAGGTCAGGCCAGGGCCGGATTTACCTTGAGTGAGGCCCTACGCCAACAAAAATTGTGGGCCCCCAGCAGGGGCGGCCCAAGGGGGGTGCGGACCTCATTTGCATAAGGGGCCTCATTTGCATAAATATTTGCATAATGTTACCATATACTAACTTTTAGTAAACGTGCCTCTTAATGAGTGTATGGATAAAGAAAGACTAAAAGATTTCTACATTACTATAATCCAGTGCCAACTGCCAGACACATTAGGAACTACTACAAACACTGCCCATAGTAAACCCGCCGTATCCTAACAGCACTACCAGGACTCACAAAGCACCATACTCTACCAATCAAAAGGCAACACTGCAAATATTAAACCAATACATTTCAGAGAACAACAATACATGACCTACTGGGGAAAGAGAACAAGTGGCAATGTCAAATAGGAATTATATAAACAGAACACCTCAGCTCAGTTACACATGCAGAACATAGACCATCACCAAACAAGTAATCACAATTTAGAAATAGGAAGACAATAATTAAACTGGGAATCCCAAAAGCCAAACTTGGAATGTACAACACTGTAGAAATAAAACTATACATTAATTTGCTCTTGTACTAAACAAAGCGCAGATGTTAATGATGCACATTTACCAGAGCTGACATATTCCAATTAATAAATTCAAAATAAAGAGATATTTTTCTACCTTTTGTGCATTTTTTTCAGCTGCAATTGCTCCAGCCACTTTCTTCTGGTTTCTTCGTGTCTTCTGCTAACTCTCCATCGTCTGCTGTCCATTTGTCCTTTCTTCTCTCTTCTAGATTTTTTTCCATTCTCTCTCTACATCTGCTTTAACATACTAATCTTTCTCCTTTTGCTCTTTCCTCATTCCTATTTCATCCACTCAAATTTTACCCCTCCATCCTCAATCCCCACTTACTCTCCCAATACCCGGCCAATGGTAGATTTTTTATCCCTCCCACACAAAATATTTTTCCCTTCTCCATTTTACTCTTCCAGCCCCATCCCATTCTAATCCTCCCCCAACATCAGCTCCCTTCTAGTTCCAGCCTCACCCAGCATCCATTCCCTTCTAGTCCCTGCATCAGCCCATTTCCAGTCCTAGCCATCCATCAGCCCATTTCCAGTCCTAGCAACCCCCCAACCCAATACCAGTCCTAGCCCCCCATCACCCCACTTACAGTCCTTAACCCCCCATCACCCCATTTTCAGTCCTTAACCCCCATCACCCCATTTTCAGTTTAAGCCCCCCCTATAACCCATTACCAGTCCTAACCCCCCATCAGCCCACTTCCAGTCCTAACCCCATCAACCCATTTCCAGTCAGCGCCCCAGAGCCCATGGCCAGTCCTACCCCCCCCATCAGCCCACAGCCCATTACCAGTCCTAACCCCATCATCCCACCTCCAGTTTTAAACCCCCCAGCCCATTTCCAGTCCTAGCACCCCATAGCCCATTACCAGACAACCCCCATCAGCCCACAGCCCATTTCCAGTCTTAACCCCCCCAAAGCCCATTTCCAGTTCTAACCCCCCCCAACAGCCCATTACCAGTCCTAACCCCATCAGCCCACCTCCAGTCTTAACACCCCAGCCCATTTCCAGTCCTAGCCCCCCCCAATAGCCCATTACCAGACAGCCCCCATCAGCCCACAGCCCATTACCAGTCTTAACCCCCCCCAAAGCCCATTGCCAGTTCTAAGCCCCCCCAACAGCTCACAGTCCATTACCAGTCCTAACCCCATCAGCCCACCTCTAGCCTTAACCCCCCCCAGCCCAGCCCAGCCCAGCCCATTTCCAGCCCCAGCCCCCCAATAGCCCATTACCAGTCCTACCCCCCCATAGCCCATTTCCCGCCATACCCCCCCCCAGTCCATTTCCAGCGCCAGCACCCCCAATAGCCCATTACCAGTCCTACCCCCCCCATAGCCCATTACCAGTCCTACCCCCCCCATAGCCCATTACCAGCCCTACCCCCCCAGTCCATTTCCAGCCCCAGCCCCCCCAATAGCCCATTACCCGTCCCACCCCCCCCCCCATAGCCCATTACCAGTCCTACACCCCCGGCCTAAAGTAAAATTTAATTTAAAAAAAAAAAACCTGGTGGCTGCCGCCGCGGGGCCCCCTCTGCTGCTGCGGGGGCCCCGTCTACAAGCTGAAGCCGTCGGGTCGGGGCGGGTCGGGTCTCGCTCCCTCCCTCCCTCGCTGCCGGCTGCAGGCTGCGAGAGCCGCGAAGGGAGAGCGTCTCCTCGCGTCTGTGTTAAGCCCGCGGGCTTAACACAGACGCGAGGAGACGCTCTATCTTCGCGTCTCTCGCAGCCTGCAGCGAGGGAGGGAGAGAGACCCGACCCGACCCGACCCGACCCGACGGCTTCAGCTTGTAGACGGGGCCCCCGCGGCAGCAGAGGGGGCCCCGCGGCGGCAGCCACCAGGTTTTTTTTTTAAATTGTGTTTAAAAAAAATTACCTGGTTCTTTTTTTGTGGGCCCCTGCCGGCTGTGGGCCCTACGCCATGGCGTACATGGCGTATAGGTAAATCCGGCCCTGGGTCAGGCAATGGGGAACTGACACCGCATCCAACTGTGGGCAGACTGCACTCCTGCGGCGCATCCCAGTGCCATGGCGACAGAATGCCACGGCACCGGAACACCAGCAGGAGTGCAGTGCAGACTATTCATGCTGCAGTGTGGAAGTCTCCTGCAAGTATTCAGGGACACGCCAGGCTGTCCTAGTGCCAAATCCTGCATCCGCGGGTCTATCTAGCTCCCGCAGTGCAGAATCGGGTACAATCCCATCCCATCCTATTCTCGGACGGCTTGCTGCCCTGGACGTGCCATTTACTGCATCGGGCTCATAGTGTCTCTGAATATCTCGCTCAGCACCCTTATCGGAACAGCCCCCATTGATCATCCAAATAAGGGATATGAATATTGGCCCCTTTATTCCTAAAATGTAGGCAGAAACGGGGATGAAAATAGCTCAAAGGAAGTCATTGTACCTTTGTGTGTTTTTTTTTTACTGGGAGTTTTCAAAGTTAAAATATGTGCATGCTTTCATTTTCAGAATCTGGCAAAGTGTATGGAATGAAAATGATGTGCATGCTTGCTGCCAGTAGGGGCATTAATCAAATTATCACAGTTCACAAGGTCACTTGAGCAAATAAACTAACCCATTGTATATACAGAGTTTCTATTCTTAGGTGCTTATAAATTGTAAATGTAGGTGCTTATTTTCCAGCTAATTAGGGGTTCTTTGCATGCCACAGGAACTGGGCACCTTTACCCGTGAACCAAATATATACATTTGTGTCACTTAGTTATTGTTAGGGCAGAAAAGGCACAGAAACTGAGAATATGCTATACGATAAGACAGATAGTATGGGGAGAAGTGATATTTTTGCTGTGTTTATTTATTACTTATTTATTTATTTAACTGGTTTTATATACCACTTTATCAAATTGTTAAGGCGGTTTACAGACAATTTAACTTAAGGTACATGGAATATAGTAGGTTAACTTAACTAAAGTTAACTTAGTGTGAGCAACTATAATGAATGAGCAATGCGGAACAGCGGAGACATTGAGAAGGGGAGAGTAAAACATTGAGTTGAATGGAGGTGCGGCTTGAACATGGGGAAGGGGATGGGGCAGGGAGGGAGTTCAGGGGTAGGTTAGTGTGCTAGTGTGGGATAATGTTTATGTAACAGTTCTGCCAAAGTGTTCTTTGAAGAGATGTGTCTTTAGTATTTTCCGGAAGTCTTTAAGGTCATTCATGGCTCGGATATTGTCAAGTAGTTCATTCCAGAGGCATGGAGCGTAGAGCAAGAATACTGTTTAATGTTGCACAGTTGCTGCTTCTACATGCTGATGAGACAGAGAGGGTGAATTGTGTGTTGGTTCTTCATGGCTTGTCATTAGGTGTCCTCTGAATTAGTGTGTGCAGGTACTGGGATGAAAGATTGTGGAGGGCTTTGAACATTGTGTTGATTTAGTGCCTGAGGCAGTGGGGAGGCAGTGGAGTATTGGTGTTATGCATTCATGAGAAGAGGCTCCTTGCAGGATTCTTGTGGCAGTGTTTTGGGACACCTGCAGGGGGTAGATTGTGCATGCCAGCAGTCCTTGAAGGATAATGTTGCAATAATCCAGGTGAGGGAGTACCAGTGCTTGGAAGATTGTGCAGAAATCGTTGCTGTCTAGTTGAGTTTGACGAATAAGGGCTGTTTTTATCTTGTGGCAGACAAGTTTAAGAATGTTATTGATATGTGGTTGCAGAGTTAAGCCCTGGACCAAGGTGATTCCTAGATAGGGCACTTGTGATTTTACTTGGAGTGTGCGTCTGGTGTATTTAGGTGTGTGGGTGGTGTGAAATTGGATTCTTTGGTGATGTGGAGGACCTCAGTCTTGTGGAGGATTACTAATAGATTGTGTTTTGCTAGCCACAATGTAATTGGTATGAAACAATTGATTAACAAGGAGTAGCCAGGGCATAGTGTGTTGAACGGGACATAAATCATTATGTCACTGGCATAGAAGTGGTAGAGTACCTTGTGTGCTTATATTATTGCACCTTGGGGTTGAATGAAAATATTGAATAGGAGAGAAGAAATTATGGATCCTTGGGGTACGCCTTGGTATACTTTGAATGGGGCTCAGTACTCGTACCTGTTGATGTTGCTCTATTAGGTAGGAGGTGAACAATTTTATGGTTGTTCTGTGTAGGCCAATTGATTGCAGGCTGTGCAGTAGTGCTTAATGAGGTACATGGTTGAGGGCTGCGGTGATGTCCAGGAAGATGAGAATAAATCCTTCATGGACTTTCTTTGTGCCTTGAGTTAGTCTGTCCATGAAGGCTGTGAGCTAGGTTTTACCATGGTTGGGTCAGAAGCTATGTTGTTGTATGTCTAGGGGTGCGTGTGTGTGTCGACACAGTTCTAGAATTGTAGCTGCACTGCTTTTTCTATAATCTTTTCTATGAAGGGCAGACTGGAGATGGGGCAATAGGAGTTTGGAGTGGATGGGTCCAGGTTGTTTTTTTTAGTGTGGTTCTAATGGATGCTTGTCTGAGATTGGGTGGCAGGTATCCTTGGTGAGAGAGATCTGGGTGATTTTGAGTAGTTTCAGTGCAAATTTGGATCGAGCTACCTTGGTCCTACTTAATGAGAAGGGATCCAATGAGGAAGTCATAGTGTTTATGTTAGAAATAATGTTCTTTATTTGTTCCAGGGTAATGTTGTGGAAGGTGTGCAATGCATGAATGGTAGGGTTGGATAATGGTAGTGGTATATTTGTTGGTTTGTTTGTTGATTCCCATTTTCTCTTTGAAGTGATTGACCAAGAGTTGAGGGGAGGGAGCCTCTTGTTTGATATTCTGGGTGGGATTCTGTAGGACTGATTTAACTATGCCGTATAGCTCTCTTGGATGATTCAATGAGTGTTGTAGATGGTGGTTTGTTATTGTTGTAACAGGATCATATATTTGTCTCAGTCGGTTGCTGTTTTTGAGTATTGCCATTTTCTTTCTAACTGCTGGAGTCTATGCTTAATATTTCTAAAATCTGCAGTGTACCAGGGGCTGTGTGGTGTATTCTGCTGGGTCTTTTGGTTTGTGGTACCTCTACAGCTTTGGATTCCAGCTTTGGACTAGGTTATCAAGATCTTGAGAGTCTGTCTCTAGTTGAGGGAGGGTTGCGTTTAGGAATTGTTCTTTGTATAAATGTCAAAATCTTCTTATACTGAGTTGCTGATGCATGTGTAGTTTTGGAGTTGTGTCTTAAGGGAGATGGAAAGTGATTAGTTTGTGGTCAGACCAGGGGATCGATTGGTGGGAGGTGGGAGCTCTGTATTTCACAGCATGTAGTTGGTGACAAAAATGAGGTCCAACAGTCATTCCATGTTGTGATGTTGTTGGTTTACTAATTGAGTGTATTCTAGTGTTTCCATAGCATCCAGAAAGGATTTGGCTGCTTTGTGTGGAACTGAAGGTAGGTTCAAGTCACCTAGAAGTATGGCGTTTGCTGTCCGCAGGTTGGTCCCAGATGGTTTGAAGAATGGCTGTTAGATGGTCCACAGATGCAGAGGGTGATCTATATATCAGGTGAATTGTAAGGTGCTTGTTTGTCACAACAATTATGTCTAGTCCATTGGTTGATACTGCACTGACCTGGCGGAATTGCAAGTGATCTTGAGCTAGTATGAGGACATGCCCATCCCTGTTCTCAGTCCTGGGGCAGTTGAATACGTAGAAGTTAGGTGTAGAGAGTTTATTTGATAAACACCTATTTTAATCTTGTTACATTGGTGATGGTTTTTTTTGTTGTTTTTTAGTTAAACTTTATCTACATCCTATATAATGATGTCCTTGAAATGGCATTTCTTTCTACCAACACAAAAGGCTTTTGAACTTGTTCTCTCCACACCTTTATAGGTTTTAGAATACGTTACTGCTCTGGCATAATATTCTTTACTGCGCTGCTAAATTGTGACACAAATATCACATCTTTTTATTGCTGCTACAGGTTTCAGCAATTCCCTTCTATTCACAGCTGAGAATAACCATTTGAATTATGCATCTATTTCTTTTCCTATCCCCTAGTAGTTAATCTTCTAGTCCAATCCTACATTAGGTTATTGTCACTAACAGTAATGGAGGTATCCGGATGCCCAACCCGTCTTGAACCCCCCACCCCTCTCTACCTCCCACAACCCCCCTTAACCCTTCTGACAAAACAAGCCAACATCAGGTAGTGGTGCAAATTGCTTGGTCGCAGCTTTTATTTAAGGTATTAAAAACACCGGCCCAACATGGGCCAAACTCAGCATTTATAACAATAACAAAAACACCCCCCCCCCACCCGTCATCCGGATGGCGCCCCCACCAGCCGTTTCTAGCAAAGTGGTGCATCATCCACCCCCCCCCCTTTTCCCCCTACCGCCCGCCTCGCCATGTTATTAGCAAAGGCCGGCTCAAGGGTTGCCAATTTTCCGGGCAGAGACCCCAGCCGGGACGTCTCCCCCAACGTAAAGAGTAGTGCCACTCCCATGGAAAGCGGCATCAAGCTGAAATGCCCCGCCGGGTCAGCGAGCACCTGCTCGCCACCCCGCCCACCCGGCCCTAACGATGAGTCCCCCACCAGCTGCAATGCCCTCCTCCCCCCCTAGCCTAAGACAAAGGGAGGGAGGGAGGGAAACCTTCAGGCAGCGCGAGCAAACAGGAAGAGGGAGACCGCCAGCCGGCGCTCCCTCCTTGCTCACGCTCTCCCGCCCACATGACCGCCTGCACGGTCCAATCGCCGGGCTTCACATTACAAGCGTGGAGTCCAGGCGCGGATGCCCCACCTGCTGCTGAGCCTGAGCCCCCCCCCTCCCCCCCCCAACAAGCAAGGCCTGCCGTGTGGTCGGGCCCCGGGAACCCGGTTACTGGGCCGGCCGTGGGACCGGGGCCCGGCAGCACAGCCCGTACTAACCGAGGTATCCGGATGCCCAACCCGTCTTGAACCCCCCACCCCTCTCTACCTCCCACAACCCCCCTTAACCCTTCTGACAAAACAAGCCAACATCAGGTAGTGGTGCAAATTGCTTGGTCACAGCTTTTATTTAAGGTATTAAAAACACCGGCCCAACATGGGCCAAACTCAGCATTTATAACAATAACAAAAACACCCCCCCCACCCGTCATCCGGATGACGCCCCCACCAGCCGTTTCTAGCAAAGTGGTGCATCATCCACCCCCCCCCCTTTTCCCCCTACCGCCCGCCTCGCCATGTTATTAGCAAAGGCCGGCTCAAGGGTTGCCAATTTTCCGGGCAGAGACCCCAGCCGGGAGGTCTCCCCCAACGTAAAGAGTAGTGCCACTCCCGTGGAAAGCGGCATCAAGCTGAAATGCCCCGCCGGGTCAGCGAGCACCTTCTCGCCACCCCGCCACCGGCGCAAAGGTATACTACTATCCTTGCGCCGCCCCCACCAATGAAAGCTGCGACTAGCACCAAGACTCCAATGCCTCCTGCCAGTCATTTAAAAGTAAATCCTGCCCCACCGGGGCAAGGTGAACCCCATCAAGCCGATATAGACCGGCACAAGTAACATCCGCCCAAGGGTGCAGAACCTGAAGCCCCCCGTCTGCTGGACCCAGCGCCCGATCTGCCGGTTGATCTTAACCAGGCCCCTCGACCAACGCCGCTGGGTCCAGCAAGCAGGACGGGGAACTATGTCCGACCAGATAATGGCCACCCCCGGGAGGACCTCCCACAAATGAACAATGTCTCTCTGCAAGACCAAGCCGCCAAGTCATTGCCGCCCAGGTGGAGCAGCAGCCCAACCGGCCACCGCCGCAGTCCAATCTCTGCCTGCACATGAGCCAAGAGCTGCCCCCAATGCATGCCGCGTTGACCCATCCAGCACAGCCGCACTCCCGACGTGGCGAGACCGAGGTGGGCACCCAACGGCCGGACCGCCGCCCAACGCTCCGCCCAGTAGATGAAGGAGTGCCAAAGATCCACCAGTCGCCGGAGCACACACCATCTGAAAGCAGAAAAAAGCAGACTGCCACCAGCAGGCAACTCTGAAATAGGAAAAGAAGACATTAGTATCCCAAGCCCCCCCCCCACCCCCTGCAAGAGGACCACAGCCAGGACACCCACCGGCTCTAAACAGCACCGCCGGGAGCCGACGGGTGAACATACCCAGCATAGGCCCCCGAACGCCACCTGCCAATGCGCTGAATAACCCGCCTGTCCAGGCCCGCGGCCGCCGCACTAGTGGACGCCCTAATCCGGAACGAATGCAAAGCGTAACGCCGATCAGGACAACCCAAGGCACGCAGCACCAGACGCAGCACAGCCGTAAACTGGAACTGAGTCACCGGCTTGCCATCAGCATGAATGAAAAAATAGCCACGTGCCACCGACCGCCGCTGCACATAGGTGCACAGTGCATGAACCGGGCAGGATAACAAGGGAGAGATGGGGCTTAAGAGGACCCAGCTCCCTTTCCCAGACTGATCCGTGTTCGACCGCGGTAGAAAGATCCGTGCATACTCCGAATCCACCCGAACGTGCGCGAGTTCGAGCCCACCAAAAGCCCCCCATCTGGCGGATCGAGGAACGAGCTCGGACACCCGGAATGCACCAAAGAAAGCCGTAGTAAACAGCGCATGAAACAGGACTGCCACGAAACCAGAGGTCAACAGACGCGGTAAAACCTTGCAGATTTGCAGTAAAAGCTCGTGCGAAACCGGGAGCCTCCAATCCCGCGACCCTGGATGAACCCGAACCCAGCCAGTGAGCAACCGCCGGACCAAGAAGGATACGCGATGGTTACCCCAGCCGGCGGCCTTGCAAAAGAAGGAAAACCCCGCCAACGCTCCTATGACCGCCGACCAGGCCCAGCCCTCCTTCTTAGCCGACAACACAAACCGGCTGACCAATCCGTCGGGTACGACCCCCCCAGACCAGCCCAGCGCGGTAAGAAATGCACTCACCTGTGAGTAGCCCCGCTGGTACGTCGCCCAAGTACTGCGTGCCACCGACGCGGCCAGCAAGGACATCACTTCAGGGTCCCAACCGTCCAGAGATGCTCCGGGACCCGTGAGGCCAGCTCGTCCACCCCCGGAGCCAGCCGCCAGAACAGTGCCCACTGAAAACGGGATAAAGCGTCAGCAATGGAATTCTGGGAGCCCGATACATGCCGTGCTCGAGCGGTAACATTCAGGCGCAAGCAAGCCAACACGAACACCCTCATCATTGCAGCTACTCTCGGACAACGAGGCGCGTGCCGATTGATGACCTCGACCACTGCAGCATTATCACACCAGAACACCACCCGCCGGCCACGCAGCCGGTCCGGCCATACCCAAAAAAACGCCACTATTGGGAAAAGCTCCAAGAAGGTGATGTTCCGGGTCAAACCGGAATGGACCCAATCCGCAGGCCAAGGCTCCACGCACCAGGTGCCTTGACAGAAGGCACCGAAGCCAGAACTGCCCGCCGCATCAGTAAACAACTGCAGATCAATATTCGAGAGCTCAGGCAACTGAAGCACGGAGCAACCATCGAAACCAGCCAGGAACGCATCCCAGATCCGCAAGTCCTCCCGCATCCCCGCAGAGACCCGGATCCAATGATGAGGGAGACACAGGCCCACCATAGCCAAAGATAAGCGCCGCGCAAAGGGACGCCCCATGGGAAGAACACGGCAAGCGAAGTTGAGATGCCCGACCAACGACTGAAGGACCCGGAGGGAAACCTTAGCGGCGGAGCCGACCAAGGCCACCAACTCACGAAGCCGCTGGACCTTCGGCGCTGGCAAGCATACAACCATCGCAACCATATCGATCTCGATGCCTAAGAAGGTGAGGCAAGTGACCGGCCCCACCGTTTTATTGGCCGCAATAGGAATGCCAAAGTCAACGGCCAGGCCCAGGAAAGTTCGTAAAAGAGTGGGACAGGTAGAGGTCCGCTCCGACCCGACAAACAGGAAATTGTCGAGGTATTGCACAATGCTGGAGACCCCCGACCGCCGCTCCACAACCCAATGCAAGAAGGTTCTGAAATCCTCAAAATAAGTGCAGGAGATCAAACAGCCCATAGGCATGCACTTATCAAAGTAGAACTGCGCCTCGAAACGAAAACCAAGCAAAGGGAAAGCCGAAGGATGCACCGGAAACAAACAAAAAGCCTATTCGATGTCCACCTTGGTGAGCAGGGCACCGGGCCCACATTGGCGCACCAGGGAAACGGCCGCGTCAAAAGAAGCGTAATGTACCGTACAGAGCTCGCGTGGTATGCGGTCATTGACAGAATCGCCCGGAGGGCAAGAGAGGTTGTGGATCAAACTGAACTTGCCCGGCTCCTTCTTGGGAACCACCCCCAAAGGCGAGACCGTGAACGGGGAAAAGGGGGGCACCGGAAAGGGGCCCGCAACCCTACCCAGTGCACACTCCTCCTAAATCTTCCTACGCACGAAATCCCCGTGTTCCTGCACAGAAGCAGCGTTATGGAGCCCCCCCCATGCAGAGGCACTCTGAACAGGGATGCGAAAACCTCCCGAGAACCCCTCTAAAAGCAAACCAGCCGCCTTCCCGTGACGGGACCACCCGTACTCCACCAACCACGGGCGCATCGCCTCGAACCTCATGGGAGTAGGGGCCAGCGCCCCACCCCCGGCCT
This sequence comes from Ichthyophis bannanicus, assembly GCA_033557465.1. NCBI lineage: Eukaryota > Metazoa > Chordata > Amphibia > Gymnophiona > Ichthyophiidae > Ichthyophis > Ichthyophis bannanicus. Next base: position 618,055,518 of record CM066034.1, on the reverse strand, counting down.
CACTTACCTCCAGGGGGGGCTCCCGCGACCCCCTTCCTGCTACACTTTGTGGCCGCGTGCGTGCCCCCACACAAGGAGCCGGTATGCTTAAATTTGCAGTCGGGGAACGGGCAGGACGCCTTGTTGAAGCGCCAGCAAACGTCCCCCCCAACGGCTCCCCCTCTGGCCTGAGGCGGGGCTGAGACTGAGGCTCGAAAGGAACGCACCCCCGACAGGACCGGAGTTGACCCCCCTTCCGACCGCCGCACCCGAGCCCCCGACCCGACCCTTCACGGACATCTGGGTCAACCAAAGATTGATGTCCTTCGTCCCCCATGACAAGTGACAATTCTCCTCCATCTGATCCCAGAACTCCTCATCATAATTCAATCAGGCCCACCCCTCATGTGCCTGGGACGCCACCAAAATGTTGTCGGCGTAAGCCAACAAAGCCCCGTACTGATCCGGGAAATAGTGACCCCAGACACTCGCTAAGCGCAAGAAGGCACGGGTCCAATTAAGGGTATTGCAAGAGACCTTACGGACCCTACCCGCCTTCTCATCCTCCCTGCGCTTCTTCCTGCTCTCGCCAGAACGCTTCCGACCGTCGAGCAGCCAGAAGATATCAATGTACTTGCGACGCTTGATCCGCCGGCGCAACTTACGCAGGACGCCCTCCCACAACTCTGCACAACGGACGACGGAGGTCCCGACGCCTGCCCCGGCATCAGCCGTTGGAGGTGCCGAACCGCGCGAGGAGGCCGAGGACGACATCGAGGAAGAGGAAGACAAAGACGCCTGCTGATAACGGCGCCCACACCTACGCTTAGGCTTTGCATTTGTAGCCACAGTCAAACCCAGAACAGAATCAAGGGCCCCTCCCGCAGCCCCGCCGGAGACCCCTGCATACTCACCAACCCCACCGGAGGAGTCCACTGGAGCACTCCCAGGAGACCGCTCAGGCGCCTCCACGACCAGCACATTCACGGAACTCGAAGGACCTGGACCGGCCAGCCCGGCAGAAGCAGCAATGGATGTCGAAGGTGTCGAATTCCGCAGGACCTGCGAAGAGAAAGAAGAAAAACCAGCAGCCAGAGCCCCAGGAGTACTAGGCGCTGCACTCGGTCTGGCTCCCCAGCCCTGCGCCGAAGACCCCAGACCACCGGCATCCCATGCCGCAGCACTCCCAGCTGCCCCACGCCCATCGCCAAACCAGCTGCCCCAGCCCCCCCCCCCAGTGCCCCAAACCCCCCCATGGGACAGCCCCGTACGCCCACAGGCCCGGGGGACCAAAGAAACCGGGAGGGGGGGGAACCCAGAGGGACGGGGGAACGGCACCCAGCGACCGGGGTAGGTGACAAGCCAGAAGGCCCGCCAACCCCATCTCCCGGGGCCGAGCCAGTGGCCAAAATCACCGGGGACCCCGCCCCGCCAACAACGGGATGGCCAGGATCCTCTCCGCCCCCCAGCACTGCCGACGCGCCAACACCCCCTAACACCCACGAGTGAGGGGCCGGTGCCCCGAGCAGTGCGCCCTCGGCCGCACTCAGGGGCACAGGAGGCACACAAGCGGCCCCCGACCCCGTGCCCCTCGGGCCGCGCTGCACCCACACCCGCGCCCCTGCCTGGCCCCCTGCAGGATACTGGGAACCGGGGAGGCGATGCGCGCTGCCCTACCGTGGCCTAGGGGCGTGGCCCCATGCCGCGCAGTTCCCTGCCCCCGAGCAGCCCCCCGCAGCCCTTTAGCCGCACCCCGCCCAATAATACGCCGGGCCATGCCCCAAGACCTGGCACTGCTAAAGGCTAAAGGGGGATAGGAAGACTAGGTGCAGTGGTTTATTCTTTTTTTTTTTTTTGATAGGTACCAAGAACCGTTTGCCTGCTTATCTTCTTTTTGTTTGGTTTATATGAGGTATCTCGGCTCTCCCGACAGCCCCGAACCCGAGAAAGGGAACCCCCCGCCGCCCAAGAGGCAAAGGCCTAGCTACTGCACATGCTCAACACGGAGCCCCCGTCGAAACAAACCTTCAGGCAGCGCGAGCAAACAGGAAGAGGGAGACCGCCAGCCGGCGCTCCCTCCTTGCTCGCGCTGCCCCACCCACATGACCGCCTGCGCGGTCCAATCGCCGGGCTCCACATTACAAGCGTGGAGCCCAGGCGCGGATGCCCCGCCTGCTGCTGAGCCTGAGCCGCCCCCCCTCCCCCCGCCCCCCAACAAGCAAGGCCTGCCGTGTGGTCAGGCCCCGGGAACCCGGTTACTGGGCCGGCCGCAGGACCGGGGCCCGGCGGCACAGCCCGTACTTCTCTTTCTCCTGTTCATCTGGGCCTTTGGCAGTCTACTGTTTAGAAAAGAAGAATAAAAACTAGTAGACAGCAGGTTATTCTTTCCAGCAATATTTTTCCTGTACATGATGGTCTGCAATCTGGTTCTATTCTTATTTTCTGGGACATTTAAATACGGGATTTGTGTGCTAGCATATTGTACAGAAAGTCCATTCCATTCAAATGGCAAATAATTTGATGTCATTCAGCTTTTCTTTGGTTCAAAAATGTTCACCTATATATCGGCCGTGACGCAAATATCACGAAAAGCTTGCATCTGAAAATGATGCGCCTGTTTATTGAAACCCATAAAAATATTAGCATAATTAGGTGCCACATTTGAACTCATGGTGATATCTTATAGCTGCAGAATGAATGAATTTTAATGCATTATGGTCTCCAATAAAGATATTTGACAGGAGGTCATTCAGGTCCCTCATGTTTCATATTGCACTTATCCAAGCTTTGTGATCTATATTTTGTGTGAAGGTTATTCATATCCTTAATCAATAGAATGTATTTATTCATTCACTTACATTCTGCTCATCTTTCATCTTGAGCGGATGACAGCCAACATAAGAAACATTCCAGCAAGATCATATAAAAATATGCAGTTAAAACACCATTTTATATGACTGAACTTCAAGTCTAATATAAAATCATACTGTAAGAATCAAGTGGAAACGTCTGTGTGAATAATGAGTTTTCATTTACATACAAAATCTTGCAAGATCTAGCACCAAGCGATATTCAATGAGCATGACTGGGATAATTTTTTCCATATAGACTGTTAATTTTATAAAGAAAGCATGCAATGTCTTTAATAGACTGTCAATAGGGATGACAGTAGCCTGTGCTTGTATATAAATACCCAACAGCTGGAGCAGAAGCTGACACAAGGGGTCAGTATACCTGTTGGATGAATTAAAGAGAAATGCAAATTTGATAGCATTTCAAGAGAATTAGGGACCCTTTACTAAATGTGCTAGGGTTTAGCAACTAACGTGTTTATGGTTGAATTAATGCTTGGTAGTTGCTACTTCTGTGTGCTAACTGCTGGGGGCATAGCCAGCATGCTCTCAGCAGTTACTGCAAAGGACGGTAGTCCAATATGCCTCGGCAGGTGCGCTGATCACCACCTATTAAGGTGGCTTTAGGTGAATGCGCACTAATTGCACTAGGTACAGGTAGCGTGCAGTGTGTACTTTTGCACTAATTGTGCTGTGCTCTTTGTGACCACTTTCCGCCCCTAACCCACCCATTTACCAGTCCAGTATACGATGTGCTGTTAACTCAGAAATCAACGCATGCTGTCTTGACGCTGCCTTATCGGTTACCGTGGGCTTCAGCACAATCTTAATGTGTGCCAAAACCCACACTGACTGCACAGCACCCTTTAGTAAAAGGACCCCTTAGTGTTAAAAATGTGGCAGTATCCTCAGCAATGAAATCACTTGCAAACCTAAGTGTTGAGGGTGCTTCCATCTTCTGCCCATGCAAATGACACAGACTAAAAACAGGGCGTGTTATGTGCATGACAGATAGCACATATGAACTTAATACCACCTATAGAGGTGATGCTAAGTGATCTGTATTATCTGATGTGATCAGATAGATTGTTGCCCCAATAAACCCTATAAGGTTTGTTTATCAGAAATTCAGAGAGCATTTTTTACCATTGGGTAAGAAAGCGGGGAAGATGGCAGTCAGATTGTTAGATATGGATTTCTTGGATGTATCAGCTTTGCTTCGAACTCCTAAGGACGATGAACTAACTGTTTCTACCATGTTAGTGACTTTTGCTTTACCATCGGATAGAGACTGGATTCTCAAGTTATACTTTAAAAAGCGTACCAACTTGTTTATGGGTAAGAGAATTTCGATCTTCCCGGATGTGGCCAGAGAGACTCAGAAAAGACGCAAATCTTTTTTGTTGTTGCGTCCTGGGGTGACTCATTTGGGTGCTTCTTTTGTGCTTAGATTTCCTTGCAAATGTATAGTTGTATTTCAGTCACATAAATATGTTTTCTTTCAGCCCGAGGACTTGTCCTCCTTCATCAGTACCCATATTGTTACATCCTCTCCTTCCTGAGTGGTTCCCCATTATTAGTGAGTATTATGCTTGGTTCTCTGCCTTCTCTTGGTCTTTGGTATACCTTTTTTCTTTTCCCCCTTAATTCATACTGGGGAGTTCCTGTCCTCCGTATATTTGTTCTGCTGCTCTCCCTTTTTTTTTAAAGGACTATTGATACTCTTGTAATTGTGTTCTTATGTTTGTTTGTTTGTTTCTTTTTTTTTTTTTGCGACAGGTTGTATCTTTTCTGTACAGGCGTGTTTGCTTGATATATTGTAAAATGCATAATACAGCCACCTTCAATCATGTCCAACTCTCTCCACACGAGCCCCATGCCCACAATACCTCTACCTTCTGAACCCACCTCTATTTAATTTACAGAATGTCATTGTCGTATCAACTGTACTTACTAACGAGATAATTGTACAAGCCTGCATACTAAATTGTAAATAGTTGTTTTTACCTGTTAGCCTGTTATCCATGTTTATTTACCCTGTTTATTGTAAGTGCATTGAAATACCCTCTTTGCACAAAAGTTTCCTGTAAACCGCGCTGATAATAAATAGTGCGGTATAGAAAAGCAATTAAATAAATAAATAAAGTAAAATAAATAAACAAATAAATAAAAGAAATTCAGAGATCAACTAATGCACAGGACCTACAGTTCTCAGACTGTTTAACTCATAGCAAATCATGATCTATTAGGTCAAAAGCAGCAGATAAAGATAAATAAAATATTTTGGTGCAACTTGCTTTATCTAATATGAACCACAAATTATGTATAAGTGTAACAAGTAACATTTCAGTACTAAATGATCCTCAAAGCCAGAATGTATCTAGTTTAATAGATCATGTTTATCCTCAAAAATGCAATTGCTTAACAACTGTGGCTTGAAGTAGTTTGGTGAATAAAGGTATCTTTGCAATTGGTCTATCATTAGAACATATCTGGGAATTTTTACTACTTGGCTTCAGCATAGGAGTTAAAACTATGAGCCCAGTTTTGAAAAAGGCTGATAGATGCCGCAGTGGTCAGCCGTAGCACCTAATTCTCAGCGGGCTATTCAGTGCCAGTATCTGGATAGGAGCTGCTGTTGCATATCTGGGCTGAGCGGCATGATCTAGATAAGTTCTGGTGCTTTCCTGGTTAGTGTGATTTTCAGCTTGTACCTATCTAGATTGTAATATAGGCCTGTTTTTCATGGGGCCTAAATTGTCTGGATAAGTGCTGACTGAAAATCACACTAACCAGATACATTTTGCATTTATCTGAATAGTGCTGTATCATCTTTGCTCTGCCCAGGGAGCACCTCTGCACTAATCAAATAGTGCCACAGTGGTCTGTGAAGATATTAAGGGGCTTGTTTACAAAGCCGCGGTAGCGGTTCGCGGTCGTTATCAGAGCCGCGACCCCATTGATTTCAATGGGGCCGCGGCTCTGATAACGACCGCGAACCGCTACCGCGGCTTTGTAAACAAGCCCCTAAGTGACTCTATCTGGATAGCACCACTGTACATCCAGACCATAATTAAGCTAAGAAAGGTGTGAGCTAAATCCAATAATAATAAATAAATAGTTAGTTGATAAACTAAAAGGATAATGATCGAAGAAATGTTTGTGGGTAAAACACAGTTTTACTTGCAGAAATGGAGATGTGATTATTGGCCACCCTCAGTTCATGCAAAACTATTCATGTTGTCCTCAATAGATGTGGGTAAACGTCCATAAATAGAGGCATGTTTATTTTACCCACAAACACTTCTTACTTTACCATGTGTCAGGGCCGACCTTGTATAGGAACATGGATGCAGAGGCTACTCCAAGGACAGAATAGTCAGGTGCTGGGCAGGAACAGAAACCAGGTGTGGATCAGGAGCCAGGAGGTATATTTATTTATTTGTCTAGTTTTGTATACCGCTTTAGAAATCAAAGTGGTTTACAGATAACAATATTTACATATTTTGTTTTACACAGAACTTTTAATCAAAGGTTCGTAACGATTACAGTATGTGTGTGCACATGTCTGTAACTAAACTGACAATGTTGGGTAGACCTAAACAATATAGTGGAGTAGGAACCAGGTTAGAGTCAAGAGCCAGAAGTTTTATTGTAAAATAAGTAATTTTCACTTTTTTATTATGTATTTTCAAGTGATGTCTATAGATCAGATCATACACATTCCAACAACCTAACTCTGTTTTCAATGTCGCAAATCCAGAGAAAATCTGGGGGTAGATTTTGGGTGGATTTCTTATTACCCATAGAAAGTTGTTAAAGAGGACAACTTTATTCATTGTCCAGAAACATTCAGTATACCGATATTTCACCAACTGAGCCACAATTCTTCTTCAAAGAAAGATAACTCCGAAGCATCAAGAAATCTTAAGTGAGTTACAGCCCTTTTTGATATTTATAGAATCTCTATACCTGTCCATTCTGGTGCTTGCTGTAGCCTAAAAAAACTGAACGAAATCTGATAATGAACTGAACAAACAACATCTTGTAGTGAAATATCCTTGACATTTCAGTTACTCTCTATTGAGGTATATAATCAAGATGAGTTCCAACATGTGATCTTTAATATGAGTCACCCCCATAAATAACTGGGAGAAATACTGTTCAGATATCATGGAGAAAAATTCTTGGGCATGACTACTTACGCCATTTTCAACCCACAATCATCTAAAATTAACATCTGCAATTTATTCCGCTGAACATGAATGAGTTAGTTCCTACATTTGCTATAAAGAGTATTTTGAAGGGAGATAAATCAAGAGGATAGCTAATTTATTTTGAAGATATTCTAAGTCGGGTGGTTGGGTTACTGGAATACTTATATGTAAAATTGCTTTTTGTAGAGACTACTCGGATTTTGAAATTGGGATCACTGACACCATCCAGTGTCCTTACTAATCGTTGCAAGATGTAGGGAGAAATGTGTAGCATTTTCCAGATAACAGGAAACTCCCTCTTACCATTCATCTTAGGAAGGGAGGAGACTCTCTTTAGAAGGGAAAGGACACTCATTATAAGAGGAAGGGGGTTGTCTTTGGTAGCCAGCCATTGTATCAGGAGGATGGAATAGGGCCTCTGCCCTTAAGGGACAGGTATCTTTGGCTTTTGCCATTGCACCAAGATGCTGTAGGTGGTGGTCTGCCCCAAAAGGGGGCAAGTGCTTCTGTAACACAACCACAAGGAAGGAAGAACTATGACAACCACCCTAACCAGCTAAGGAAAAGAAAAGAGGCCTGGAGCCACTTCAAAAAAGGAAGGAAGGTGCTCAGAAGATGATGATTCCACATGATGTCTGCCAAGAACACCACAAGGTGAAGGAACTATCAGCCAAACAAAAGGACACAATGTATTCAAGTGAGGAGTGTGCGAGTCTTCACAGTATTAGGGCACTGAGAGATAACAGCCCAAACTCTAGTACCTATATGGAGGAGAGGGAGAACAACGCTTAAAGAGTAGCAAAAACTGATCAATAAACTGAATGGAGTTGGACTAGTGTAATATTATACATAGTAGAGTGCAGACTGTCAGAAAGAAAGGGGTAAACTACACCCCATACATTACCAGATAAAAATAATCTAGTGTATTATAGTTATATACTCCATTTTAAGATTGTTCAATACTGAAGTTGTTTATCACTGACCCTAATGTTGGGTAAACCCTTGGTTCAGAACACACACTTCTGGCATGGACTCTATTGAGAAGGGTGAATGTGAGAGTGTCAAATGTCAAATCTATTACTTCTCTCAAGGTTTTAAATCCAAGAGCTCAGAGAAACTCTAGGTAAAAGCTCCTTGGACTGGTGATCTCCCTTGTCTGCAGAGGAATAAATTCCATCCAAGCAGACCCTGTGTAGGCCTGGGAAGAAAGGGGGCCCACACAGTAGCGGTGGCAGCAGCACGGCAGACTTACTTTATCAAATTTGCAACACTGCTCCCACTCTTGTATGTCTGCCGTGGCCTGCTGAAGAAAAGGAAATTGAAAGCCAAAGGTAAAAATAGAAGATAAAGCAAAACCACATACTTTATCTTAGGGTCAAGTCAAAGATGCCTACAGTATAAAGAGGCCATGGGAGTAAGGACCAGGGGCAAATGAAGACTATACGATAGAAATAAAATAAAAAAAAAAGTCCAGTAAAAATAAGAGGGAAAATATGCAGGGAAAATAAAGATAAATGAGGGGTGCAAGAAAGGGAAAAATACTTTAAAAAATCAAATTAGCTCCAATGCTTTCAAATGTCTCACCCTGAAAGTGGCTAAAGACAAAAGGGGGCATGTTTACTAAGATGCACTAACCAGTAGCATGTGGTGTGCCATGCACAAAGGGCACTGAGCTAAGGGGCATGCTTACTAAGCCTGGCAGTGGTAATGCATTTCTGGGATGCATTACCAGAGTGGGACTTCAAATTAACTGCAGGGGGGCATGTTCATCCTCCCCCCCCCTGCTGTTAGTGTAAGAATGCCACGCTTTACAGTGGCAAACAGGCCGCAGGTGCAACTAATGCAACTCACTGAGGTGGCGTTAGTTCCACCTGTGCTGCCAGCATCAGGAGCAGTTAGTAAGGGCCACTGATGCCCAAGTTAGCTGTGACACTCCAGGAACACCTCCACCTTGCCTAATTCCTGCCCCAAAGCATGCTACCTGGATATGATAGGGTTTTTAACATGGAGCCCCAAGCTACCTTTTAATATGGTGCCAAAACCATGCAGTAAATCCGCACTATGCTGGTAGCAAACATTAGTGTACATGCCCCTAACAGTGTGGGGCCATGCACTACTAATCCCACTCAAACTGGTTAGCACATGATTGGATGGGGATTGGGTGAGTTAGAGGCATGATGTGGGTGTTGACAGCACAGGTGTTTTAGGTATATATTATTTATTTATTTATTTAACAGGATTTTTATACCTCTTTATCATTTCAGTCAAAGTGGTACACACTGTAATTTAAACTTGGTAATGCACATTAAACAGTGACATTGATAACTTGGATTTGTCCTGAGGCAACAGAGGGTTAGGTGGCTTGCCCATGGAATACTGGAAGGAATTGAACCTTGCTCTTGTAATGCCCAAGCAAGTGTTTGAACCATTAGGCTACTCCTCCTCTCCTTAACATACACTACAAGCACGCACCTTATAAAATATGCCTCAAAGTCTTCCAGACATTTCACAAGAGAAGGTTTTTATGGCACCTTGTATCTGTATAAAGGGGCTTGTCCAAACTATAAACCTGCCAGAGTGCCTGTAAAAACAGAGTGAGTGGCCAGAATCCAAAACATCTTCCAGATGTGAATCTGCCATTATAAGCCAGCCTTAAAAATTGTATAATGTGCCAAAAAAGGTTTTATAGCTCTGCATATGCTAAGAGTCAAGACTAGCCAGTGTCAGACCAACACAGCAAGACAGTCACTCAGCCTAACAGGTACTAAAATCACTAAACATAAAAACAGAACCAAGTCAATATGATAATTGTAGAAACAGCCCTCCAAAACTAACAAATCAAAGAGTATTCATACGCCCCAATGTTCCCATTGGTCAGAGGGATGTGAAAATACCCTAAAAATAGCAGCATTTGTTCTGTATTTAAAAGTGCAAAAGACTACACATGTGGAAGATAATTCTATAACATCGTTCCTAGTTAACATGCGCTTTCACACTCATGCTTTACAACTATTTTATAAAGTCCAACATACAGGTATTTGACTTTATAGAACATTAGGGTAAATGGCAGAGAACAAGCCTTAGGTTTAGGCAGTAGTTCTCAACCCAGTCTTCTATGGATATTCTGAAAACCTGATTGGCCTGGTGGTCTCAGAAGAATGGGTTGAGAACCACTGAATCAAGGCATTATAAATTAGGCTAGCAGGGGCGGCAGAAGACCTTTTAATTTGAAGGGGCCCAAACTCTGCCCCAAGCTCCATCCTAACTCCACCTCCAGCACCACCTCACTGGCAGAGACTCTTCCTTTTCTGCCCATGGAGATCGGATCGCGGCTGGCAGACAGCAGGTTGCCCGCAGGGATCTCATCGCCCACAGGCAGAAGAAGAAGAGAAGCCGCAATTGCAGCAGTCCCTTTGTTTTCTGCCTGCGGGGATCTTTTCAGCTTGCTGCCTGTTACCGCAATTTTTGGTGGGGCCAGGGCATGCGTGGCCCATCCCTTTCTGACACCTATTTACGGTAGCCCCAGAGCTTGTTAAAATTATCATGTCTACTTTTTGCAAGTATGTGCATAAGTTACAGTATTCTGTAATCAATGGAGATCTTTTACCGAAGGACGCTAGCTATCAGCTAAATTGACCATCTTTTCTAAATGCAAATATGGGACACTCAATCAAGCTGAGGGTGTCAAAGTTAAGGAAAATAAAAAAATATATAATTACAATTTTAATTTTAACCCAAAATTTTAATGAACAGGCTAGATTTATAACTTTAGTAACAAATGTGCCAATCGGGCCTACTTGTACTTCTCTACAGAGTGAATTTTCTTCAAAATAGCAACATTTCCACTAAATCAACTCAAAATTGTACTTTACAATCATTAGACATTTGAGAGTCTACATGCAGGTTTTTTTTTTCTGTAGACCACACATTGTTCAGAATTGAAAAGTACCTTTCAGTTGGAGCATTAGAACATGGCAAACAAAAAAAATTCAACCAGTTTGCATATATTTTTATATGGTGCTTCATTACTTTTGAGGTGTCCAAACATCTTGTTTCATTTTTCGGCAACCATGGTGTCTGTTTTTTTTCCATTCTTGATCTTTTCCTTCAAAAACAAATGATTTAAAAGAAGAAAACTCATCAAACAGTTCAGTATCATTTACTACTGACTCTAGGCAAAACGTATTCTAAAGATGACTCTAGCTCACACCACTCTGGTTGTTTTTGAAGGAGAGTCCACAGTTTTTTCCCAATCTCCTGGAAGCGTGTGGTCCACTAACCCAAGTAATCAATGCAAGTGGTGTAGAAAGATGACACAGATTGCTTGAAATCTGCTTCATCAGTGCTGCTCTCTTCTTCAAGATCTTGTATCTTCTTTCTGATTATCAGAGGCAAGAACACTTCATTCTTCCTAGTTACTAACTTGTTTCTAAGGTCACTCATTACTCCAACCACCTCTATCATTGAGATTTTTTTGAGACTCAATTTTTAAAGTCACCTTTTGGAAAATCACTGCCTGACTGTGCAGAAAGTACAGCCAAGCCTCTGCTGATTTATTCTCAAAATGTTTTTGATGATAACTGGGTATTTTTCCTGACTCAGAAAATATGATTTCACTGGTTGGAACATTTTAATTAACCTCTCTATGGCTGGTAATAAAGTCAGCAACCTAGTATTATTGTATCCGAGGAGCTTTTTAACTCACTCTCAACAAAGTCACACACCTCTTTAAGTTCTTCATTTTATAAATGTGAAAATGATTGAATATCATGTCAACAATAACTTCAATATCAAATGGCAAGCATTCGGCAGCAGTGTTGATACAATTATGAGCAATTAAATGACTTCCTAAATCTTTGTGCAGCTTTTTTAAAATATTGCTACTGCCCCTCCTAGCAGCCCCACCAAAATTGCAATTGGTATTGCCAGCACACAATGCCAAAACTTTCGATCTTAGCCCATTGGACTCAACTGTATCAAGAATGCACTTGGAAATAATGTCTGAGGTTTCACCTTTAACTTCATAGACATCAAGAACTTTTACCTGATCCCCTTTCTCAGGAAGAAAGTACCTTACTAAAATAGGGCACACTTTAATGCTTCCATGGTTTGAGCAATCACAAAACACTGTTAAAAAACGTATCTCTTGTCTTGAGAGAATCAAGTGTCAGGTTTGAAAACATTACAGACAATTGCTTCCATTTTGGTTTGTACACAAGAGTATTTTTCATCGGGGGCGGAGCCTGCGCGAAGACGAGATGGCTGCTTGAGTGATTAGCTCCCCGGACCCCGGCAAGTATCCTGAGAGAAACGGAGAGTAAACGGAGCAAAGTGGAGGATAATATTAAGCTGGTTGTTTAGAAAGTAATGGCCAACCTCAAACCCGCAAAATTGGATTTCACGCCTGGGAGTAACTCGGGCTCCAAGAGGGCAAAGTCAGACCCCCTATCTCCGCACAAGATGGCGGCCACCCGGGAATCGGAGGAGCTGATGAGAGAGTTACTGGGGGAGATGCGCTCAGTGAAGGAGTTGGTGATGGCGAATGGAGAGGCGTTGGGGAAAGTGCAAGGCGAAATGCAGGACATTAGAGAACAAATGGAGAGGCTTACCAACAGGATGGATTCCATAGGGGCGTCGGTCGCTGCGCACGAGGAAAAGCTTGCACGTGTGGATAGGCTGGAGAGAAAGCTGGAGAAGTTGGAATTAAGCATGGAAGATGTCGCAAATCGAAATCGGAGAAATAATGTGCGCATGCTGGGAGTACCGGAGGGAGCTGAGGGGTCTGACATGATAGCGTTTCTAATAAAAACTTTACCCTCGTTGCTGCATATGAAGCTCCATGGCCCCATGGAAATTGAAAGAGCACATAGGATTCCTGCGCAACCAAATGTACATGCACGGGGCCCGCGACCGATTATTTTTGCCTGCTGCGATATCAACATGCAGTGCAGATCCTGGAGGCATCTAAATCTTTGCGGACAGTTGATTTTGAGGGGCACAAGGTCCTCTTCTTTCCTGATTTTTGTAGAGGGACCGTGGAAAAGAGGAAGCAGTTTCTCGCCCTCCGACCCCGGCTTCAACAGCTTCAGGCCCGATATGGGTTATTTTACCCCGCGCGTTTAAAAGTAACTCTCAATAACCAGACAAAGTCCTTTGATGTTCCGGCGGTGGCGGCTCAATATATTGAGGAACAAGAGGCATTGCAGATGAGCTAGCCATCTTCTTCTGGCTGAAGGACTCAGTGTTTTGCTTTCTACTGGGACAGAGGGCCTGGAGAGTGAATGGAACTTGGTCTGGGCTGTCCAGTGAAATCAGTGGTACATCGGGCTGCCCCTAGTTTGGAGCGGCTTGTAAGGTGTGCATGTGGCCCGGTACTGGTGGGATCAATGTGCTGCGGTATGGGGAAACTGTTTGCTATGTTGAGGGAAGGGAGATGGTCCCTTCTCCTTCTCATTTCTATTGTGTATTGGCTGGGATGGTTGGTGGAGTATTAGGAGGAAGGGGGGAGCATGATATACTCTAACATAATGCTATACTATAATACAATGTATATAAGTATCCTTGGGGGTTGTATATGGGGGATATGACTGTATGTTTGGGTGCAGGGGAGGTTGGCTTAAAAGTTGATAAGGGGTTCGTATTCATAGTTGCGGATGTTGTATTTGTGTCATAGCCAGTTAGTACTGAATGCTTAAAAAAGTAGTGTTTCTCGGGAGAAGCAAGTGTGGTACTGTAATATGTAAGGGGGGGGGGTTTGGTCTTCGAGGGCCATCTGTTTTTTTGTGTTTGCTCACCCATTATATTCATCTTGATGGAGACACAGTTGACACCTTGCAAGCCTAGTTCTGATACTCTCCGCTCGGTTGCCTCTGCAAATTGGGGGAAACGGGGTGCAGACCAGAAGGAACGGGGAATGGCTTTACCTTGACAACAATGGGTGGGGTTCGATGCCTATCTCTGAATGTTAAAGGGATAAATCACCCGATCAAGCGTAAAAAGATACTATTATATTGCCAGAAGCAAAGTGCTGATGTAATTCTTTTGCAAGAGACACATCTGTCGACCTGTGAAACACAAAAGCTTGCACAAGGCAAATACAGTCTAGTAGCCCATGCCCCCGCCTGCCTGAAAAAGAATGGAGTGGCAATTTTGGTCAGGAAGTCGCTCAAGCTTCAGGTTTTGTCCTCACGGGCTGACACGGAAGGCAGGTGGGCTGGGGTGCATTGTCTCATAGAAGGTCGACAGGTGTGTATTTTTACTGTATATGCTCCTAACAATGATAACCCTTCCTTTTTTAAGAAGTTAGCAGTGGCCATTCAGGAATATGCCAGTTATCCCTTAATTATAGGGGGAGATTTTAACCTGGTTCTTGATCCTTTAATTGACCGGAAGCCTAGCCAGCCGCGAAAAAGAGAAAGAGCCTTGGAAGTATTGCATTCCATCATGGACTCCTTTGGGCTGGAGGATATCTGGAGGTTGCATCACCCTACTGAGGCTGATTATACTTTTTTTTCATCTCCACATGGCTCACACTCGAGAATAGATTATTTTTTGGTATCTCAAGCGTTAGCTCAGAGTGTGGGTGAATCGGGAATCCTCAGTACGAGTGTCTCAGATCATGCGGCTGTAGTGCTGGACTTCGATCTTGTGGATGATTCCTGTAAGAAGGCGGCGTGGTTTTTTCCCAGATATTTGTTAACAGATGAGTCGTTTAAAGTATATCTTCGGGACACCTTGCATGAGTATTTTGCAAACAATCGGGTCAGTGATACCCCAGTATGGGCCTGGTGGGAAGCTTTTAAAGCATCAATGAGAGCTCAGATAACGAGTTATGTGATTGCTCAGCGCAGGGCTACTCGAGCTGAAGTGAGGGCCCTGGATCAACAGATACAGGCCGGAGAGCGGATCCTACAAAGGAAGTTTAGTACTAGGGTCTTGACTCAGTTGCAAAAGCTCAGATTTGCTTATAACACGGCTCTCAGTGCAGAAGTGGAAAGAGCTGTTTATCCTAGGCAAGTGCGATATCATGTGGAGGCAAATAAAGCAGGAAAAGTATTGGCTTCGCAACTCAAGCCCCGGGAAGAAAAAGCTCGTATTGCGGTAATAGAGGATGAACGCGTTGGCCCTCTTTATAAGGATCAAGAAATCTCAGATGCTTTCTCTGAGTTCTACCGCCAACTCTATGCGTCTGAGGGAATGTGTGAGAAGGCTGAGGCGCAGCGTTTTCTGAATCAGATTGCTCATCCCTGTTTATCGCCGGAGCAGCAGGCCGCCTTGGGCGCACCGATTCGACTGGAAGAGCTTACATTGGCTCTCACCGCAATGGAGAATGGGAAAGCAGCAGGCCCAGATGGTATTCCAGTTGAGTTTTATAAGCTGCTGGTGACAGAACTTGGGCCACAGTTGTTATTCTTTTATCACCAACTGCAAGAGCTAGACTGCCATGCTGGGGCCTTCACGGATGCCACAATAATTGTGCTGCCCAAACCCGGGAGAGACCTGAGCAAAGTGGGCAATTATCGTCCTATTTCACTCCTTAACGCTGACTACAAGTTGTACTCTTCTATTCTTGCGGCCCGCCTTAAGAGGGTTATGGAAGCGTTGATACATCCGGATCAATGTGGCTTTGTAGCAGGAAGATCCACTATGGATAACGCAAGGCTGCTCTGTAATGTCCTGGAGATCACTAATGGCTTGGACTCCCCTTACATCGGCCTCTCATTGGATGCTGAGAAGGCGTTTGACAGGGTGGAGTGGTCTTTCATGTTCCTAGTGCTGGAATGGTTCAAGTTTCCTCCTTCCTTCATCCGAATGGTACAGCTCTTGTACATCAAGCCGGTAGCTCGGATTCTGGCAAACGGGGTGCTGTCTCAAACTCTGACATTGTCCCGAGGCACAAGGCAAGGATGCCCTATGTCACCCCTGCTTTTCAACTTGGTGTTGGAACCATTGCTGCTTAAGTTGCGACAGGCCGATGAGATTAAAGGAGTAGCTATTGCTGACCTTCAGGTGAAGGCTTCAGCTTATGCTGACGATCTGTTGCTGTTCCTTACGCCGGAATCCATTTCGCCGGTGTTACATCAAATAGGAAGCTATGCTACTCTCTCTGGCTATAAAGTAAACTGGACGAAGTCGGTAGCGTTTCCCCTAAATAAATATGGGAATCAGTCGATGGTACAGCAGTTTGGATTTCAGTGGGAATCGTCGACGAGCAAGTACTTGGGTGTGCAAATTGGAAGTCATATTGATGAAATTCTTAACATAAATGGAGAACGTATGAAAGAAACAGCGCGTCTTTTCACAGTGAAATGGTCCCCTCTTCACCTTAGTTGGTGGGGAAGATTGGATTCTCTCAAGATGGTGTTGGTACCAAAGATAAACTACATTTTGGGAATGATTCCAATATTTTTCCCAGAGTCGCTATATAAGGAATTAGAGAGGATCCTGACCCGCTTTCTGTGGAATGGAAAGACCCCAAGAATTGCGCTGAAGAAGCTGAAGGCACCCAAAGAAGCCGGCGGGGTACAGTTCCCGGATTTTCTTCTATATCATCGGGCAGCAATCTTAAGTCAAGGGGCCCTCTGGACAGGGGCTGCTGGAGATGCCCAGAGACCCATTTGGTTGGAAGTCGAAGAACGCTTGGCCTCTCCGGTGCCCTTGAATCTATGTATGGGGATGTACATGATGAAGACCCTGAAATTAGGACGGGTATTTTTATCCACGCAGAAGGCCTATCATGATTTGTCGCTTTGCCTAGGGGGGGACAACCCCATCTCTCGCAGAATGCCACTGTGGAATAACTCTGATTTTCGAATAAATAAGCAGGTGGTATCCTGGAAAATCTGGCAACACTGTGGAATCTGGCGACTGGGGCAGCTGTTCAGGCATGATAAGTGGAAGAACTTTCAAATGCTCAAGGAGGAATACAACTTGCCACCGGCCTGTTTCTTCCAATGGCTACAATTGCAACACTGTGTGGGACAAAAGATAAAAAAACTTGCTTTGGTATCGGACAAGTGGGGTCTGGAGGAGTTTATCGGAGAGGTGGTTGAGCGGAATGACCGTGTGTCCAGTATATATGGATTCCTTCGGGGTAGGCTGCCAACGCAGCTTACCAGGCTACGGCAAACATGGGAAGAAGAGCTGGATGTCCAACTTCCTAAGGACCTTTGCTTTGCAAAATGGGGGCCGCTAGTGAGGCCCTCTCGCTCAGCCTCCCTCACTCAATCAATGTTCTTTTTTGCGCACCGGGCTTTTTTGACACCGATCAGAGTGGCCAAGTGGAGTGCTGGTGCGTCTCCACACTGTTGGAACTGTCATAAGGAGGATGGCACGTTGCGACATATGATTCTGGACTGTATAACCTTGCGGGAATACTGGGGGGCTGTCTGGAAGAGGATCCAACAGGTGCTGCTCTTTACTTATCCATTATCCTGGAAGATTGTAGTGTTGAGAGCAGCTGCTGAGATACCTAACATGAAGAAGGACAATTTTTTTGTACTGAACTTTATGCTGGCCATCGCTATAAAAGTCATACTTATGAGGTGGAAGGACCCAGTGAAGTTAAGCTGGGTACACTGGTGGAACTTAGTATGTCTATATAGCCGATATGAGAAGGCTTATGATCATATTTATGCCTCTAGGGGTATACAGGGGGGTGATGATAAATGGTCTGCTCTAGATAGATATTCGAATGTTGGCGGTTGCTGAGCGGGGAAGGGGGCGGTCTAGGCTTGCAAGGTGTCAGGGGGTGTGGCGGGGAGGGGGGTACAGGGGGAAAGATGGGTATGCAAGGGTGCCGTGCTTCTGGCACCCTTTTGAATGATAGTGTATTTGTATTCTTTTTGGTTTAAGTTCTGTTTTGTTGTGTTTTTATGTCTGTGTTGGAAAATATAAAAATATTGAATTTAAAAAAAAAAAAAAAAAAAAGAGTATTTTTCATCAAAACATTTTTTCAACAATTTTGAAGTACAGTCTGATGACCAAAACAAATGGTTGTGGACAACAAGTGATAAGCCCATGTACCTTCAGTTGTAGCCAGTGACTGATTTTTCTCATCAAAAGTTTGACTTAAAAAATAAAAGAAGCACTTAACATCTGCTGTCTTGTGTTTGTCCATCCTTAGCTGCTGAACAATGTTTCCTTTTCCTGCATGTGCGATTGAAAAGGAAGATTGGCATTTGTTACAAAACACCTTGCTATCACCAGAATGTTTCTTAATGAATGGGAATTCATTTTGTAGTTGGTCATTAAAAACTTACTTTCTTTTTGGCATTTTTAAAATGAAAATAAAGTCTAAAGACAAAATAGAAACACACACTCTAGGCTAAGAGCCTACACAGAAGACGGAATCAATGAAATCATCTGACCACTGACCATGATACTGATACTGATATTGGCCCCAGGATCATAGGTGCCAGCTCTGTGGGTGCTGTGTGTGCTTGAACACCCCTAATATTTTCTCCTGTAGGTCTGTATATCTGTAGCAAAAAAATCCCACCATACTCCAGAGCTGCAGGACAGGGGATAATGGAAGGTTTCTGTATTCTAGCTACTATTCCAACCTCCACTGCTCCCTATTGGCTGACTGTGTGTACTGAAGCCTATTGGCTGGCTTTGTCTGACTAATGGTTGCCTGTGCCCTGGGGAGGAAGCAGACCCCAGGGAGGAAGCCGAGCCAAATTTGCCAGATGTTCTGAGGACTCAGGAGTTTAGGACCGGCAATCATCTAAATTATTTTAGGATCCTAAAACTTTGTAAAGTAGCTGTCTTAGTCCAAATGATGTCCAAATTATCTGGGTATTTTTTAGATTTTAGATCTATAGCTTACCAATGCTCCCCCCTCACTGTGCAGAGTAAGTGGTAAGTTGGAAAGGTTGCACTAGTCACAGGAAGGATGGGCTGATTTTCTGCACAGGGTCTGGGAGAAAGTCAGTGGAATAAGTGGGTTTCTTTGTAGGGATGAGTGGGATTGCTGAGAAAGAGTAGAAATGTAAGAGAAAGGGGGAAAAGTGTGAGGAGGCTATTGCAGACTGAGAAAAAGAACTGGTAGCAAAAGCAAGAACTGGGGGCATTGAAGTAGAGCAGGCATGTCCAAAAGGTAGATCGCGGAGGGGTCAGAGGTAGATTGCCAGCACCACTTGGCTCCATCTCTCCAGCAGCTCACCCCATCGCTAGAAGAGAGCTTGTGCTGGCAGGTCATCTGCCGAGGGCTTGCCGCCGCTGCTGATCCTTTGCCTGTCTTTTTTCCCTGCCTGGGGGAATCTTGCCTGCAGGTGTATTGGGTGTGCTTCTTGTTTTCGTGGCAATAGTTTGTGGGGGGCCGCCACCCACGTCCCACGAAGAGACGCCACAGGCACGGCATCATACCTGGTCTCCTGCCTCTCAGAATCACCCATTCCTGCCCCTGCCCCAACACCCCTTAGAAGTGTGTTATATACCGGGTGATATCCATTCACCCAGGCTTTACCTGAATACACTTACCGTATTAGTTGTGTCGTGTGCTGGTCATTGGTCACTTTATAGTTCGCTTTCATTAAACGTTTTTGGGCAGACACGACAAAGTGTCAAGAATTTGGTGATTTTGGCTGGCTTTTCCAATTTTGTTCTAACTTGCCTATGCCTTGCCTTTGAATTGGTTCAAACCACTGTGACTTTTGTTTGCCTCTGCAATTTTATTTTGCCTAGCCTTTGCGTTGATTCTACACTGTGTGCAGAATTTATTAAATCGCGTGTGGTGGTATTTGAACTTGTTTGGCGGTATTTGATTTTAACAGGTTTGCTGGACAGGTGTTTGAGTTTTTTTGATGATTGTTTGGTGGTATTTGATTATTGGTGCCAGTATGATGAATTCTTATTTTTAATTTTAGAACTGCATGTGTGGTTTTGGCATCTCCAGTCCTTGTATTGCACATCATCCAGAGGTCTTCAGTTCCTGTTGATCTTTAATACTTTGGGACAGTGACAGTTTTGGACCAGATTCAGCAAGTGTTTATACTAACTTAGCAGATTTGGCCTTCTTACATCCAGCCACCCCAGTATAATGAATATGAGTGTGCCAAAGAAGAGCAAAACCTACCACTTTCATGATGAATGGGAAATGGACTACTTCCTCATCATGGTGAAAGACAAGTGTTGTTGTCTAATTTGTAACGCCCCAGTATCCTTGCCCAAAAAGTGTAATCTGGAACATCATTATAAGGCTCTGCATAACAATAAGTTTGATGCTGATTTTCCACCCAAAAGTGAAATTCGTAAACTGAAGCTCAAAGAACTTAAATCGAAATTGGCTACTCAGCAACAGTTGATGGCGAAGCCGAGGTCACATTCGGTCAATGCAACCATAGCATCCTTCAAGGTCAGCAACCTGATTGCAAAGAAATGCAAACCTTTCACTGAAGGGGAATTTGTAAAATATTGTTTTCTTGAAGCAGCTGACAATCTTTTTGAAGGATTTAAAAATAAGGAAGAGATCATAGGTGCTATTCAAGATGGACAATTGTCAAGAAACACCGTCGTGCGGCGAATAGAAAAGATGTGTGTAGACACAACTGAACAATTGTTGGAGGATGTTTCAAATTGTTGTTGTTTTCTCACTCCAACTGGATGAATGTACAGACATAAGAGACATAGCCCAGTTACTAGTGTTTATCCGGATGGTTTTTGAAGACTTCAGTGTTAAAGAAGAACTACTTGGAATGATTTCTTTAAAAGGGAGAACTACCTTTCAGGAAATATTCAGTTCTTTCCATTCTTTTGTGACAAAGTGTAATCTTCCATTGCATAGACTTGTTTCCATCACTACTGATGGAGCAAGAGCAGTGACAGGTGAGGTTAACGGTTGCATAGCCCTCTAAAGACAGCATGACAACTTCCCAGATTTTCTTTCTTACCACTGCATCATTCACCAGCAAGTTTTGGCAAGCAAGAGACTCGATATAAAGACTGTCATGGACATCACTTTCAAAATTGTAAATTCAGTTCATGGAAGATCACTTCAAAGATGGCTTTTCAATCGTACCCTTGATGAAGGGTCAGCGGAAATCATTTTGCACACAGATGTAAGGTGGCTAAGTAGGCAAAACTTTCTGCAAAGATTTTGTGATTTGCTGAATGAAATAAGAAGTTTTTTGAAGGAGAGGAGAGATGACCAAGCAGAGTTGGAAGATGAGGAGTGGTTATGTGATCTGGCATTTTTTGCTGACTTTACAGGTGAACGAAGTGATATGAACCTTGAACTACAAGGTAAAAGCAAATGCATTGGAGAGATGATGAGTACAGTTTCATCCTACAAGAGCAAATTTGAGCTAATGATGACTGACCTTGCAAACAACACTTTTGATCATTTTCCTAATACACAGGACCATCTGGGACAATACCCAAATTTTGTTTTTCAGAACGAGAAGTATGTGACAGAAATCTGTTCTGTTATCCAGGAATTCAAAAATAGATTCTGTGACTTCCAAAAAATTGGAACAGTTGTGGAGTACTTGTCATACCCATTCAAAGCAGATGTGGACATTAAAGAAACTGCAGCTGCTATCAGTAAAAATTACTCATTGAACAAGCCATCTCTTGAAAATGAAATATTAACCCTTAAAAATGACATTTTTCTCAAGACCCGTGCGCAAGAATAGTTTTGGAAGCTAGTGCCTAGAGACAAATTAACCAACTTGAGAAGATGCAGTGAAGCTGTACACTCCTGTTTCGGTTCAATGTATTTGTGTGAATCTGCGTTTTCCCATCTGAAAATGACAAAGAGTACACAACATTCCAACATGACAGATGAACATCTCCAGGATTCCCTGAGACTGGCCCTCACGCAATATTCACCCAACTTCAAAAAGCTGGTGAATGAAATGCAGGCTCAGACGTCTCACTAATGAGCAAGAACGAAATATTAAAGATTGTGCAAGAGCAGTCTGGATCAATACTCGACCTAAATGTAACACAAATTACTCAATAAAAGTTAAATAAAGTTATTAAAACAATTAAAGTTTTTACTCAATGAAACTTTAAGAAAAAATGTACTTTCCATTTCCCCTCACAATTCTTACTGGATCTTCGTCTCTCTGTTTTGTTTTTGCTTAATTTGCTTAACAGCTGATCACATCCAAGTAAATGACAGAAGGTTCATTAAATATGGGGGGGGGGGGGGAATCCTCCAACTTTATTGGGATCAATTTTAATTTGAAACTAATTTGAAACTTAATTTTCATGGTGGTAGATCACCGGCACTTTTGGCTGGAAAAAGTAGATCACGACCTGTTCGAAGTTGGACATGCCTGATGTAGAGGATGCAGAAGCAGCACTGCACCAGTAGACAGTCAGAGACAGAATCTGTCTGAAACTTGCTAGTGTGCATGTGTGTACCTGATTTGGGGGGTGGGGGATGGATGAATTCATGCCCATGTGTTTGTGACTGAAGTACGATAGAGTGCATGCATGTGTATATGTTTCTATGTCTCTGATGGAAATGGTCTCATATAAATAGAGTTTCCCTTTGAAAATTTCAGCTGGAGTGAAGTTGTCCGCTGGTACAAAAGTGGAGGAAAGTAGGAGTGGGACACATGTTTTAAAATAGGGGACATTTAGGTGGCCCAACCAAAGTAATACAATTCCAGGGACAAATCCTTAAAATAGGGGACTGTCCTGTGTAATACAGGATGGATAGTCACTTTATATCAGCGCGTGTTAAGGCATGCCCTGAAGGCACATTAGGACACACGTTGACAGCTACATGGGGCCATGAAAGCACAGGCTGATTTCTGCACTGTGAATGGCACATTTGGGGGATAAGGGGGCAGGTTTGTGGAGTGAGCGTAGTGAACATTGCACAGTTAGCACAGTGTAAACACTGTGCACTGTGACCCTTGCAATTAGTGTGGGTTCATCTAAGGTCACCTCAATAGGTGGAGTTAAGTACAGCCGTGCTATTTGTATGACATGTTAGGATGCAGGGCTCCATGTTATCTGCCGTGAACATGCTTTCTTTTTTTTTTTCTTTATTTATATTTTCTAACAAAATACAAACATAAGAGAAAACCAACTTGCAGTAAATCAAAATACACAATTCTTCTCTATAACATGAGATAAGAAAAAGGCTAATCACAGCCCACCCCACCCTGTCCCTCCCATTACCATGCAATCATCGGAGGCTATATAAAGAAAACACAAAACAACTACAAGCCTGCGAGACCTACAAGGGCTATAGAAGAGCAACCACTCCACTACATAAGAAATGAAAAGATTTGTCTAATAACCGTTAACTATATCTCATATCATGCTTTAGAGATGTAATTCTGTAGGAGTTTCCACTTAAGAAAAGAGGAAAGAGTAAGGAAACTATCACATCATGGTATTTGCGCATATATGTAGCATGAGCACAAGCGTCAGCTAAGCTCTGCTGTATGCTTCCAGCTAGAAATAACGAGATGTAGGGTCACTCCCGACATGAAGTCAATTAAAACTGATAATCTCTCTGTAATGACGAGATGCAAATTGCTGATTGAGAAACAACCCCAGACTAGGAGAGAGTGGCCCAGAATCCCAGTATCTCTTTAACACGGTTCCATATTGAAACCCAATAAGACTGAATGTTAGGAAAATCATACACCACATGTCTCAAAGTGCCGACATCTCCTTGATGAGACTAACTCTCATTCCCAGCTGCCTTATTCCATTTATCAACCCTTCAATAGGCAATCCTCTTTAGGAATTACATTTGCTAATTGTTGAAAAGCCTTCTGAGTATCCAATATAACCCTATGAGAATTCAACCTCCCAACAGACACCATGCTAGGAAGTAGATTCTAGAGGAAAGGAGTATTTAATCTCTCTTCTAGTTCAAGCCATACTGAACGCAAACCTACGGCCCCCTCCACCCATCGCGGATCTTGTTTTAGTAAAACAACAATAACACAGTGCTAGGCCTGAAAATCAGGGCCTCTTTTAAAGATTTAAGTTTCTTGAGAGCAATTCTAGACGGTTTATTTTCCATAGAAATTGAACTAAAATCCTTTCACTTTGATGATAGACTTTGCTTGTAAGAAGGACTGGTAACATTTCTACTATATAATTCACTTTAGGAGTGATAGTCATTTTTAGAGCTTCAAGACGACCCCACCATAAGATCATAAGATATGCCATACTGGGTCAGACCAAGGTCCATCAAGCCCAGTATCCTGTTTCCAACAGTGGCCAATCTAGGTCATACATACCTAGCAGTTTCCCCAAAAGACACAGGTTCCGCAATGCTTGTACTGGGTCAAGCACTGATATCCTGGGTCCCTTCTTAATAATGGTTTAAGGACCTTTCCTCCAGGAACTCGTCCAAACCTTTTTTAAACCCAGCTACACTAACAGCCTTTACTACATCCTCCGGTAACAAATTCCAGAGTTTGATTACACGTTGAGTGAAAAAATATTTTCTTTTTTTAGTCTTAAATAGTTTACCCTGTAGCTTCATTGTATGTCCCCTAGTCTTTCTATATTCTGATAATGTAAACAATCGATTTACGTTTACCCGTTCCACTCCGTTCATTAATTTATAGACTTCTATCATATCTCCCCTCGGCCGTCTCTTTTCCAGGTTAAAGAGCCCTAACCTTTTTAGCCTTTCTTCATAGGAGTATCCTTCCATCCCCTTTACCATTTTGGTAGCTCTTCTCTGAACCTTTTCTAATAATGCTATATCCTTTTTAAGATACGGCGACCAGAATTGCACACAATATTCAAGGTGCCGTCTCACCATGGAACGGTATAGAGGCATTATAATATCTTTCGTTTTATTTTCCATTCCTTTCCTTATGATACCTAGCATTCTATTTGCTCTCTTGGCTGCTGCTGCACACTGGGCTGAGGGTTTTAACATGTTATCCACAATGACGCCTAAATCTTTTTCCTGGGTGGTGGTTCCTAATGTGGAACCTTGCATTGTGTAACCACAGTTTGGGTTGTTCTTCCCTAGGTGCATAACTTTGCACTTGTCCACATTAAATTTCATCTGTCATTTTGATGCCCAGTCTTCCAATTTATCAAGATCCTCTTGCAATTTTCCACAATCCTCTTGGGTTTTAACAACTTTAAATAGTTTTGTGTCATCTGCAAATTTGATAACCTCACTCGTTATTCCTCTTTCCAGGTCATTTATGAATATGTCAAAAAGCAGCGGACCCAGCACAGATCCCTGGGTACACCACTATTCACCTTTCTCCATTGGGAAAATTGGCCATTTAGCCCAACCCTCTGCTTTCTATCTTTTAACCAGTTCCTGATCCACAGTAGTACCCTGCCTCCTATCCCATGACTCTTTAGTTTTGCCAAAAGTCTCTGATGAGGGACCTTGTCAAAGGCTTTCTGAAAGTCTAGATAAACTATATCAACCGACTCACCTTTGTCCACCTGTTTATTCACACTTTCAAAAAAACAAAACAGATTAGTAAGACAAGATCTTCCTTGTCTAAAGCCATGTTGGCTGTCTCCCATTAGGACATGACTATCTACATGCTGAGTAATTTTATTCTTTATGATGGTTTCTACCATTTTTTTCAGTACTGACATGAGGCTCACTGGTCTGTAGTTTCCTGGATCATCCCTGGAACCCTTTTTAAAAAATTGGTGTTACATTGGCGATCCTCTAATCTTCAGGTATTAGAGATGATTTTAATGATAGTTCACAGATTACTAATAGCAGGTCTGCAATCTCATATTTCAGTTCTTTCAACACCCTTGGATGTATACCATCCAGCCCAGGTGAGTTGCTACTCTTCAGTTTATTTAATAGTTGTAATACATCTTCCCAATGTATTGATATTTCCTTCAATTCTTCCACACCTTTAAATACCACTTCAGTCATGGGTAACATCCCTACATCTTCCTCAGTAAAGACCGAAGCAAAGAATTCATTCAGTCTCTCCACTATCGCCTTGTCACCTCTTAGTGCCCCTTTAACTTCTCTATCATCTAATGGACCAACTGACTCTCTCACAGGTTTTTTGCTACGAATGTACTTGAAAAAAATCTTTATTTTGCGTTTTTGCTTCCGCAGCAAGCTTCTTCTCAAATTCTCCCTTTGCCTGCTTTATCAATGCCTTACATTTGACCTGCCAGTGCTTGTGCTGTTTCCAGGTTTCGTCGTTTGGCTCTTTTTTCCATTTCCTGAAAGATGCTTTTTTGGCAACAACAGCCTCTCTGACCTCACCTTTAAACCATGCTTGCAGTTTTTTGGACTTCCTTCTACTTTTCTTAAAGCGTGGAATACAGCTGGTCTGGGCTTCCAAGATAGTATTTTTCAACAACACCCAAGCTTGATGTAAGTCTTTAACCTTTGCAACTGCTCCTTTTAGTTTTTTCTTAACTATTTTCCTCATTTTATCATAGTCTCCCTTTCAAAAGTTAAAAGGTAGTACTGTGGATTTCCTTACTATCCCTCCTGCACTAATTAAATCAAAGGCGATAATGCTATGATCACTATTGCCAAGTTGTCCCAACACCCTTATCTCTTGCACTAGATCTGGTTTTCCACTAAGGACTAGGTCTAATATGGCTTCCCCTCTGGTCGGTTCATGAACCAGCTGCTCCAAGAAGCAGTCATTTATGGGGAGGCGGAGCCAACTGCTGAGGGAGATGGTCGCTTAGCCCGGTAGCTCCCGGCTGAATCCTTTCTGAATCCTGCCCTCCCTCCTTATATATATCATTAGCGGGTACCTCTCTCGGTCGCTTACTGCGGAGGTGGGATTATGGCGGTCAGCAAGCAGACCAGGCTTGAATTCGGAGCCGGCTCAAACCCCAGTGTAAAAAGATCAAAACCCGACCCTCCGTCCCCTCTCAAGATGGCGTTGACACGTGAAAACCCAGAGGGCCTACAGGAGCTCCTCCAAGAGATCAGGGCGGTACAGGAGATGGTAGCTGCAAATGGGGAGACTTTAGCTGTCGTCCAAACAGACATCATCGAGCTAAAAGAGCTAAAGGATCAACTGGTGGCGATCTCGTCTAGAGTGGCGGAGGTTGAGAACCGCGTGGCCGCTCATGATGAAACGATAGCAGTGGTGGCGAAACATGCGAAATGGATTGAGGCCCTTGAGAGAAGCCTAGAGGACCTTAACAATCGGACGCGCCAAAATAACATTCGGGTGCTTGGAATACCGGAAGGCGCTGAAGGTACAAACATGGTTGTCTTCATGGAAAAAACGCTTCCCAAAATCCTGCGGCTCAATTTTTCTCCTCCACTTGAAATAGACAGAGCCCACAGGGTGCCGTCGCAGGCTAACCCTCATAGCCGATATTCGAGGCCCATCATACTCCGGGTACTCCGTTACTCTCAAGTAACACAGATCATGCAGGCGGCCAAGGCTGGATCTCCGTTAAAATTCGAAGAACACTCAGTGGCTTTTTTCCCAGATTTCAATAAACCCACTGTGGAGCGCCGCAAGCGTTTTCTAGCTTTGAGACCTAGGCTTCAGAGTCTTCAGGCCCGTTACGGGCTTTTCTTCCCAGCTCGGATGAGGGTCACCCTCCACAATCAAACCCGCACTTTCGAGGATCCATCTGCCCTTCAAGCGTTCCTGGATGAGAAAGAAGCTGAAGTGATGCGGTGATTTCCCCTCTCAATCGGGACTTTCTTTTTTCATGTGGGAAGCAGGTCTCATACTTGGTAGGGCTTATAGCTCTAGCTGCCATGCTGTGTTGGACTTTATGTCTGAGTTTTCCTCTTGTCCCCCTTGGTATTCACCTGGCTGTGTTTTACTGTCTGAATTTATTTGTATTGTGATTCAGGGCATATATGCTGGGAAAGAGTGAGGACATTTATGATGTTGGGTCATATCTGTTTTTCTTTGGGCCTGGTCTTCCCCAAGGCTGTCCAGTGTGGGTAAATTGCATGCTATAGGTGGTGCAGGGACAGAGGGGTGCTTTACCTTTATTTTTCCTCTGGTTTGGTGAATTCAATCAGGATAATGCTTTAATCATGATATGTATTTACTAAGGGATGGGATAAATAGAGGGTTACAACTAAAAAAAAAAACAAAAAAAAAACAAGTGGGGGAGGTAGTCGCGGGTATTTTTCTATCTGTTTTTGTTCCTGAAAGGGGGGGAGGGGCTAGTAGGGTTTCTTTACCTGCTGTCTTAATACCAGCGGGGCCGGGTTGGGTGTCTGTTTTTGTCCCTCGGCTCTGGCTCACCCTTTTTCTTTTCTTTTGTGGGGGGTGTGTGTCACCTCGGTGTGTTTGAAGTTGTTTGTGGGGTTTCATTGTTTTAGGTTGGACCTTGTAAGTATGAGTGAGAGCAATGGAATAATGGTTGATGGCTACTACTCCTGGTAAATATACAGCGAGACCTCTCAAATTTCTGTCTCTAAACGTGAAGGGCATTCTGAATCCGGCTAAGCGGAAAAAATCCTGCTTTATTGTAAGAAGGAAAGGGCGGATGTTGTTCTCCTCCAGGAGACTCATCTCTCGTCTGTCGAAACTTTGAAATTGGGAGTAGGGCCATTTATGGTGGTGGGCCACTCGCCTGCTTGGAGGAAAAAAAATGGAGTAGCCACGTTGGTCCTCAAATCTTTGGCACCAGTGATTGAGCATGTCAAATCTGATTCGGAGGGCAGATGGGCCAAGTCCTTCATTCAGGTGGAGAGTCAGAAAATAGCTCTTATTAATGTTTATGGCCCCAATCATGAAGATGTGCAGTTTTCCCATACTCTCGACGAGGAGATACAGGAGTGGGCTGCCTGGGATACAGTTTTGGGTGGGGATTTTAACCTCGCGTTGGATCCCTTGTTAGACCGGCAACCGTGCAGATCCCTAAAACAATCAAGGGCACATACTGCTTTACTTTCTCTAATTCAGTCTTGTGCGTTATCTGACATCTGGCGATTGCAGCACCCAAAAGATAAAGATTATACCTTCTACTCCATACCGCACGGTTCGCATTCTCGCATTGATTTCTTTTTAATATCTAAATCTTTGGTTCCCTCGGTTACACACTCTGAGATTTGTAGTACCCACATATCCGACCATGCAGCTGTTACCTTCTATGTACAATTAGGTGTGCCTCCTAATAGGAGCTCCTCCTGGTTTTTTCCGAGAGAACTATTAAATGATTCGGATTTCATTAAGGCTATTAAGGTTGCAATTCAGAGATACTTTGAAATAAATCTTCCCCAGGATACGTCTGGGTGGGCTTGGTGGGAGGCCTTCAAGGCCTCAATACGTGCTGAGTGTACTAGCTACAAAATCAAGCTCGATAAACAAAGGAAGGCATGTTTACAGAGTCTAGATGCCCAAATCCGTGCGGGGGAGAGACTACTGCGAGATAAGTCTGATCCCTGGATTCTCGTGCGACTTCAGAAATTGAGATATCAATACAATTCTATTATCTCCTCTGAGGCGGCGAGGATAACTAATGACCAACAATCTAAATACTATATCGAATCCAATAAAGCTGGGTCCCTCCTTGCGCGTACTCTTAGGCCTAGACCTCCTAAAAGAAGTATTGAGGCTTTGGCCGACGACAACCAATCGCTGTGCACAAGCTCGGAAGCGATAACCGAGGCGTTCAAGTCTTTTTATGCTCAGTTATACATCTCCGAAACTCAAGCTGACCCAGACGCCTTTCAAGCTTTGTTTGGGCAAATTCCACACCCTTCTTTGTCTACCTCCCAAATGGAGGGTCTGGAGTCCCCCATTAGTTTGGGGGAGATCAGGGAAACATTGCTCGGGCAATCTCATGGGAAGGCTGCTGGCCCGGATGGGCTTCCTTCTGAATTTTATCAGACTTTCATGATAGAGCTATTACCCTTTTTGCAACAATATTTTCATATTTTAAGTGCACAACTGCCGGCTACTGGCTCCTTCAGTGAGGCGACA
The DNA here is from genome assembly GCA_033557465.1 of Ichthyophis bannanicus. NCBI lineage: Eukaryota > Metazoa > Chordata > Amphibia > Gymnophiona > Ichthyophiidae > Ichthyophis > Ichthyophis bannanicus. The sequence goes on along the minus strand of CM066034.1, from coordinate 618,025,608 downwards.
ATCGTTGTCTTAGAAAAACCTGGTCGGGATCCTCAGAAAGTGGGAAACTATTGTCCTATATCTTTATTAAACGCGGATTATAAATTGTTTGCAGCTATCCTTGCTCGTCGATTGGAGAAGGTTGCCCCTTACATTATTCATCCGGACCAGTGTGGTTTCATTACAGGGAGATCCTCTGCGGATAATGCCCATCTCCTTTTGAACCTTTTGGCTGTATCTGAGGGCTCAAATCTCCCGGTGGTTGGCCTTTCAGTTGATGCCGAAAAGGCTTTCGATCGGTTAGAATGGTTCTTTTTGCAGCAGGCTATGAAGTGGTTTGGGTTTGGAGATGAGTTTCTGCGCTTTGTACAGGTATTATATGCCCATCCCTCAGCTCGCATACTTGCCAACGGGTTGTTATCTACTTCTTTTCCTTTATTTAGGGGAACACGGCAGGGTTGCCCTCTTTCCCCTCTTTTGTTTAATATTGCATTGGAGCCATTGGCCTTACTTCTCAGACACTCAAGCAGGGTTCATGGTATCCGCATTGGGGATATTCACCTCAAGCTATCTGCGTATGCGGATGATCTCCTGCTGTTTCTCCAACCCGAGTCGGTAGGGGAGGTTTTAGAGCTTATTGCATCCTATTCAAGGCTGTCTGGGTATAAAATTAATTGGAACAAATCGGTAGCTTTTCCCTTAAATAGACTGACTTTCTCTTCCATGTTGTCTCAGTTTCCATTCAAGTGGGAAGATAAAGCGATAAAATACCTGGGAGTAAAGTTTGCCTGCTCCTTAGAAGACATGTTACTGATAAATTGTAAAGATATGCTAGAAATGGTCACTTCTTTCACCTCCAAGTGGTCCCCTCTGCATTTATCTTGGTGGGGCAGGCTTGACTCCCTGAAAATGGTCTTGGTGCCAAAGCTAAATTATGTTTTGGAGCTGTTGCCTCTACACTTGCCTAACAATTTCTACCGAAAATTGGAGAGACTGTTGGTGGATTTCCTATGGCAGGGCAAGCCCCCTAGGATTGCGACCTCTAAATTAAAGGCGAGTAAACTTAATGGGGGTATACATTTCCCTGATTTCCGTTGGTATCATATGGCTTTTAAGTTAAAGCAAGGTATGGAATGGTGGTCCCCTAAGGAGGTAGGGATGAGGCCCTCCTGGCTAGATGTGGAGGAACAATTGGGTTTTCCCATCCCTATGGCTCTGTGGATGGGTATGCGCTTCGCAGACTCGCTCATCCGCCTTCCGATTATACAGGCCACTCAGGAGGCTTTTAATTTTGTAGACAGGCAACTAGGAGTGGGGGGTTGCTTCTCCTCTCACCTACCGCTTTGGTATAATCCCAAGTTTAAAATTGGGCAGAGGGTGATTGTGTGGAAAGGATGGATAGACAAGGGAATCTGGACGGTTGGTCAGCTTGTTCATCAGGGTCGTTGGAAACCCTTTGAGGATTTGCGCTGTGAATTTGGCCTACCAAGGAGTTGGTGCTTCCAATGGCTCAAACTCAAGCATTGTATTGCTCAAAGGGTGGGAGATCCTCGCCTACTGAATGATCAGTGGGGGTTGATACAGATGATGGAAAGTTGTCGCTCTTTGAAGGGTATAGCCTCCAATTTCTATGCCCTTATAAGGGATAATGCGGGTCACTCTCTGGTAGGGTTGGAGAAATCCTGGGAGTCGGACTTGGGCGTATCTGTATCTGCCTCGTCCTGGTGCCAAATATGGAGGCAGGTGAATAGAGTGTCGAGATCTGCAGCTCTCTCCCAATCACTGTTTTTTCTAATGCATAGGGCGTATTGTACGCCGGTTAGAGTCACTAGATGGTGTCCCAACACAAATAATAAATGCTGGTCCTGTGCAGGTGGACCCGCCACGTTGAAACATATGTTCTTCGATTGCCCGTTTGTCCAGCAGTTTTGGAGGCAGGTCTGGGAGAGGATCCAAAGAGTGCTGTGTTTTCAAGCACCTCTGTCATGGAAGAATGTAATATTACGTTCACTTACCAAACTCATCCAATCCGTCCCATCAAATAGAAATAGGAGACATGCAGCATTAAACTCACTAACAACCCCAAAGGCTATAACAACGTGCAGCCTATCAACATCAAACAGAGCTTTCATGTTTAGCGCACCAAAATACTGGAATGCTCTCCCACCTGATCTCCGCGCCATAACCGACCTAACCCAGTTCAGAAAGGCCCTTAAACTGCACCTTTTCATCAAATACTACCCTACATGAACCGTAACATAACAGCCTCACCCTAGTATAATCCACAATATCCCTCTTGTTCCAAGCAGCACTGCTAATTTTATGTAAATAGTTCGAGCATGCTATCTATCTAATAGATTAATACTCCATGTAAATAGTGTAAATAGTTCTCCCATGTTATCCAAGTTGATACTCCTGTTATATGTAATACCAAACAGCCTGTTGTTCTGGTTTCTTTCTGTTATTTGTAAACCGCGCTGATGTCAAAGAGTGCGGTATATAAGAAGTTGAAATAAATAAATTGAAGTTGAAATAAATACAGTAGAAGGAGTAGCTATGCCAAGGACAAAGGTCTTTTTGTTTAACTTCATGATGGCAATTGCTTTGAAACTTATTGTGTCCCATTGGAAGGATTCTTCCATGCTAAATGTATATCAATGGTGGTCTCTGCTATGTCTTTATGCCAAGTATGAGAAAGCCCATGAGCAGAGGCTTCGCCATGGTGGAAAGCACTTTTGTTATATCTCACCCATTAACAAATGGCAATACCTGGACGAGTATGCTGCAGGGGCGGGATGTTCGGGGGTCTCTCTTTGTTTGTAGCATTTAGAGCCATATTAGTGATGTTGTCTTTAGTTTCTCTCTTTCTTTGTCTTTCTCTCTCTTTATCTTACTCTGCATAGTCCAACCTAGGGAGGGGGGGGGGGAGAGAGGGATTTAGTTTTAGTGTTGTTTTCTTCTCTCTCCGGGGTTTATCAGTCTTTTGTTGTCAGTGACAATTATATATATATTTTTATGATGTGCTGGGTGTCGCTGTTTTTGGTCGGTTGTTTATCTGTTCCAATTGGTTTATTGTATCACTGCTTGTGCATTTTGTAACGTTTGATGTGAAAATCAATAAATACAAATTAAAAAAAAAAAAAAAAAAGAAGCAGTCATTTATTTCATCTAGGAACTTTATCTCCCTAGCATGTCCTGCCGTGACACTGACCCAGTCAATACCGGGGTAATTGAAATCACCCATTATTATTTCCACGCTGTAACTTTTGTTAGCTTCCTTGATTTCTTTGAGCATTTCATCATACATTTGTTCATTCTGGCCAGGCGGTCGATAGTACGCCCCCACCGCCATCGCCTTCCCCTTTTTACATGGAATTTCAATCCATAGAGATTCTACAGCAAATCTTGTTTCCTGCAAAACTTTAATCCTTTCTGACTCAATGCCCTCTCTAACATAGAGCGCAACCCCTCCACCAATTTGATCAGCTCTATCATTACGATATAATTTGTACCCAGGTATCACAGTGTCCCACTGGTTGTCCTCCTTCCACCATGTCTCTGATATTCCAATCATATCTAACCTCTTATTTAGTGCTATATATTGTAACTCTCCCATCTTATTTTTTAGACTTCTAGCATTTGCATACAAGCATTTTAGAGACTGTATTTTATTCATATTAATTTGGCTATTGGTCGACATGGGTAATTTGGGATCTTTAAGCTCGGTCTGCTCCATACTCGAGGGCATTTGGGCTGCTTTACTCTTTTTTGGAACCTCTCTGCTTTTGGTAGTATCCTTCAATGATACATTCTTCCGAACCATCCGCTCTTGGGCCACTGTCGGCTTTCCCCCATTATCTAGTTTAAAAGCTGCTCTATCTCCTTTTTAAAAGTTAATGTCAGCAGCCTGGTTCCATCCCGGTTAAGGTGAAGCCCATCCCTTCGGAAGAGCCCCTCCTTTCCCCAGAATGTTCCCCTGTTCCTAACAAATCCAAACCCCTCATCTCTGCACCATTGTCTCATCCACGCATTGAAACTCCAGAGCTCTGCCTGCCTTTTGGTCCCTGCACGTGGAATGGAAAGCATTTCAGAGAACGCTACCCTGGAAGTTCTGGATTTCAACTTCCTACCTAAAAGCCTAAATTTAGCCTCCAGAACCTCCCTACCACATTTTCCTATGTCATTGGTACCGACATGTACCAAGACAGCAGACTCCTCCCCAGCACTATCTAAGACCTTATCTAGGTGGCGTGTGAGGTCCGCTACCTTCGCACCAGGCAGGCATGTTACCAGACAATCCTCACGTCCACCAGCCACCCAGCTATCTACATGCCTAATGATCGAATCACCAACTATAACGGCTGTCCTAACCTTTCCCTCATGGGCACGTGGCCCTGGAGAATCTTCCTAGGTGCGAGAGGGTTTTAGATCAGCTGGAGGACAGGTCCTAGTTACAGGATCACTTCCTGCCACACCAGGGTGATGCTCTCCTGTCACGTGACCTCTCTCCTCCATGGCAACAGGGATGCTGCCAGACTGGAGGTGGGACTTCAGGACTATATCCCTGTAGGTCTCGTCTATGTACCTCTCTGTCTGTCTTATGTTTTCCAAGTCTGCTACTCTAGCCTCTAGAGAACGGACTCATTCCCTGAGAGCAAAGAGCTCCTTGCACCTAGTGCACATGTAAGACCTCTCACCAACTGGGAGAAAATCATACATGTGACACTCAATGGAAAAGACTGGAAAGCCCCCATCTCACTGCTGGACTGCTGTCTGCATCCTAGTTTTTAGTTTTTGTTTAGGTCTTTAAGTTCTTTACTTACTAAGGGTTGTTATGGATATTTATACCAATAAAACTGTACCTAATATGTTTAATATACTTTGTTCACCTGAAGCTTAATTGATCTCAGGTCCTTAGTGTATGACTTATCTGGCTAATGAGCTTCACTTGAAAGCACCTCCTGTCTTTTAAGATGTGTAAGAACCTATAAAGCTATGATTATCCCAGGGGTGGGTGGGTGTGGGGAGGGAGGGAAATAACACTTATTAAAAGAGGGCTGCTACACAGTACCATGTCCTGTGCTGCTGAGGTAAGCTATATTCTTATTTGATTTAAATTATAGCTCTTTGCTGCTGCTAGGCTTTAACTTGTTATGAAATTTAAACTACAAGCTCTCTGCTGGGTTCTAAATTTAGCCAGAAAGCTCTCTTCTGTGTTTTAAATTTAAGCTAAAAGTACTTTGCTGATGCTAGGCCCTGAGTGACTATTAAATTAAAACTACAAGCTCTCTGCTGGGTATTTAATATAACCAGAAAGTTCTCTTCTGTGTTTTAAATTTAAACTTAAACTGCTGCTACTAGACCCTGACTGATTTAACAAAAAAATAGTGGGTTCACAGATTAAATAGCTTTAATACAAAGAATTCCTTTCAGAAAATTCCCAGAAATATATACTCACAATTGCAGATCTCTTTCCAGAAGTAACAGTTCCTTTTTCTGGTCTTTCAAGACAAGAAAATAGACCAGCGACCACTTTGCTGTGATATTATTGAAAGCTCGTTGAGTCAAATAGGGTAAATGAGATTGTAGAGTGATCAGAAGTGTGAGCCACATGAATAGTAGACTCACTAATTCTAGAACAAAGTCCCATGGAAAAATCTATACATGATATTTGAAGAACCATGGGGGATAGAACTTTCCTCACTAAGATGGTTACCCCATTATTCTTATGATGGACAGCTGAAAAGCCCCTAGAGAGTAGGGTTTTATATCTAATTTTAACAACTCCCTTACATTCAAGTGTGTCTCCTGCAGCAGTGAGATGTCAGCACTTTCTTTCCTACCATACAGAAGAATATTTTCCCACTTAATGGGACTTTTAATAACCTTAACATTCAGTTAAACAACATTAAAGGAAAGCATACTGACAATATGTCTCAGATTGACAGTAAAATGTTGCAAAAACAATCAACTTGTAGCATTTCGTTTTACATTGTAGAACAACTTCTTAAGCGCCCTCAAAGTATTTGCTGCACTTATAGCCCAAAGAAGAAAATCCAACAAAAGAGGCACATTTTAGCCCCGGCATCATCATATGATCACTCACAATAAAAACACCTAATTCTGAAAAAACATTTCTCCAAAATCACCTAACCCAGAGGGCTATATAACACACAAAATTTAGCGGGTGAGCCCACCAGGACAAGACAGAAATGGAGGGCAAAATTACTTAGTACTTCCGCACTTCTGTCACTCAGAATATCACACTTTGTCCACCTCCCTTAATAAGAGTAAAGACTATGTACTCAAAACCCAAAAAAACAAAAGAGAAGAAAAGCAGAACTGTATGGCAGGGCAGCCCTCTTCGAATGGACTACAAGACCCAACCCAATGAACAAGGGCCATTCCACTCTTCCAAGCCCCAAGACACTCCCAGCCACCATAGACATCACCAACAACATAAAACATAAAAGAAGAGAGAGACAACAAGAGAGACATCTTAACCAGGATAGTACTCTGGAGCTCCTTCAAAAGAGACAGAATGGATGTCCCAGTATATAGCAATGCTACATAATTAAATGTCGCTTCTGCGTGGATAAGTCACCATTTACACGACCTCAGACCAGTCAAACGCCCATGATAGCAAACATCGTGAAACTGTAGCAAATAAAAGTTGCAAAGTGACTTTCACCGCATCACCGCCGACTCCTTATCCTCCAGAAATGCATATAACTCCCTGGGATCATCAAAAGTCTTGGTCTGGTTATGCAGTGTGACTCTCATGTGGGCAGGATAGAGTAGCCCAAAACAGGCCTGCAGTTGTAACAAGCGTGGATGCAGCGCCAAACAACTCTTTCTCCAATCCACCGTCACCTTGGCGAAGTCTGGGAAGAACAGGAGTTTATGTCCCTGATATTCCAAATTTGAAAGTGATTTGGCTGCTCCCATTATTTGCAATACTTGCTGAAAACGTAAAACTTTCAAGATGATTGGGCATGGACGCTTGCCCGTGACCACGGACTGAGTAGGCACTCTATGGGCATGCTTGATCTCGAACGGCATAGCAAACTGCAACTTTAACATACCTGGAATCATGGCCTGCAAAAAGGACACCATATCAGGGCCCTCTGCTCCCTCAGGAACTCCTAGTATTCTTATGTTATTCCTCCGAGAGCGATTAATACCGCCTTCCACCTCTCTTTTTAATGAGCATATCAACTTGGCCTGCTTCTCAACGGCTGTGAGCCTCTCCCCATGTGAAGCCACCACATTCTCTACCTTCCCCAAATGAGCCGTGATCGACTCCAAAGAAGTTTGCAAAGCATTGATATCTTCCTGCATTGCACATAGCGATTCTCCATTAGCTTTCACCACGTTTTTGACTGCCCAAATCTATGCCAGGAGCTCCTTTGAGGTCTCAGGATAATCTTGGGTGACCACCATCTTGTGAGGTGAGAGTGGTTCTGTCTTGGTTCTCTTTGCGCTAGCATTTTGAGATACTTGGTAATCCAGCTGCGTCTGTTTGGGACTCAACATATCTGGGATTGAATGGTATCAAAGTAGGTAGGAACTATTTGATTAAAGACGGCAGAAGTCAGGATTCTTGTCTATTGCCCTCCAGAGCACAGCTCTTACAAGTCCATCTTGACCAGAAACCAGGCTCCACCCTGCGAACATGCTTTCAACATACCTGACAGTTAAAACGCAGTGGTGTTGCACCTAATGTGCCATGGTTTTGTAATCATTGGCATGTTAGATACAATACATTAGCACCTTTTAGTAAAAGATCTCCAATGTGTATACATGCTCACACCATCCACTTTCCAAACTCTACCCAGTGAAAGTTCATGTGATGTGCATACTTTCCCACTAGCCACTGATGCACACAAGTGACCACTTATACACATAAATTATGAAAATATTGTCATTTATGTGTATTGCTAATGCCTAAAATGAAATGTCTCCTTATAAAATTAGCCTCTAAGTATGCATAATAATAACCCCATCAAACCCGCATTGAAAAAATGGCCAAAGAAGTACTTACCTCCACAAACAATGCACAGCTTCACTTTTTAAGAAAGATACTGAAGCAGGGAATTCTGTCCTAAAGGGGGTTATTTTAGAAGCATTCCCACATCCACAAAGCAGCACTGAGATACCTAGAGTGAAATACATGTCCTGATGCCATTTCAGAACCTGCTTTTTGTAGATGTGGGAATGCTGGTGAGCTACTTTTGGAGGGGGCAATGGAAGGTGTTCCTGGATTTGGGGATGCAGGGTAGGGTGGGGGTCCAACATTGGCACTTATCTGGCCCGGGGGCAGATGTAAATGCCAATGTCCACATATTATTTAACAGATATGAATTCTCTTTCTAAACAGTCCCCCCCCCCCCAGCCCTCTGAAGCAGCTCTCTAATCCCCCCTCCAACACTCCTGAGGCAGTGACAAGCCCTCTTCCTCCCCGAAGGCTTCTAAACAGCTCGTCAGGTTTCCCTCTTATTATCCCCTGGGAGGGTTGATTTGTGGATGGGGGAATCTTGGGGGTGGGGGGGGGTCATCAGGAGGGAGGTCTGACTTGAGCTGTTTGGAAGCATTTGGGGAGGGAAGAGGGCTTGTTGCTACCTTGTGGGATGGGATGGGGGATCAGAGAGCTGGTTCACAGGGGATGAGAGGGCTGCCAGGGGGTGTTCCTGGGCTTGGGGATATGAGGTGGGAGGGCCCAGTACAGTAGTGCTTCACCAGTATCCCTTTGTGCTGTTATAGTGATTTTAGGAGGCTATTCCCACATCTAGATGGTGGCGGGGATTTCCACATCTTTTTACTCCATGCAGCCTCCTAAAAATGGCTGCTCCTGCCAGACGTGCACAGGCATACACGTGCAGTCCTGCAGTTATTTTACAAGGGGCTTTACTTTTAGCAGAATCTCATGTAAAATACTGGTCTAATTTTCCATGTCCTGAGAAGGACATAGGAATTCTCCTCTCCATGTCCTTTCTAAGATTCCCCTTCACATCACTCAGTTTTTCACCAAAACCCAGAATGCAAGGCTGGTATTAGGAAAGGGCCACAATTAACTTTATTTAAAAAAAATCACCACAAGACATAGATCTTCATAACTAACTTAGAAGGATATTTTTTTAAAGGAGGGGGGAAATAACTGGTATATTTTTTGCAGGGAATTATAGGAAAACTGCCTCTCTTAATAATAAAGCCTATTTGAAAGCTTTGAAAAATGGGTCCATTTCTGTGTTCTTTGGCATGGAGGAGTAGCCTAGTGGTTAGAATACTGGCTTGGTAATCAAGCAACCAGAGCTCAAATCCCTCTAGCACTCCTTGTGGCCTTGGGCAAGTCACTTAACCCTCCATTGCCTTAGAAGAAAGGCCTGGCAGTCTACTTTCAGCAACACTGCTAAGAAAACCCAGGAACTTCTGGGTCACCAGGAGTCAGGACTGACTCAAAGGCACACATTGCATTTTTTGCTGTATACTATGGGCCCAATTCTGAGACATGGATTGCGGGGCTGCAATGATTCAAACTCAGTAAACCTGACTTAAGGGCAAAGATGAGCTATTAATATAAAAAAATCAAAATTTAGGCATGCAAAAATGATATATTACTAGAACACTTTCTTAGAAGAACAGTTTCACAGATCAAGGTACTTTAAAACAATTACCAAGAGGCAATTAGAAAAATACATAGAAACAAATTAAACAATAGGCAATGGAGGATAATAGTGAAAGGAGTCTGCATTATAAGCTCTGTGCAATAAAACCTATGCTAAAAATGGTCTAGGAGCTGATTTTAGAAGACTTGTGCACCATTTGCACATTAAATAGCAGAAATTCATGTGCAAAACGGCATATTCATGTAGGCAGTGATTTTAGAAAAGGCCCTACTTACATGTATAGCTAGTGCTAAGCAGAATTAGAGCTGTCCTCAGAAGAGGCATTGCAGGGGATACATTTACAAACTATTCCCAATTCTATTTTACCTGTGTAAAAGGGGTTTTTTTTAGAATTACCCAGTGGGTTACGTATATGCTTAAAAGTATATGTGGTAAGTAAAAAAAAAAAAAATATATATATATATATACAGGGTGGCCCAAAAAAGTGAGAACATCTCGTAAATTAAAAGCTTAAATAGTTTACTTATTTACCTTTTTTTAGCTATATAACGTCTTTATTTCAACAATTTCCGGTCGCCATCTTTTTTTTTTAAATTTGTCAATCGTTTACATCTGTCTTTTTGAATTTTTAAATAACTTATATGCTACGAGATTTTCTCACTTTTTTGGGCCACCCTGTATATATACAGCCAGAAGGCTTATAATTACAGTATAATTTTGCACGATGTGCACATAGGCATATTTTTGTGCAGAGTTTGGGCAGAGTGTGGTTGGAGTCATAAAGTACACACATTCTTTATAAAATAAACATGGCTACACAAGTAGTATTGTGAACTTTTTTGCCATCTCTTGAGTTGATATAAATGTCCATAGCTTCAATCTAGCTGCAATTTCTACAGATTCATCCCTAGTATTTATAAGACACGTAGGTGCCTATGTGGCTTTAAAATAGGTTTAAGATAGGCACCTCTTTACCATCCTATCCTAGGTTACATATTATAAAATTAAATATGTGCTATGCGTACAGTATTTTACAAGGGTCATATACATTCAAGGTGATAAGATTAAATGTTGGTATTTACCCCTGCTCTGAATCACACATAGCTTCCACACGCTTGTCCTTTTTCACCTGCTGCTGGAAAAGGTGCTTGCTGGAGAAGATTTGCCTGTAGTTGGTGTTCCCTCTTTATCACTCTCCATTAACCTTAGCTCTCTCTCTCCCTTTTGCCTATTCAGTCATCATAATCCTTTCCTCCACTCCTCTCTTAAGAACACAAGATTTGCCATTTTGGGTCAGACCAATGGTCTATCAAACCCAGTATCCTGTTTCCAGCAGTGACCAACCCAGGTCACAAGTACCTGTCAGGTTCCCAAAAGGTAGAAAGATTCCATGATGCTTATCCCAGGGATAAGTAATGGATCTTCCCCAATCCACTTCAATAATGGCTTATGGACTTTACCTCCAGGAACTTGTTCAAACGTTTTTTTTTTTAGCCCATGCTAAAAAACAGCTTTTACTACATTCTCTGCCAACAAATTCCAGAGTTTAATTACACATTGAGTGAAAAAAATAGTATCTCCAATTAGTCTGAAATGTACTACTTGGTAGCTTCATTGCATGTCCCTTAATCTTTATACTTTTCTGAAGGAATAAACAACCAATTCACGTTTACTTATTCTACTCCGCTCATGATTTTATAGATATCTATCATATCTCCTCTCAGTCCTCTTTTCTCCAGGTTGAAGAGCCCTAACCTTTTAAGCCTTTATTCATAGGGTTATCCTTCCATCCCCTTTATCATTTTGGTCGCCCTTCTCAGTACATTTTCCAATTTTACTATATCTTCTTTTAGATGTAGCAACCAGAACTGCATGCAATACTCATGATCCCCAATAATTCCATCAAATTAAAGTACCACAAATATAAAATCTCTATCATATATGATGGGACATATAATTCACCTACATGAAAAGTCTTCCTCAATCAACATACTTTAATTTTTAAACATGAATCATATTGCAAATGCCCTATTTTACATTTTTTTTCATATCATAACCAAAACTCAAACTGTGGAATTTACTGTCTCAAATATAACTGCTGTCACACCACCTGGTCACACTCATCATCATTCCATGGGTACATAAACAATCATGAACATTAACATTCCCTTTAACACTAGAAGCCCCAAAAGGAATTTTACCTAGAAACCCCAAAGTGCGTCAATTGATGCATTACCACGATGACTGCGTTTAGCATGAAATGCAGGTGTGAATTAATGTGAAGTTACTTATTCGTTAAATACGTGCAGTATGTGACATCATTACATGACGCCATCGTGTGTTTATTGTTTGTAATGTCGGAGTAAAACTGTAAACAGTGATTGATATGTGCCACCTAGTGGGAACATGAATTTATACCTAGAAGCCCCAAAGTACATCAATTGACGCATCCAAGATAATTGAGTGCATCAATTGACGTACTTTGGGGCTTCTAGGTATAAATTCATTTTCCTGCTAGGTGGTGCATCTGTCATTAATTTTTGATGCACATATTTGAATATCTTGACCTTGCTAACAAAGTCATGGAACATGACTGACATGGTTCTAGCAGTGGCGCTGGTATACAACTTTGAAGATGCATTTGCATCAATTGATGCACTTTGGGGCTTCTAGTGTTAAACAAACACTACAATGGTCAACATTTTACTCCATTACACAAAGCTAATAGTATGTGCTACAATAAATGATGTGAATACACCAATAGTGATGATCACACACTCTTATAAGAGGGGAAACCCAGCACACTGGAAACCTTAAGTAGTATATGCAGCGGCTCAATTACTCCTAACTCCAGCTGCTGGTTTCACCGTCTGATTATGGCTTTATCAAAGGATATATTGATCCCCACCGCATGTGGGATTCTCGGCCAGACTGGCTCACTCCTCTTTCCCAATGCAATACTCAAGATGCATTATGATATCTTTTGTTTTATTCCCCATTCCTTTCCTTATAATTCCTTGCATTCTTTTAGCTTTCTGCTGCTGCTGCTTACTGAGCAAAGGATTTCAATGTATTATCCACAATGACACCTAGATCCTTTTCCTGGATGGTGGCTCCTAATATGGAACCTTGCATCATGTAGCTATAGTTACACTTGTCCACATTAAATTTCATCTGCCATTTGGATGCCCTGTCTCCCAATTTCTCGAGGTCCTCTTGCAATTTTTCATAATCCTCTTGAGATTTTACAACTTTGAATAGTTTTGTGTTGTCTGCAAATTTTATCACTTCACTTGTTTCCATTTCCAGTTCATTTATAAATATGTTAAAAAGTAATTGGCCCAACACAGATCCCTGTGATACTCTATTATTTAACATTCTCCAGTGAGAAAATCGACCATTTAGCCTTACTCTCTGTTTTCTTTTAAGCAACTCCCAATCCACAATAGGACACTGCCTCCTAGTTCATGACACTTTAATTCCTCAAGTGTCTCTCATGAGTGACCTTGTGAAACATTTTCTGAAAATCCAGTTTCGCTATATTCACTGGCTCACCTTTATCAACCTGTTTATTTATACCTTCTCAGCTCTTTTTTTCTCTCTCTCTCTCCTCCCTTCTCTGCCTGCTAGTGCTCTGTGCTTCTCTGGTTGTCTTTCTGTGGCCATATAAGAGGGGGTGCCTGTCTTAAATTGCCTCAAATTATGGGTCAGTACTTAAGTTTTGCATATGGATGCGAAAGTCAGACAGTAAAAAAGATAGGAAGAAAATTGATGTCTTTGAATTATAGTGCTGATGAAGAATACTATGTATACCATGGACTGCCCAAAGAACAAACCAGTCAGTAGTAGAGGAAATTGAACTTAAGCTTTCTTTAGAAGCTCATATGACAAGACGTCGACTTTCCTACTTCGGACACATCATGCGAAGAGAGAGATCATTAGAGAAAGACATCATGCTTAGCAAGGTGAAGCTCAACGCAAAAAAGGAAGGCCAGAAATGAGAGGGATTAACAGCAGCTATGGGTATCACTCTATCAACAATGAGCCACCTGACTGAAGACCGAACACAGTCTAGATCAACTATCCAGAAGGTCGCCATGAGTCAAGACCGACTCGATGGCACTTAACAAGAATAACAACAACTTAATTGCAATGGTCAGTGTACATTTTAAGAACCAACAGTCACAGTTAAAATAAAATTTGGATATTCAGTGCCAGTTTCCAGAGAGTGGCTGGCACTGAATATCCAGATTCAGTGGTGGCCAGCATCAATATGAGGAGAACAGTGATATTCAGGCTTTTATTCAGATAGCAAACTGCATAAAGTTAGGATATCCTTTTTGCTGTCCTAACTTTATGCATGTGAATGCCAATTCCATAACATGCACATCCGGCTTGTGGACACATCCAACTGGAAAAAGGGTCCGATCTCACCCTAATTCTGCAGCCATGGGTACAGACACAGATGTGGTTCTGGAATTGTGGACATAGGCATTTCTGGCATGGCACGAGTAAACCACTATGGAGAAATACGGGCCCCGTTGTATTAACGAGACATGAATATATGCAGCAAACAGTGCAAAGTAATCTCGGTGCATTCAAAGATTTAATAACAGCAAGTAGAAAGTGATAAGCTTTTTATGGCATACCTTGCATCAAAACATACATGGCAGTAGAAGACATCCTTAGTATTCTTTTATGGACCCTTACCAAGCTCACAAAAAGTGGTGCTTTTGGGATGTTTTAGTGCTGTTTGCACTGTTGAAGGCTCTAATTCTGAGAGTCTCACTATTGAAAAGATATGTTTTGACAGTTATCTATGGATAACCTTTTGCGATTTTTCTTCCCCATCACACTGGCACTTGGTGATGATATGGTCATTCATATGGTCCAGGTACTGGCCAGGCATTCATGCTACCCTTGAATTGCAGATGAGCACATCAGATCCTCCTGTGCAACCCTCAAACCACACACACACACACACACACACACACACACATACACATACACTCTTTCTCATTTTCATCACAAAAAAAATAATTCTGCCAAAATAACCTGTAAATAACAGCTGATATAATAACATGGAGTTCAAGGACCAAAAAAACGGATCTCCATTTCTCATCCAAACAAGAATCCTTTCCATATTCACTCATTTTTCAGAACACAGGAATTGTTAGGGTCCCCTAGATTAGCTCCTTTAGTACAAACAGCAGTAGTCACTATTGATCTTCTTAATAGTCCTTCAGGGTAGTTATTAATGCCTCTTTATCTTACAAGATTCCCACACCTCTGATTTCTTTATAAATACATCTTGTGGTGTTTTTCGATACTGCAGTCCACCATTTGAGAACAGCCTAGTCACCACTTTTATACAGCACAAATAGAAAAATGGTCAACCTATCACAGAGCTATAATTGTCAAAAAGAAGGATCAACTCTGTATTTGAAACAATAAAGTAAAGAGTATCAACAAAAAGCTAATGTGTATTTCACAAAAATTCAGCAATAGCAAAGCCAAATCAACCACACACAAAAGCAACAATAGGTCTCAGTCTTCCCGGGCAAAACACATCGGTTGGAAAACTTTGCTCGTTTCTTCATACAGTGCACTCCAAGTGCTTTTCAGCCACCCCCTGATGAAACCTCTTTAGGTGAAATGCAAATCAAGCGCGTACGAGAGCGTTGGGGATCATGGCACTGGCTTAGCACCACTATATGAGCACTGCTGCAACTGCAAAGTTAAGTGTTACCATACCACTCTTTCGATGTCTTTATGTTGGAATTATCAATAATTATCAATAATTTTATGCATGTGAAGGAGTTGGTTGATGTCCACCCCAGAGCAACTGTTTTTTATGGGTCATTGATGCTAACAGGGCTATGCCGTGTCAGGACAAATCTGGCCGGTTTTGTTTTGCCCGGGAAGACTGAGACCTATTGTTGCTTCTGTGTGTGGTTGATTTGGCTTTGCTATTGCTGAATTTTTGTGAAATACACATTAGCTTTTTGTTGATACTCTTTACTTTATTGTTTCAAATACAGAGTTGATCCTTCTTTTTGACCACTTTTATACAAACAAAGCAGAATATTTTCTAAGCATTGGCCTTATTCCATGTCTCTGGCAGGTATAACGGGCACACCTGCGGGGACCTCCAAAACGTACATGAGCCTTTACGCTTTATACATCTCCATGGCAAACCATGCCCCTGTTCTGCCCCTCCCAGACATGTTCTGAGATTCCCGTGTTAGCGAGATAAACATTAATGGGTGCTATGTACCTGAATATGATCATAGACGTTTTTGGCACATTAAAAAAAAAACCTTATTTGGTTTCTGGAATGCCCTCATTAGTGGACTGAATATCATCACTTACTGATATCCTTGAATTCTGCTGCTAACTGCATACATGCCTTTAAATATCAGTCTTAGATTGTAAGATCTTCCAATGAAAAGGCATGAATGAAATTCAAATACTTCATTTTGCAGGTCTGGAAGCTGCTGGGACAGAGCAGAAAGGGTGAGTTGAACTGAGAGAAGCAAAAAAAGCCACTGGAGAAATATATGTCTGAGAAGCAGTGATAAGGAGATTCCAACTTAGCCTTACGTGAAAAGGATACAGAATGGAAGAGGGAGAGACAAAAAATAAGAGAGAGATGGGAAGATAAAGGGATGAGGTATATAGATGATAAAGGTAAGAGCAGTAGAATTGGTAATAAAGAGGAAAAGAGTATTGAGGACAAGAGGAAAACATTAAATAAAGACATCAGAGATGAAGGGGTGGATAAATGAAGAACGAAAGAAAATAAGAAGAAAATTTGAAGAAAAGAACTAAGAAGAAAAATTAAATGATGGAGCAGCCAGAAAATGAGAAAAAATAATCCTCATGACAATCAAGTTAGATAAAATAATAAATTTTGTGTTAATATAGCCACACTGGTAGGCAAGCCTTTTTACTATACAGATGTTGTACCAAATCTTTGCACTCATATATGACTCTTTAAAGGTTTCTGACCTAGAACTGAATTTAATATAACTCAGACTTTCTCATACTGTAATATCCAGAAATCTTTTTCTTCATCCAGATATTCTTCCCCCTCTTTATCCGGGAGTCTTGAAAGGATATCCACATTTCTATTATATTTCCCTGGCTTATAGACTACATCAAAGTCAAGCTCAGCCAGTTGTGCCAGCCAGCGCTGTTCCACTTCCTGCAAATTGGCTGTTTCCAAATATTTTAGTGGACTGTGATCTGTGAGGACAGTACATTTTTTGTAAAACAGGTATTCCCTGAACTTTTCAGTCGCTGTCCATTTTAAAGCTAGCAACTCAAGTTTAAAAGCACTATAATTATGATCATTCTGTTCAGAGCATTTCAATCTTCTGCTCATGTAGGCAAACACCAACTCCTGGCCATTCTGTATTTGGCTCAAAATTGCCTAATCCCTGGAAACGTGCATCTGTTGCTAAAATAAAAAGAGTGTTAAAATCAGGGGAGGCCAACACCGGAGGTGAAGTCAGTTTTTCTTTCAAGAGTATAAATGCTTTCTGGCACTCTTCTGTCCACCGCAATGGTTGCTCCTTTTCCCCTTTTTAGGTTTTCCAGTCAGTTGATGTAATCATGCTGCCACCCTGGGCAAAGTTTGGTATAAACTTTCAGTAGAAACTAGCAAAGTCTAAAAGGTTTCTGGTTTGAGTGGCAGGAGATTTCCTTCAAATCAGATTGTTTTAAGTGTAAAAATACCAGCTCTAATCGTTCTAAGTGCTTATCAAAGGAGGGCATATATACTAATATATCATCTAGATATAGTATCAGTATCTGTAAGACATATTCCCCTAAAAGAAGCTCTAATGAGCAGGGACTGTCTCTTACATGTCTGTGCAGCGCTGCGTACGAATTGTAGTGCTATACAAATGCTCAGTAGTAGTAGTAGTAGTAAAACCAACTCCATTAATCTTGAGAAACTGGCAGGTGCATTGCATAAGCCGAACGGCATTCTCATCCACTTGTAAAGACCAAAAGGTGTAGCTACAGTTGTCTTACATATATCTTGCTTTGACGTTCGCATTTGGAAATACCCCGAGGTGAGGTCTAATGAAGAAAACCATGTGCATGTCCTAATACATCCAAGGATTCATCTATCCTGGGCAACGGGTATGCATCTTTAATAGTGACAGAGTTCAGTTTGCGGTAGTTGCAAAAGAATCTTAATATTTTGCCTCCCTTTCTTAAGACTACAACTGGTGATGCCCAAGGACTATTGTTCTTCTTTAAAATCCCTTGGTTTACCAATTCATTTACATGCTTCTTAAAGTCCTTAAATATATGAGGGGAGACCCTTCTGTATGGTTGCTTAATAGGTGTAGTGGTACCTGTATTAATACAGTAGAATATGTTAAGGCAGCGGAATATCCTATATCATTATTACTGGAGGAGAGAATATCTTTATGCCAAAATAGTAAGCTCTTTAAAGCCTTAGCTTGCTCTGCACTCAGTAAGTTCCAGTTCATTTTAACAGGAGGTATATCCATTTTTTGCATTACTTCTTGCGAGACTTGGATGGTGCATATTTTTTGAGTAATAGAAGTTTCATCCTTGTATTAAACTTGTAGATCTGACTTCACCAGTACCTCCTCTGGTTTGTATATCTCTGCTATGGGAATCCTTGGTGGTAATCATTTATTTTTTTCACTCCAGTTCAAAATTTGTATGCGCAAAAATCCTCTATGTGGCCTAGCCAAAACATTTGCAACAAGCAGTTTTGCAGGAAAATTTATTTCTTTGGTGGTGGTTACAAACACATTAAAGGCCTCCATTCCTCTTACATTGTGACAATGGGATTGTATTATCCTCTCTGGAAAGGATGGAATATTTTGTCTCAGGGTTCCAGTGGTCTTTACGATACCTAAGCGCTGTTGTGTGTCATGTTGCACATACCTCTTCTGATTAAGAATAGTCTGGAAAATCTAAGCCACTCCACTAGATTGACATATAAGCATCTTAAATCGCGAGAGACCTTCAAGGTATTAGAGGACGTTCATCCTCACTATTCCAGCAATTCTCTCTTCCACAGAGCTGTCTTCGGTGAAATTGTCCTTCACAATAAATATATATATGTTGGGAATTCTCTGGCCTAGGCAGAAACTTCAGCCTTGATTTATACCCCAGTATAGGCAAATCTATACTGTTCGCGGCTGTCACTTTCAAACAGCTGGCATCATTGAGATGTTCTGGCATTTCAACATTTTTGTAGAAATGGCTGGCTATGATGGTGGACACATCTGACCCAGTGTCAATGATGCACCATATTTCCACTCCTCCTATAGACAATACTAATACTGGACTCTGCCCAATGGCTTTTTCTTTCAATGCTTCCCAATTACTGCTTAATTCTCCCTCCATTGTCTGTACCCATATTTGAGAATGGATTGTCTTGGAAATCTTGATAAGTTTGGAGTCTATATTTTAAGTCCTACTACATCTTCTGAGCTGGTACTAGGGACTTCCCTATGTCCATTTACTCCTCTGTCAATTCTACCATTCTCTGAACTCACTGTCCTCTTACTCTGATAGTACCATGCTATATGTCCTAGTTTTCTGCAATGGTAGCAGATGACATCTCTTCTTCCTGATCATAATGGTGGTCTCTGGGCAGACATCATTGGTCGGTTCTCCCTCTTGAACCTAACCATTTGTTCATAAGAATATAAGAACATAAAAAATGCCATACTGGGTCAGACACGCAGTATCTTGTTTCCAACAGTGGCCAATCCAGGTTATAAGTACACAAATTCCACAATGTTTGTCCCAGGCAAAGCAATGGATTTCACAGGGGCACCAGTCCTTCATTGGAATCTCTCTTCCAGTTCACTCTACCTATTCTGTATCCAGCCCAACATTTTTACAATATCTTGAAGAAAGGGGACTACCCCCTCTACCTCAGTTGTGGTCAATCTCATTATTGGATCTTGTCAGGACCCTGACTGGTGACACTTCCCCAAATCGATAGGGTACCTGCTCTACTTCAGTCCAATTAATCACAGCTTGCATCAGCAAGAAAGAAATATGTGAGCTTTCCTCCATCTGTCATGTCATCTCTCTACTTAATGTGTCATTCCATAATCCTAGAATGAAATGTTCTTTTAGGGTCTCCTCGGGGTCTCATAACCTAGTAGGATCCCTTGTAAGTATGGCCATCAACTTTTCCTGAGGCTGATAGGCATATGTTCTGGTAGTCTCCCAACTTCTGCCTTCTATTGTATAACTCCTTGATTCTCAGACCAAGAGGAACTTTATCCCCATACACTTGCAGAAGCAAATTAAATATAACTTCCACAAACTGTCCACATTGTGGAGCCATCTGCTTCACTGTTTCCTTTGCCTGGCCTTTCAAATGATCCTTTACTGTTCTAGTTGGTCCTCTTATGGCACTCTTAAGATTTTCAAAGCTGATCTCACTTTTTCAATGCACTCTTCCACTGTCAAATCCTCCAGCTGACTAGGAAAGCTGAAAAAATCAGGTATGTTCTCCTCTCTTTGAATAACAACAGTTGTGGTTATTACCGGTGCCTGCTGTTAAGGTATACTTCTGGCTGAAGCCTCCACGCCATCCTCAGGTAGTCAATCTGTTTTTAAAGTATTTCCATATTCTTCTTCTCTTCTTTCTTCAATAGATTGCAAAACTGGGTACTTGTACGGAAACAACAAGCTATTTCAAACCCCTCTCCCAAATTTAAAAAAAAAAATCACATGGACTCAACAAATATTTTTTTTTATCAGGGAATTCTCTTCAAATAAACCTCTAATTTCTAAAAATGGTACTTTCTTTTCCCAAAAGAGCCTGGGTACCAGTTAACTCAATATAACAGGTACTAAACCCCCAGAATTCTTTCCTGTCCATGACACCATTTGCAACCATCTGGGAATTCTCTGGGGGTGAAATAATGGTTGGTATCCCTGGATGTAAATGCAAACAGTGGACCAGTGGGATGTTATCTAACCATCTACTTTTTCTGTTGAATACCTACTGAAAATTCCCCTGGAATACCCTTTAATGGAACCTCAACACTGGTAAGTATATGAAAAAATGTATAAATTGTGTCTAAAGGTAAGTATGATTGTTACATTTGTTCTTTGGTAAATAAAACAAATTAAAATGTAGCAAAATAAGCATAAGATATTTTTTCTTTTAGAAGATAACCCTTATATTTTTGTCAGTTCAGGTTAAGTACTTATCAAAGCAGTCTTCTTTTCCTCATTGGGGCCCAGGAAATCTTCAGTTACACATAGAAGCACTTCCCAGTGAGTACTAGCCCTTTCCCAACTTGTCACTCAAATTTACTGCTAATTCTCACCATAGTACTAATGTAATCTATTAATGAGAGCTTCCTTCTCGCGTTCATACGATGTCATATGTATAGGAAATGTATTAAGATGTGCTTCAAAGTTACCTTTAATCAAATGAGGCATTCAGCACAATGGGACATATTTCTATATCTTTCTGCCACACTTTCTTAGTCTCTGACTGCACTTCTTGGTATTTTAGGACAGGGCCGGCACAAAGGTATATGACACCCTAGGTAAGCCTTCAGTAGTGTGGCCCCTCTAGGGCTGACTCAAAGCCTTTCTCCCCTTCTCTACCATCTCAATAGTCCAGCCTCTCTTCTTCC
This sequence comes from Ichthyophis bannanicus, assembly GCA_033557465.1. Lineage (NCBI taxonomy): Eukaryota > Metazoa > Chordata > Amphibia > Gymnophiona > Ichthyophiidae > Ichthyophis > Ichthyophis bannanicus. Next base: position 618,004,337 of record CM066034.1, on the reverse strand, counting down.
CTACCACTCTGTGGCTCAGCATCACTCCTTCCCTTTAATATCTGCCTCCCCCAGTAACGCCATTTCCCTTGCCTTCATCCAAGTATCTAACATCTTTTCACTTCCATTCCTACCTGTCACTGCTGCTGAGGCTGCTGCTTTGCCTCAATCCTCTGCCAGGCCATCACTAAAAGTACAGTGAGAGTGATTAGTTGGGGTCTTGAGCAGATGCATGTGTTCAGTGCATGCCATGTCCCACTCCCTCCAAACTTCCTGTTCAGAGGGGGTCGGACGCAGCAGGCCTTGAGCAGGTGCATCTGCTTAGGGCCCTGTGTAAGCTGTTCTCACTTTGCTTTGGGCTAGGCTGCTGATGATCACACCTTGAATATTGTGTGTAATTCTGATCACCATATCTTATACAGGATATAGCAGAATTAGAAAAGATAGGGAAGAGTCACCAGAATGATAAAAGGGATGGAAGGCTACGAGGAAAGGCTTAAAAGGTTAGGGTTCTTCAACTTTGAAAAAAGATGGCAGAGGGGATATATGATAGAGGTCTATAAAATAATGAATGGAGTGGAATAGGTATATGAGGTGACAAAATAGAAACCAGACTGTCCCATAAATGTTTTATTACAAAATCTACAGAGAAATGATGCATTTTTACTTCAGGGTCTGACGCGTGCCCCCATGAGTATTTTAATGGCACTGGGTGCTTTTCCCAATGCCTAGATCATCTTCTCCTTAGATGATCAGGCATTGGGAAAAGCCCCCGATGCCATCAAAATACTCATGGGGGCACGCGTTAGACCCTGAAGTAAAATGTTTGGCGCTATAGATGGTTGTGAAATCCTCTACGCCTTTCTCTGCATTGGGCCTAGCCATGATTTGCATACCAGCCCAGCTGATTAAAATACATACAAACAATTAGGATTCATTTAAATAGATTTAAATATGCGTGGCATTAATTGGGTGCTATTTTTTCCATCTGCGTTTACATCTATTTCCTGCATTTAAAGGATCATAAAATGTGCTTAAACATGGTGTTATATATGTGCTTAAACATGGCGTTTATATATTGGTGGGAGCCGGTGTCCTGACAAAAATTAATTACCTGGTAGTCTAGCGGCCCCTGAAAGCCCCCACCCCAAAACCCAAGAAAGAGAAAATCACCCCCAAACACAAATAAATAAAGTAAAATTTACCTGGTGGTCTAGCGGGCCTTGAACCCCCCACCCCAAAACCTAAGTAAGAGAAAATCACCTCCAAGTAAAATAAAATCACCCCCAAGCAAAAATAAATAAACTAAGAATCACCTGGTGGTTTAGTGGCCCCTAAACCAAGTCCCCCAGTACCAAATAGGCGGGAGCGCTTTCTACGCACTCCTGCTGTAGTTCGCCTTCTTGTAAAATGGTGTGCCTGGATCTGCACAGTGCATCACAGGATGCATTGTGTGGGAACAGGCATGCCATTTTAAACCTTTCAACCACCACTTCTTTGACATCATTATTGATCACAAAATGATGAACCCCTCTTTGTTTTAATAAATTATTCAGAGACCTATTTAAAAATTATTTACCCTTTTCAGTCTATATTTTTTTCAGGTGTGCAATCTAGATTAAATATTTTTTCAAAGGCTTTAGCAACTTCATGACCGGTTTGTGATTTTAATCTCACAACCCAAGCATATTTTGACAGATGTCTACTACTGTTAAGTTGTACGAGGTGTGATAAAAAAGAAATGAGACTGTCCCATAAATGTTTTATTACAAAATCTACAGAGAAATTACACATTGTCCCCTTCAAAGTAATCCCCCCCCCCCCAGAGTTAATGTACTTCTGCATTCACTTCTGCCATGTACGGAAGCACTCGGTAAAGTCCTCCTGTAATGGGACGAGCATCTAGTGGGGTCCCAGTCCAGTCCAGATGATACCTGGTAAGAAGAGAACAAAAGAAAGCAATACAAGAGAGAAACACACAATTTCCAGGCAGATGCCTTTTTTATTCACTACTATAGCAGGGCTGGCTCATAGCAAGCTATCCAAGAGTCCAGCCCCCACACAGAATACAAGCTGTTTTTTTATACAGTCTGTCAGACGGGTGCCTGGGTGAGAATGTTCACAGTCTTGGCAAAGGCATATATCAATATGATTTGCAAGGGATTGTGGGAAATGCAGTCCATTCACACCAGACACAGCCGCTCACAATAATTAGTTGTGCTTGAGTGTAAAGCCAATAAGATATTTATTTATGGGGTTATTTTTCCCAACACAGATATGCTTGGTAGCACATAAAACAGGATACTTGCTTTCAGTGTTAAACTTAGAAAAACAAAATCAGGAAAACAACAGCTGAACTTGTCAGGCAATCAAATGAAAAGAATAAAGACCTGGTTGGTAACAAATTGGTCTTTTCTGTAGGCTCTAGCTAATATTTTCTTAGCAGTGCTTTTTTTTTTTTTTTTAAATTTTTTATTTATGAAATTTTCCATTAATCCATACAAAAAAGTGAAAAAGTCGTAGTTAATTACAACTAGAAAAAAAAAACAATACCAAAAAAGAAAAACATAGATTAAGTTACATAATATACTAGTCCACATCACGAAGGCACTGCAAATATTTAAATACAAAAGAGAACCTCATTCAGCCCTGAATGATCAAATTAACCAACTCCTTTTGACTTATCAGTGAACAAAGAAACTTTAAACAATAAAAAGAAATAAAACTAAGTCTTACTGTCAAGAAAGGTAACTAATTCATCTACCTTAAGGAAAATATATCTCTTCCCTTGATAAACAATATGACATTTGCAGGGAAATTTTAAACAGAACGAGGCACCGAGGGCCAAAGCCCGAGGGCGATGTTCTAAGAAAAGCTTACGTCTCCTCTGGGTGTCCCTAGAGACATCCGGGAAGATTTGAATCGAAGATCCACAAAATTTTTCATCCTTTGTTTTAAAGTACGCTCGCAGAACTCTATCTTTATCCAATTCTGACACAAACTTTACCAAGAGAGTGGCCCTAGACGGTATATTATCATTTTCAGATTCGATAAATTCTGAGATGTCCAAAGGAGATGAGACCAGATGCCCCAGCTGAGAGGCTGCCTCAGAAGCCGCACCTCCCCTGTCATCTCTAACAATCTTACCCTGAGGTACATAATACATCTTAGAAATCAAAATCAATTCAGAATCGGCGAACTGCAGAATCTCTTTAAAATACTTACGGAGCAAAATCAATGGAGATAAAAAATGTGTCTTTGGAAAGTTTAATAGCCGCAAATTATGTGATCTAATAACATTTTCCAAAACCTCATCCTGCCGATGTAACAAAGCAGCATCAAGAGTGAGTTGCTCCAGGGAAGATTTCTGCGATACTGATATTGAGGCATGAGCCCCCACCCGACTTTCTACAGATAACAACCGATCCTCATGATCTGATAATTTAGATACCGTTTCTTTAGAAAATTCAGAAATCTTCTGCAAAGAAACACTCAGAGCAGAGTCCATGCGAGAAACTATCAACCAAATATCCTTTAGGGAAACTTCCGCAGGCGGTAAACCAGCTTCTGGTCGCAAGGGAAAAGTTAATACAGCAGGTATAGGAGGAGGTAACTTCAAATCTGAATCAACACGGAGAAATGATGATGGCAGTAAGGCCATTTCTGGGTCAGCGACTACCAGGGACCCACCCTGGGACGCCGATCCAGAGGAAGGTTTATGTTCATCGATGGGAGGAGTTAAACCCGAATCGCGTAGAGAAGAGATAGAGGAAACAGAACTCACAGTTGATGTATTCCTCAAGTCGGCCGTCAACAACGGCACAGGTGTGGAAGCTACCACCCCCTGCACTCGCACGTGAGCATCCATCGGGCCGGTGATCTTAACGGCCTTCGTTTGGGCAGCCGGTAAAAGTTTCCTCTTTCTCTTACCCATAACAGGGGGAAAAGGCGCCTTCACACGCCTACGTGCGCCGAAGGGGCGCCAAAGGGGCGTGTCCTGCCCCTTTGGTCACGCCCCTTCGGGCACGCCCCCAAAGGGATGCCCGCGACCGCGTCCCGCGGAAGGGCAATGGATTTAAAGCCCCGGGAGCAGAGCAGGAACCAATCAGCACAGCCTCTGCAGCCAACAACCTTCCAGGAGCGTCCAGTCAAGAAACCAGCAGGAAATGGCAGACCTCAGCGTCCCGCGGTAGGGCAATGGATTTTAAAGCCCCGGGAGCAGAGCAGGAACCAATCAGCACAGCCTCTGCAGCCAACAACCATCCAGGAGCGTCCAGTCAAGAAACCAGCAGGAAATGGCAGACCTCAGCGTCCCGCGGTAGGGCAATGGATTTTAAAGCCCCGGGAGCAGAGCAGGAACCAATCAGCACAGCCTCTGCAGCCAACAACCATCCAGGAGCGTCCAGTCAAGAAACCAGCAGGAAATGGCAGACCTCCCTTAGCAGTGCTTTAATCAACAAACAAAACCCACAAAGTAGGGAAAAACTGTTCTTTTCAGGTTAACTTCTTATATCTTCACACATAGACTCAGAAGTGATTTCCTCAGAGCTCACAAGCAATTAGGTAAGGCTCAAATGCTAGCAGTTACCCAGCTGAAACCCCTTAGCTGGCTTGCTTTCTACTGCGTGGCTCAAATCCTACTCAGGAGCTTTTCTGAGTAGATTAAAGAACAAGTTTGTATTTCTTTGTGATGGTTGTTGTACTTTATAACAGTAAATTACCAAAGGAGTTTAGACAGAGAGCAATCCATGTATTCACAGCCTGTATCTACCACCGCTCCCCCTTCTTCAACAATCATGGGTTCAATATCATGGATTGGCACAGAGGACTTTCTCAATGGAGCACTCTCAGGAGAATACTTGTTTCCCTGCTGTCTTTCAAGGGTATAGCTAGGGCATAGATCAGTGTTCATACCTGAGCTTCCATTGCTGTTAGAGTTCCTCTCTAAATAGCCTGGCCAGTATGTAGTCCAGTTCTTATGTCCAGCCTTCCATTCCAGATCCCTGGACACTGGATCTCTCTTCACATACCTTCTGGCACGGGTCTTAGGGTCCCTTCCAAGTGCAGCCGTCTCCCTCACAGGTACCGTCTGGAGATTCCTAGCTCTGCAGCACCACTCCTCTGGCTTTCCCCAGTCCAATGGTGTATGCTGGCCTTTGGAACGCCTCCCAGTATACGTACTGCTCTGGACTCCTTTAGACCTCCCAAATGTTTTTCTCTTCTTTCTTCCAAAGGGTTTCTTGCACTCTCTGTCTGTCCGCTCTGGCTTCTGCTTCTGATGATCCTCCAGATGATGAAGACGTCCAAGCTGAGGATATCCAAGCTGATTCTGAGGATCTCCCAGATGAAACTGAGGATAATTCTCTGTAGAATACACTCTTCCTTTATTCTGCTTAGATGAGTGCTCCACCCTAGCACAGCACAGCTGTGCTGAATCAGGCCCTGCCCTTTGAGATGAGTGCTTAGGGATTACCTCATAGCCCTCCTGATTGAACACACGTTTCCCCACTTCAGCTCCTCTAATGTTTGTTGGAAACCTGGTGCATTCTGGGACTGGTAGTCTTTTATGGGAAAATTCTGTTTTCTTATTTCTACCAGAACTGACAGGTTGCTTGTTCAGAGTCACTTCACCTTTACTATAGCTCCTTCCTGAGCTATGATAAGCTTCCTTATCACATATCCCCCTGCTTAAGTTATTACGGACTGGTTTAACTGGTTTAACTGGTGAAACTTCTTCTCTACAGTCCGTAATACGGGAAAGGGCATCCGCATTCTTGTGTAGCTTCCCAGCACGATGTTCCACTTGAAAATCAAATGCCTGTAAGGCCATGTACCAGCGTGTCAACCTGGCATTGTGGTTCTTCATTTGCTGCAACCACTTAAGTGGGGCATGGTCTGTGACCAACTGGAACTTTCTCCCTGTAAGGTAAAACCTTAACGCCTCCACTGACCACTTTATAGCTAAACATTCTTTTTCTATTGTGGAATACTTTTGTTCAGCCGGTGACAACTTCCTGCTCAGGTACATCACAGGATGCTCCTCCCCTTCATGACACTGGGATAGAACCGCTCCTAGCCCTACATCCGATGCATCTGTTTGAACCAGAAAGGGTTTCCTGAAGTCCACCCCTTTCAGTACCGGTCCTGTACACAATTTTCCTTTTAGGACTGAAAATGCTTTTTCAGCTTCAGGTGTCCACTTTAGCTGGTTTGGACAATTCTTCTGCAGCATATCCGTGAAAATGGCACTTTTCTCTGCAAATTGCGGTATTAATCTGCGGTAGTATCCAATAAGTCCCAAGAAACTTCTTAGTTTTTTCTTTGTTGTTGGAGGGGGAAAATTCCTGATGCTATCTACCTTACTCATTAGAGGTTTAATTTTTCCTCTTCCCACTAGGTGGCCCAGGTATTTTACCTCCCTATTTGCAAAGGCACACTTCTTCAGGTTTAAAGTGATTCCCGCTTGCTTCATGGAGCACAAGACTGTCCTGATCCTCTTTAGATGCTCCGCCCAGGTGTTACTATGGATTATGACATCATCCATATATGCAAAAGCATAATTTTGGTGGGGTCGAAGTACCTGATCCACTAACCTTTGGCAGGTAGCCGCTGCTCCATGCAGTCCGAAAGGCATCCTCTTAAACTGGAAAAGGCCAACGGGGGTGCTGAACGCAGTCTTCGGCTTCGACTCCCTGGTTAGAGGGATTTGCCAATATCCTTTTGTCATATCAAGGGTGGTTAAGTATTGAGCCTGTCCCAGCTGGTCCAACAGCTCTTCAATTCTTGGCATTGGATATGCATCAAAAACTGATATTGCGTTTACCTGCCGGAAGTCAATACAAAATCTTAAAGATCCATCAGGCTTCGGCACCAGGACTATAGGGCTATTCCCTCCCATAATGTAAACGTACCTGCCTACGCTACTGCCTACGTACTCAACATACCTGCGTACGTTACGTACCCTACGTCCCTACGTACACGTAATGACGTACAAGACAAAACAATAAGGATAGGTTGTATGGCTGTAGGTAAGGGGTCCGTACAGTCCACAGAACACTGGGGGGGACAAACACCACTCGCTTCCTCCTGTTTGCGACCTGGGCGCAGTCGCCCGGCCAGGAACTGCGCTACTTAGGAGTCAATTTTCGCTTGGTCTGTATTTCAAGACCTCTCGTTCACACACACACAAGCAACAAGATATCATATTTCAATATTTCAAATGCCCAGGTTTTCTGACTAACTGACTATTCCAAACAAATAAGAAGGGTCGATAGTTTCAGCTTCCGCTTTCCCTACGCGGAGCTTACTAGGACCGCCCTTATAGGAGGTGATCAGGCTCCTTTGTCTCGCGCACACTCATGCGAGATTTCCCAGATTTCCCAGTTAGTCTATACCAAATTTACCAAATTGGTCTTGCACTCGCAAGACGCTGTCCCAGGCTGTCCTTTCTGACTATTTAATCACAAAAATGTCTACTCACCGGATCCGGTCCCCGATACCTCACCAGCTTCTGAGTTGGAACCTGGACTCCCCCGGGTCGGAGGTGTTGGCCAGCTGGACCCGATGGCCCGCTGAGGCAGGCGGAACCCTCTCCGGCTCAAAGGGGCCAGCGGCGCCTGAGGTTTCCCCTGCGGTCAGACAGACACGGTTCCAACCAGGCCAAACCTCAAGGCGAATTACGTGGATTATTCACTTGAATACCATTTACCACTCACACTTCCCGGCCAATGTACCAAGAATATGCTGTAGCAAAGTGCAGTCAATGAATAAGTCCAGGAGTCGATTTACAGGGTCCAAGTCAGTTTATTGTGCACAAGGCCCAGTCAGTCAAAGCAGCAAAAGGTACTGAGCGGAGGTTTATACAGAGACATAACTTTTTATACCGCTTTTTCAGTTTGATACATGAAAACGTTCTATTGGTTCTAGCTCGATACATACAAACTTCTCATTGGTTATACATTCCCTTCATTTGTCCAATTAGAAATCCCTCCGGAGCTTAGCAACCGGCCCCCTCCTTTAGGATTGCTTGAACAATAGTACAGTTCTAGATCTGCTAATTTTCTACTGCAAGGTTAACTTCGGCTGCTGGAATGCATATGCTGTTACTGTGGTAGGCGAAGGCCTGTGATCCACGCTGATTGAAGCAGGCAGGCAGGCCTAAGCAGCTTGACCTGTAAATGAAGCCTGTGGTTAGGCCCAGAGGAATGAAACCCCCCCCAATATTGCCTCCATAGAATTGAAACTTAACTCAGCTTAACTGAATATAGCTAAGCAAAAACGAAACTTAGGAAAGACAGTAAACAATTTTAATTAATACTGATAAGATGTGTGAAGCTTCTATGGAATTAATTAACTCTGTTGAGAGAAAGGTTACAGTGCCCTGCTTTCCCACATATTCCAGCTGGTTAGCGACCTTGGAGGAGAAAAGTATCAAAGTTGGAAGAACTGACCATTGTAATTGGGACTGTAAGGGGGGGAAGCAGGTGCTGAGCCCAGTCAAAGGTCTTCATTGGATGACTACGTAACGGTACCGGGACCAATAGAAGGTGTAAGAAGGGTTACCGGGACCAATGAAAAGTTTGTCTATGTCTAGAATGGGAAAGAATGGTATAAAAGTTGTTGTTTTGCTAGAAACCATTGCTCAGCCATTTTGAATGTGATTCTGCTTGAGTCTTGTGCACAAATAAATGATTTGGACCTTCTGAACAGACTCCTGGTATTATTGGTTTGTTTGCGCTCTGCCGCTACATATTCTTGGTGCGTTGGCTGGGAAGGTGTGGTCGGTCAGAGGGTATATAATCTGATATACCACGACTTTCTGCCTCTATAGGTTTGGTCCTGCCGGGATCGTGCCCTCACGACGTGGGCTCGCTCCCTGGCACCACCGGTCCCTTGCATCGGAGGGAGCTGGCCAGGCCTCGGTGGGTGCCGAGCCCGGACGGAGCCAACACCTCGAACCCGTGAGGGGAGTCCAAGGTCCAACTCATGCGCGTGCCCGGGAGTGGGGACCGGATCCGGTGAGTATAGTTTTCTTGCTATGTCTAGACAGATGAGTCAGATCTGCAGCTTGGAACTTGTAAACTTGTAATTTGAAAGGCCTTAAAACTTTGGAATTTTGGTAAGAGAGCATGATCACCTCTCGAAGGCGGTCCAAGTAACCTTGCATAGTGTATGCGCGAGGTGAACCCACTGCTGCTTTGGAATTTGGAATTTTAATTTGCATTTGGTAAGAGAGCTCTCAAGGCGGTCCGAGTAACCCTGCATAGTGTATGCGCGGAGCGAAACCACCGTCTTTTTTTTTTTTTTTAAACGTTTATTTAAATTTCCACACGAAACAATGACAAAAGAAAAACAAAACAATCAGCATACCAAACAACCATCCCTCCAACCCTCCCAACCCCCCAGTTCCTCCCCCTCCCCCCGTCCACCAAGCTGCAGGCTGCACCCCCTTCATACACACTGTTACAGAGAAGGCACATATATACAGGCCAAACCTCCTAATGCGGGTTAGCAACACAATTCAGGGAGGAATCTCTCCATCAGCGCAACGAGCCATATTGCAAAATTTCAGCAAGGATTGCCACTTTCTCAAGGAAGCGGCACTATACCTCACCCCTTTTCGGGGCATCATCTCATATTTACTATACAAGCATACAATATTCCACCAAACCTGATAATGAAGATCAGACAACACTTTCCAGTGACGCATACGGCAACAGATGGCAATCCCCAACAAAAAATCAAGGAGAAAGGCATCATGCCGCCCCAGCGAGGGAAGCTGTGCGTTGGAACGGAAAATCAAAACCTCCCACGTAAAAACAGCCTGAAAAGAAAGGATTTGCTGGATACGGGCCCATACCTGCGACCAGTAAGACTGAAGAAGGGAGCAGTCCAACATCATGTGCCGAAAGGTCCCCACCTCAGTCTGGCAAAGCCAGCAATGACCACTCGCTGAGGCATCCCACTTAGCCACTTTCTTCGGAGTAACATAAGCTCGATGAGAAAAGAAAAATAAGGTCTGTGTGACTGAAGCTGACTTGGATATGCGCGTTTGCTTGGCCCAGAAAGTCGTCCAACTACGCAAGGACGGCGCAGCACCAGACTCACGCTCCCATGTCTCTTGCGTAGCCAGCACACGCGATGAATGCTGCTGGCCAAACAACTGATATAAGGAAGAGGCTGAGTTGTGATCCCGCCACACCTGAGAGACTTTAGTCAACAACGTTCCGGACATGCTAGAAAACTTTATATTCCCTAAGGCCCACCCAATACAATGCTTCAATTGGATCCATTGAAAGGCAAAGGACCCAGGGATGCCGAATTCGCGCTGCAATTCAATAAACGTCTTCCAGTCATCTTTGTTAATTAACTGCCCTAACGTCCAGATGCCTTTATTATACCATGATTTCCAAGCAAATGACTTCTTCTGAATACGGAAAAGGGGATTATGCCATAATGGAAGATCAAGAGAAAGTCTCTCCGATACCAACCCTTGAGATAAAAACGCCTGAATGGCACGTTGGGTGTCAACCATAGGCAGCGGCCAGTAATGGGACCGGGAGAAAAACATACCCGGTACCAACAACAAAGGAATCGGGGCAACCATAGCCTGCTCCAGAGCCAACCAGACAGGGCTAAGTGCAGTCACGTCTTCTAACCATCTACCACCTTGTTTCATCAGAAAAGCATAATGATATATCTTGAAATCAGGAAAGTTTACTCCCCCCTCATCCTTAGGCCCCTTTAGCTTAGAAAGCGCAATACGCGGGGGCTTCCCATTCCACAAAAAGCCAACAAGGACTCTCTCAACTTGCTGATACACCTGATCCGAAAATAATATTGGCAACATTTCCAAAAGATAATTAACTTTAGGAGAGATAGTCATCTTAATGGACTCCAAACGCCCCCACCACGACAAAGACAAAGGGGACCAGTTGGCTACCAACGATTTGACCAACTCTACGACCCTGCTGGAATTAAAACGGACCGTTTCCTCTAAAGGAGAACAGTAATATGCCCCCAAGTACTTAACCATCCCCGTTTCCCAGACAAAAGGGAACGGAGACATATCAGCTTTGAACGTCCGGGCGTTTAAGGGAAAGGCGACCGATTTTGACCAATTGATTTTATAGCCCGACAAGGCGGCATAAGCCTCGATTTGAGAGAGGATATGAGGAACCGAATCCGGCCTGGTGAAAAGCAACAAATCGTCGGCGTAAGCTGACAACTTCAACACTGCCCCCCCGGATCTCAATGCCCTGGATAAGCTTATTCTGCCGCACCAAAAGGGCTAAAGGCTCCAGCGCCAAGTTAAAGAGCAGAGGTGAAAGGGGACAACCCTGTCTCGTCCCTCTTCCAAGACAAAAGTTCTGAGAACAAGCATTATTCACACAGATTCGAGCAAAAGGGTTAACATATAATACCTGTATAGAGTTAACAAATTTTTCCCCGATCCCGAACCATCTAAGGGATTGAAACAAGAAGGACCATTCCAGACGGTCAAATGCCTTCTCAGCGTCAAGGGAAATCCCAACTCCGGGCAGCTGATGAGATGCAACCTCAGCCAAAACATGGCACAGAAGCCTGGCATTGTCCGCAGTGGACCGGCCTCCTACAAAGCCACATTGGTCCGGGTGAATTAGCTGCGGGATAACAACAGACAAACGCTTTGCCAGGTTAGAAGCATAGATCTTGTAATCTGCATTCAGCAAAGAAATGGGGCGGTAACTACCAACTTCCAAAGGATCTTTACCAGGTTTCGCTATGACTATAAGATTCGCAGACGCAAATGAGCCGATCAGAGGACTCTCCTCAAGCAAAGATCGGTAATACTGCAACAGAGAGGGGCCCAACTCCTTACAGAAAACTTTGAAAAACTCCGCCGGCAACCCATCTGGGCCCGCCGCCTTCCCTACCGACAAAGAACTAACCGCTTCCTCAACCTCCTCTATGGAGATAGGAAGGTCAAGCGAGGCCAAGAGCTCAGGGTCCAATACCGGTCTCTGCACCTTATCCATGAGATGTGCAAAGTCCTCAGCCGAACAAGTCGTTTCGGAAGCATACAACTGCTCATAAAAAACTTTAAACACACGGAGGATATCCGAGTCTTTAAGCAACAGCTCATCTTGGGGGGTATTCTGAAGAGCAGCCACTCGGCCTATGTCTCTACGAGCTTTCAGTTTGTTGGCTAACAACTTTCCCGCCCTATCCCCTTCCCAATAATAAAGGCCATCCTGCAGTCGGATGCGCTGAACCACCTCCGATGTAAGAAGTTGGTTGTACCTGAATCTTAAGCGCTGTAAACGCAGCAAAATGCAAGGATCCGACCTATTGGTCAGAACCCGCTCCCCCGCCTTGATCTGGCAGTCTAACGCCGCCAGTCGCTGTTTTTGTAATTTGGCCTGAGCAATGCCAAAACTAGTAATGACCGCCCTCATAGATGCTTTAAAGCCCTCCCATCTCGCCCAACCAGACGTCAAGGAAGAGGGATTAAACTCAAAATACTCCTTTATGGCCGCTTTCAACAGCAGCTGAAAGTTAACATCCTCTAACCATGTCCTGTCAAAGCCCCACTTTCTCGGACCTGCGTCCGGATGCAATCCCTCCAGACCAATAGAGACCGCAGCATGGTCGGAAATATGTGCTGGATGAATATCCGCTGAAACTAAATAGGGGATAAGAGACCTAGATATCAAGAAAAAATCTATACGAGATTGGGACTTATGAGGAAAGGAATAGAAAGTGAATTCCTGCGCATCAGGATGCAACAATCGCCACGCATCAATCAGCCCCGCATCCCGCGACAATGAATGGAGAACTCCCTGCGCCTTACCGCCTCCCTGAATACGGGGAGGCTTCTTATCAAGCAGCATGTCCAGAACTAAATTGAAATCACCACCCAGGATCAATGGAGTGGTAGAGAGAGAACAAACCAACTCAGCCAAGGTCTGAAAAAATACCGGATTATCACAATTGGGGGCATACACATTAATTATAGTCAAATCCAAGGACCCCAGCCGCACACAGACCTTGACCCAGCGTCCCTCCCCATCCCCTTGCGGATGGCTCACCTGTAAACAAAGGGATTTGCGTGCTAAAATAGCCACTCCATTATGTTTGTTCCTCGCTGCAGAAAACGCAAGTAACACAAAAGGTGGAATATTCAATTTCAGAGATTCTTTCTCATTCAAATGCGTTTCCTGTAGCATCAAAATATCACAGTTAGTTCTTTTAGCATACAAAATAATTTTTTTCCGTTTGATGGGATTACTCACCCCTTTAACATTCAAGGAGTAAATATTGAACAATGTCATAACAATCAGTGAGATAGATACACATAAACATCACGTTGCCATACCCCATCAACCGATCAAGATGCTCCTCCCACCTCAAGCATTCTCCCATAGCAGTTAATAAGGCCCACCACACATTATCACACCATACGCAGCCGCCCTCTACTCGTAGCATGGATATGCAGCCAATGCAACCCAGGGGACGGGGGAGGACCCAAACAATCTCTATGGGTAAACCCAGACTAGAGGGAAGAAGACACAACAGAGGGCATCAAATTACGTTAAACAAGTGTCTGCACCAACCATCGTACTAGCAAACAAAGAACTCCAAGATAAACTTAGGCAAGGGAGCCCATCATGGGGTAGACAAAACTACTAGAACCCCCTCCCTGCCCACCATCAGCAGTTATCATCCCAAAAAGCACATGAGAACAGACAGAAACATCAGGTCAACTCTGCTTCTTTCTCCTCAATATACAGGCCTAAGGCAAGCGGATCTTCAAAAGTTTTTGTGACATTATGCAGCGTAACTCGCATCCGCGCAGGTTGAAGCAGTCCAAAACGGGCCTGCAACCGCTGAAGTCGAGGTCTCAGTTCCAGGAAGCGTTTCCGCGTAATCACAGTACTCTTCGCGAAATCCGGAAAGAACTGCAATTTCCGGCCTTCAAACTCCACTGGAAAGCGAGCACGTGCCGCTTCAAAAATTTTTACCGCGTGCTGATGGCGCAAAGTCTTAAAAATAATTGGCCGGGGACCTTTGTAATTAGGCAGGGCCTGCGAGGGGACGCGATGCACTTGCTCCAATTCAAACGGCGCATCAAAGGATAATTTTAATGTAGAAGTCACTAGCTTGTGAATAAAAGCAAACAGATCTTGGCCCTCCGCTCCTTCAGGCACCCCCACCACTCGAACATTGTTGCGTCGAGCCCTGTTGTTAATATCCTCGAGTTCTTTCTGAAGATGTTCTATTTGTCTGGAGTGCTGCAGCACATCTTTTAATCTCTCCTCGTGCACCACCAGTTTTCTCTCCATTTGCTCCTGGCTCACCGAAAGATGCCCGAGCTGCTCCTTTAACTGCCCAATATCCTCCTGCATATTTTGCAAGGAAGCACTGTTAGCGGAGACGATATCCTTCACCGCACGGATCTCCAACAATAACTCCTGCAGCGCATCTGGCTGCTCGCGCCCAGCCGCCATTTTATTTGGAGAAGGAGGCTCCGTCTTCGAGCGTTTATTGCCTGAGCCGGTCCCTGATGCGAAATCCAAACGAAGAGGTTTAGAGCTAGCCATCTCCGATTATAGCTCCCTTGCTTTCCACGGAGTTGCAGGTACTAATACTGGCGCAGACACAGGATTATCAAAGAAGCCCTCCGGAGCTCACGCTCTATGCGTCCATTTCTCTCCGCTCCAAGCTCCGCCCCCCGAAACCACCGTCTTTTTGATTTTGAATTTGATAGCCTAGTCAGAAGAGACAGGACTGGGTTCTTTTGGGATACGTGGCTAGCATGATTGTGTGAATGAAGTGTGATTGAGAGGTCTTGCAACACAGACCAAGCGAAGGTGGACTCCTGAGTAACGCATTTCCTGGCCGGGCGACCGCGTCCAGGTCGTAAAAAGGAGGAAGCGACCGTCGTCTTGTCTTGTTTTGTGTATCCCTGAATGTTTCTAGGACCGTGAGGACCCCTCACCCACGGTCCGCCCTCCTTTTCCCTTTTGTTTGTTGTTGCGCGCACACATCGATATGGGAGGGGCGGGGTCTACCAGGCACACTCCGTTAGAATGTATGGTTAAATACTTTAACAAGGGATACACAGGAGATTATGGAGTAAAAATGACTGCATCATGATTACAATTGTTGTGTACTAGAGAGTGGCCTGTATTAGAACCCCAATGGCCCCGAGAGGGAACCTTTACCATAGGAATTATTCAGTCAGTCCACCGGAAGGTGCGAGCAGTGCACCCTGACCAGTATCCCTATATAGATTCCTGGTTATGTATTTGTGAAAGCCCACCCCCTTGGGCTCAGCGCTGTTATGAAGAACAGTGTAGAATAATGGTAGCACTGACAGAGCAGACACAGAAGGCAGGGAAAGAAAAGAAGCTTGAAAAGAAACCTGTCTATGTTGATCCTGATTCACCAGAAGTTATAATTAGACAATCCCAAGCTCAGCGCCCCGCAAGAGTACCACCACGTCCCGCGGCAGCCCCCCGGGACCGGGAGGGTCCACCCCCTCACCAGCCAGAAGATCAGTTAGATGAGCCGTCTCATGAAGAGGCTGATCAGTCTGGGACAGAGACTGAGGATAAGCAGGAGTCAGAGCAGGAAGATGAAGACGCATCTTCCCTGACTGAGACAGAAAGTGAGAAATCAGTTGTCAGTGCTAGTTCATCTGTTGCAAGCGAGACTCCCCAGACTAAACGAGTCTCGAAGCTGAAAGCCCCCACCAAGATACCGAAAGTCACTACCAAGAAGCAGAAAGCCCTCCCAAAATTATTAGCCCCCCTGCGGCAAGTCCCGGGAATGCCCATGAGAGATGCAGATGACCAGATAGTACCAGGGCCCCTAAGTTTAGTTTATGTGCCTTTCTCCACTACTGATTTGCTGAACTGGAAATTACATTATGCCTCCTATACTGACAAGCCCCAAGAGTTAACAGAACTAATGAGCACAATTATGCAGACCCATCAACCCACTTGGTCAGATTGCCATCAGCTCCTGTCTACTTTATTTACTACTGAGGAGCGGACAAGAATTATGTGAGCAGCTGTTAATTGGCTAGCAGATAATCCCCAAGCAGAGGGACCACCCGGAATAGATAATCGCGAAGCAGCAAAGAAAGAATTCCCAAACGAGGATCCTCAGTGGGATCCGAACACCGAAGTAGGATCCAAAGCTCTAGCACACTTTCGCCAAGGCCTTTTACAAGGTCTGTGAAAGGGGGGTCAGAAAGCCATGAATCTCACCAAGACAGCCGAAGTGCTCCAAGGCGTAGACGAAAGCACAGCAGTATTCTATGAGAGATTATCTGAAGCATACAGAATGTACACTCCCTATGACCCAGCTGCACCAGGAAGTCTATGCATGGTGAATGCAGCTTTTGTCAGCCAGTCTCAACCAGACATTAGACGTAAACTACAGAAACTAGAAGGGTTCGCGGGCATGAATGTGACTCAGTTATTGGATGTCGCTCAGAGAGTGTTTATGAATCGTGATAATGAAAGACAGAGAGAAAGTGAACGAAAAATGAAGAAGAAAGCCGATTTTTTGGCTGCAGCGTTAGTTGAATAGAAAAGGGGAGGTTTCCCTAGTCAGAGGAGCAGAGGAAGAGGGAGGGGCCGAGGAGAAAGCCGGCCCCCACTAGGCGTGAATCAATGCGCTTATTGCAGGGAAGAAGGACATTGGAGGAATGCATGCCCGCGACTCGAAGACACTTCTCGTGATGAAGGAGAGAACGGCCCTCAGAGAGAGAGAGGCCAACCCCAGAACCGCAGAGGAACCAATCGAGAACATTTTCAACGAGAACGAGCGGAGGCTATACAGGGAGTTGCAGCCGCAACGGCCTCTGATTTTGATGAAACAGATTAGGACAGACCGGGCTCCGAATTCGCTTTAGGTCTCCAGGAGCCTATGGTCAGTATACAAATAGGAGACCAATTCATGGACTTTATGGTTGATACTGGAGCAGAACATTCTTTAGTAGATAAGCAGATAGCCCCTTTCTCTACAAGAGCAGTCACCATTGTGGGAGCAACTGGTACTAAAGCTACTAAGCCTTTTCTTCAAAACCGCATATGTAATTTAGGGGGACAGCAAATAACGCACCAATTCCTTTACATGCCCGAGTGCCCAGTGCCACTACTGGGACGAGATATGCTAGCCAAACTGCAGGCCCAAATATCCTTTACTGAGAAAGGAGAAATGCAAATGACAGTAAATTCAAAACCTGCTGGACTGATGGTGCTCACTGTTCCTCGAGAAGAAGAATGGAGATATTATAGTACCGAGCCAATCCTTGATACCTATTTCGAACCTACTCTGAAAAGCATTGATGCCCCTCCTGGAGTATGGGCAGAGGGCAATCCACCAGGCCTGGCCAAACATATAGCTCCAGTAATTGTGAATCTTAAGCCTAGTGCAGAACCAGTACATGTCAAGCAATACCCACTTCCAAGAGCAGCAATTGAAGGCATCCATCGCCACTTGTTGAGACTACTGGAGTATGGCCTACTTAAAGTATGTCAGTCACCATGGAACACTCCTCTCTTGCCAGTGAAGAAGCCTGGGACAGGTGACTACCGCCCAGTGCAAGACTTAAGGAGAGTGAATGAAGCAGTTGAAACCATACATCCAGTTGTGCCAAATCCCTATACACTCCTAGGACTGATTCCTGCTGAAGCTACCCACTTTACTGTTTTGGATTTGAAAGATGTGTTCTTTTGCATAAGATTAGCCCCCATTAGCCAATTGATGTCATGCACTGTCGAGGACACCAAGCAGGAAAAGGAGAAGTTGCCCAAGGAAACAGATTTGCTGACGCCTCAGCACGCAAAGCAGCCATGACAGGTCAAATCTCGTCACAAGCAACACCAGTTCAAGCAGCATTGTTTCCAGTACCTCTTAATTTATGGACACCACGATATACCACCAAAGAATTGGATTACTACTGTAATAAAGAAGAGGGAGTACTGAAAGATGGATGGATTGAGCTGCCACCACCCGAGGGCAGTCAACCCCCAGGACGAATAGTGATCCCTGAATTATTGGGACCAGCCTTTGTCAAGGCCTTTCATCAAGCCACGCATTATGGGAAGAGTGCTATGGAGAAAGCACTTAAACCACATTTTTGTATCGCTTTATTGGGAGCTCTGTCAGCCTCAGTAGCCCGCCAGTGTCTAATTTGTGCCAAGAACAATGCCAAACAGGGTCCCACGCCACCACCACGAGTTCAGTCGGGAGGTGTAACCTCCATGCACCACCTGCAAGTAGACTTTACTGAAATGCCAAAGGCCAATGGATACCGTTACTTGTTAGTATTAGTCTGTACCTTCTCTGGGTGGGTGGAAGCCTTCCCCACCAGGACTGAAAAAGCCCGAGAAGTTACTAAAGTTTTGTTAAGAGAAATTATCCCCAGATTTGGAATTCCAGCAGTAACAGGGTCAGACAATGGGCCCTCATTTGTATCTCAGATTACCCAGCAGTTAGCAAGTGCCTTACAGATACAATGGAAATTACATACTGCATATAGACCCCAAAGTTCAGGGAAGGTTGAGCGAATGAATCGAACTTTAAAATCCCAGATAGCTAAGCTATGTCAGGAGACCCACCTGAAGTGGCCCCAGGTTCTCCCAATAGAATACGCTCAGCTCCTGTGAAATCATCAGGATTTTCCCCTTTTGAAGTTATGTATGGCAAACCTCCACCAATAGTGCAGGGTGTTAAAGGTAGTTTGCCACAGATTGGTTCAGAAATAACCAGACAAGAACTTCTAGCTCTTAGTTCTGTTCTGCAAACTCTCCATGCGTGGATACAGGACCAGTTGCCTATCAATTTGACAGAACCCCTGCATCCCTACAAGCCTGTTACCTCGGTGTGGATCAAAGATTGGAAGAAGACACCGCTGGAACCGCATTGGAAGGGGCCATACACTGTCATCCTGTCTACCCCAACTGCAGTAAAGGTAGCAGAAATCGATTCCTGGATCCATCACAGCAGAGTCAAGCTAGCAGCTGTTCCAGACCCGGAGCAGTGGACAGCAGTACAACATCCTGATATCCCTTTGCGACTCACCCTGAGGCGGCAACCAGCGACCTAGAACTCCTTTGGGTCACCCCAACAACCACCGCACCTTGCAGTAGACAAGTCTTTCGAAGAGGATTGCTGTTTCCAATACAGCAAGATTTGTTCTTGCAGACTCCATGTGTACAATTTTGGTACACTGACTGACTTCATATTGACTAATCTATTTAGAGTCAACTACGGTTGGTAAGTTGGCATACGATGAACATTTGAGGATCTTCAATCAACACCGACACCAGTTGAATTGCTTCATTAGCAAATGGGTCAGCATTGTGCCAAGAAGAAGAGGACGTCGAGGTCAAGATTTTCCAGCGAGGATTCAGAAGAACTACAATCAACATGTATCCCTGTTTCTACTTTGTCCTGGTTACTTGCATGGGGAGCCTTGAACTTACTTGTGCTTTACCCCCATGTACTGCTTGCATTACTTCCACTCGAACTGGAATGAAAGTGACTCAGACTTTGCTTTATCATTCTTACTATACCTGTACTGGTACAGTAAGCCGGTGTATTTATAACACCACTGAACTGAACGTTTGTACCAAGGGTAATACTAAAGTTTGTTTTAACCCGCATCAGAATCCATCTTATTATACTTTAGAAATACGATGGAATTTATTTTATTTTATTTATTTATTTATTTTAATTTCTTTTATACCGCACTCTTCGACATCAGCGCGGTTTACAGAGAACAAAAACAAAAACCAGAACAACAGGCTGTTCGGAGTTACATATAACAGGATTATCAACTTGGAAAACAAGGGAGAACTATTTACATGGAAAATGTAATCTGTTAACTAGATCACATGCTCGAACTATGTACATGAATTAGCACGATTGTTGGGAGCAAGGGAAAAAAAAAACTGAAGTTGGATATGTAGTGGGACTAGATGTTATCTTCATATGGGGTAGTATCTGGTGAATAGGGTGAATTTAAGGGCCTTTCTGAACTGGGTTAAGTCGGTTATGGTACGGATGTCGGCAGGGAGCGAGTTCCAGCATTTTGGTGCGCAACACAAGAAGGCTCTGTTAGCTGTTGATAGATTGTATGTTGTAATGGCCTTTGGTGTTGATAAGGAGTTTAATGTTGCCTGTCTTCTGTTTCTGTTTCGTGGTACAGTTTGGATGAGCTCAGAAAGTGAGTTGGAAGATAGTCCCTTTATGGCCTTGAATGTTAGAATCAGGATTTTGAACATCAGCCTTCCGTGTATGGGGAGCCAGTGGAGCTGTTTGAGGATTGGTGTAATATGTTCACTCTTGGACGCTCCTTGAAGAACCCTTGCGGCAGTGTTCATGGCGAGCTGTAATGGGCTCAAGGTGGATTGTGGGAGTCCTTGAAGAATTGAGTTGGCGAAATCAAAATGTGGTAGGATTAGGGCTTGGTAAATGGTTCTGAAGTCTTCTGGGTCAAGTAGGGAGCGTAGGTGCTTGAGCGTGCGTATCTTGAAGTAGACAGCTTTTACGATATTATTTATGTGTGGTTTCATGTTGAGCCGGTGGTCCAGTGTGACTCCAAGGTATTTTATTGCTTCCTTAGTGCATAGTTCCGCTCCTTTGACTTTTAAATGTGAAGGTGGGGTGAAGTTGGTGTCTCTGGTGATAAAGAGAACCTCGGTTTTCTTGTGTTGAATGCGGAGGTTCTGTGACAGGAGCCATTCTGAGACTGCATCGAAGCAGTTTGTTATAGGTAGTAAATCCATTTGCTTTGTGGAAAAAGGCATGTAGAGTAGGATATCGTCTGCGTATACCATACATTTCACATTGAATGACCTGATGATATTGCAGATCGGCTGCATATAGATGTTGAACATGAGGGATGAGAGAGAGGACCCTTGCGGAACCCCTTGTTTTTGATGGAAGAGTTCGGATTCTCCTGTTGCAGTTTTTACATATTGCATTCTGGTATCAAGGTATGATCTGCACCATTCAAGTGCTGAGTTATGGACGCCTTTTTCTTTCAGTCGAACGAGGAGAATCTCATGGTTTACCGAATCAAACGCTGCTGCTATATCTAGGAAGATTAGCACAACGCCTTGCTGTAAGTTGTCTATAGTGGTGAGAACATCATTGAATAGGGTGGTGAGCAGTGTCTCAACCCCGTGGAATTCTCTGAAGCCGTGTTGAGAATGGTCAAGGGGGGCTGCGGAATCTATATGGTCTTGGATTTGCCGTTGTGCCTCTTTCTCAAAAATCTTTGCTAGAAGGGGGATGCTGGCTATAGGCCTGTAGGAGTCGGGCCGTTTAGGGTCTAGTTTCGCGTTCTTTAGCAGAGGTCTAATGGATGTGAACTTTAATGCAGATGGGAAGGATCCAGATGTAAAGGAGAGGTTAATGATTCTTGAAATGAAGGGGCTAAATGCACTTCGAAGATCCTTTATCCAAAAGGCTGGGCAAGGGTCGGTTTGTGCAGTTGTGGTGTTGAGTGAGGCGATTGTGTCTTCAATGTGTTTAGCAGAGGGTGTGGTAAGTACAGACAGGGATGTTAGACAGGTTGTTGCTTGTACAGTGGTTTTTGAGAGCTCATCTGTTTGAAGAAGTTTTGATTGTAGGTAATCAGCAAATTCCTGTGGGTGGATATCTTCATTTTGTTCAGCGGATGGTTCCTTTGACAGTGATTTGACAAGATTGAAGAGGTCGCGAGGTTTGTTCAAAGATCTTTTGAGCAAATCAGTGTGGTATTGCTTCTTTAAGGTTGTGATTGCTTCACGGTGAGATGCAAGGTGGAGATTGTAGGCTGTGTGATCGTCGATGGAAAGTGAGCGGCGCCAGCGTTTTTCGAGTCTTCGTAGGTGGGTAAGGGAGGACCGTAACTCGGGGGAAAACCATGGAGCAGAGGATTTTTTCCTGGACATGTTCTTTTTGTGTGGGAGTTGAGCAATGGTGTTAAGGTTGCTGTTCCAGGCGGTGATAGACTCATCAAGATTGAGTGCTGTGTTGTCAAGGAGTGATTGGGTGCTTGATAGTATAAGTTCCCTGTTGAATGGTCGAAAGCCTCTTGTAGCTCTAGATGTGTTGTCCAGTTTTCTGTTGTTGCGAAGCTGATTGTTGCTCAGAGGAATTTGTAAGTTTATAAGTTTATGGTCCGACCATGGTACATTGGTGATCGATTTTACAATGTTATAGCTCTGTTCGGATATAGAGTGTGGAGCAAAGACCATATCAAGAATGTTTCCTTTGGTGTGAGTGGGCTCCGTGATCAGTTGTTGATATCCAAGATCTTCAATGGCATTGAGGAGTGAAGATGATTGGTTTTGCTGTAATGATGGGAGATTGAGGTCTCCCAATATCCAGTTAGGAGTGTTGGGGTTGCTGGTATTGGCGGCTAGGTCCAATATGGTGGGAAGTTCATCCGGTGAGCTCGAGGGGGCTCTGTAGACCAGGTTGATGGAGCATTGTTTGTTCACTATGGTGATTATATCTAGGTTGCTTGTGCTATGCGAGTTGGTCATGTAGAAAAGGTGTTCCGTCTTGGTTAGTATGAGTGCTCCTCCTCCCTTCTTGTTTTCTCTATGGGTTGTGTGTATGGAGAAGTTAGGTGGAATAAGTTGGTTGATGAGGACATTGTCCTCTTTGGATAACCAGGTTTCGGTGATCATGAGTGCATCAAGATCATGAAGGGTGATTATATCAAGGATTACAGGCCATTTTTTTCGAATTGAGCGTGCATTTATGAGGGCACATTTTAATCTTTGTGTTGTTTGGGATTTGTGTTGCTTAAGATTGCTGGTTTGGTGTATTGCAATGTGGATGAGGTGGGAGTGTCGTATACGGGCTTCCCTATCTGGATGATGGTGAGGGTTGCCTGACCATTGTTTTCCGTGGTTCTTGAGGATCGGTATATGGTTGGTGGAGGGAGAGTAGGCAAGAGAGGTCCCGAGCCAGTCTGTGAGAAGGTAAAAACTGAGAAAGGTGATGAGATGGAGAGACATTTTGGTTTCTTGGTATGGGATGTGTATGGGAGTCTCAGAGTCTTGGGATGCAGATTACAAGTTACAGTAAAGTTAGTAAAGGCTAATTCACAGTATAAGTGGTACAATACAGTGGTACGGTATAGTGGTACAATGACTAAAATGCAAATTACAAGTTACAGTAAAGTTAGTAAAGGCTATTTCACAGTATAAGTGGTACATACAGTGGTACGGTACAGTGGTACAATGGTACAGTGGTACAATGACTAAAATTGGTTTGAGTTGCTGGCGGGAATATATGGTATTAGGTGGAGGCTATTACTGACTTCATTACAGATAACAGGATTTAAGGATAGACTAGATGACTGTATAAAGTCATGCGATAGCTATTCAGTGAACTGCGGACAACGGTGAAGTTACTGGCAACAAGCTAATTGATCAAGGTATACTGTAAGGTAGATAAGCAGTAAAGATACTGGCAAGCATTTACTGACATTAGTGATTTGTAAGGTGAACAAACAAATAAACGTAGATTGCTGGCTATTTAATTAATGCTAGCTGGCGGTACTTGTAGGATTGCAAGTTACTGGCAACAATAAGGAAGGAGTTCAGGCGCTGGATACAGTACAAGTGGCCATTTGGACTCAGCTGATGGTTACCGTGAAGGTAGATGTTGACTTCTGGGAGCGATACTGTTGTCAGGGATGTTCTTGCTGGTGCCGATAGCGAGCTCTACCCTAGGGGAGCTCAAGCAGCTGGTTGATGGAGGAGAAGCGTGCCTGACTGTTTTCCGGCGTTTCAGAGAGGGCCACTGCCTAAGGGCCACGCCAAAGGGCCCTCTGGCGAGGCCCTCAGGCGCGGGCCCGGCAGGCGCGGGCCTGCCTGGCGGCAGCCGCTTTTCTGTGTCGCTTTCTCCCTCCCACAGCCCGGATTGGGCCGGAGAAACCTGAGCGGGAAGGATGGAGAGCCCGCTCAGGTGTGCTCAACTCCCGATCGGAGGAGCCTTTTAAATGGCGGCCGATTCTTTCAGCGGCAGCCGCTTTTCTGTGTCGCTTTCTCCCTCCCACAGCCCGGATTGGGCCGGAGAAACCTGAGCGGGAAGGATGGAGAGCCCGCTCAGGTGTGCTCAACTCCCGATCGGAGGAGCCTTTTAAATGGCGGCCGATTCTTTCAGCGGCAGCCGCTTTTCTGTGTCGCTTTCTCCCTCCCACAGCCCGGATTGGGCCGGAGAAACCTGAGCGGGAAGGATGGAGAGCCCGCTCAGGTGTGCTCAACTCCCGATCGGAGGAGCCTTTTAAATGGCGGCCGATTCTTTCAGCGGCAGCCGCTTTTCTGTGTCGCTTTCTCCCTCCCTCCCACAGCCCGGATTGGGCCCGAGAAACCTGAGCGGGAAGGATGGAGAGCCCGCTCAGGTGTGCTCAACTCCCGATCGGAGGAGCCTTTTAAATGGCGGCCGATTCTTTCAGCGGCAGCCGCTTTTCTGTGTCGCTTTCTCCCTCCCACAGCCCGGATTGGGCCGGAGAAACCTGAGCGGGAAGGATGGAGAGCCCGCTCAGGTGTGCTCAACTCCCGATCGGAGGAGCCTTTTAAATGGCGGCCGATTCTTTCAGCGGCAGCCGCTTTATGATGGAATGATGCAGATGGAGATTTACTCAATGCTACATCTCCACTTACTGATCCCACAAAAGGCGCTACTTTGTATTTTGATGCTTATGATGCCATCAATAGAGATAGTGGTTCTAAATGTGCCAATTGGGAGAAAGCTTATGCTCATGATGACAAGTATATGTGTCCAGAAGGAACCACTGGATGGGGGGCATGTACAGGTAAACGAGTTTTAGCCAATGAATATAGTACAGCCCCAATCAAGGATTACTATTGCCCAAAGTGGGAATGTGTGTTCTATACCACATGGAAAACTGGTATGGTAGAGAATACCAGAGACAATCGAATGGCTGCCTTAACTAAGCCATATGTAAAGAATTTAGAAAATTGTAAGAAAGGTGCCTGTAATCCATTAGAGTTACACATAATCAATCCCAGTGCATGGAAACAAGGGTATAAGTTTGGCCTACGTATTGCAGGCTCTGGATCAGATCCAGGGACCATCGTATATATTAGACTAAATACCCAAGCCCATCGATCATCAAGGTACCATATACATAACACTTTCTATGAAACCATGCATGTAAATAAGTTCGATATCCCTCACCCTTCTCAGAATTTGTTCTTAGAGTTGGCTGGAGCTGTGGTCTCCAGTCTCCACATTTCAGATTGTTACTTTTGTGGTGGAACTAGAATGGGTGATCAGTGGCCTTGGGAGGCCCAAGAATTGAATTACTCAGTAGCCTATAACCACACTGAATTGCATAAGACCACAAGCGAATGGGTATTGGCACACCCAATAGTTGGATGTCTGTGCTATGCTCGAACTGGACCTCAGTTCAATTTGCAGGTGGGACAGCTAGTCTGTCTCAGCCAGAAGTTTTATAATGACACCACAAAACAGACGTCCTGGTGGTCAGGAGTTAATGAAACTGAACCCACTAATCCATTAGCGAAATTCCCTGAGCTTGCCGATTTATGGACAAATCTTGCCCAGTCCCATGCCTGGCAAACCCCGCCTGGCTTGTATTGGATCTGTGGAACCCGAGCATATGCTCGACTTCCTATTCATTGGGGAGGAGCGTGTGTCTTAGGGACCATTCGACCTTCTTTCTTCTTGTTACCCACAGAACATGGAGAACAATTAGGATACCCAGTATACACTAAAAGACAGAAAAGAGCAGCTCTCCAGATAGGCAAGTGGCAGAAATGGGATGGGGATGATTGGCCACCTGAGAGGATTATTGCCTATTATGGACTTGCCACTTGGGAGGAAGATGGCACCTGGGGATATCGGACCCCTGTATATATGATAAATCGTATTATACGCTTACAAGCAGTTGTAGAATTAATAACTAATGAAACTAGCCAAGCACTCACATTACTAGCGAGACAGAGCACGCAGATGCGTACTGCCATATATCAGAATCGATTAGCCCTAGACTACTTACTAGCAGCTGAAGGAGGAGTTTGCGGTAAGTTGAATCTTACCAATTGTTGTTTAAAAATAGATGATAAAGGTCAAGTAGTTGAAGATATTGCTGAAAATATGCGTAAACAAGCTTATGTGCCAGTACAGACTTGGCATGGTCTTAAAATACCCAATTGGTTTGAATCTATTTTCTCTGGATTAGGAGGACTTACTACCTTTGTTATGATAATATTAGTATTTGTAGGTTTATTTCTGTTATTACCATGTATAATTCCTTGTTGTATGCGCTCTATTAACAGTGTTATTGAGAATACAGTGGAGCGGAAAACTGCTACTAAGATTTTAGCCTTATGGCACCCCACTCCCGGCACCATTGGCAAAAACACTACTCCTGTGTAGTTAAGTGATTTACATCTCACACCTTATTAGCATTCGGGTGAGATTAATCAAAGGGGGGAATGTGGTAGGCGAAGGCCTGTGATCCACACTGATTGAAGCAGGCAGGCAGGCCTAAGCAGCTTGACCTGTAAATGAAGCCTGTGGTTAGGCCCAGAGGAATGAACCCCCCCCCCCCCCCAATATTGCCTCCATAGAATTGAAACTTAAATCAGCTTAACTGAATATAGCTAAGCAGAAACGAAACTTAGGAAAGACAGTAAACAATTTTAATTAATACTGATAAGATGTGTGAAGCTTCTATGGAATTAATTAACTCTGTTGAGAGAAAGGTTACAGTGCCCTGCTTTCCCACATATTCCAGCTGGTTAGCAACCTTGGAGGAGAAAAGTATCAAAGTTGGAAGAACTGACCATTGTAATTGGGACTGTAAGGGGGGGAAGCAGGTGCTGAGCCCAGTCAAAGGTCTTCATTGGATGACTACGTAACGGTACCGGGACCAATAGAAGGTGTAAGAAGGGTTACCGGGACCAATGAAAAGTTTGTCTATGTCTAGAATGGGAAAGAACGGTATAAAAGTTGTTGTATTTGCTAGAAACCATTGCTCAGCCATTTTGGGGTATGTTTAATAAACTCCGTTGCTGTGCGGGTCCCCGTTAGTGTGCGTGTGCCATATAAGGAGTGGGCGGTTCAGGCAGAAAAAAAGAAAAAACCCGACCGTACGTGTGTGCGTCGCGCTAATGTGCGGGGCCCACATTAGCGCATGGGAAGGCTAAGTGGGGCGATGCTGCATAACCAAGCAACAAAGCCGTAGTACAACAGTGAAGACACTGACCTATGGTGCAGGGGCCATGGGTTCAAACCCCCATTGCGTTCAACAAAAAAGACCAGCTGATGCATCAACTTTTATGGGCAAAAGTGGTGTATGAGGCATATTGATTATGGGCGGCAGAAGGCGGCGCACTCTTTTTTTATACGGCATGAGGCAGCGCACTGTGCATTGTGGGTGGCAGATGGCGGCGCGCCGTTAAGGTTGGGCGGCAGAGGGCGGCGCGCTGATAAAATTGGGCAACAGAAGGCGGCGAGCCGGTGGGCAGAAGGCGGCGCGCTGATGTGTGAGGGGGCAGCTCAATAGTGGGTGGGATAAGTGGCGCGCTGATGTGCAAATAACAGGAGTGGCGCCATAGCACAATGGTTAAGACACTGACCACTCGTGCAGGCATCATGGGTTCAATTCCTCACAGTGCCCATTGAAGACAGCTGGCTGAGGCATTATTTTAAGGGGCATGCCCATGTTGGGTGGCATAAGGCGGCACGCTGTTAATTTTGTGCGCCACAAGACGGCGCGCCGATGGCTACAAGGCTGCGCGCTGCTGCTCAAACACAAGACCAGAGTCACAGCACCATGGTGAAGACACTGAGCAATGGTGCAGGGACCAGGGGTTCAATCCCTCACAATGGCCAGTGAAAAAGGCTAGCTGAGGCAGTATGTTATATGTTGTGGAGTGCTGTAAGAGGCTTTTTAATTTTATTTTGTGATAACTACTAGCAAACGCACTCTCACAGCATATTAATATAAGGCGGCCCATAAGGCACATGTTACAGTGCACCGTCCGCCAAGGCACCCTAGAATGTCCCCTATAGGGCAGCATGTCTGTTGCGACACAGGATAATGTATAGTGCACCCTATATGACTGGCAACCATAACGTGCCCTATAGGGCGCCCCATAAAGCACCCTCAGAGGCACCTTATGGGTACAGTACGCTGAGGGTGTTATTGCTGGCAGCAACATATGTACAGTAAATTAAAATAACTCTTTGGACACCCTTCTCACAGAACCCATGGGTTTGAACCCATGACATCTGGCTGCACAAGCAGTGACATAACCATTGGGCTACAGCTGTAAGCAGCCCCTGGCTGGCTGCAGATAGCCTGTACGTCACCTCACTGACAGTCTGCTGTTGTGAACCACCCGTACCCATGTTGCACTGCACATGCAAATCAGCTGTCCATGATTGAACACAGGATGGGAAATGCACCCCTATAGCTCCCCGGCCTGGTAGGGGAAGTGTCCGTGTGCACCCACACAGCACCTCGGCCTGGTAGGGTGTCCTGAGTGGGTGGACAAACGGCAAAGAGTAGCTAAACACCATCACATTGTGCGGTTACTGTGCTCACCCTGACTGTGAGATGTTGCGCCCAGGACCAGGTCCACAACACCAGGCATGGCTGAATGCGGCCATGTCAGAGCTCCAAAGCAGCAATAACCTTGTGGAATAGGTAGGTGCTGCATAAACATTTTGGAGATCTCTGTCTGGCTCAGTCATGGGGGGCTTTTTTTCCCCCCCAGGTGGATAAAACAGGGCTTCCCCCAACAGATTCCCCACCCCTCCAGCAGCACAGTGGACCATCAACCCAAGTCCTGCTAGGGAACAGACACCCTACAGGGCAGTCCAAGCAGCTCCACACACAATATCAGACAGACATTAGGCCTGGATATTCACAAATGCACCCCACCACTATCTGATATACACCCTGCAGCAAGCCATCAGCCACTGCACCCTGCAAGGCACTCCATCACAACACATACCAGCTGTGAACAGTCTGCTGGCTGGTCCTGATGGACATGCATGCACCCACAACTGGGGTGGCAGCACACACAAGCAGATAAGTTCATGAAGAGGCCACCCACACATATCACATGGGAGAATCACAAAATAGCACTATGGGGGTGCCTAGCCATGCTGCCGTCACTGCACACTCAGGGTGAAAGTGATCTCACAGCAGCACATACAGAGGTCATCCTGTCTGTGTAGGTGTTGGCCGGGCACTACCATGCCCCTGCCAGTGCCCTATGTCCTGTGCAGCTGCATCCTGGTCAGTCCACTCTGTCTGAGATATACCCATGGTCCCTTGCTACTCATTATGCACATTGGCAGGCCAATACTGGCAACAGTGTTGCCAGTGTGGGCTGTGGAAGGGGCTTGCAGCCAACACCCACTGTATAGACCAAGGGTGGGCACCTCCGGTCCTGGAGGGCCGCAGACCAGTCAGGTTTTCGGGATATCCCTAATGAACATGCATGAGATATATATGCATTAGAGATATCCTGCCAACCTGACTGGTTTGTGGCCCTCCAGGGCTGGATTTGGAGACCCCTGCCTTACACCTCTGTCATTTAAGATTGTGAGTGGGCAAGGTGCAGATGTCCTAGACATCGAAAGGGTATATAGAATGTGTCACATTCCTCCTCGATTCTCACCACCACTAAAAAGTTGTCTAATAGACAATTTTTTGGTGGTGGTGAGAAATGAGGAGGACTGTGACAAATTCTATATACCCTTTCGATGTCTAGGACATCTGCACCTTGCCCACTCATGATCTTAAATGACAGAGGTGTAAGGCAGGTTTCTCCAAATCCAGCCCTGGAGGGCCACAAACCAGTCAAGTTGGCAGGATATCTCTAATGCATATATATCTCATGCATATTCATTAGGGATATCCCGAAAACCTGACTGGTCTGCGGCCCTCCAGGACCAGGTTTGCCCACCCCTGGTATAGACAGACACACAAGTCCACACCTATGCCATCATGGTGCTACTATTGAGGAGGTAATTAGCCTTGCCCACCAAACCGGTGCTGGGCATGGCAAGGCATGGATATGCTACGCAGTACTGCGTGGGGTCACTCCCCAGGGTGGTAAACACCGTCAGAGGCAAGGGCTGGAGCATGCACCGCAAACACCGAACAGATTGTTCGGATGGGGTCAACTAGCAGTATGTGCGTAACGTATGGATATCTATCTACCAGTACTCAGAGCTGTGTCTCAGAGCTGTGTACCGTATACCTCAGGTGTAGGGTGACATTGCTAAGGTATGCAGGTGCTAGTATTGGGAGATGCACGCAGGGTCTAATGTTCTGCCTCTCCAGGAGACATTGGCCAATGGGGCCTGTGGGTGTGTGTGTGGGTGTGTCTGGCCCTGTTGGCTGCTGCTTTACGGCAGAGATTCCCAACTCCAGTCCAGGTTTCCATCACACTGTTCGGGTTTTCCTGCTGTGCCTCTTGAATATGCATGAGCTACATCTACATGCCATGGGGGTGATGCATAGATATACAGCACAGGCATTTGTATGAGTGGCAGCATGGAACCTGACTGGTGTGTGGCCCACCAGGACTGCATTTGGGAGATTCTGCTCTAGGTACTGCCCCTGTACATGGTGTCTGTGCTCAGTGGGGTAAAAGATAGACGTAGTACCATTGCATATGTCCTCGCCACGAAAGGTTTGTCCTTACTATCACTGTGTAGTTGTGGGAAAAATATGTGAGCAGGATTGGCGGTAGCCCCAGCTGGGCTTTGAACCTGTGACCTTCTGTTCTTGCATGCACTGTCTGTGTGCACTGCACCACCGTGTAGCCACTGATTGGCTGGATTCCCTGGAATGTCCATGCCTGTGGATCCGGCAGGGCCTGTCTGTTGCAGTGGACTGTGCCAGCCTGCACATGGCTAGGCCTCTGTCTTCTGTGGCTAGCAGCCACTGCCCCCTGCACCACATGTACTGGTCCACCAACATGCTGGCATGAGCTTCTCTCAGAAAAAGCAGATGACCTGATTGCAATGTGGCAGTATGGGACTGCATTTGGGGGACTTGGCTGTAGGTAATGCCCATTGTTGTGGTGTGTGTGCGGTGTTCGGGAAAATATGGGTGTTTTCCCCATGCTTATGTTCACTGCAATACAGGGGTGTCTGCGCTATCTTTGTTTAGTGGTGGGTAAAATATAGGGACTGGGCTGGTGAGTGCCCCAGCTGGGATTTGAACTTCTGGCCCTCTAGTTCTAGAGGTAATGGCTTTGTCCGCTGCACCACACTATGGCCACAGAGACAGTGCAGCCCCTGGAGGTAGTAAACCTGGCAGGATGGAGTCACAAACCCTGCTCTACGTATTTTTACTGTGGGCACATGCACCCTGTCTGGTGACAAACGTGCACATAAACCCCGGAAATGACCACAGCAAATGGGGGACACAATATCACCACGCTGGGCAACAGTGATATTAATGGGCAGCCATAGAAGACACTCCCAGGAAAGCTCCAACAAAAAGGAAATGTTTTTGGAAGAGTCTCCGCTCCGTACACCTTTCCAAAAAACATTTCTTTTTGCTGGAGCTTTCCTGAGTGTGTTTGTTGGTTTTGCCCATTACTATAACTGTTCCCCAGCTGAATTACTATTTTTACAAGTTTTGTTGTGGCCCTTTTCTATTTTTATTTCCACTTTTGGGCTGTGCACATGTATCACACTGCTCACGTTTTGCAGGTTTCACCGGTTTTGATGTACATTGCTGACGGAAATGGTTTCTCTTCCCTTTACATGCATTCTACCGCGAGTGATTCACTCGCGCTATTTTTCTTTGGAAATTCAGCACCGATAATGTGCGGGGCGCCTCTCCCCTCCCCTTCCCCGCCCATTAACCCCTTCTCTCCGCCCCTCCGGGGCCTTCCTCCGCCCTCCGTTAGCCTTTCCACGCCTCTATCGGACATTTGCGGGCCCGTACTTGTGCGGCACCCGTTACTGTGACGCGCAAGTGTGCGGGGCTTCATCGCACGTTTGCGGGGCATTTAAGCGCTCTTAAGTACCGCTTTTAGTGCGCTATTTTGCGGCGCGCAAATTAGCGGTTTTTAGTAAACATGCCCCTTTGAATGTGATTCTGCTTGAGTCTTGTGCACAAATAAATGATTTGGACCTTCTGAACAGACTCCTGGTATTATTGGTTTGTTTGCGCTCTGCCGCTACATTACTTTTACTGTTACTTTCCTGTTCTTTCACATACAAGAGAATAATAGAAGACTTACGCATTCATAAAAATGTCTTATTAAGCATTTTAAAACATCTTTCTCATTTTTCACAGATTTATGGTTCTTTTCTAGCTGTAATGGAAATTAGGATCCAGGCCTAACTTACAGGCCTTTCATAGTAGCAGGCTATGCTAGGCCATAGCCTACCTCAACCTAACGTGCGGTCTGTAACATTACCGCAGTTTAGTAAACATGCCCCAAAGTGATGCAGCAGTGTGCTACAAAAAAACCTGAAAAAGAAAAACAGAGTGAGAGAGATGAAAAATATTCTAGCAGAATAGTGGCGAGATGTTGCACAACACAGTGACATAAGCGGTTAGCCAATTGGCATTGAGTCATGGGCATGGCTGCCACAGTCTTGTTTCTTTTTTGCCCTTTGTAGCCATTGTTATAATGGGACAAGGCAGACATATCAACTAAATCAGCTTTCCATTGCACATCCACATCTGACATGATTGTCTTTATTCATTTAAAATGGACCCCAACAGGTCTGTGTATCTTGTGCTGTATCCCATCTGACGACATCTTTTCTGTTGACTGTTTTATAATGCCTTTTAGCAGCTTGAAGTAGAGGATTATGCCCCCTAAATTCCGTATTTCTTTTGGCTTATAGTAAATGCTCTTCAATAAGGTTTCCTTCATGATTGCCATGTCTTGAATATTCTTTGAATTTTGCTAATATATTCAGAATGGATTTATTCTACAAATCCTATGTGTTTTACAGTACAGCCTATTCTTTATACAGTCACCATGACAACAGGGCAACAGTCACATGCCTCTTGTTTCTCTGGATTGGCTTTTTCAAAAGCCAATCACATTTTGCCACATCATTTCCTTTTCTACAATCACCATTACAGTGGAACATGCCCAGACAAGACTATTTTTTTTTCTCTGTATTGGCTTTTTCAAAGCCACTAAAAAAAAAATAGTTGAAATGGGATTTGAACCCAAGTCTCTCTCAGTGTTTCTAACAGTGAGGTCTTAAATGCAAATCCTTAAATATGGACAGCACAGTTTCTCTCTCTCTCTCACTCACTCACTCAATTTTCACTCATTGAGAGAGACACAGAGAGAGAGAGAGAGAAACACACATGCTGAAATTATTCTGCCTAATGCTTTTTGTCAGCACCACATTTTAAAAGCTTCGTTTTCAGGCTGCATTCTTGTATTTTACTACAGAAAACACATTTAAATAAAGCCCTTGTTGGTTCCTGTTGCAACCAAAGGTTTATTTGTAACAATCAGTTCTGAACAGGCTGCAATATACACCTTTCACTAAAAGTAATGAGGCACAGTTTTGTGAGGAAAAAAAAAAGCTCAGGCAGGGGAAAAAACACTTTTTTTCTGTTTTCTGGGTTCTTGCTGGAAGAAGTCACTTGCATTTCCAGGGTCAGACACCCTGTTTCTGGTGATGTCATCACAGAATGACATGGTCCATTTCCGATGACACCTATTTCTGGTGATGTCATTGAAAAGTAACACTCTCTATTTCCGATGATGTAGACTGGGAGGAGTGCAGAGTGTGGATGTGGCCTAACCCGGAAGTGAGCACTGATTGGCTGATGTCATCCTTAGGGGCATGGGGTGTGGGGTGTGGATAAGTCAGGGGATGGGGTATAGGAATGTCAGGGGGCGGGATCTGGGCATGGTGGGGCGGGATGTGGGATGGGGTTTGGGAGGAGCTAACCTCATTCATTTCTTTGGGAGGGGCGGGGCATGAGTTGACCATATCCCAGAAGTGAATGCTGATTGAAAGATGATTTAAGGATGACGTCAGCCAATCAGTTTGATGAATAGTGTAACCTTTATACTACTTACTGCATATGTGCATTCTATATTATAGAACAATACGTACATGTATACAGTGACACCTTAACATGACAGCATTTACAACTGGTTCAAATTATGCATCACTCCAGGCTAACCTCTCATTTGGATCTGGGGTTTGGAGGTGTGTTTAACACTAGAAGCCCCAAAAGGAATTTAACCTAGAAACCCCAAAGTGTGTCAATTGATGCATTATCACGATGTTGCAGCCAAGCAGCTGAAAATGCTCTCATTCTCTCTCTCACCCACAGAAGGAGTGGAGGAGTAGCCTAGTGGTTGGGGCAAGGTACTTCAGGCCGGAAGGTCGGGGGTTCAAATCCCACTAGAGGACAGCAACCTTGGGCCGGAAGGACTGGGGTTTCTAATCCCTCAGGTGCTCCTTGTGGTCTTGGGCAAGCCACTTAACCCTCCATAGCCCATGTTCCCTGTAAAATAGTTATCTCCAAGTTATAATACCCTGTTTAATGTAATTTCAGTTTGTTCAATGTAAACCGCACTGATGCAGAATAGCGCGGTATATAAGAGAATGTAAATAAAAATAAATAAATAAAATAAAATAAGGAAACACACAGACAGGCTGGAATGCAAACAGGATCTTTTAATGTGCACACAGGCCCAGAGAGAGAACTGGCAGTCTCCACAAAAATCTGAGCCCCGAAGGACGTCATACATTGCCTTATATACAGTACATTTTCAAAGGTCATTCTACCTTCTCATTCGCCCCAGGTATCTCCTGTCCACCAATCAGTAGCCCCTTGGGGGGGGGGTGCGTTATCATAGAGCATTCCTGAGTGACCTGTCCAAACTGGTATGCTCTGGTCTGCTGGTTTCTGGGCGGGGGGTTATTGTGCTCAGGTTTGTTTCACTGCAGCTCAGGCCTGGGGGAGGGTGCCAACTGAAATCTCTATGTCTTCTTTTAGCAAGCTGATTATTATGTAAAATCTCATGGCCTGGGGGAGGGGGAGGGTTACCCACTGCTATCTCCCTGGTTGCCTCACTCCCCCCATTTTAAGTGAGACCTCAACTGCGAGGGGCGGTAGAGGGCAGTATTACTGGAGGCAAGCCGCAGAGGAGTGTATCTCTTGGCCCATTGGCTTAGTGTGACCGGAAACAGGGGGGCTTGTAGATCCTGAGAGTCCTCTGGGAAGGACTGGGACAAGGATGTGGTTGTGACCCGCCGGGCCTCTGCATCAGCCCGTCTATTTCCCTTGGCTATCTCACTGTTCCCTTTCTGGTGGCCTCTGCAGTGCATAACGGCTACTGCTTTTGGATGCCAGACTGCTTCTGACAGGGCCAATACTTGGGGGCCGTTCTTTATCTCGGAGCCAGCTGCAGTAACTAACCCTCTTTCCTTGTATAGGGCCCCGTGGGCATGGAGAGTGGCAAAGGCATACCGGGAGTCTGTGTATATATTCACATGGTGGTTAGTCCCAAGGATTAAGGCACAAGTAAGGGCAATGAGTTCCGCCTTCTGTGCAGAAGTTCCAGGGGGCCAAAGGCTGAGCTTCGACTATCTCTTCCATCGTCACCACCGCGTACCCCGCACACCTGCGGCCCTCCAACACCAGACTGCTTCCATCTACGAAGTAGGTCTCATCCGGACTGCTTAACCGCACATCTGTCAGATCAGGGTGACTGGAGAAGATTGTATCCATCACTTTCAGGCAGTCGTGATTAGGTGGTCCCGGGCCAACAGGCAGGAATATAGCAGGGTTTAAGGCTTGGCTGGTAGTTATCTGCACTCTGGGATTTCCCCATAACATGCTCTGGTATTTCAACATCCGGGAGCTGGTGAACCAGTGACTTCCTTTATGCTCTAGCAATGTTTGGACTGAATGTGGGACGGTGACTAGAAGGCCTTGGCCCATGGATAGTTTATCAGACTCCTCCACCAACAAGGCTGTTGCTGCTATTGCTCTCAGGCAAGGTGGCCATCCCTTGGCCACTGGATCCAGCAGTTTAGACAGGTAGGCGACTGGTCGCGGCCAAGACCCCAGTTGTTGGGTCAAGACCCCAAAAGATGTTCCTGCTGCTTCATGTACGTAGAGAGTGAAAGGCTTGGTAACATCCGGAAGGCCTAGGGCTGGTGATGACAGTAATGCCCTTTTCAAATGTTCGAAGGCCTCCTGTTGGTCTCGACCCCATTCAAGGGGGCTCTTCTCTGGGCCCTTTGTGGATTCATAGAGGGGCTTCGCAATCTTTGCGAAGCTGGGAATCCAGATACGACAGTACCCAGCGGCCCCAAGGAAAGCGCGTACTTGCTTGCGGGTTGTTGGTACAGGGATCTGGCACACTGCTTCCTTCCTCTCGCTCCCCAATCGTCGGCTTCCTTTTGACAGATGGAATCCCAGATACTTCACTTCCAACTGGTATAACTGTGCCTTTTTCCTTGAAGCTCAGTTACCCGCATCATACAAGAGTTGGAGAAGCTCTTTGGTTGCCAGTATACATTCAGCCTCAGAGTCAGCAGCGATTAGCAGGTCATCGACGTACTGCAGAAGTACTCGTCTGCCGGGCTCTCCCGGGGGGAAACTAGCGAGGTCTTGGGCCAATGCTGAGCTGAAAATGGTAGGGGAGTTCTTGAATCCCTGTGGTAAGCGAGTCCAGGTAACTTGGGACTTTCTGCCTGTAGCAGGATCCTCTTTCTCGAAGGCAAACAGGTGCTGGCTTGCAGTAGCCAGGCGTATACAAAAAAAAAAAAGCATCTTTTAGGTCCAGTACTGAGAAGTGTGAAGCAGTCACCGGGATGAGGCCCAACAGTGTATAAGGGTTTGGTACCACTGGATGCAGAGTCACAGCGGCCTCATTGACACGACGGAGATCCTGAACAGGTCGGTAGTCGGTGGTTCCAGGTTTTCGGACCGGGAGCAAAGGAGTGTTCCATGCCGATTGACAGGGCTGCAGGATACCATGCTGTAGTAGCTGCACCAGATGATGATGAATTCCTTCCACAGCTGCCCGCGGCAGAGGGTATTGTCGCACATGCACAGGGGAGGCTCCCAGCTTCATTTCAATGCATACGGGAGGGATGTTGATGGCCATTCCGGGGGGGTTTCCTTCAGCCCATACTACAGGGGGCACTGATTCCCACGTATCCAGGGTAGCCACATCAGATTTGGGCCTGTTCTCATATAACTGCCATTCTTCTTCTCGGGGGACGGACAGTACCAAAACTGCTGGGCCCAGGCTGGGTATTTCGAGCTCAGCCTGGCCGTCAGGCCCGAATGAGATTTGGGCCTGGAATTTTGCCAGAACATCCCGACCCAGCAGGGGTATAGGACATTCAGGCATATACAGGAATTGGTGAGTGATGGTCCATCCCCCCGACTGGCACGTGCAGTTTTTACAGAAAAAAAAGTCTCTGGGCCCTCTCTCCCGTGGCTCCTACAATAGTTACTGATTGGGAGGAAATCGGGGCCACTTGCTGGGTGACCACCAAGTGTGTTGCTTTGGTATCGGCCATGAATTGCATTTTCCGGTCCCCTAAATTCATGTTGACCATAGACTCCTGGGGACCCAACAGAAACTTGGAGTCCGGTCTGGCTTAGTAGTCATCTGAGTCATAATGTTCCATAGTTGCAAGGCCTTCAATGGCTGGTCCCGGTGGAGGCGGGAAAGCATCATACTGGTCCTGCTCCCGTGTAGTATGTACAGGTGCTCTCGCGTCCCTTGTGGATGAGTATCTCCCTCGTCTTGTGTTATGATTTGGACACTCATGCTTCCAATGTGCTTCATTCGGGAAATCCACCGCTGCCTGCTGCGGAGGATCTATAACTCTAGCATCTGCAGGATGCGCCTCCAACCACGCGAGGGTGGCCCGCACAATGCGCGCTCATTCTTCTGTGCTGAATAAAGTAGAAAGCAGTTGCCTAGTGTCCGACCAGGTAGGCTGGTGTGTTTGCATAATACTGGTCATAAGATCTGTCAGTTCCTGAGGCTCTTCAGTATAGGAGGCATAGTGGGTTTTCCAATTCAACAGGTCCGTGGTGGAGAAGGGGACATAAATCAGACTGGATGGTCCCACTGCCACATGCCCAGCAGCATCAAGGTACGGGAGTCCCTGTACTTGTGGTAGTGGCAATGGAGAGCATGCGACCGCAGGCGGCAGGCCAGCGGGGTGGACGGTCCAAGCTCAGCCAAAGTGCTCTCAGGGGACGAGACGGTGGCACTGGAGGTGGTACCAGGAGTGGGAGGGGTGGAGGATGTTGGAGGGGTCTGGAGGGGTGTATCCCTATGTGGAGAGGGACTGGAATCTGCAGAATCTTCCCTAACTCTGGCACCACCCACCCCAAGAGGAGGTTCTCCTGACCCTTCAACTATGGGTGGATCCTGCAGTGGTGCAGATGGGGCAAGGGGGTGAAGCAGAGAGAGAGAGGGCGTGGAGGAATATCTGGAGAGTCCCGCCCCCGGTAGATGGAGTCGGGCATTCGCCCCTTTCGGTGACCCACGGCCGCCACCATTTTTCTACACTGATCCTCGTGGCAGCGCTGGAGCCATTTTGGCCTGTGCTGGCATATGGCCAGCCATGAATCAATATAGGGAAACTGGTCCGGGTGCTCTTTTGCTACAATTTGATGGACTAAAAACACAGTGGGCGGATCAGTGGACCCCTCGGGAGGCCACAGCTTAACTAAGGCTGGCCACTCCCACTCACATAGAACAGACAATCGAGAGGGAGAGAGGGGTACCCTGTAATCCTCCCCAAACCCAGATTTAAATTATGAAGCATGCACTGCAGGGGTGTTTGCACCTTTGATTTTCCAGACCCCATGCTCTAATCCCAGTTCAATGACTAAATGTAATATACAATGTGAATCTTCTAATCTCACTCCAAGGAATGCAATATACAATATAAATCTTCTAATCTCAATTCAAGGAATGCAATATTCAGTGTAAATCTTCTAATCTCATTTCAGGGAATGCAATATACAATATAATCTAATTTCAATTCAAGGAATGCAATATACAGTGTAAATCTTCTAATCTCATTTCAGGGAATGCAATATACAATATAATCTTCTAATCTCAATTCAAGGAATGCAATATTCAGTGTAAATCTTCTAATCTCATTTCAGGGAATGCAATATACAATATAATCCAGGTAACAGGCAGAGTTTTGTTGCACAAAACACACAGGACCACAAAGGGAAAAAGAAAGAGGGAAAACAGAAAACAGAGACATCTCAGCAGCAAATACTCATACACTCTCTTTCCTCAGTAGCAGCCATTACAGATACTCATTACACACACTCTCTCTAGCTGAAGCATAGGATTTAACTTTTACCATGAGGATAATAGTAATATGAGAAATATAGCTAGCTATTTTTCTAATGTCCACTAGATGGAGCTCCAGGATCACTTTACATGCTGTTTCTTCTGTTTAGTACCTCAGTGTAGGGAATTCTCAAACGTGGATCCCATGCATTCCAACCTTAAGGAGATCTAACATTAGGAGCACATGGCAGCACAAAAGAAGCCCTCAACACTAGAAGCACATGGCAGCACAAAAGAAACCCCCAACACTAGAAGCACATGGCAGCACAAAAGAAACCCCCAACACTAGAAGCACATGGCAACACAAAAGAAACCCCCAACACTAGAAGCACATGGCATCACAAAAGAAACCCCCAACACTAGAAGCACATGGCAGCACAAAAAAAAACCCCAACACTAGAAGCACATAGCAGCACAAAAGAAGCCCCCATCACTAGAAGCACATGGCAACACAAAAGAAACCCCCAGCATTAGAAGCACATGGCAGCACAAAAGAAGCCCCCATCACTAGAAGCACACTTAAAGGGGTCAAGTGCTAATGTTTTGGTCATTTTTAAGAAGTTTTGGGCAGCGCTTTTAAAGAACTTTAAGGCACCCGTTTCTGGCGCTCACAAGTGCCCCCCTCCCCTTTTTCCCCACAGACTGGACAAACAGTGGTTTCAGGGCCCCTGGACTGCTCATTGCGGGTGATCAGGCCGCTACAGGTTCACAGAATTTACCAGATTTACCAGATTTTACCAGAATTTCCAGATACAGAAATACAGAACTACCCAAAACAGTAAAACAGTAAGGCAGTTGTACTCACCAGACCTCTGATCATAGAGAGTTTGGATGCCAGTCTATCCAGCCGGTTTTCAATCGGGGGGGTCAGCCGCAGGGACTGACTGATCACACAAGTCAAGGTGTCCTTCTGGAGTACAAAGGGGCCCGGTGGCGCCAAGGACCGTTAATCACCTGGAGGGGCCGGTCCCTGACCGGTGGAGGCCCGATGCTGCAAAAGCAGAAGTCTTCCCACCGTGGGTGTGATGAGAGAGGCTTTTTGTTTAATTTAATAGGGTCCCATCTGGGGTGCCAAATGTTGCAGCCAAGCAGCTGAAAATGCTCTCATTCTCTCTCTCACCCACAGAAGGAAACACACAGACAGGCTGGAATGCAAACAGGATCTTTTAATGTGCACACAGGCCCAGACAGAGAACCGGCAGTCTCCACAAAAATCTGAGCCCCGAAGGACGTCATACATTGCCTTATATACAGTACATTTTCAAAGGTCATTCTACCTTCTCATTCGCCCTAGGTATCTCCTGTCCACCAATCAGTAGCCCCTGGGGGGGGGGGGGTGCGTTATCATAGAGCATTCCTGAGTGACCTGTCCAAACTGGTATGCTCTGGTCTGCTGGTTTCTGGGCGGGGGGGTTTTGTGCTCAGGTTTGTTTCACTGCAGCTCAGGCCTGGGGGAGGGTGCCTACTGAAACCTCTATGTCTTCTCTTAGCAAGCTGATTATTATGTAAAACCTCATGGCCTGGGTGAGGGGGAGGGTTACCCACAGCTATCTCCCTGGCTGCCTCAACGACGACTGTGTTTAGCATGAAATGCAGATGTGAATTAATGTGAACTTACTTATTTGTTAAATACATGACGTCATTGTGTGTTTATTGTTTGTAATGTCGGAGTAAAACTGTAAACAGTGATTAAGATGCGCCACCTAGTGGGAACATGAATTTATACCTAGAAGCCCCAAAGTACGTCAATTGGCCCATCCAAGACAATTGAGTGTGTCAATTGATGCACTTTGGGGCTTCTAGGTATAACTTCATTTTCCCGCTAGGTGGTGCATCTGTCATTAATTTTCGATGCACATATTTGAACATCTTGACCTTGCTAACAAAGTCATGGAATATGACTGACATGGTTCTAGCAGTGGTGCTGGTATACAACTTCGAAGATGCATTCTAGTGTTAAAAAGAGAATATTGTTTGCCTTTCTTGTATTCAAAATCACCTCCTTATGCAAGGTGTTTGAGTTTTGGAGGACAGCACCCTAATCAGCATCTCACAGATGTGCAGGTTTATAAACTCTGCCACTTATATGAATAAAGTGGTGCCATTTGCATGTATAAATTGCAAAATTGCATCTTAAATGTTCATTGAGTGCTATTTATTCATATAAACCCATTCATGATGTCACTCTTTATTTGATTATCTTCCTTTTTTTCTGCTGTGCATTATGCCAAATATAAATACTTCTTTGGCAGTGCTTTAGGCTTTACATTTGCTGAATCTTCTATAAAAGAGTACTGCAGTTTTAAACAGTCAGGCATTGTATATTGTGAGAGATAGTGAGTGATAGCTACCTCATATGACCCTATTAGGTGGCTGCCTAGGGTGTTAAGATTTT
The DNA here is from genome assembly GCA_033557465.1 of Ichthyophis bannanicus. NCBI lineage: Eukaryota > Metazoa > Chordata > Amphibia > Gymnophiona > Ichthyophiidae > Ichthyophis > Ichthyophis bannanicus. Next base: position 617,962,580 of record CM066034.1, on the reverse strand, counting down.
AGTTGCCTTTGATACAAAAAGAGTCTTGTAGTCAAGTGGTAAGGCAAAATAATATTAGGGCTTTATTCCCTGCCCTGAGGGGATATTCCTGGGATACAACAAACAATATGAAACAAAAGAACTGTCACATAGAAAAATATCTTCTTTTCTTTAGGCACCATCAGCTGGCTGCTTTGCACACGTTCAACATAAAGATACAATATCGTCAGATAAACAAATTGTACAATCCATGGGCACAGGGTCAGAATTATAGCTGCTGTTCTCCCACTGCATTAACTCAGAGTCACTTACGATTGCATATGGGTCACACTCTTCACAGCTGCTGTCTTCCTTAAAACTCTCCTGTGAGTCATGGGCTAGCTTTTCTAGAAAGGGCTCTTTAAATCCAGGGCTCTGAATGCCTGGTATATTAAAAGCTTCCTTCTGGCTTTCCCTTCTTCTCCACGCTGGTGGAATTACTGTGTAACTTTCAGTGTCAAAGTTATTTCTGGTGCCACGCCCTTGCCTTTCAAACCAAACAGAACTTCTTGCCTTTTCTTTAGCAAAGCTAGGTTCCCACCTCTTAGCTGTGGTTCTGGCTCTTATATCTGGGCTTCTGGCAGCTCTCTCCTGGGTTCTCCAACTACAAGGAATCCTAGCAGGGTCCTGGGCACGATGCTGGCTGTTTCCTGCTCTGCTGCCACACCTACTGCTTCCTTCCCTCAGTGGATTTCCTCCAGCATGACATGTGTTCACTGGATGCTGGCTTAGTCCTCCCAGGTCACTGCCCCTACTGGCCTTCCCTGGTTCTACCCTGCAGCTTTTATCCTTGTTCTCTTTGCATGCTGCCTGGGTTTCTGAGAACAGGTGTTCCTGATTAGCCTTCCTGCTTCTAGCTACGTCAGGACTAGTGCAAGGACATTTTACTCTAATGCCTTTTTGCTTTTCTTGTGCTGAGTTTGTTTGCTGCTCAGCTAATTCTACATGTGCTGAGTTTGTCTGCTGCTCAGCTAATTCTGAGGTAAGTTCCTTACTTTCCCCTAACTCCATGGGCTCTGTGCCAGCTGCTGTGTCACAATATCTGTTTAGCCATATAGACAATCTATACAAAGTTATCCTCTAAATGTGTTTGATGTAACAACCATGTTATTATGGCGGCTGTGGTATTTAGGACAAGAAACTATAGAATGGAATAGTAGCCTAGTAATTAAAGCAGCAGCCTAGGACCTGAACAACTAGGGTTCATATCCCAATGGTACTTCTTGTGCCCTTGTACCATGCACTGCCTCAGGTGCTAACTTAGATTGTAAGCCATATGGATGGAGACATGCCTACTGTAACTGAAGGTAACTCAACTTGATGAAATTTAATGTGGACAAGTGCAAAGTTATGCACCTAGGAAAGAACAATCCAAACTATGGTTACACAATGCAAGGTTTCATATTAGTAACCACCACCCAGGAAAAAGATTTAGACATCATCATAGATAACATGTTGAAACCCTCTGCCCAGTGTGCAACGGTGGCCAAGAAAGCAAATAGAATGCTAGGCATCATAAGGAAAGGAATGAAGAATAAAACAACGGATATTATAATTCCTCTGTATCATTTCATGGTGTGACCACATTCTGGTCACCGTATCTTAAAAAGGAAATAGTTTGAGGTGACACCTCAATTACCTTGTTCCATGTATAAAGTTTTTAAACACTGTTCCATGTAATCATTCTAGTTTAACATGTTATGATGTAAACAGCCCCTGATCTTTGGAAAGGGTGGTATAAAAATATGTGCAAATAAATAAAATATAGTCTTATTAGAAAAGGTACAGAGAAGAGTCACCAAAATGGTAAAGGGGATGGAAGAATATCCCTATGAGGAGAGCCTAAAAAGGTTAGGGCTCTTCAACCTGGAAAAGAGACGGCCGAGGGGAGATATGATAGAGGTCTATAAATTAATGAATGGAGTGGAACAGGTAAATGTAGATTGATTGTTCACGCCATCAAAATATAGAAAGACTAGGGGACATGCAATGAAGTTATAGTGTAACCTATTTAAGACTAATAAGAGAAAATATTTTTTCACTCAACGTGTAATAAAACTCTGAGAATTTGTTACCAGAGGATGTAGTAAAAGTTGTTAGTGTAGCTGAGTTTAAAAATGATTTGGACAAGTTCCTGGAGGAAAGGTTCATAAACCATTCTTAAAGGGGACCCGGGAAATCCACTGCTTTCTCCAATACAAGCATTGTGAAACCTGTATCCTTTGGAAAAGATACTTGTGACCTACAGTGCATTACAAAAGTATCCATTCCCTCTGTGTTTGCCCTGTTTTTTCGCATTACAACCTGGAAGGGTATGATAAGCCCTATTTCAAAGTGCACAGGAAAAGAATTTACCAATGTGCCTAGTAACACTTTTTAACACGTCTTATTACATAGGTCTCTTACTTAACTCATTTTAGTGCTCTTGAGTGAGAAATATTATCTGCTTGAATGCTAAATATTTCTATATTATGGGATCAATTTTAAAAATATGAATGCAACATTTTCACACCCATGATTTTTCTTTAAAAGGACCATAAAGCTTTTCTTGTTCACATTCATTGTTTCTGAAACATTTAACAACCGTATCTTCATGTCCTCCCTTACACCGTTAATGCTGTTTAGATCTTCATCTGGAAATATTTCTCTTCCATCCTAATGACATTCTTTTGTCTGAAGAGCATTCTCCAAATATCCACTGATCAACAGGATAACTCCATATCCTATTATAATCTGCCAGGTAGAAATAGATAAATCTATTAGCCTGGACTCTGCTTGTTTCATCATTTTGACAGCATCCCATGAGCCTGCATTCATCAACCCTTTCAAAACAACCAGCCTGCACATCATCTGACAGCTAAATTTCCATGACTGAACTGCAGGTTAATAGATCTTTAATCTCTATTTAATTACTCATTAATAATCTAGATTTGTAATTGATTAGTCTATGCTTAGTGGGAGGCTGGTTTGATGCAGAAGGTTGCAGATGTAATGTTTTTTCATGCCTCGGTATGAACCTGATAAGTATAAAATAAGCATAATGTGGACACAATAATGATGCTACATTTTCATATAACATTTTTTCTTCAAAACCACTTCACAATTTATTAGTTTACACTCCCATATGCAGCCACCTTTGGAGCAGACAGATTTCATTTATTTTTTTTTTTTAGTTTATATAACCCTTCAATCTCAGAATGGGTCACAACAGGCAAATGCATTCAAATGCCTACAATACAAACAGGCCCGTTAATAGAGGATATTTTCAGCAGGGCAGCTAATTGCAAAGGTATATATGTACTTGAAAGGCCACACAAAACAAGGAAACTTTTAAGCATACAACTCTCACATATGTTGAGTTTGGTAATCAGTGAATTATTTGGATTAATGTGCAGGTGTATAATTAGAAAAAGAAAAGTATGGGGGGAAGGGAATATAAACGTAGCAACATTAGTACAATTCTAGCTGCACTTATCCGTTTACAATTTACTTAATTCACCTAATTGCATTTTTAATCATGTAACAGGCGACTGTCTTTGAAAGCTTATTCCTTTAGGATGACATGAAAGACTGCAAGAGGATTAAGGGATATGCAGAAAATGTTGCTGTGGTTGCTAGATTACAGCTGGATAAACTGAAGTGCGTAGAGATGAAATTACTCTCTCAAGATGAGTCACAGAGTCAGTGCCAGAAAAAATTTGTATGTTCATCTAAAGTCACCTCATTCATCACTGTTTTAACCTTTCTGTCAACTGCTTTTCTATATTACGACAGAGCAAAAGGTTTGCTTCCTAAGAGAGATATGTTCAAGAACGTTGATTGGTCATATGTTCAGGCCATGAAAATAAACATGAACCTTAACTTTCCTGTTACCAAAAGATTGACAATATTAGAATACTCAAAGTATTAGGTTTGAAATTACAAAAACATACACTAAGGGGTATGTTTACTAAATGGTGGTAGCAGACTCCATGCGAGGCTCCGATATCGCAGAGTTGCTACCACCATTTAGTAAACGTACCCCTGAGAGTGATATTAGAACATCCAAGTTAAATCAGGGACATCCAGGGTGAAACATCAAATGCCAGGGACGTCTATGTCTCCAGCTGATTTCGGGAACATAGACATCGCTAATGTAGACTTGAATATTGGAGGCCACATAGACATTCCATTAGGGACTCTTGGGTCGTGAATGTTCATCTTAGGCAAGGTAGCATAAGGAGACATCCAGCGGCATAGCAAAGTAAAAACATGAGTCCCTGTTCCCTGTCAGTGTTCGTTGATATAGTGTAAAATGTAGGAGGTATTAATGAAGCTCCTTCTCCACACCTTCCAGAGCTTTGCCTGACAAAACAAGACTTTTAAGATGCTTGTTCATACTTGGAGCAGGTATAACCTTAGATGCAATTTGGTGTGGCCAGGGCATTTCTGAGATGAGGAGGGGACATCTATATTGTTTGGAACACCCTGGTCATATCTATGCCATGCCCCTTTTCAGACCTGGATGTCCTCACACTGATGACTTTCAAAAACCTGGCTTCTAAAATGTCTTTGGAGATGTCTCTGTGATTTGGATGTCTGCATGTCCAAATTACCAATAGCGCTTCTAAAATAACACCCTTTATTTTATTTAATTAATATAAAGAAAATAGCATGTCAATATTCATCCTACAATGATTAGCATTTTATTAAATGATTACTGCAGCAGTCAAAAAAAGCTGGATATGAAGTGCCAGCATTGGACCAGTAGAATATGGATAGCGGTGATTTTCATTCAACTATCTGGATAGTTATTGGCATAGCACTTATGACAATGGTGCAGAAATCACTGCTATTTCAATATGTTCCTGCCTCGATATTCATCAGCACAATTTAGATAGTGCCACTGAATATCAGTACAGACCATCTTGGCAGTATCTGTTACCCAAGATATTCCCCCAGACTACGCCGGCACAATCTGGATACTGCCAAGATGGTCTGTGCTGATATTAGTGACACCATCTAAATTGTGCTGCTGAATATCATAGTCAGCTAAACTTCTGCTCTCAAGTAGTGCCCATCACCACCATCCAGTTGCATCAACTCAGTTGATCTCTTGGAATTATAGAACGATTAGAGGTAAGATTTTAAACTAGAAGAGTAAGAAGGATAGAATCAGGGGTTATTTTATAAGGGATCATGTACTTTATGTGGTAGAACATGTGTCTACTTTGGTGGTATTATAGAAATATTGAAACAGAGAGAGAGGAGTCAAAGACAACCCCAAGGTTGTGAGTCAAGGAAACAGGGAAGAGTAGAGAGTTATCCACAGAGGCTGAGAAAGGAGGAAGAGGTGAGAAGGGTTTAGGGGGATAAATAAGAAGCTCAGTTTTGGCCATGTTCAATTTCAAGCGGAGGTGGGACATAAAAGCAGCAATATCAGAAAGGCAAGCAGAGGTCTGCTAACCGCATTAATCCCTTTGAATGTTGGGTCCATAGATTTTATAATTTACGCATGTACTAGAAAATTAAAGGTGCAAGCATTTATATCAACTCAATGGCTGTTATAAGTATCTAAACCTTAACTTAAGATGTGATCTCTGCCACTTATACTAATAGAAACATGACAGCAGAAAAAGACCACATGGCCTTATCTAGTCTGCCCTTCCATATCAACTACAGTAGTCCCCTTTTGTTCCTTTAGAGATCTTCTGTGCTTGTCCCATGCTTTTTGAATTCAGATACTGTCCTTGTCTCTACTACCTCCACTGAGAGACTATCCCACTCATCTACCACTCTTTCCATAAAGAAATATTTCTGCATATTACTCCTGAGTCCATCCCCTTTCACCCTCATCCTATGTCACCTTGTAGCAGAGTTTGCGTTCAATCAAATATTTCTATAATTTCTATCATTAAAATGTAAACAATTGTGTACAATTGTTAAGATGTTTCATGTAAACCACCCTTGATCACTGGAAGGGGCGGTATAGAAGAAAATAGATAAATAAATAAAATAAATAAATAAAATGAGGCTCTCCTTTTGTGCATTTATGCCACATAGGCATTTAAACATCTCTATCATATCTCCTCTATCCCGCCTTTCCTCTAACGTATTGTTACACCATGCGGTGGGTTCCAAGCAACTCGAGTAGTCAAAGCACTGCCCTGGGTTCCATAGCCTCAAGTCCAGGTTGGGTTTCCAGACCAACAACCACAAGCATTCCTCACAGGTCCATAGCAAAGTCAGTTCTGTTATGCCAGCTCCCACACCCTGGGCTTCTCTCAGCCCCAGGGCCAGGCATGGCCTCTCTTTCTCAAGCAAAATAGTTCAGAACAGAAATGCACACAAAGTCACAGGTAGCCAAATCAAAATCATCCAGGATCAAACACAGTCTGTTTTCAGAACAAAACAATGTTGATCACCTGCAAAGTAAATAGCTGTGGAGTTGCCCCTCCCTTCCGCCCTTCAGGTTCACTATAAACTGGCTGAACCTGCTCCAGTGCTAGAGCTTTCAATGTCTCATCCACAGTACCTCCATCGGTTCCTGGTTCTTATTGTTCTCACACTCTTGAGTTTACATAGCTTCTTCTGCCTACTTTCCCTGGAAACACCGGAAGCTTTTCTAGGGCCTCACCCAATGATCACTCCCCTCTCTCACCTCTCCTTGGTTCTAGGGTGTATTTTCAGGTGAGCCAGGTAAACTTACCCAACTCTGGATCCTGGGGCGGATCAGTGTATTGGCCCTGTTCTCTCTTAGAAGGAGTTGTGAAAGGAGGCACCTTCCCTTCCAAGGGCCAGGCAGGTCTTTCCTACCCTTGCTGGTTCTGGACTGTCTTCAGGGCTGCAAAGGAACCTGCAGTATCCCAATGATACCCTTCTCCTGATTCTATAGTGGCTGATCACTATCCCCCTTTAAGTGATTGCGGCACACCGGAGGATAGCCTACGTCCTCTGAGGGGTCAGCATTCCAGGAGAGCGCATCTGCATTACCCTGTAGTTTTCCAGCCCTATGCTCTACCTGTAAACTGTAGTTCTGCAAGGCCAAATACCATCTCGTAAATCAAGTGTTATTATTTTTCATCTGTTGAGCCACTTCTAGGGGACATGATCAGTCATGAATATAAACATCCAGCCCATCGAATAGTATTTTAAGGCCTCTATGGCCCACTTGATGGCCAGGCATTCCTTTTCAATAACGGCATAGTTTTTTTTCTGGGGGGTGTTGGCTTCCTACCTAAATATAGAATTGGGTGTTCAACCCCCCCCCCCCCCCGTTCTTCAGACAAAACCGCTCCTAAGCTTACTTCTGACGTATCCGTTTACAGTATAAAAGGCTTAGTGCCATTTACCCCTCTCAAGATTGATTCTTTACACAGACTATTCCTCAGGTTGTCAAAGGCGACCTCCTCACAATCGGACCACCACAGCTGATTAGGTTTGCTTTTCTTTAACATGTCTATGAGGAGGCCAGATTGCTTAGAAAATCTCAGGATAAAATGGCAGTAGTATCCTACCATACCCAAGAAACTCCTCAGATGCTTCTTCATTGTAAGTTGGGAGAACTCACAGATACTCTAAATCTTATTCAACAAGGGTTTTATCCTCCCCTGCACCCCTAGGTGACCTAAATACTGTACCTCGCGTCTGGCAAGCACGCATTTACATGGGTTGAAGGCGAGGCCTGCCTTGTGGTACACTTCTAAGACAGCCCATACTCTCAGCATATGTGTATTCCAATCAGGGCTAAAGATGATGATATTGTCCCTTTAAGTGGCTGCATATTCCTGATGGTGCCTGAGTACTTGTTCAAGAAGCCTTTGGCAAGAGGCCAAGGCCCTATTGAGGCCAAAAGGCATTCGGTGAAATTGATGCAGGTTTATGGGGATGCTAAAAGCCATTTTGGGTTGGAAGTCCTTGACTAAAGGGATTTGCCAGTAGCTTTTGGTAAGGTCTAAGTTGGTTAAATTCTGCGCTTGCCCCAATTTATCCAGGAGTTTGTCCATCTGAGACATAGGATATGTGTCGTAGGTGGAGAAGGCATTTACCTGGCAGAAGTCAATGCAAAAGTGCTGAGTTCCGTCAATTTCTGGCACTAGTATGATTTGATTGGCCCAAGGACTTAGGGATTTTTCCACTACCTTGAACTTTTCTATTTCCCTCACCTGCTTGATAACTTCTTGTCTTTTGGCCTCTGATAGCCTATAGGGGCATTGCCTTACAATTGTTCCGGGGGTGGTAGGTATTACGTGGGTACTGAGATGGGTTTCCCCTAGTATGGCAGTTAATATATCCTGAAAGTTGTCTAACAACTCCGCCAGCTCATTCTTCTGAATGGAGCTTAGCTCCTCTCCAATAAGGGGTTCTTCCCTTTCGTAGAAGTCACTGACTTGTGGAGCTAAGTTCTCCGCCTCTGCCACCTCCACCCTGGCAGCCAGAGCTTGTCGCTCTTGTCACAGCTTCAGCACATTAATATGATAGGTTTATTTCCTACTTCTCTGGCTTACTAGTTCATAAGTGTATCTCCTGAGTCATCGACTTATGGTCAGAGGTCCCTTCCACTTGGACGTAAACTTATACGGGTTATCAGAGATCAGCACAAGGACTTTGTCCCTCCTTCTCTAAACTTATGGGCTAAGTACTGCAGTCATAGTACCCTTTGTGTCTCTCCTGTCTTCGTAGTAAATTTCTCTGAGTGTATTTTGTGATCCTTCTTAACCTCCCTGGAAGTTCTTCAGGAAAGCAGGCACAGTCTGGGGATCCCTCTCTGGCTGCACCCATTGCTCTTTTAATATATCAAGGATTCCCCTAGCGGGTCGTACATATAGCACTTCAAATGGGGAGATGCCCAGTGAGGTCTGAATAGCCTCTTGGCAGGCATAGAGGGCAAAGGACAATAAGTGGTCCCACTCTGAGTGATCGCCCTCTAACCCTCTCCTTAATATAACTTTCAGGGTCTTATTGAACCACTCTACCAACCCATTTATCTGAGGATGGTAGGAGGAGGCTTTCAAATGCACTGTGTCAAAAGCCTCCCATATCTGCTTGAGGTGACTAGACATGAAACTGGATCGGTCAAGACTTCTCTTGGAAAGCCAATTTTGCAGAAAAGCTTAATGAGCTCACTAGCTATGACTTTAGATGACGTAGTCCACAAAGAGACTGCCCACGGAAATCAGGTAGCTTGGTCCATGACAACTAGTTATGTAAACAAAACCTTGAGGTGTTTTGGTGAAAGGTCCCACGATGTCCATGACCAGCCTGGTTACCGGCTCCTTTATGATGAGTGATGGCTGGAGGGGCACCAGGGTAGGTGAGAGGAGGACACTTGTTGGCATTGAGGGCAGAAGGAACAATACTGAGCTACCTCCTTATAAACCCTCAGCCAATAGAACCTCTGCAATATTTGTTGCAAGGTGCCGTGAACTAATTTATGCTCTGACAAGGGGTGATCGTAGGCCAATTGTAGGACCAAGTCTGTAAAAGCCCAAGGCATCACTAGTTGCCTTTTCCTCCCTTGCCCAGTGGAGTCTGAGCTCTCCCTATGCAGGACTCCCTGTTCCAGAATGAAGCCAGGGAGACTGGCCGGAAGGGGGGCCAGGCTTACTTGTATGCCCTCCCCCGAGGGCCAATTGGCCTTTTGTTCATGCAAGAAGGAAAAGAAGATACTTCATGAGCTCTTTGGGTGCCACAGTATCTCCTGCTCATCCCTAACATTCACCCATTCTCGAGCTCTGTCCATCCGTTCCTTCCTGTAGTCGGATTTGTCTTTTCTCTTTTTACTCGGAGCAGCTATCACATCTCCACTAAAAGGAAAGAGTTGAGAGGGGGTATCCTCCTTTTCCTCTCCTTGGGACCTGTCTTCCCTGGAACTTTGGGAGCATATAGAAAGTAACCCTTCCATCCTTTTTAAACAGCGTGTAAAGGAAGGCCAATCCCGCTCCAACACTAGGGGACAGGGTAACTTGGGGAGCACCACCAGAGAGAGTTTCTTACTAAACCCAGGAGCCTGAAGTGCAGGTCATATACAGGATAGGAGGTAGAGGCCCCATGAATACATTGAATCCTCACAACTCCTTTATACCTATCCCCTTTCCCCCAGAGTTTCTGAGAGATCAAGCTCTGCCCCCCCTTCCCCCCTGTATCGAGTAGGGCATTGGTAGGGACTCTCTCAACAGAAACCTCTAGGAAAAACTCTTTCCCTGGTCCTGGTCTTATGCTTCCCACCAAACCCAACTGGGCCTTGCAATCTCTCTTCATATGCTCCCTTTTACCACATTGGAAGCATTTGTAATCATCCATTTGTCGCTCCTGCATAGGGAGTTTTTTTCTTTCCCCTTTTCCCTCCCAGGGCCCATTACCAAAATGGCCTGGTGGTTTCCCTGGTGAAGGGGTTCTAGGGGAGATCCCTGGACAGAGCAAACTGTGCCTCACAATACAGCTGAGCTGCCTGGGTAGCTTCCTCTGTGGATCGGCAACCCTGCTTTATCTACCCTCTTACTTCCCCCGGGACTGCAAAGAGAAACCGTTTTAGTACTATATCCTCCATTATGTAGGCAGTTGTCCTACCCTCGGTCTCTAGCTATATGGTTGCTAGATCCTTTAACTTCTGAGCTAAGGCCCGGGGCCTTTCATCTTTCGCCAGCATGGCTTTTTGAAAGGCTCTTCTGTAAGAGTCCTTTGTTAGGCCATATCTCTCTTTCATAGCTTCTTTAATGGCTATATAGTCCATAGCCTGCATGGAAGTTAAGGTTCTATATGCGGCCAAGGCTTCGCCTGCCAAAGAAACAGCCAATCTAACGGTCTAGTCTTCCTATGGCCAGGCCATGGCAGTAGCCACGCTTTCAAAAGTCCCCAAAATGTAATATATATCATCTGTATCAGTGAGTTTTCCAAAGGAAAAGGACCCATATGGTTGTAGTCCAACTGGGTTAGCATGGACACCGGCAGAGTCCTGCACCATGGACAATCTGCTTTCCTTCCCTCTGGTTGCAACCTTGAAGTATTGCTGCAGCAGGTCCAGAAGGGGACGTTGTTGTTCTTGCATGACCGCCAGGGCAATTTGCTGGGCCCTCAGGGATTCCGCTTTTTGCTTCTGAAATTGCGCTGCCATCCATTGAAAAACTTCTTTAGAATCCAGAGAGGTGTCCTGCAACAAAACACAAACAAAAGAAACCAACAGCAGTCCCCTAGTCAGCTGACTAAGCCCTCGCCCCACGGGGACCTTTCGCCTCTATTCCAGCAGCTTTACCTCCACTACCTATCCCAGTTAACAGCAAAGCATGGACTGATGAGTTGGAGTCCAAATTCCAAGCTTCGTGACTCCTTCGCCGGATTCCTGGCCAATGCACCACTGTGACACCCAGGACGGATTCCAAGACAACTGGAGTAGTCAAAGCACTACCCTGGGTTCCGAGCCTCAAGTCCAGTTTGGGTTTCCAGACAAACACCCACAAGCATTCTTCACAGGTCCATAGCAAAGTCCAACAGACAGTTCTGTTATGCCAGCTCCCATGCCTCAGGCTTCCCGCAGCCCCAGGGCTAGGTATGGCCTCTCTTTCTGAAGCAAAATAGTTCAGAACAGAAATGCACACACAAGTAGCCAAATCAAAATCATCCAGGATCAAACACAGTGTCTCTTTTCAGAACAAAGTAATGTTACTCAGCTGCACAGTAAATAGATGTGGAGCTGCCCATCCCTTCCACCCTTCAGGTTCACTATAAACTGGCTGAACCTGCCCCAGGGCTAGAGCTTTTGATTTCTTATCCACAGTACCTCCATGGGTTACTGGTCCTTATTGTTCTCACACGCTCGAGTTTCCATAGCTTTTTCCAACTTAGGGTTTCTGCCTGCTTTCTCTGGAAACATCGGAAGCTTTCCTAGGGTCTGACTCCTCCCCTCTCCCACCTCACCTTGGCTCTAGGGTGTCATTTCGGGTGAGCCATGGAAACTGATCCAACTTTGGGTCCTGGGGCAGATCAGTGGATTGGCCCTGTTCTCTCTTAGCAGGAGTTGTGGAAGGAAGAGCCTTCCCTTCCAAGAGCCAGACCAGGTCTTTCCTGCCCTTGCTGTTTCTGGGCTATGGGGCTGCAATGGAGCCTGCACTATCCCAAAGATACCCTTCTCCTGACTCTCTAGTGGCTGATCTCCACAGTATACATATTAAGATCTTTAAGCCTTTCCTCATATGCTTTATAACGAAGACCACTAACCATTTTAGTAGCCACCCTCTGCACCATCTCCATCCTGTTTATATCCTTTTGAAGGTGTGGTCTCCAGAATTACACACAATACTCTAAATGAGATCACACCAGAGACTTATACAGAGGCACTGCACTATCACCTCCTTTTTTCTGCTGACCATTCCTCTCCCTATGCACCCAAACATCTTTCTGGCTTTCACCGTCACCTTTTCTACCTGTTTAGCTACTTTAAGATCATTAAAGACAATCACGCCCAGGTCCTGATTTTCTTTCACACCTTACACTATACCACTTCCTTGGATTTTTGCAGCCCAAGTGCATGACTCTGCATTTTTTAGCATTAAATTTCAGCTGCCAAATTCTCGACCATTCATCAAGCTTAGCTAGAACCCTCTTTATGTTATCTACTCCATCCTAGGTGTCTACTCTATTGCTGATATTGGTATCATCAACAATCAGTCAAGCCTTACCGAACAGTCCTTCTGCAATATAGAAACATAGAAACATGATGACAGAAAAAGACCACATGGCCTATCTAGTCTGTCCTTCCATATCAACAACTACAACAGTCCACTTTTTACCTTTAGATATCCTCTGTGTTGGTCCCATGCTTTTTGGAATTCAGTTACTGTCCTCATCTCTACAACCTCCACTGGGAGACTACTCCATGGATCCACTACTCTTTCCGTAAAGAAATATTTCCGCATATCACTCCTGAATCTATCTCCCTTCACCCTCATCCCATGTCCCCTCGTAGCAGAAGTTGCTTTCAATTGAAAGAGGCTCTCTCCCTTAACATTTATGCCACGGAGGTATTTAAACATCTCAATCATATCACCTCTATCCCTCCTTTCCTCTAAGGTTTACATATTAAGATTCTTCAGTCTGTCCTCATATGCTTTATAATGAAGCCCACTAATCATTTTAGTAGCCACCCTCTGCACCGACTCCATCCTGTTCACATCCTTTTGAAGGTGCGGTCTCCAGAATTGCACACTATACTTCAAATGAGGTCGCACCAAAGACTTATACAGAGGCATTATCACCTCCTTTTTTTCTGCTAGCCATTCCTCTCCGTATGCACCCAAGCATCCTTCTAGCTTTTGCCGTCACCTTTTCTACCTGTTTAGCTACTTTAAGATCATCAGACACAACCACGCCTAAGTCCCGCTCTTCTTTAGTGGACAAAAGTACTTCACCTCCTATACTGTATTGCTCCCTTGGATTGCTGCAGCCCAAATGCATGACCTTCCATTTTTTAACATTAAATCCCAGCTGCCAAATTGTAGACCATTCTTCAAGCTTAGCTAGATCCATCCTCATGTTATCTACACCTTCCTGGGTGTCTACTCTATTGCAGATTTTGGTATCATCTGCAAAGAGGCAAACCTTACCCGACAGCCCTTCCGCTATATCACTAACAAAGATGTTAAAAAGAATCGGACCAAGGACAGATCCCTGGGGCACACCACAGGTAACATCCTTCTCCTCAGAGTGAGCTCCATTTACTTGTATTCTTTGTCACCTCCCACCCAACCAATTTCTAACCCAAGCAGTAACTTTAGGGTCCATCCCTAGTGTGCTCAGTTTGTTTATAAGTCGTCTGTGAGGAACAGTGTCAAAGGCTTTACTGAAATCTAAATACACCACATCTAGAGCTCTCCCTCGGTCCAACTCCCTGGTCACCCAGTCAAAGAAATCAATCAGATTTGTCTGACAAGACCTGCCTCTGGTGAATCCATGCTGCCTCGGATCCTGTAATCCACTGGACTCCAGAAACCTCACTATTTTCTCTATCATATCATTAGCAAAGTTGTTAAAAAGAATCAGACCAAGGACAGATCTTTATGGCACACCACTGGTAACATCTTTCTCCTTAGAGTGAGCTCCATTTACCTGTATCCTTTGTCGCTTCCCACTCAACCAGTTTCTAACCCAGTCAGCCATTTCAGGGTGCATCCTTAGGGTGCTCAGTTTGTTTATAAGTTGACTGTGAAGAATGGTGTTAAAGGCTTTACTGAAATCCAAGTATACTGCACCTAGGGTTCTCCCTGATCCAACTCCCTGGTCACCCAACCAAAGAAATCAAACAGATTTGTCTGACAATCTCTAGTAAACCCATGCTCTCTCAGATCCAGTGGCAGGATTCAGTCCAAACAGGAACCAGTTTGGATCGATCCCGCCACTGCCAGAACTGAGCAGGTGGCAGTACAGCACTCATTTACATTGCCGGCACCACATGCTTGGGCAGCAACTCCCTGGTGGCCCAGCAGCCTGATCCTCCCACCTGCCAATGGTTTGATGGCATTGGGGGCTTTCCGCGATGTTGTGGTCCTCCGATGCCATCACACCCCTAGCAGTTGGAGGGGGGGGGGGATTCCACCAGTACAGTGCTGGTATCGGGACCCTATTTTCGGCCCAGTTCAGTGAACGCGGCTCGTGTCAGGAACCACTTTGCGTGAACCGGGCCAAACCAGCCAAATTCCACCACTGCTCTTATTCTGCAATCCATTGGACTCCATAAACCTCACTATTCTCTCTTTTAGCAGTGTTTTCAATAATTTACTCACCACAGAGGTTAGACCAACTGGCCTGTAGTTTTCAACCTAATCCTTAATTCTGCTGTTGTGTAAAAGGACAACATGTGCCTTTCTTGAGTCCTCTAGGACCACGCCTGACTCCAAAGAAGCATTGAAAAGATTAGTCAGTTGAACCGTTAGAACGTCCTTGAGTTCCTTCAGTATTCTTGGATGTATCCTATCCAGTCACATTGCTTTGTCTACTTTTAGTTTAAGTAGTTCCTCACGAACACAGTCTTCTGAAAATCATTCCTATTTGTGGGTGTTTTATGAGGTCCTGCATCTAGCCTTTCATCTGTGAACACAGAACAGAAATATTTGTTAAGGAATTCTGCTTTATCTTCATCAACCTCTACATATTCCTTCCCTTCACCCTTGAGTCTGACAATATTATTTATTTATATTTTTATTTAACAGGTTTTTTTATACCACTTTATCATTTCAGTCAAAGCGATTTACATTGTAACTTAAACTTGGTAAAGTATATTAAACAGGGACATTGATAACATGGATTTTTCTGAGGCAATGAAGGGTTAAGTGATTTGCCCAAGGCCACAAGGAGTGCTAGTGGAAATCCATTGCCTCAGAAGAAAGGCCTGGCAATCTATTTCAAGTTACACTGCTAAGAAAATCCAGGAGCTGCTGGGTTGCCAGGACTCAGTATTGACTTGAACACACATATTGCATTCATGCCAGCTTTAAGGCCAAGGTAAATGTGGGCAGATGTTATGCTATTATTTTATAAAGACAAATAGGTGCCTAGTTATCAAATAGCATCTACCCATGGTGCGCTGGTAGAAAATTACCCTCTCTATGCATATACAGTTATAGATGCTATTTATGCATTTCAAATTAAAAATATAAGTTATGCATTCAGCAGCTGAATTTGACTACTGTTGAGACTTTGGCCTGGGAGAGAAGAGCCGCAAGGTCTGGATTGGAGGCAGCTTGGCAAGCCATCCATTTTTAAGGTAAGCTTGCTGTGCTGACTCCAAAGTGTGGGCCTGGCGCGGGATGCACTGTACTGCATCATACAGTTGCGCACCATAGTGGGGGAGCACTGTCCACAAGGGAGGGTACCAGCCACAAGGAGGAGGCCTCTACCCTGGGTTCCAGGGGACTGGGAATGCCACCGAGTAGGAGTCTACCCTTAGGAGGCAGGGGTCTTTGGCTCCACAACTACTGTACTTTCAAGATAGATCCACCTGATTAGATACTGCAACAGAAGGGAGCAGAGGGGTTGGAGGATAACACAGATCCCTTAAGCCTTGCACCCAATATCACTGTCTCTGTGCAAACCCTACCAGTGTGCCACAAAGCTCAGGAGGAGAGGAGCAGTCATACCAGTGAAAAGGATCCAAAGGAAGATGAAGAAGATCCAGATTGCATTCCTGTTAAGCCAATGACACCAAAGACAGGAGTTACCAAAGTGCAGTATCCCCCGCAGCTGCCAGCTTAAAAAGGTATACTATAACAACATAGTACAGGAGGGCTATTCTATCAGGGCTAACCACAAAGCTAGGAGAGAGAAAATAGAAAAGGAGTGTAACCGCTCAGAATATAGTTTGTGTTTTTTCCATTATCTGTATTTTTGTTATTACTATCAGTGACGCTAGATTTTCTTTAAGTAAACCCTTTAGTTCAGAACAAAAATTCCAGCCTGGAATCTGTTCTTGAGAAAAAGTGAAGAGGAGTGTGTGGAGTGAATGTGTCAAAGGACTCCCAGTGTATACTGGACCCGCTTGAGGAACCATAATTATCCCCTGAGAGTAGAGACTGAAAGGACATTACTGTTGGAATGGAGATGAAATATATGGGCATGTTTTATAAAATATGCGGATACATGTGTGAAGTGCAAACATATATTTACGCCATCTTCAGAGCATATGTAAATGTTTGTGTTGGTATATACACATAGGGGCATGTTTACTAAACTGCATTAACGTTACATAATGCGCGTTATGTAACATTAACGATCGTTACGTGACATTAACGCGCGTTATGTAACATTAACGATCGTTACGTGACATTAACGTGCGTTCTGAGACGTTAACGGTCGTTAACATCTCAGAACCCGCGTTAACCGCACGTAACGATCGTAAAGCTCCGCGGCGCGGTAAAACACCACAGAAGGTAGAGAGAGGGCGGAGAGAAGGGGTCAATGGACGGAGAGTGGGCGTGGAGAGGCTCCAGGCACACCAACGCGCTGAACTCAAGGGCTGAATCCTACCGCGAATGAAAACCTGCCGTTAGATGCACATTTGCATGGGAGAGAAACCATTTCAGTGTCAGCAATGTACAGCATAGGCAGGGAAACCCACAAAACGTGATAAGTGTGATACATGTGCACGGAACAAAAGGGCAAATAAGCAGTGAAAATGACCAGAAGAAACGAGGAAAAAAACATAACCAAGCTAGCCAATAGTGATATCAATGGGAAACAGCAATAAATACCACTGAGAAAGCCTCAGAAAAATATATTAACTGTGGAAGGGTGTATGCTCTGTCCCCATAGAAGGTGAATGATGCCACAGTGAAATAGCGCAGATGAGGGCTTCCCCTTCTTAGTGGACAGGTTCCCCATGGCATGCACATGTTCCGCAACAGCAGGGTGGGCATGTCGGAATGGGCAACTGGGCAGATGCTGGAAAAGGGGATACAGAATGCATAAACAGTAGAGCCAGACTGCAACTGATGAGGGCCCAACATGGGCACGAGTGTGTCCCCGCAGTGTCACAGGGGACAGTACCCAGCAGCTACCCCTAAGGGCACAGAACAGTGGCAGGCGGTGCTGGGGGGAAGCGTGGACGTCCATCCAGGCACCCCTACCCCATCACCCACACCATAGGCAGCTGCCTACCCGCACATTGGATGGCCCGAGACTGCGCACCACCAGCACCACCAGCAGAAGGGCATGGCAGCATGGCGGCGGAGGGGTACCGGTTGCAGAGGGGGCAGTGACATCTGATGACCATAGCAGGCCATTGCCCAGACCCATGTAGGTGGGTGCTGTGCACTGCAACAGACAGGCTCCGTATGACAAACAGTCATGGTACCTCCAGGGAATGATCTGTCCCTGTGGCATCAGTGTGGCACAGTAAGCACAGCCAGTGCACTCAGGAGCAGAAGGTCACAGGTTCAAACCCTAGCTGTGGTCCCTGCCAACTCTGTCCCCATACTTTTTACCAGTAATAAACCGTGGTAAGAAAGATGGAACCTTTTATTGCTGATAGAATAAACATGCCTGGAACACCCACATTTTACCCTACAGAGCACAGACACCACAAACAGGTGCATACTGAGAGCAGAGTCTCCCAAAAGCAGTCCCGGAGGTCCAAACAACATTCAGGTTCCATGCTGTCTGCAATAAAGATGCCTGTGCTGTATGTCGATGCGCCGCCCCCATGGTATGCAGATGTATCTCATGCATATTCATCAGGGACAGCATGAAAACCCAAACATGGTGCGGCCCACCAGGCCCGGAGTTGGGAACCCCTGTCCAAGAGCAGTGACCCACAGGGGCGGAAACACCCGCACCCACAGGCCCCATTAGCCACAGCTTCCTGGAGAGGCAGGATGTTGGGCCCTGTGTGCATCTCCCAATACTAGCACTTGCATACCCTAGCAATGCCACCCAAAACCCAGGAATACGGTACACAGATAGCAAAAGGTTGCTATGATAACTGGCACATAGCAATCCCTAAGGTTAGCACAAGCTGCCCAGTGGGCTATAGCACACCAACCTCTGTGATGTCTGTGGAGTGTGTGTCATGTCTGGTACCTGACAGTGTCCACCACCTTGGGGAGAGATCCCAACAGTACAGCATACCATAGCCATGCCTGCACTGTGCCCAGGACTGGTGCGGTGTCCTGGGCTGCCAAAAGCCTATATAGGTGCACAATGCTGGCATAGATGTGGGGGTGTGCGTCAGTCTATCCAGTGTGTGGTGTTTGCCAACACCCTCTGCAGCCCACACTGCTAGCACTGTTGCCAGTATTGGCCTGCCAATGTGCATAATGAGGAGCAAGGTACTGTGGGTATAGCCGGACAGGGCGGCCTGGGCAGGATGCACCTGCACAGGGCCCAGGGCAATGGCTGGGACATTGTAGTGCCTGCCCACCACCTACACGGACAGGGTGGCCATGGCATGTCCTGCTGAGAGGTCATGCTCACCCTGACTGTGCAGTGACCACGGCATGGCTGGGTTCCCCTATAGCACTACATAGTGTTTCCCTGAAGTGAGATATATGGACTCTGTCCTCTGGAGCCCAATCACTTACCCATGTGCTTGGTGGGTGTGTGCACATCCCAGGTGTGGGTGCACATGTCACTTCCAGGAACATGCACTGTGAACTAGCAAGCATACTGTCTGCAATTAGTGTGTTTGTGGTTGGAACACCTTGCAGAGTGCAGCAGCTGGTGATTCACTTTGCTTGCTGCTGGAGGATATCAGATAGTGGTGTGGGGCAGCTGCACAGTACCAGGTCTACTGACTGTCTGTCACTGCCCAATGTATGGAGGTGTACAGATCTGCATAGACTGCCCTGTAGGTGTTTCCATTCCCTGGCAGGACTGGGGTGAATGGTCCCCTCTACTGTCACCAGTGTAGGGGGGTAAAATGTCAATCTGTTGGTTGGAAATCCTGTTTCTCACCCTGAGCCACAGTGGGGTTATTTGGTAGGGCTGTCTGTGGAATTTTCTTTTTTTAATTTAAATTGCTGCTGCCAGCAACAAACCCTCACAGTGCTGTCTCCTTACGGTGCCTCCTCAGGCACCCTATACAGTGCCCTCTGAGGCACCCTATACTGCACCCTATAGGGTGTCCCATAGGGGACATTCTAGGGTGCCTTGGCGGACAGTGCACTTTATAATGTGTCCTCTGGGGTGCCTTATAGGGTGCCTTATGTGGCACCTTAGGTTACGGCCCTGTGAGGGTGTGTTTGCTGGCAGCACTAATTAAAATTAACAAACAAAATCCTTCAGACAGCACTAATTTAAAGTAAAAGGTGATATCTCAGCCAGCTTTACTCATTAGACCCACAGGGGGATTGAACTCACAACCCCTGCATCATTAGTCAGTGTATTAACCATTGTGCTACAGCTCTAGACACCTTGCTAGACACCTTATCAAACGCCTTATGGGCGCCGTACAGGGCGCCTTGCTTGGCGCTCTACACAATGTTTTTTAACGCTCGTTAGGCTATGGTGCCTGGTAACGCGCGTTATCTGTAACGATGTCCCGCCCATGTCCTTATTTGGGATTTCTGCCTGTACCACGGATCCTAACGCGAATCACACTAACAGTTTAGTAAACATACCCCATAGTTGAGGCTGATTCTGAGAGCCTATTTTAAAAGCACATAAGTACCTGTGTTGCCTTTATAAAACAGGTTTTAAACTGTCATCTTTTTTACTACTTGGACATAGGCATCTTCTTATAAAATTACCTTTTACTTGCATGTCTGTGTATTTAAAAAACCACATGCATATTCACAATTTTTCCCACACTCTGCTCTAACTCTTCCCCCACACAAACATACTTTACAAATATACAGGGTGACCCAAAAAAGTGAGAACATCTCGTAAATTAAAAGCTTAAATAGTTTACTTATTTACTTTTCTTAGCTATATAACGTCTTTATTTCGACAATTTCCGGTCGCCATTTTTTTTTTAAATTTGTCAGTTGTTTACATCTGTCTTTTTGAATTTTTAAATAACTTACATGCTACGAGATGTTCTCACTTTTTTGGGCCACCCTGTATGTTGTTTTGCTCTATGCCTACGTTTAGGCGAGACCTAATTTTAAAATAGATATTTTCCACATGTAAACCAGCGTTTTATGAGCAGAAAAGGTTTGAAAAATCACCCCCATATGATTTCATCTACTATGCAACTATCACCAGGTAATTTGTCTCATTCAACATTTTATTTAAAAGAAGAGTGAAAAACAGGGCAACTGCACTCTAAAAACAGGTGACGAGACAGGCAGAGCACTTGCAAAGAGTTGCAAACTGTATAGAGAAACTTACCGTAGAATTAGTTGACAAGCACATTACTAAAACCCACTTTTATCTCAATGGATTGTCATGGAAGGCAACAGCAAATGGACATGCTGGATCTGTCCCCATTTCTGGATTTATGCCTGCTTGTAGATCATTTCTGACTGAGTCATTGTGGAGCATACAGGTGACAAGTTCAATGCGAGACACTTTTGGGGAAGAATTCTGTGAAATACCACCTGGATGATTGAAACATCTGAAACAGCATTCCAATATTTCAAATGTATGCTCAGTGCCAGAACAGTTGTTAAAGGTATGAGCCTCATGCGTGGCTGTCAGTGGACAATCTGTAGACATGAGAAACCATAATCTACAATCATATCCTATGCCTCTTTAGGGATGCTGGAGTAGTTATAAGCTAGGCATCAAAGTAATATGTACATGTGCCCCTGTAGAAAATATACAGAAGGACAAAGTGAGGAGTAGCTCAGTGGTTGGGAAAGGTTACCTCAGGCCAGAAAGCCAGAGGTTCAATTCCTGCATGGGGGCAAGCAACTTCAGGCCAGAAGGACTGGGGTCTCTAGTCCTATGGCCACACCTTGAGCAAGCCACTTAACCCTCCATTGCCTCAGGTACACTTAGATTGTGAGCCATTTGGGGACAAGGGAATAAAAAGTGCCTGTTAGTATACATGTAAATCACACTGATTCTAAAGAGCACAGTATAAAAAAAGTGGCTTGTATGTGTACAAAATATTTTAAAATAATGAAAATAAAATGGATCCTGTTGACACCTAATAATTTATATCCCTTGCCAAGGCCAAGATAGGTGATGTATGCAGCATATAAATATAGACTATAAATGATATGCCATTAATATAGCAAGGACAACACTTAACCAGCAAACATCCATCTCTGTACTTGCTATCTTCAAAATTCTTGCCAAGGACTGAGTGAGACAAAAAAGTTATACAAAAACCCTGCATTCTTGACAACTCTTCAGAGCGTACATGCATATATCATAGCCTGTATGTTCATTCAGGGAATGGAGGCATTTACAGTTATGGTATGCCTCTTACCTTTCATGTGAATTGCATATAGGGGTAGCAGAACATGTTTTGGATTAGAGGGGCCAAACAAACCTGTCTCTGACCCTACCCCCAAGCAATCTAGTTGCTGAAGCCATATTAGGTAAAATATTGGTGAGGCCATGGCCCCTGTGACTAGGGTGGCCAACTGGCTCCAGATTTTAGGGACACCATGATCCAGTCCTGGTTTTACTTTGCTGAGTTCTCTAAGGAAATCCAGATAGCAAGTCCATGCAGCTAGAACAATATTGTTGCACTCTTTCCTGCAGGTGGGAGTGTTGTTGTGCCCTGTTGATGGAATTATCATGGAGGATATCAACTCATGGTTTGCTATGGTCCTGCTGCAGAGTGCTGATTGGGAACAGTGGAGGGCAGCATGTAGGTGCCCATATCCAAAGGTGCCCAGGCTGAGAGTCAGTACCTGGACCTGACTGATGAACTGCGAGGGACCAGGTACCAGTTTGACCGTGCAGCCATCCATGACCTGTGCCAGGAGTTTGAGCCTCTCCTTGCTGCACTCACCCACAGACAGAAAGCCACTGTCTATGTGAAGGTGCTCACGGTCCTTAGCTTCCTGGGAAAGGTTTGCTCCAATTAGTACTGGCATCAGCAGCAGGTCTCAGCCAGGCAGCAGTGTCAAAATGCATCACATAGTTCCTGGTTTGCCTTTGTCGGGTGTGCTACAAACTATATCCACAAACAACACAGCAGAGGCAACATGTGATGGTGCAGTTCTACGAGGTGAATGGCTTCCCATCAGTCCTCGGAGTTATAGACTGTACATATGTGACCTCAGGCCACCACAACAGCATGAGGCCACATACTGCAACAGGAAAGCATACCACTCCATGAATATGTAGGTAATCTGTACTACGCAGGCTGAGATCACAGATGTTATGGCACACTATCCAGGATCCTGCCATGATTCCTACATACTCAGCCAGTCTGAGATACATGTCTCCTTTGAGAGTGGCTGGCTACTAGGTAATGAGACTCAGAGATCTCACCTGGCATGCTCACACAGGCCTTCTCTGGGGATCATATGACATGGAGACTGTGGGGCGGCAAGCTGACAGTATCCCCCACTAGCAGTTATGGAGAGGTATGCAGGGGCAGGACAAGGATGTTGCTGGGGCATGTGTGGAGACCACTTGTTTGACCTCATTAGAAGAATTAGCAGCTTATCTACTGGGAGTCAGTTTTGCTAGCTCAATTTGGGAATGGGGAAGTAGCCAAGTGGTTACAGCAGCTACTCAGTAATTAATAGATTATGGGTTAAATTCCTGGTGTCACTGTAGACATTTTACCATACCTGCCACTGTCTTACAGATCATACAATGCCAAGGACACACAGAGGCTGCAGGGTCTCCAGGAGGCAGCACTGACCTGACCACTGTAAGTATGAAAATAGATCTTTCCTGTGTTGTTGTATATGTAAGTGACGTCAAGTCAGTGCTGACTCCTGGCTACCCAGCTGCTTCCAGGTTTTTCTGGCAATGTCCAACCAGAAGTAGATTGCCAGGCCTTTCCTCTGAGGCAATGGAGGGTAAAGTGACATGCCCAAAGTCACAAGGAGTGCCAGTGGAAATCAAAACATTTATCTATGGGGCAGCTACTCTAACCACTAAGCCACTCCTGCACCCCCAGAAAACTGATATCCTATGCCAAACTGTGTATGCTGTCCATTAAAAATGCAAAGCTGCAGTCAAAGGGGAGCATCACAGGCCTCACATTAGCAGATAATGACATTGGGGTATATTGCCTAACCATCACTGTGTGGCAACTGTCACTGTACCCATAGGCATGACTGGTTGTTGCAGCATGAACCACACATGCAGATGTGTGAAGGCATATTAACCTGTAGGATACATGTCGTGCACTGACTGAGAACCATTTGCATGTACAGTGAGTTCAAAGACATGCTGCCATATATCAACAGTACCAACCCCAAATGCCAGCTGCCTGGTCCATGACGTCCAAATCCAGCTCAACTGGACCCATTGCAAACCTGCCACTTCAGAACAGCATTACTAGGGTTCACACAATATCTAACTCAATTATCAATAGGTAGCATGACAAGTAAGACACCTAAACATCTCATTCTCAGAAAACAGGTTAAGTGGCTCCACTACACAGCAACTAGATGAACAGCATAGCACAGATCTGTCACACAGGTACAATTGACAGGCCATCCAGAAATGCAGGACAAGGGAGCACAATAGAAGACAGCTGACAACATTGCCAGAACTAGGAGGTGGGAACCCCAAAAGGCAAACCTTTACTGCAGCATGACACTGGAGATATGGACCAATGACAGTCATGTCCGCTTATACCGAACAGAACGCAAGGACAGCAGAGCACATATAGGACAGTTGATATCTACCAGTGAGGAGATGTGATATCAAATCTCCAGGCAATACCCATATGTTTGTTGGGCATCTGATGTCACAATCGCAATGGCCCCAGTCATTCTTTCCTCCATTATCTGTGTCTGTTCCTATCTCTGTACTGCCCACTGCCCCTCTGTTGTTTCTCATCCTCACCGGCCATCTTTCCATATTCTGTCCACATCCACCTCTGCCATCCTGTACCTTCATGTGTGGAAGCATGGTCTATTGGTTAGATCACACTGGCCTGGGGACCAGACCAGGATTCAATTTCCACTACCACTCCTTGTGCAGGTCCCCATAGCCCATTATTATAGAGCAGCGATTGCAAACTCCAGTCCTGGAGTGCCACAATCTAGCCTGGTTTTCATGATGTCCCTCATGAATTTTTAAATAAAACCAAAAACCACACTAAGAGTGAAATATTACTAAACACCACTAATACACTCCCAGACCCAATCACCTTCCAATAAATACTTCCACCAATTACTCCATACAACTACAATAATCCAAAAGTTCCAATTCTCCAAAACCTTTCTCTTAAAGAAAGCTAGCCAACCATACAAACAACAGTGTTTTATCAAACCGGGGAGAAAAAGCTTCAGAATAATATCACATCCTTTTATGCGGCAGAGCACAGCCGAAGGGGAGATGAAGAACTTAATATCGGCCTAAAAAACTATCCATTTCTTTATAAATTACTACTTTTAATTAGTATCTTTTTAGAAATTACTACTTTTAATTAGCATATTTAAAAAGTACTTTTATAATATCCAATTTTCACCAAAATGTTTTCAAAAACTTTACTTTTTTTTTTTTAATACACTATGGAGGTCATTTTGTCCAGTGAATAGCTGTCCCCATCACTAACCTCAAACAGTGGGCTTGTATGGGGAGGCCTAGACAGGGGTGGGAGGAGGTGTTCCAGAGGCGGAGAGAGGGTGTGACTTGGGTGGCCCTTGACCATGGACATACAGGGCCAATTCCAAGGTTGGCCCTGTATGTCCAGGGCCTTCAGGCTAGACAGGGGACTTATTCCACCTCGAAGTTGGAATAAGTCCCCCTGGGCAGTGGGGGACTATGGCGCGGGACACGGGCAGGCAGGTGAAGGGGCTCAGGGGGTTCCCCACAGCCCAGCCCAGGCCTTGGAAGGCCAGATTGGGGGTCAGGCTGTGGGGAATGGAAGTCGCTCCAGGGCAGCTGGCAATCGCAGCTTGTGAATGGAGCCACAGTGCCATTGCGATGGGATGCCATGGCACTGTGGCTCCATTCACGAGCCTGGCTGAGTTAGCCAGGTAGTTGCCAGGATATACAGCTGGGCAGAATCATGCCCTGGCCTGCACGTCCAGGCACTAGACCCAATTCTGACCCCGTGGGGGCCACAGGATCAGAATCAGGTCTAACTTTGCACGGCCTGATTCTGCCCAGTCATACAGAATCCACCTAAATTAAGAACAACCCCTTTACCATACAGCAGTATAGGGATAAGCCAGATCATTAATATGGCAATTGCTGTACCTCAGAAGATGGATATAGAAGCCATTAGAAACACCATCACATAGACAGACTCCTGCAAAGAAAGCAAAGTGATTAGAAAATCTTGAAACTGGTCCTACAAGGTCCCAACCAGTTTATTTATCTTTTTAACTACTGATGGCTGGCACATCTAATGATTACTCCTTCTGCCCAACCAAGATCTACATTTCACCCATAGGAGCTTCCTCAGGGGCAAAGAAATTGGAGCCAGGAAAAGTCCCATGCACAAATTAGGCATCTGATGATACTGTTTTTAAAGGGAATCCCCACCAATCAAAGAGGAGAACCAACCTAATTGAATGGAAGGAACTACTCAAAGATAGCGCACCTCTAATAAGGTAACACACATTACAGAACCACAGAAAAGCACATCACAGAATCAATGAGCTACCAGAAAACTCACCATTCTATTTTGCCATTTCAACTCACAGGTTCTAAGGTGTTCAAATTAAATATCCAATACTATTCTCATTGCAGCAGACTTTTACCATGGTCACCTTCCCTCATGCTGATAAGAACAAAGCCTATGACCATACAGCGCAGGTCCTGGAAACTATGGCCATGTTGCAAGCAGAGTAATACTAAAGGTGTCTCTTCCCAAAATTTCAAAAGGTTATTTTTATGCTGTGTAGACATACTCTTAATTGTCACAGTTTTACCAATATAGTACTTGTTGCACGGACAGCGAAGCAAATAGACTACATACGTAGACGTACATGAAGTCAACCATTGAAGATAGAATGTATGGTTGTTAATTCTAAAGTTCATACCTTCATCCATTATCACACAAAAAATGCACATTCCACATTTAAAAAGTGTCCTTTAGAAAAACTTGAAAGGAAATTATGAGAAACCACAGGACACAAGTTATCCCTCAGAATGCGTTCCCGGGTACATGCTATCTGTGGATATGTTGAAAGAAAACATGGAAGAGCAGAAAGAACTGACCAGCATTGTCTAATCAAAGACAATAACATTTTAGACACTGCAAAATGTTGTATTACACATGTCACCAATCCAGGATCCACAGTCACAGTTGGATCAGACATAAAAGGTCAAGGAGCCATTCTCTGTGATTAAAAAACACACATTTATAAGCTTTTCATAATACTGATGCTGGATAACCACGTTCTTTAAATTTATATATCAAGATATTTACCTGTTTTAGAAATTCAAAATCAGTAGAACAGATATGGCGACATCTTACAAGCTACAAGAATGGTAAATTATTTTTTAAATGATAGGTATGAAAACTATGATATTGTAGCAAAGTGTTTTTGTCTGTTAGTTTGGTGTATAAGGTAGTATCAAAAGTGTCATGATTCTTAACCACAGTAACATCCAAAAAATGAATTGTAGACCTATGGCAATTCATTTCAAACTTGATGGCTACATTGCAGTTATTCAAATAGTGAAAAAAATCTTGTAGTTGATCCTGTGCTCCACTCCAAAGCAGAGATACGTCAATATAACTGTGCCATTCAATGATATGACCAACATGTATAGTAACATAGTAAATGACGGCAGATAACGACCAGTATGGTCCATCCGGTCTGCCCAGCAAGATGGCAAGAGTAGGTGCACGTGCCGCTCCATGCAGGTCACCCCTCCCCATGTCTTTGTTTAGGGGTGAACCCACCGCTCCATGTAGGACATCCCTGTTTGTTGAGAAATTAGTTAGGTTTATGTTGATTTTATCCTGTTGCTGTAAAGTGATTTGCTGTGTCTGTTCCCTGCCATTTTCAATTCTGTCACTGTATTTGCCCCCACCACTTCCATCGGGAGGGCATTCCAAGCATCCACCACCCTTTCAGTGAAAAAGTATTTCCTGACATTGCCTTTCAATTTACCCCCTTGCAGCTTCATGTTATGCCCTCTAGTTTTACAGCTTCCCCGTCTTTGGAAGAGGTTTGTTTGTTCATTAATTCTCTTTAAGTATTTAAAATTCTGAATCATATCTCCACTATCCCTCCTCTCCTCCAGAGTGTACATATTTTGGCCTTCAAGTCTCTTCTCATAAGGCTTCCGACAGATGCAGTGGTCCCCTTCCCATCCAAGGGTGCCATCCTGCTCAGTCAGATGACATAGCTAGGATAGCAGTAAAAACTAAAACAATGTAGGGAGGCAACTCCAGTGCAGGAGGCAGGGCTGTAAGGACTGATTCCTGCTGTCCCTGGATAAAACCTGCTACAAATGAGTAGCTACGCTTTCTCCAGGATCACACAGGAAGTCAGTCCTCACATGTGCGGCTTCCTAGCTCCTGGCTGCCGAGGACCAAATCAAGACAGCACCAACGGCAACTAGTCGGGTAGCTGTGAGTTGCAGAAGGTGAGTCCCCACTGAGAGACTCTGCAAGACTCTAGCGTCCAGCGACACTCAATGCTCTTCAAAGGCATGCATATATAAATTAGCCAGTGATGCAGCGAATGTTGTCCCCATTGCTACACCTGAAATGTGTTGCTAAAAGTCTTCCTTATATAAAAAGAAATTCCTTGTCAGGGCTATTTCAGCTAAATTGAGTAAAAAACCTGTAGGTACTTTATGTGGAACTAGCCTCAACTCCCAAACAGACTGTAAGATTGCTAAAGCTTCCGTTTGGAGAATAGAAGTATACAAGGGAGATATGATACAGACTTTTAAATACTTATTGAACAAACAAACCTCCTTCAAAGACAAGGAAGCTGCAAAACTAAATGACATAACACAAAGCTGCAAGGGGGTAAACTGAAAGGCAATGCCAGGAAATACCTTTTTGCTGAAAGGGTAGTGGATGCTTGGAATGCCCTCCTGATGGAAGTGGAGGGGGCAACTACAGTGACAGAATTCAAAATGGCATGGGACAGACACAGTGGATCTCTTTATAGCAACAGGATAAAATCAAAAGAACATTAACTGTCTCTGCTATCTCAACAAATAGGGGTGAACTGCACAGAGTGGTGGGTACACCCCTAAACAAAGGCATGGGGAGGGGGACCTGTACGGAGCGGCAGGTGCACCTACTCTTGCCATCCTGCTGGAAGACTAGATGGACCATGATGGTGGCTATCTGCCACCATATACTATGTTACTATGCTACAACAAGGTAACATCTAGCATCACAAGCCATTGAACTTCTGATATATTGATGAACCTGCTATAAAACCTGTAAAAAATGAATAGTATCTTTTATAAATGAAGGCATTTTGAGAACTTCAAAATTCATGAGATATATTTGCATCCACTGTCTCTCATTGTATTTGAATATATTTCTTTAACATTCATTAGGGACATCTTGAAAACCAGGCTGGATTGTGGTAC
Source organism: Ichthyophis bannanicus (assembly GCA_033557465.1). NCBI lineage: Eukaryota > Metazoa > Chordata > Amphibia > Gymnophiona > Ichthyophiidae > Ichthyophis > Ichthyophis bannanicus. The sequence goes on along the minus strand of CM066034.1, from coordinate 617,933,492 downwards.
TTCAGGACTGGGGTTCTCCATCACTGTTATAGAGGACCTGGTTCATCCACTGCTTACCCCGGGATGTACACTATGTAACCTGCGAGCCTTTTTGGGAACCTACCAGGTACTTATGACCTGGATTGGCCGCTGCTGGAAACAGCATACTGGGCTTGATGGACCTTGGTCTGACCCACTGTGGCTTTTCTAATGTACTTTTGCCATTTTGTCAGGGAGGAGTGGTCTAGTGGTTAGGACAAGGTACTTCAGGCCGGAGGGCTGGGGGTTCAAGTCCCACCTGGGGACAGCAATCTCAGGCCAGAGGGACTGGGATTTCTAGTCCTATAGGCACTCCTTGTGGTCTTGGGCAAGCCACTTAACCCTCCATTGCCCATGTTTCCCTGTAAGTATTAATGTATGTGTGTCATATCCCCTCATGTTAAATGTATCCCCCAATTGACCACTTTGACCCGGTGAAAAGCAGAATATAAATACAGCTAAATAAATATCTTATACTGTCCTTTTCTTTGGTGCACCTCACTGACTGCTTGGCCAGTTGCACCCATCACAAATTGCAGCATTGAATGAACCATCAGTGGCACCTATCTTTTCTGCAGTACCTGTTCTAGGGCTTCTACAGTGGCCTCATTGAATGTTCACTGTTAGCCTGGTGGTTTGCATCTCAGACTGGGGCAGAGGGGAGGCCTAATGGTTCTGTCACTAGCCTGGGAACCAAGGGACCAGGATTCAATTTTTACTGTTATTCCTCATAGCCATGGCCATGTCACTTTTCTTTCTTTGCCTCAGAGGTTTCCAGGGTCACACTGTCAATGTTTTATGTTTCCATTACAATGTGTAACACATTGACTAAAGTATTTCTTCCTTTTATGTGCATGCTCCTGGGAACCCAGCAGCCCCTGGGTCTACCAGACATGATATCAGCCTCAGTGGACTGACAAACCTGGAGTGTGCAGTGACTTGTCCCATCCCACATGGCCTGCCTGTAGGACATAGACCCAGCTCACTTGGGTTGCGGGATGTGGCTTTGGATACTAGACTACTCCTCCACTGGGATAGGGTGATGTGACATACCAGATACATACATACAAGATATAGGTACATTGCAACCTGTTAGGGAGGGTTCTGACAGGTGTCTCATGACCTTGCCCTTCTCACTTTGACCTCCATTGGTTCTCACACATGGACCTGGATATGTACCTTAGGTCATACATTTCCTATCAGGCACTGGGGCTGTTTTTGTCACAACATAGACTTCAGGGGGCTATCTGGATAGGACACATGGCTGCCTATTCATGTGTTCTTCTGCACATATGACTTCTGGAGCATTCTTATATCTCTCCTGAGCCCTTAGCATGGCACATTGGGGTGCTGTTAGGTATTTGGACCTTTCATTGTTGCGGATGCATCACATCCCTTTGATCATGTTTTGACTGTTCCCCTTACATTTTATGTTCACCCTCCAACTAGCATGCATGCTTGGTAGCAACCAGGACTATAATCACTATTCAGACATCATTTTATTTATTTTATTTTATTTACATTCTCTTATATACCGCACTATTCGGCATCAGCGCGGTTCACATCGAACAAAAATCTCAGTACAATCAACATGCATGAGTTTACAGATAACAAGGGAAGGAACTTGGATCAAACGGGGGAAACTATTTACAGACTATTTACAGATGTGGTACAACTAAATAGTAACATGTTAATAGTAACAGGTGCTAGGAATATATTCACTTGTTATATGGAATCAGCCAAGCATGTTATTGAGGTATCATGGGATTGGGTAATTGGGTGAGGTCACAGAGGTCAATAGGTGTGGATGACTCTATAAGGAACTTGTTGAAGAGAAAGAATTTGAGGGCTTTCTTGAATTGTAATAAGCTGTTGATAGCCCGGATGCCAGGGGGTAGTGCATTCCAGCACCTAGGGGCACAAAGGATAAAAGCTCTGTTGGCCGTAGAGGATGCACAGCTTGTAAGGGCCTTAGGGAGCTTTAGGGAGTTGATGGTTGAGGATCTTCTCGCTCTGTTTGGTACAGTAGAGTGAATAAGGTCAGATAAGGATGTAGCAGAGAGGTTATTAAGAGCTTTGAAAGTGAGCAATAGGGTTTTGAAGATAATTCTGGCCTGAATGGGTAGCCAATGTAATTGAATCAGCAGAGGGGTAACGTGGTCAGTTCTGGAGGCTCCCTGAAGTACCCTGGCTGCGGCATTCATTGCCAGCTGTAGCGGGTTTAAGGTGGATTGAGGAAGACCTTGAAGAATGACGTTAGCATAATCAAAGTGGGGGATAATCAGTGCTTGGTATATTGTCCTGAAATCTTTTGGTTCCAGCATGGAGCGTAGATGTCTCAACGAGCGGATCTTGTAGTATATGGTTCTGACGGTGTTTCCTATGTGGGATTTCATATCTAGGCGTTGATCCAGAATGACTCCAAGGTAACGTATTGAGGGTTTGGATTGCAATTCAGCTTCCTTAGTCTTGAGATGTTGAGGTGGGTTGAAGTTGGGATTCCTTGTGATAAAGAGGACCTCCGTTTTCTTATGTTGTATACGGAGGTTTTGAGAGAGAAGCCAGTCAAAAACCGCATTGAAACAGTTTATTAGAGGGGAGAGATCCAAATGTTCAGTGGAGATTGGGGTGTAAAGAAGAACATCATCGGCGTAGAGCATGTAGTCAATCTTAAATGACCGTATGATCTCACAGAGTGGTTGCATGTAGATGTTAAATAGGAGGGCAGAAAGTGAGGAGCCTTGAGGGACTCCCTGATTTAGGTGGAAGGGTTCAGAAGTTCTGCCTCCTGAGCGGACATGCTGCCATCTTCCGGATAGATAGGACCTGCACCATTCAAGCGCTGTTCCAGTGATGCCCTTCTCAGTTAGTCTCGCTAAAAGGAGTTCGTGATCTACTGAATCAAACGCTGCGGCGATGTCCAGAAATATGAGGGCAAAACCTTGGCGGATGTTATCTATGCCAGAGATCAACTTACTGAAGAGTATGGTGAGGAGAGTTTCGACTCCATGGAGTTCTCTGAAGCCATGTTGGCATGGGTCTAGTGGTGCAACACAGTCAATATGGTCCTGTAGCTGTCGTTGGACCACTTTTTCTATGATCTTAGCAAGTAGAGATATGCTGGAGATGGGTCTATAGGATTCTACCTTTAGAGGGTCGAGCTTGCAGTTTTTCAACAGGGGTCTAATTGAGGTATGCTTAAGGGCTGTGGGGAATAATCCAGTTGAAAAGGAGAGGTTCATTATGTTGGCGATAACTGGGCTAAAGTGACTGCGAAGCTCCTTGATCCAGAAGGCAGGGCATGGATCGGACTGGGATGTGGTAATGTTGAGGGCTGTAATGGTGTCTTCAATTCCTTTCTTGGAGGGGATTGAGAATGCAGAAAGAGTGCCAGGGATGACCTGCACAGGTGTAGCGGTTGGTACAGAGGATTTGTTGATAAGGCACATCTTGGATTGTAGGTGCGTTGCGAAGTCTTGAGGGTGTATCTCCACTTGAGGTCCTGAGGCTGGCTCCTTGGATAGGGACTTAACTAGGTCAAAGAGGTCATGTGGTTTATTGAGGGATCTCATCAAGGTATCAGAGTGGTACCGTTTCATTGATTCGGAGATTGCCTTGCGGTGAGCAGCTAGGTGGCTGTTGAATGTTGTCAGGTCTACAGAGGCATGGGAGCGACGCCAGCGTTTTTCAAGTTTCCGTAATAGGATGAGGGAGTCTCTGAGGTCCTTTGTGTACCAAGGAGCATTTTCTCTTTTTCTTAACTGCTTTATTGATGAAGGACGCACAGCGATAGCACTGAGACTGTTGTTCCAGTGAGAGATTAGGTCATCGAGGTTTGTGGTAGTGGTATTGATGAGCTGTTGCGTTTCAGCAAGGATGATCTCTCTGTTAAATGGCTTAAAAGATCTAGAGTTAGGTCTCGTCATGTCAGCTGGTGTCTTGATGTTCTTGGTGAGGATTTTGCTTGATGGAATCTGGAGGATGATCAGTTTGTGATCAGACCAGGGAACAGGGGTTATGGATGTAATAGGATCAAGAGGCTGGTTGAGGGATGACTGTGGGGCAAATACCAGATCTAGAATGTTGCCTTTAGTATGAGTGGGAACTTTCACCAGTTGTTTGAATCCTAGGTTCTCAAGGGCGTCTAGGAAGGAAGTTGCTTGGTTATCCTGTAGTGTTGGTAGGTTGAAGTCCCCTAAGATCCATATTGGGGTGGCATAGTGGCCTTGTGGTTCTTGCAATGGCTTGGTGACTTGGTACGCAGGGTTCATTTCCCACATGCTCCCGTGTGTCATTAGCCATATTGATTTCCCTCCTACATTATGTCTGTGTCCTTGTTTCATATTGTTCACTGTGTGATGGTTTCAGTGGTGACTGCTCTGCCCACATGATATTTAGATGTTGACCTCCTGTTTTCTATTTCTATATTCAGAGCCATGTTTTGGGTTTCCATTTGTTTTGTGATGTTTGCTAGCCATATACCTGCTCTCAGCTGGCAAATTCTTGATCATTCTCCAAGCTTAGCTAGATCCCTCCTCATGTTATCTACTCCTTCCTGGGTGTCTACTCTATTGAAGATTTGGTATCACCTGCAAAGAAGAAAATCTTACCCAACAGCCCTTCTACAATATCACTAGCAAAGATGTTAAAAAGAATCGGACCAAGAACAGATCCCTGCGACACATCACTGGTAACCTCCTTCTCTTCAGAGTGAGCTCAATTTACCTGTATCCTTTGTCGCCTCCCACGCAACCAATTTCTAACTCAGTCAGTCATTTTAGGGTCCATCCCTAAGGTGCTCAATTTGTTTATAAGTCACCTGTATGTAACAGTGTCAAAGGCTTTACTGTAATCTAAGTACACCACATCTAGGGCTCTCTCTCAGTCCAACTTCCTGATCACCCATTCAAAGAAATCAATCAGATTTGTCTGACCAGACCTGCCTCTGGTAAACCCATGCTGCCTCAGATATTGCAATCCACTGGTCTCCAGAAACCTCACTATTCTCTGTTTTAGCAGAGTTTCTAATAATTGACTCACCACAGAGCCTGTAGTTTTCAACCTCATTCCTACTTCTGCTTTTGTGTACTTGCTCATGAAATAGTAGATCTCAGACACGTCCTCCTGTGGTCACGAGGGTCCATGTTCCCCTATCCCCACTCCAGGAACAGAGCCAATTTCTGCAGCATAGCCCTCCCCCCCCCTCCCCAGGTGCAAATGCACACTGCTATGTGGTCCACCATGCAGGGGGGGCAATGGTTGGACTGTGCAATGATATGCCATCCCTTCTATTTGCCATTATGTGCATCATCTCATTTGCATGCCTAGCCCCTCAACTGTCTTCAGCCATCTCCAACCCTGTCTATGTGGCCCAGCTGAGCCCAAGGCCTAACTTTGAACCCCTCAGCAGTATTGTCTGTCCACCGTTTTGTGGCATGCCCCCCCAGGGTCCATGTGGAAAAGTGGAGGGGGCTGGATACCACATTGGCTGCTGCTGTTGCTGCTGATGTAGCAGGGGCACTTCTGCCATCTGTTTGCCACTCAATGTCTGCATGTCTCTGCACTGCTACAGATGAGGGCATTGTGTCTGGGTCTATAGGTGCAGTGCAGCCTCTGTTGCATGTGGGCCAGTGCAAGGGTCTTGGCTCTCTAGGGGCGTATTCCAAGACCCTTGCACTGGCCCCTTCCAAGAGCTGTAGTACATCTCAACCAATGCAATCTTATGCAAGTGCCTACTTTGTCAGTGTGGTTTGTAAACATTCCTTTCCCTTGTAAGTATATGTGTGCCAACACTCCCTACAGGGCTCTGCATTAGTTGTAGGCTTTTTGGGTTTATGTGGTTGTCAGGATCTATTATAGGCTCCCCTGAAGCTATTGCCCCAAGTAACCATCTAGTTGTTCCCAGAAAGGTTCCTGTGCCATGGAATATGTTAGAGGGGATCTTGGGCATTGGTCTGTGTGGGCAGTGCTCCCATACTATGCATAGACAGTGCACTAGAAGAGCAGATGAAATTACTGCCTGGAAGGAGGCTGGTGGTAGTTGCACCCATATTAGTCCAGCAGCACCACTAGCCGCATGCAGATGTAACCACACACTCTTCACCTTAACTTCACCCTACTACTACTACTTTTCATTTGTATAGCACTACATACACATACATGCTTATTCATATGCAGCTTGGGCAGTGCAGCAGGTTTAGCGTGTTCACCTCTTGGCGCTATGCTTCAGGTTAATGCATAGCCAAAACCCTCGCCTATCTTTAAGGCACAGGAGCTAACTGGGCAGCATCCAATATCGCTGCTGCATGGTTAGCCTTGGTGGTTTCCTGTGTCTGCGGTGATCACTGGATATTCAATGCCATCGCCGCAGCATTGAATATCAAGGTTAGAAGTTGGTGGGGAGGGCTATGCACCTAGTCAGCACATAGCCCTTCCGAAATGTGCAGCTGAATATCGGGCCCGCACTGTTTGATGTATAACCTTGCCAGCAGTTTTATAAATATATAAATTGGGGCGACAAGAACCACAAACAATTCTACAATTAGCATTACCTTTGTGATAATATGCTCTTTGTGCGCACCAGGATTCAATCATCAGTCCCCTCTGAAAGTCCTCTTGCTTTTTTAAAATGTTATAATTACAACCAAAATATCTCTAATTTACCAATATCTCTGATCTGTGGCTTGCACAACTCCCCAGGGATTAATAGGGAGGGGAAAACCCCAGGCAGGCTGTTCCGAGACTGCTTACAGCACTCAGAGCCCCAGAAGGAAGGATTTGAGAGCCAGAATCAGGAATTACAAGTCAGTCCCAATAATTATAATTGGGACTCTAATTAGCAATCACCATTCCCCTATTGAAAGGATTTGGAAGCAAATTCCTAGGGACAGAGTTACTGTGACCTAGGGGATGGAAATGGAGGATGATTCCTGGAGGTAAGGTAACCATCAGAACAATGGAAAAAGTCCCCTGACTCATCAGTTCTCTCTGCAACCAGAAAAGTTGGTATGACCAGTGAGTTGCCATGGGAACATAAGCAGTATGTGTTAGAGCCCAGGGAGAGAGAGATGAAACAACTACCTATGAACACTCTGGTTTTCCTACCTTGCCAGTCTGAGGAGCTATGTGAGGAAATGAAAGTGGACCCAGTGGAAGAGATGCCCTGCAGTCCTACTGAGGACACAGACATAGAATACTTGGAAGCAGGCTACTAATGCTTTGCCCTTGGATAAATTTTCAATGTTGCTCATGCCAGATGGGAATAAAACATACTTTTTTGTGGTTATAACATCTTTTTTCTTATAGTTCTTCAGAAATGTCCCACAGGGTGGGACTTATGGGCCATAAACTAGCATGTTATTCATATATCCACAGGGTGGGGCCATCAGAATGGGAAAAACGAAATGTCCCATGTGGTGGGGCAGTCAAGTGGAAAGGGCTAAGGTTGTGAGGTTTTTGTTTTGTTTTGTTTTATTTCGCTTTTTTTTTTTTATAACGAGCAAAGAAAGGGGGAATGACACAGCAGGAGGCTGACAATTACTGTGAGAAACGAGTTAAAGATGGTTGCATCTCCACCTTGCTCTCTTAACTTCCCAGGAAAGGAGGAAGGGTGTTTTAAAGATGAAAGAGCAAGATTTTTGCCATTGCAAGTGTGAGAAGCAAAGTGGCTAGGTTTTTTTGGAAGACGTGCACAAGTTGCCATAATAGACATCAGGGAAGAAAGGGAGAAATAGGATTTCCCTCTTGTCAGGTCGGAATGAGGCCAGGAAGCCCTAGCCCAGGACTATTGTGTGGAAAACATGAACTGAAATAGATTGCTGAGGCCAAACCCCTGGAACAACCCAGTTGGAACTAAGAGCAGAACCAAATTGAAAAGCCCCGATAAGGGTTGCAAGCTGCACAGGAAACATAGTGAAGCGCAGTGACTTAAAAACATAAGAACATAAGAAAAGCCATACTGGGTCAGACCAAGGTCCATTAAGTCCAGTATCCTGTTTCCAACAGTGGCCAATCCAGATCACAAGTACTTGGCAAGTTCCCAAAAGCCACCATGGTAAGCAGTGAATTTCCCAGGTCCATTTTAATAAGGTTTATGGAACTTTCCTCCAGTAACTAGTCCAAATCTTTTTTAAATCCAGCTATAGTAATGGCTTTTACTACATCCTCTGGTAATGATTTCAGAGTTTGATTACAAATTAAGTAAAAAAATCACCTTCTCTTATTAGTCTTAAAAGGGTTATATTGTAGATTCATTGTGGGTCCTCTAGTCTTTTTACTTTTTGATAGCGTAAACAACCGATCTATGTTTACCAGTTCCACTCCATTCATTAACCTATAGACCTCTATAATAGCCTCCCTCAGCCATCTCTTTTCTAAGTTGAAGAGCCTTAATCTTTTAAACCTCTCCTCATAGGGGTATCCTTCCATCCCCTTTACCATTTTGGTGACTCTTCTCTGTGCCTTTTCTAATTTCGCTATATCCTTTTTAAGATACGGAGACCAGAATTGTACACAATATTCAAGATGCGGTCGCACCATGGAACAATACAAAGGCATTATAATATCCATGGTTTTATTCTCCATTCCATTCTTTATGATTCCTACTATACTATTTGCTTTCATGGCCACTGCTGCACACTGGTCAGAGGGTTTCAACGTATTATCCATAATGATGCCTAAATCTTTTTTCTGTGTGGTGGTTTCTAAGGTGATACCTTGCATCATGTAACTATAGTCTGAGTTGTTCTTACCTAGGTGCATAACTTTGCACTTGTCCACATTAAATTTCATCTGCTATTTGGATGCCCAGTCTTCCAATTTATCAAGGTCCTCTTGAAATTTTTCACAATTCGCTTGTGTTTTAACCGCTTTGAATAATTTTGTGTCATCTGCAAATCTGATCACCTCACTCGTTATTACCATTTCCAGGTCATTTATTAAAAGAAGCAGATCCAGCACAGATCCCTGCAGTACTCCACTACTTACCTTTCTCCATTGAGAAAATTGCCAGTTAGTCCTACTTTCTGCGTTCTATCTTTTAACCAGTTCCTGATCTACTATACTGCATTGCCTCCTATAAGGAACCTTGTCAAAGGCTTTCTGAAAATCCAGATACATTATATTAACCAGCTCATCTTTGTCTACCTGTTTATTCACACCTTCAAAAAATATAACAGATTAGTAAGGCAAGACTTGGCTAAATCCATGTTAGCTTTTTCCCATTAAACCATGACTATCTACATGATCAGTAATTGTTTTCTTTATGATTTCTACCATTTTCCCGTGTACTGATGTCAGGCTCACCAGTCTATAATTTCCAGGATCACCCCTGGAATCCTTTTTTAAAAATTGCTGTTACATTGGTCATTCTTCAATCTTCGGGTACTACAGATGATCTCAATGATAGTTCACAGATTACTAATAGTAGGTCTGCAGTCTCATGTTTCAGTTCTCTCAACACCCTCAGATGTATACCATCTGGTCCAGGTGATTTGCTACTCTTCAATTTATCAAATAGTTGTAATACATCTTCCTGGTTTAACTTCCCTACATCTTCTTCAGTAAAGACTGAAGCAAAGAATTCATTCAATCTCTCCAACTTAGAATTGTCCTCACTTAGCCCCCTTTTACTCCTCTATCATCCAATGGTCCAACTGACTGTCTCACAGGGTTTTTTTGCTACAAATGTACTTGAAAAAGTTTTTATTTATTTATTTTATTAATTTGAAATTATTTATAGCCCGCACAATAACCAAGGTGGGTAACAGATAACATACATAATTCAGCATAACAAACTAAAAAATCATACAAAGTAAATAAAATAACATAAAATTATAATCTAAATAAAATTTCAAAAACTACCATTTAAAACACAGTCTGGATCCTATGCACCATAAACTCAATGGCCTGATGTTCTTGACCTACCCATTAAACAAAACCAAGAAAGGCATGCTGGAATAAATAAGCTTTCAACTTTCACTGGAAGATCATCTCTGTTTCAACATGCAGTTCAGTGGAAAGAGAATTCCTAATCGATGGAGCACTCATGAGGAAAATTCTCTTACATATTGACTGGAGATTGATCTTTTTAAAAGAAGGAACAACTAGTAACTATGTATCTTGAGACCATAATACACATGAAGGACAATACAGTCTAAGCAAGGTTGATAGATTAGTAGGAGCCATATTATATAAACATTTAAAAGTAATCATGATCACATTATATAAAACTCGAAATCTAATAGGAAGCCAGTATAAAGCAAATAACTTGCAAAATATCATTAGTGCCCTTGCACCCAGTTAAAAGATGGGCGGCGACAATTTGAACTGATTGTAAAGGAGACATGGAGCCCTGTCCTGAAAGGGGCATCAAGCAGGATGGGCCCATTAGAACCCGTTTCTATACCGCGGGAGCAAAATGTTCCCATGACATACAGAATTGGGCCTGAGGATGGACCGGGTTGTTCCTGCATGCCTGCAGGAACATCCTCCCCACAGGCTCTCCTGGCTCCCACGGCACATACCCTCTTCGTCCCTGCTGCCCGACCCATGGCTAGGCAGCCAGGACCTGGATCGGGCTGCGGAGACTTGATCAAACCCGACCCTGGCCGCTCCATTTGTGCTGCTTATTCCACCTTCAAGATGGCATAAGCAGCATGTCCCACCTAACCCCGCAGGACATACAGGGTCGTGACCGGAATCGGCCCTGTAAGTCCTGCCACCTCGGCCCATCCCCACTCCATCCAGACTCCACTCTCTCCTGTCCCCTGCCGGCTCTCTCTGTCCTGCTGCTGTAGCCATGCGGGGAGAGTCGGAGGGTGAATAGAGGCAGAATGGCTTGCGGTGCTGCACGTCATGCCGGGACATGCAGCCCCACAAGACGCTTCGCAGAACTGGGCCCATAGTGGCTTTAGAGAGACCTAAAAAGAGACTATTACAATAGTCCAAAGGTGAAAGGACTAAAGTCTGTAACACAGAACAAAAATTATCACTCGACAAATAAGGTTTTAATCTTCGAAGAAGATGTAATTTATAATAAGCAGATTTAACTAGTCTTTGTATATAATCATGCAGATTTAATTGTGTATTTAACCATACACCAAGATCTCTCATATCATAACTAAGCTCAAAAGAAAAAGAATCCCTCACAGAATTCAAACTTGAAGGATTTGGAAGATCCAAAGTCAAATAAAAAAATTCTGTCTTTTTCTTATTCAGTTTTCAGCCTATTCTGAAACATCCATGACTCAACTGAGTTGGCAAAGTTCTACATATTTAAGGAATCATTTAATGAAGTGGATATAAGGACAACAAGCTAGACATCATCTGCATACACTCAAAATTTAACATATTATCCTTCAAAGATTCTCTGGATTGGAGCAATGTAAAGATTAAATAATATTGCAGATAGAGCTGAGCCTTGCGGCACTTCTGCATCAATATATTTCCAAGATGATGCTTGTCCTGATGACTGAACTTGAATGCATCTATCCTGCAAAAAATATATGTAAACCAAGATAGAACTTTACCTTGTATCCCCAACTCATAAAGTCTTGTTAAAAGTAAAGAATGATCTACGGTGTTAAATGTGGCAGATACATCAAGCAGCAGTAATAAAAAAGATTTTCCATGATCAAAACCAGTAAGAAACTCTCCAGTGAGGATCAGCAACAGTGTTTCAGTACCACCATTAGGATTAAATCCAAATTATAATTCAGACAACAAACTATATTCATCAATAAAACTCAGTAATTGTAAAAGAATCAGTTTCTCCAAAACCTTAGCTAAACACAGCAGAGAGGAAATAGGACTGTAATGCAAAGAATCCAATTTATCCAAAGAGGAACCTTTAACACTAGAAGCCCCAAAGTGTGTCAATTGATGCAAATGCATCTTTGAAGTTGTATACCAGCGCCACTGCTAGAACCATGTCAGTCATGTTCCATGACTTTGTTAGCAAGGTCAAGATGTTCAAATATGTGCATTGAAAATTAATGATAGATGCACCACCTAGCGGGAAAATGAATTTATACCTTGAAGCCCCAAAGTGCATCAATAGATGCACTCAATTGTTTTGGATGCATCAATTGACGTACTTTGGGGCTTCTAGGTATAAATTCATGTTCCCACTAGGTGGCACATCTCAATCACTGTTTACAGTTTTACTCCGACATTACAAACAATAAACACATGATGACATGTAATAACATCACATACTGCATGTATTTAACGAATAAGTAACTTCACATTAATTCACATCTGCATTTCATGCTAAACGCAGTCGTCATGATAATGTGTCAATTGACGCACTTTGGAGTTTCTAGGTAAAATTCCTTTTGGGGCTTCTAGTGTTAAGCAAGGTACTGAAGATCTCTTTAATATTGTGGGAACTATTCCCTGAGTCAGAGTTTTTACAATTTGAACAAAATCTAAAGATAGCATAGCAGATAAAAAAAAAAGAGTAAGTGATGTTCTTTGCAATATTCTTCTGTATATGCATATTGATGTCCCCTAACACAATATGAGGTAAAGCTTGTAATGAGCCTGTAAGAAAAATATTCTGCCAATAATGAAGAATCAGGTTCAAGACTGCCAGGAGAACAATTAAATAAGCATAAAGATAAATGACAGGATTCCACAAGCAAACGTTCACAATTAAGCAACGATAACTTATCAACTACTACTTCATGGAAGCAAATTTCTGCTTATATACAATAAGTAAACCACCACCCTTTTTACCATCACGTGGCTTAGATATCCACAGGTAATTTATAGGAAAATTTGGTTAAGAATAACAATATCAGTTTCTAGCAACCAAGATCCAGTAATACAAAGAATATCAGGTTTCTGTAAATAAAGCAATCATACAGTACTGAAATCTTATTTCTAACATTACGTAGGAAGTAGGTGTAGTTGATTCTGATGTTGATTTTAAATTAGAGCAACAAGAACGTAAAATTCTCTGAGATCTAAAAGAGGTGAGAAGGTATACAATCATAGTGACCATGGCCAGCAATTAGCGGAATCCTATAACCAAAACACATAATAGAACCAATAAATACCACACCCAAAGAGGATGGCCAATAAACACAGCAACAGTTTAATACCCCGCTAAAGTCCATGCAAATGAGTGAATCAAGGAGCTTGTTAGTAGCGGTGTTTCATTGACACAACAGAGGAGGCACACCCCTCCGCCGCCTGCCTTATCAATACCTTGCATCTGATCTGCCAATGCTTATGTTGTTTCCTATTTTTGACATCTGACTCCTTTTTCCATTTCCTGAAACATGTTTTTTTGGCAGCAACAACCCCTCTGACCTTGCCTTTACAACATGCTGGCAGTGTTTTGGCCTTCCTACCACTTTTCTTAAAGAGTGGAATATAACTGTTCTGGGCTTCCAAGATACCATGCTTGATGTAAATCTTTAACCTTTGCAGCTGCTCCTTTTAATTTTTTCTTAACTATTTTCCTCATTTAATCATAGTCTGCCTTTTGAAAGTTAAATGATAGTACTGGGGATTTCCTTCTTCCATTCATTAATTCAAATGTGATCATGCTAGGATCACTATTGCCAAGTGGCCCCAACACCCTTATCTCTTGCACCAGATCCTGCATTCCACTAAGGACTAGGTTCACAATAGTTTCCCCTCTAGTCGGTTCATGAACCAGCTGCTCCAAGAAGCAGTCATTTATTTCATATAGAAACTTTGGAGGTCATTCAGGAACGTTGGTTGCCACCCTATTCTCCCACGAGCTCTCCCTGTATGACCTGTGCATCAGGACTGGGAGAGCCGGTGGAGGGCGGGAGGTGGTGGAGGGGGGGGGGCGGGCCAGCCTGGCAGTACATACATGGCTGATTCAAGTCATGGCCCTGTACATGCTACCGGGCTCGCGGGGACGTGCTGCTTATATCACCTTGAAGGTGGTATAAGCAGCACCGACCAGGTGATTGGGCCTGGGGATACCCCTCGGGGCAAGGGCTGGGTGCGGGGCAGTCTCTGCCACCCTATCCAGGCCCCAGCTAGCCAGATGTGGTTTGGGCGGCAGGGAAGAGGAGAGGCCAAGCTGCAGAAGCCAAGGGAGTCTGCGGGGAAGACGTCCCCGCAGGCATGCAGAGGCATGCCGGGCCCGATTTTGGCTGCCACAGGAACATTTTGTTCCCACAGACCAGAATCAAATCCAAATAGGCCCATCTTGCCTAGGTTCATCCAGACGGCCCGGACGTGTTCCTAGGGGAATCGGGCTCCACATCACCCTAAAATGACCCAGTCGATACCTGGATAATTGAAATCACCCATTATTACTGTGCTGTAACTGTTGTTAGCTTCCCTGATTTCTCTTTGCATTTCATCATCCATCTGTTCATTCTGGCCAGGTGGTAGATGGTACACCCCCAATGCTATTACTTTCCACTTTTTATATAGAGATTCTGCAAAACTTGAATCCTATGTGAATCAATGCCATCTCTAACATAGAGTGCATTCCCTCCACCAATTTGATCATTACAAAATAGTTTGTACCTAGGTTTCACAGTGTCCCATTGGTTGTCCCGCTTCCACCAGGCCTCTGAGATGCCAATCATATCTAACTTTTCATTTAGTGCTATATACTTGTTTTATTTTTACCTGATTTGCTGAAGAGGACTAGGTAAATTCTTAGACTGGGTTTGGAACCCAAAAAGTCTGCAGGAAGAGCAGAAATCTGCATTAGAAGGGGGTGGAAATAGCATGTCCTAGAAGACATGAGCTGTGATGCAAGGCGGAAAGTTTTAAGTAAGCACTGCATCACTTTTTGAAAACCATTTGCACAGCTGCAGACCCTGGAGAGGGGCAGCAGCAGTTTCAATAGGTGCCCCAGGATGCCGGTGCTCTAGGAAACCACCTAATTTGCCTAATTATAGTGCCAGCCCTCCGTAGACAGCCTTGCAACAAACGTTTGGGGCGAGGACGTCCGTCTCATGCTATTTTGCATACATGGATTGGCATGCAAGATGAAAACAAGAGCTATTATTCCCCAATCACTGTTCAATGTCAACATGTAAAAAATAGGGGATATAAACATACCTCCTTCTTCACACCCTCTGGATGTTTGACTGGAAAAACAACACTTTTATGATGACTATTCGTGCCTGGAGCAGGTATAAACTTTGATGCAGCTCAGGATGTGGAGGGCACTTCTGAGATCGGGGGAGGATGTCCAAGTTCTTGGAGCTCTCCTTGGTGATCTAGTAGGGAGCACAAATAATTTCCAGTGACTCCTGCTCCTACAAATGTCTAGGTTTAAAATAGCAGCCATATTTGGTAAGTTGATACCCCAGCAGCAGTACTGTGAAGATACTGCTAGGGATCAGATACTCTATTTTGAATCAGGGCACCTGACAATGCAAGAGTGACTGGAATTGCTCCTGTTCCACTCTAGATCACCAGGAAGAGCCCCCGATAAGAGTCAGGGGGATCCAGGGGTATGAATGTGATAATGTTGGGGGATGCCTTGAAGAGGGGAGTATGATGATGTCAGAGGGTGTCAAGGATTCTGGGGGAGGATAAGAAGGGTGATATGGAGATGTTGAGGGGTATTCATGGGATGAGAGAGAGGATTCTATTAGTCTTTGCATCTGACCCTTAAAGCTGGCGTTTGCACTTGCCTTGGGGCAGGTGCAAAAGTCAACAGGGATCTTTTTTTTCTATCATGGTTTCCCGTTGTAAAATGGGAAGTCTACATCTATTTCTTAGGCATACCAAACCTTGCCCAATGCAAAAAATCAACCTCTTCAAGAGCCTGGTGTAAACACTTAAAAACCAAAAAATTCAGAACTCAAAATACAAAAAACACACAAAGCCCCCAGCAGACTGACACTAATAAAACATTGGAGGAAAAAAGATCCCAGGATATCACATCAAGGCCAATGAAATGGTTCAATCAAACATTTAATAAAGCTGTCAATCTGCATAAGCCATTACCTGCTTGCCATAGCTATAACATATCCCATCCCATCGTAGGTCATAGAAAAAAACCGCCAATGTATTCATAACACACAAATATAGACAAAGGCAATCACCATAAGGCTTTGACATAGGCCAGGGTTATAATATCAATTTTTTACGTTATGGATGCTTAGCTTCAAAAACGTGTTAGCAACAGGTATTACTCCTACACCAGGCATTTCGCCTAAGCTGCTTCAGGGAGTAAAGCCACCCTATATTCTAAAACTGAGTCATCTATAAAAATGCCAAACATTACAAAAAACATCAATACTGCTAGTCACAAAAGGCTTACAACTACAACTATCTACAGAACCAATGCACAATCCAACTCTCCAAACAAAATATGTAATTGTACATATGTAAGTAGTTTAGTTTGCATTGTACATATGTAAGTAGTTTAGTTTGCATTCCCCGTTTATCCAAGTTATTACTCCTGTTCTATGTAAAGCATAAACATGTTATCCAAGTTGTTTTCTCCTGTTCTATGTGAAGCCAAACAGTTTGTTATGGTCATTTGGTTGTATGTAAACCGCGCTGACAATAGTGCGGTATATAAGAAATTGTAATAATAATAAATAAATAAATAAATAAAATAAGAAGAAATACTCACTTCATAGATCCATATTTGAAAACACAACCATCCCATATCATCACCGGAAAGCCAAAGCGCTTGAGAGAAAGAAAAACAGAGCGGCTGCATGTTTTTGAAGGAGAAAGAGATAAGCAGTTAAACCCAACAAGGCAAACCCCCATGACATCATAAAAACATTAACCAATGAATCTCAAACATATCTGTAAAGATAGTAACTGCCCACTATTTTTCCACCCATAGCATTAGCAACTATCACACTCACCAGCACACTCTCCAATCAATAAACTCATTCAGTCCACTTGTTTTAACAGTAACAAACTGAAAAATACAATATTGTTCTCTATGAAGCAATCCTACAGTCCCGATCACCACCCCACTGTAAAGGGGATATGTGATCCAGCACAAAGCATTTAAAATCTGCAAAGGCATGATTAGCCATCAAACTCTGCTGTACTAGTGGGGCTTCTTCAACTCTCAACTTTAATTTGCTCCATTGTTCAACCAACTGAATCCGGAGGCTTGTATATATTGGTAAGATGACCAGTGCTGGACTCACCACCATCTCTCTGGACCCAATTCTGCATCAGAAAGAGGAAGCAGGAGCAGCAATCTCCTCCTGCTACCACCACCAAAAGCCCAGTCGGGAGGCCTGCAGGAATTGCTAAAAGCAGGCACACTTCAGGAGCACCCACACCTGGTGGGCCCGCACCTGAGAGCCTTGCCAGAGTGCCCTTTGGCATAGCCCTTAGGCATGGAAATTAGGCGATTACAAAGGTACGTTCTAATATGACACCTTTATAACACTCCTTAAGAGAATTGAATTATTTTAACAGTATATCCTAATCTACCTTCACTGGCATTGTACTAGGAGGAGGTATAACAATTATAATCCTCTCTTGGAATGTAATTTGCAATAAGAACTTGGTATTTATCTGCTAATTTAGGCTAACTGACCGAAGCACAATTTTTCTCCTTATGATATACTACACTGTTGCTCTATCAAAGTGAATACTGATTCTGTTAACTCTTAACTCTGTTGTTATCACTACTGCATTATTTTCAATCTTCAAAGAGGTTACCTTATTTACAGCACTATCCCCAAACCAGACTAAATCTGTGGCCTTCTGGCTACATCTACGTTACTGTATAACCATTAAAATCAGTATAAACTCCACCTTAACAGGAACATCTGGCACATAATGGATACTAGACTAACGATAACATATGCTCTACCCATCCTACTCACAACCACACCTATACTCATAGTCTTTTCCCCCTTAGATGATCCCCATCAATCCTACCCCATCCCCACCCACTATCACCACACCAGACAGAACAATCTCCCTCTACTACATAGAAATACCCTTTACAGAGGATCCCCCCCCTAGCCAGAAGAGACACTATCATAGATTAATCCACATAAACACAGCTTTAAGTCCACCCCAAATCCGTACACAATCACCAACCCTTATAAGATTCATATTAATTAATGCTAGAGTCATAAGAAACAAAATCCTAATCATACAGGACCTTATCATAGACGAGAGACCAGCCATTCTGTGTATCATGGAAACCTGGCTTTCTGAATCCGACAATATTCTCCTGAACCAACTAAAAGTTCAAGATTACAACCTTTTCAGTTGCTCTAGGGACCATAAAAGAGGTGGAGGAGTCCTTGCAATCACCAAAGAAGAACTAAAAATATCACCCAGCATATGCAACAACAATGATGGACTAGACATCCTTAAAATAGAAAACAGAAACCTAGTTATATGCCTGATTTACAGACCCCCTACACCCTATAATCAGAACATGACAGCAATCTTAGAATCAGCTTGTGCTTCCACCATTCGGAAGCCTCTTATCATACCAGGAGTTTTTAACCTCCAATGCCTTTCACACACACACAGTCAAGCACCTTCATAGAATCAATGGAAGAGATGGGCTTCCAGCGAATAATATAGTGCCCTTCCCATTGTAAGGGCAATATCCTTAACCTGGTGTTCATCCCAAAATACACAACTGAACACCCTTATTACAACTCACCACAAGCTTCGCAAATCCCTTGGTCAGACTATTTCCTAGTACGTTTTGCCTACACATTACCATTACCGCCCCTCACCCCCGCATCACCATCTAGCCTCATTCAAAAAACATGCTTCAGGCACTTTGACAGGGAAACCTTTATAAAATCCACTATACCTCAGCTAAATTTAACATCTAAAGATAAAAAAAAAGTTCTCAGAAAAATAGAAAGCAAATGGAGATTGAAAAAGACCACAGACCTCCAATCTCTTACATGTCTAAACTTAGTGCCTATAAAGATGCATAAATAACATGAAAAGAATCTACCACATAAAAGTCCTAAATAAAGCTATCAACCACCCTAGAGAGCTGTTCAAAATTGTCAAATCAATAACTAAACCCCCATATGATGATTCAAATATAATATTGATACAATCTTAAATCCTAGCAGATTACTATGTCAATAAGCTAAAAACCAAGAACACCATAGACACACCATGCTTAACAACACACACAGACAATACTTTTGAATGGCAGTCATTTAGCACCATTGACACAAGACAAATAATAGACATAATTTCAAAACTCAACACTAGCACCTACATTCTAGATCCTTACCCTGTTGCATAGATCAAAGCAACGGAAAATGAAATAGCCCCATACCTATAAACATTGTCAATCAATCTTTCAACAGGGAATGATGCCAAACTCACTCAAACTATCCACTATCTGTCCCATCCTAAAGAATAAAAACCTCAACAAAGATGAATCATCTTCCTATAGACCAATTGCCAGTGTTACCTTCGTAGCCAAAGACATTGAAAAAGCGGTCCAATGACAGCTCCAAGATTTTGCTGATTCATATGATCCATTTGACAATCAACAGTATGGATTTCGACCATTTCATGGGGTCAAAACACTCCTTCTTGCATTATCAGACACTAATACAGGGAAAGGACAACAAACATGCCCTCATTCTCATATTTCTGGACATCACAGCTGCTTTTGATAATGCAAATCAAACAACCTTCCTCTCTGCATAGGTATAAAAGTTCAAATCTTCAAATGGTTCAAATTTTACATTCCCAATCATTCCCAATATGTACAAATAGATCATAAAACATGCTCTACCTTCCCCCAAAATCTGAGAATTCCCCAAGGCTCCACACTCTCTACCTTACTGTTCAACTTATATATCCAAACGATATGCACCACAGTCAAAAAACACAAAATAAAATACCACATATATGCAGACGACATTATGGTGTAATCCACATTAGACATTCTTAACCTCACCTATGACAACTTAACCTGTTTAACTGAAGCAGTAAACTGACTTAAATCAAACAACCTGAGTATCAACCTCAAGAAAACGGAAGTCCTGGTTACATCAAGGCACCCAAACTTCACCCCTCCAACAACAATTAATATAAATAACACATCACTCCTAGTAAAACAGGAAGTAAGATATCTAGGTGTTATCCTAGACAAAACACTCAGCATGGGACCTCACCTGAAACAAATAAGCAGAATATTCTTCAAATTAAGGATTATCCAACAACTCAGACTACTTATTGACTAAAACGACTTCAGAACGGTAGTTAAGGCCCTTATCACTCCCCACTTAGATTACTGCAACAGCATACTTCAAAGATTACCAAAAACGTAGTTAAACATATTGGAGGTTATTTTCTGCCACAAATAGTGGGGATGGACGGAACAACGGGATGCCCATCCCCACTATTCGTGCCTTCACCTGGCCATGACTAACTTCCCCACCAGTTGTGTGGGGAAGTTTGATGGGCATGGAGAAGGGGCGGTTCGGAGGCAGAGTCTGGGTGGTCGCCTGCCCTGGATGTACAGGGCCAATTGTGATGTCGGTCCTGTACGTCCGGAGCCAGCAACATGTGCGGGGAGGTTATTCCCTGGATGTGACTTTATCTAAATGCCAGGCATGGATGGGGCAGGGGAGGACAGAGGACATTCCCTGTAGCCCGACCCTGGCCTTAGAAGGCCATATTGGGGGTTGGGCTTCAGGGAATGAGCATTTTTCTCCCCCAGCTCACATTGCGGCTCTTCAATGGAGCCATGGTGCCATGGCAACATGACGCTATGGCGCCGCAGCTCCATTGAAAAACCTTGACTTAGTTAGCCATGGACAGTCCTGCACATGCAGGCTGGACTGAATCTCAGTCCCAGCCCGCACGTGCAGGACTGTTTGCGGTTCTGATCCCACGGGGCTAGACATGCCCCACGGGATCAGAATCATGATCCCCTCTATACATCTGGTTCAAATGCCACAAAACATCACAACCAGAGTTATACTTAAGGCAAGACTGTCGGATCACATTACTCCCATTATGTATCAATTCCATTGGCTTCTAATTGCTAGCAGAGTAAAATATAAAATCATAATCACAACTTTCAAACTAATTAATAACATAACCCCCTCCCACCTATCCTCACTGATCAATTTACAATTAGACACCAGAGCCAGAAGAAGTACAAATCAGAACTCTCTCAGAGTTCAATCATCAATCCGCAAAACTAAACAAATTACCACCAACAGGGCCTTCACGTATATAGCCCCACCCTTTTGAACGCCCTCCCTTTTTCACTAACAAACAATGAAAGACCTACAATCATTCTGTAAAGAGTTTAAAACATTTCTATTCATAGAACATTATGGCAATCACAACTCTAACAGTACACATGCCGCTAACACCACTACTAACAACTAACTCCCCCTCCCCTCTCCTTCCCCCTACCACCTCCCTTATTCATATCCAGCCCGCAGCTGAAGGATATATTGCAATTGATAAATTTACAAGGTGCTAGAATAATCACTGGACAGGTATTATAATGTATATAGTTAAATGTAAATAGTTAATTGTCATAAAAGTGTTATAATGTTCCATATAAAAACCTTGTTACAATATAAACCACCTCTGATCTCTGGAAGGGGCAGTATAGAAAAATGTTTTAAATAAAAATAAAATAAGCTACAAATTCATATTTACAAGTAGTGTGTCAGTGTAATCGCCTTCATAACCCATGATATGAAAAAAAATGTGGTCTCCATCAACATTGCACACAACAAGAATGGCCCGTACCTGCTATGCCCAGGTGAAGAAAGAGAGCCGTCACTAACTCTAGGAATCGTCGGACTTAAAACATCCAGCTAATTCTGCCCATGTGAATATACCATCCTAGGCATAAAACCTGAAAAACAGGTAAAGTAGAAAGCACCTTAAAATGAGAGTGGACTATCCATTGTAAATGGCGACTTAATGGAGAGTATTTAATAACCAAATGTATATACCGTGATTCTTCAGAATTGTTCTTTATAGTCTTAGGGGAAAGAAGCCAACTCCTATCATTCCAGAAGATGTGCTTGCTGGCTTTCCCAATAACCCATGAAGGATAGCCTCTCTCTATAAGCCCTGGCTAACTTTTGTGATTGTTTCAGAAATCTGACACTGAACTGCAATTACTACTATATTGTAAAACTTGGGAGAATGAAAGACCATTCTTTAAAGCCATTGGGTGTGCACTACCATAGTAGAGAAGAACATTTCTCTTGGTGTTTTTCCTATAGACTGATGTTTCAAATCCATCCTGCACTTTCAGAACTTGCACATTCAAAAAAGCAATAGAATGTCTTTCATATGATATAAAGAACTTGATGTACAGATCCTGCTGGTTTAATCAGTTGTGAAATTCCAAAAGACCCTCTTCGGAATCACTCCATAAAACAAAAACATCATCAATGTAGCGGGCCCACATATGTATATATTGTAAGTGCACACAATATAAAGTCATGCTGACTTGAAGTGTGACATGTTTAATTTGCTATTGAGGAGGCCATTGTGACCCCCAAAGCCACTCCAGAGCACTGTTTTTACAAATGACCATTATAACTAAAAAAAGGTTTCACAAAATGCTAGTTGGGCCAGTTGCATCATGAAAATTAATTGTTGTTGGCTGATATCATTTCTTTCCCCAAGGGCCCGCTCAACAACCTCCAATGCACCTTTCTGGGGTATATTGCTGTAAAGTGAGTTGACATCAAATGTACTCATCTGGTGGAAAACCCTGCGAACCAAAAGATTGTAAAAGGTTCAAAACATGTGTAGTGTCTCTAACAAAAGATGGAATCAATGGCATTAGAGGGCATACAAATGAATTCAAATAGATGGACAGAGATATGGGTCGATGATATGAGGCGGTTGTGTATTAAAATATGGATCTATGAAGTGATTATTTCTTATTATTTTGTTTGGATAGATGGGCTGTGCATTGGTCCTGTTGTTAGTTGTAGTTGTAAGCCTTTTGTGACAGGCAGTATTGATGTTTTTTGTAATGTTTGGCATTTTTACAGATATCTTCATTTTAGAATATAGGGTGGTTTTACTCCCTGAAGCAGCTCATGCGAAATGCCCAGTGTAGGAGTAATACCTGTTGCTAACATGTTTTTGAAGCTAAGTATCCATAATGTTAAAAACTGATGTTATAGCCCTGGGCTGTGTCGAAGCCTTATGGTGAATGCCAATGTCTACTTTTGTGTGTAATGAATATATTGGAGATTTTTTTCTATGACCTATGATAGAATGGGATATGTTATAGCTGTGGCAAGACAGTGACAGCTTATGCAGCCTCTGGTAATGATAAAATGACAGAGAGACATTTACATGCACTACCTCCACTGTATGCAGATCTCTCTCTCATGCATATTCATTGTGGTTGTCCTGAAAACCTGAATGACTAGGTGTGTCCTGAGAAATGGGTTGAGAATTCCTCATCTAGGTAATGGGTTGAGAATCGATTTCCATAGTGCACTTGCCTTTAGCTGGACTGCAAGAACGTGTTCCCAGAGGTATGTGTTAAGTTAGGAGTAAAACAGGGGGCACATATGAAAAGTGCCCAGGCTATTTACAAAATTCTCTCTTGCATTTCTTGACGGAATATTGCTAACATATCTAATTTATGCCATTGTGTTTAAATGTATAAGAGGATGTGCATGCAATTTTAGCCACAAAGCAACACAATATTCAAATATGGAGTGCAATTTTATAAGGGGCAGCTTGTTCATTATGCCTGGAACAAGCTTCCTCTATCCTTACATCAAGTCTCATCTCTCTCCCTCTTCAAATTTATGCTAAAGGCTTACCTCTTTGATGCCACTTTTGGACCCTAATCTCTTGTTTCCCTTGTATGTCCTCTCCCTATTGATCCCTTATTTCTCATGTATTGTATTGTATTGTATTGTCTGTCTTAACTAGATTGTAAGTTGTTCAAGCAGAGATTGTTTTCTTATGTGTTTGTACAGCACTGTGTACGCCTTGAAGCACTTTATACATGATAAATAGAAGTAGTAGTCAATGTGCTTTTTTACATGTGACAATCATGCCTATTTTATAGAGCTGAGTGCACACATACTTTCTAGACTAGGAGTGTAAATAATGGGAAATGAGCTTTGAATCTAGGCACGATCACGTATGCTAGCCCTATGATTGGCGTATATGAATGTACATATCTTAGCTGTGTACGCCTATATTTCATAAACTACATGTGTAAATACATGCTTCACCCATGTGCACACCCACAGTAAAAGTATACTTCATTGGCCTGATGTGCATACATATAGAATAACGACCGGCTAAAGGATGTGTGTAAGTCACTGATAGATGATTTACACACATTGATGGTGTGTTATCTTTATGCATCTCCTTATAAAATTAGATCCCTAATGTACATGAGACCTTTGTGTTTATTTATTTATTCATTTAATTAAACATTTTTATATGCCCTCTTATTGGTTTCCATTATTTAAAATGGTTTGCAATCTAAATAAAACAATTTCTAGTTTAAGAAATGAAAACAGAGAGTAACTACAGAGAATATTGCCTCTTATAATATCTCAAATCATTCTTTTGGGTGACCCCTTTATCTGAAAGTTATAAATTAGTTTCTAACTGCAAATACAAAGGTAGTTTATTCCAAAATTCAGGCTCCAGTACACTAGAGGTCTGAGTCCCCCAAAATGGAAGATGATAGCTTGTCATATCTGGAACTACTAAAATATTCCTCTGCGAAGAGCGCAGTTGTTGCCTAGGCTCATAACAACATAACCTATTTTTCAAAAACAATGTTTTTTAATTTCTCAGAATTTTAGAAATCAATATCAATAATTTAAAGTGGCATCTTGCTTTAATGGGCAACCAATGAAGTTTCCTAAGTTCATTTCATGTAGAATTACAATTATTCACAACCCTTCCAGTTGCATGTTATAATGAAAATTTTATCTATGTGTAACATATCTAAATAAACTTTTCAGAATAACCTTCAGAATTATCTTCTTTATTGTCTAGAACAATTGCTTTTTTATTACTATTGTATCCCGCTTTGATAGTTTGAAAAGCGGATAAGCAAATTTAATAAACATAAACATAAACATAACCCTGGGGTTAAGTGGATTACTTGGTAATATACTGCACTACAATAGATACTTTTTCATCTCAAATTAAAATGCATGGTAGAGGAAGCAGAAGACTGGTGGTCAATACAATTTTCATTTCCAATTTAATTTAATTTTAATTCTAATCCCTCTTTAGTTTCCTTAGTTTTGCAAAAGATGTCAGTCTTCGGTTTGTATATTGAAATATGAAAAGTGGCAGGACTGTGGCATACAGAAGAATAGAACTTAAGGTGAGAGTGTCAGAAAGGAAATGCCATTTAGGATTCCATCATAATCCTTCAAATAATCAAATCACAAAGCACATTAAATTTGACTTAGTAAATATTGTCTTTGCTCAGGAAAAGATCAGGTCTTAATGAAAAGTTATGCCTTGTGAAGCTATCAGTTTTTCAGCAGAAATCAACAGATCCTTCAAAATGTATTGGAGTAATTCCACATATCTCTCCCATGAGCTTTCAGTTCCAAACCAAAAGGCTATTATTAATATTGTTTTTTTTATTATAAAACTTATGAGATTTTCAACTTTTTCTTCCATCTGCTTATATTGCTTTCCATTGGTGATTCATCAAAATGAATTTCACTATTTTATGCTCCTTTTTTCCTTTAAAAGATTATAAAATGAAAACAAAATTAAGTCTATCATTTAGTTTTTCTGTATCTGGATAATTCATAGATAAGATGGTAGGAATCAAAAACAATGAAAAGTTTTGATTCACTGAACAAATAACTGGAGGCAGTCCAAAAACAGAGAGGAATATTTCACACAGTTCAAAATATGATCTTCACCTCAAAATCAACATTTTCAGCTTGACTGAAAAATATTTTGTTTACCTAACTACATATGAGAAGGGCCACATAACAGAAAAATAAATTCACAGGAGGACTTCATAGATGAGTCCTTTAGGAAAAAGGAAAAACAGACGGATATAAACTTGAGTTATGAACATTTGTGTGGACAGAACAGCTTTTAGAAAAATACCAACAGAAGTACAAATTTGTATAAAAATTAAATCAAATTTTAACTTTATTAAGGATGTGATCATAAATAAAAATAGGGAATCTGTATTAATCCAAATATTTTCATAAAATTTGCATATTCTGCATGCCAGTTTTTATGTTGTCCAGCCAATAGAATCTTGGAAAGTGATTACGCAAAAGGGCCCATGTCTTTCCATCTGTCTATCCATCTGAGAGTAAAATAACTTTCCAGAGAAAAGATGGAAAATCACCAAATTTAGCAAGCAAGAATTAAAATGGGAATATCTAAACAGAATTCAAAATATTGGGTAAGTATTCTTGGAGAATGTAGCTACTTAAAAATCCACATTTGATTAGGATGGATAGTTCAAGGAAGTGGAATGTTAGTGAACCCTCCATTCCATATTCTCTTCTCATCATCTAATTTTTTGACAGCTGGATGTAGAACAGTATCCCAAGTCAGTCATTTACCACAAGTCATTAAGTTTTACATGTAAATTTCAGAAAACAAGCAAGGAAGAGCGAATTATACACAGACACATACCAATGTTACAACAAGGGGTATATTTTCTAAAGAGTGGCAAGAGAGCCCCAGAGATCGAGCGTAAACAGCATCTTTAAGGGTGTTTTTGTGCGCTAAAGCCCGGGGCGGGGAGTAGGCATTCCAGCATTAAGTGTACTTGGCTCCACTTCATGGGTGCTAACAGGACATCAGGCAGTAAGGTGGCAAGCATGCACCTTAACACCCGAAAATGGCAGTTACCATAACAGGATGGATGGAAGGAAACGTAAGAGCTGATGGATATGTCAGATCCATATGTATCCTATGTGATAGTAAGTAGGATGATAATGTGGGCGGCAGTTGGACTGTATCAGTGAAGGATGCTCATGTAATCTGCTGCAATGTTAGTGTGTGGCATACAATTGGGAAGATGTGTGCCCTGGTGGAGCCAGCATGGCCACGATGTGGGCATCAAAAGGATGACTGAGCAGGAATGGTGACACATAAGAACATAAGAACATAAGATATGCCATACTGGGTCAGACCAAGGTCCATCAAGCCCAGTATTCTGTTTCCAACAGTGGCCAATCTAGGTCATATGTACCTAGAAGTTTCCCCAAGGGACACAGGTTCCACAATGCTTGTATTAGTTTAAGCATTGATATCCTGGGTCCCTTCTTAATAATGGTTTATGGACCTTTCCTCCAGGAACTTGTCCAAACCTTTTTTAAACCCAGCTACACTAACAGCCTTTACTACATCCTCCGGTAACAAATTCCAGAGATGGATTACATGTTGAGTGAAAAAATATTTTCTTTTATTAGTCTTAAATAGTTTACCCTGTAGCTTCATTGCATGTCCCCTAGTCTTTCTATATTCTGATAACGTAAACAATCGATCTACCTTTACCCGTTCCACTCCATTCATTAATTTATAGACTTCTATCATATCTCCCCTCAGCCATCTCTTTTCCAGGTTAAAAAGCCCTAACCTTTTTAGCCTTTCTTCATAGGAGTATCCTTCCATCCCCTTTACCATTTTGGTGGCTCTTCTCTGAACCTTTTCTAAAATCGCTATATCCTTTTTAAGATACGGCGACCAGAATTGCACACAATATTCAAGGTGCGGTCTCACCATGGAACGATATAGAGGCATTATAATATCTTTTGTTTTATTTTCCATTCCTTTCCTTATCATACCTAGCATTCTATTTGCTCTCTTGGCTGCCGCTGCACACTGGGCCGAGGGTTTTAACATAGTATCCACAATGACGCCTAAATCTTTTTCCTGGGTGGTGGTTCCTAATGTGGAACCTTGCATCGTGTAACCATAGTTTGGGTTGTTCTTCCCTAGGTGCATAACTTTGCACTTGTCCACATTAAATTTCATCTGCCATTTTGATGCCCAGTCTTCCAATTTATCAAGATCCTCTTGCAATTTTCCACAATCCTGTTGGGTTTTAACAACTTTAAATAGTTTTGTGTCATCTGCACATTTGATAACCTCACTCGTTATTCCACGTTGCAGGTCATTTATGAATATGTCAAAAAGTAGCGGACCCAGCACAGATCCCTGGGGTACACCACTATTCACCTTTCTCCATTGGGAAAATTGGCCATTTAGCCCTACCCTCTGCTTTCTATCTTTTAACCAGTTCCTGATCCACAATAGTACACTGCCTCCTATCCCATGACTCTTTAGTTTTGCCAAATGTCTCTTTTGAGGGACCTTGTCAAAGGCTTTCTGAAAGTCCAGGTACCCTATATCAACCAACTCACCTTTGTCCACCTGTTTATTCACACCTTCAAAAAAAACATAACAGATTAGTAAGACAAGATCTTCCTTGTCTAAAGCCATGTTGGCTGTCTCCCATTAGGTCATGACTATCTACATGCTGAGTAATTTTATTCTTTATGATGGTTTCTACCATTTTTACCGGTACTGATGTCAGGCTCACTGGTCTGTAGTTTCCCGGAACCCCTGGAACCGTTTTTAAAAATTGGTGTTACATTGGCGATCCTCCAATCTTCAGGTATTAGAGATGATTTTAATGATAGTTCACAGATTACTAATAGCAGGTCTGCAATCTCATATTTCAGTTCTTTCAACACCCATGGATGTATACCATCCGGCCCAGGTGATTTGCTACTCTTCAGTTTATCTAATAGTTGTAATACATCTTCCCGATGTATCGATATTTCCTTCAATTCTTCCGCACCTTTAAATACCACTTCAGTCATGGGTAACATACCTACATCTTCCTCAGTAAAGACTGAAGCAAAGAATTCATTCAGTCTCTCCGCTATCGCCTTGTCGCCTCTTAGTGCTCCTTTAACTCCTTTATCATCTCATGGACCAACTGACTCTCTCACAGGTTTTTTGCTACGAATGTACTTGAAAAGGTCTTTACTTCGCGTTTTTGCTTCCGCAGCAAGCTTCTTCTCAAATTCTCCCTTTGCCTGCCTTATCAATGCCTTGCATTTGACTTGCCAGTGCTTGTGCTGTTTCCAGGTTTCGGCATTTGGCTCTTTTTTCCATTTCCTGAAAGATGCTTTTTTGGCAACAACAGACTCTCTGACCTCACCTTTAAACCATGCTGGCAGTTTTTTGGACTTCCTTCCACTTTTCTTAAAGCGTGGAATACAGCTGGTCTGGGCTTCCAAGATAGTATTTTTCAACAACAACCAAGCCTGATGTACGTCTTTAACCTTTGCATCTGCTCCTTTTAGTTTTTTCTTAACTGTTTTCCTCATTTTATCATAGTCTCCCTTTCGAAAGTTAAAAGGCAGTACTGTGGATTTCCTTACTATCCCTCCTCCACTAATTAAATCAAAGGCAATCATGCTATGATCACTATTGCCAAGTGGCCCCAACAACCTTATCTCTTGCACTAGATCTGGTGTTCCAGTTAGGACTAGGTCTTATATGGCTTCCCTTCTGGTTGGTTCATGAACTAGCTGCTCCAAGAAGCAGTCATTTATTTCATCTAGGAACTTTATCTCCCTAGCATGTCCTGACGTGACACTGACCCAGTCGATACCGGGGTTGTTGAAATCACCCATTATTATTACTGCGCTGAAACTTTTGTTAGCTTCCTTGATTTCTTTGAGCATTTCATCATCCATTTGGTCATTCTGGCCAGACGCTCGATAGTACACCCCCAATGCCATTGCCTTCCTCATTTTACATGGAATTTCAATCCATATAGATTCTACAGCAGATTTTTCTTCCTGCAAAACTTTAATCCTTTCTTACTCAATGCCCTTCCTAACATAGAGAGCAACCCCTCCACCAATTTGATCAGCTCTATCATTTCGATATAGTTTGTACCCAGGTATCACAGTGTCCCACCGGTTGTCCTCATTCCACCATGTCCCTGATATTCCAATCATATCTAACCTTTCATTTAGTGCTATATATTCTAACTCTCCCATCTTATTTTTTAGACTTCTAGCATTTGCATACAAGCATTTTAGAGAATGTATTTTATTCATATTAATTTGGCTATTGTCAGACATGGGTAATTTGGGATCTTTAAGCTCTGTCTGCTCCATACTTTACTCTTTTGTGGAACCTCTCTGCTTTTGATAGTATCCTTCAAAGATACATTCTTCCGAACCATCCGCTCTTGGGCGACTGTCGGCTTTCCCCTAATATCTAGTTTCAAAGCTGCTCTATCTCCTTTTTAAAGGTTAACGCCAGCAGCCTGGTTCCATCCCGGTTAAGGTGAAGACCATCCCTTCGGAAGAGCCCCTCCTTTCCCCAGAATGTTCCCCAGTTCCTAACAAATCCAAAAGCCTCATCTCTGCACCATTGTCTCATCCACGCATTGAGACTCCAGAGCTCTGCCTGCCTTTTGGGTCCTACGCGTGGAACAGGAAGCATTTCGGAGAATGCTACCTTGGACGTTCTGGATTTCAACCTCCTACCTAAAAGCCTAAATTTAGCCTCCAGAACCTCCCTACCACATTTTCCTATGTCATTGGTACCGACATGTAGCAAGACAGCAGACTCCTCCCCAGCACTATCTATGACCTTATCTAGGTGGCGCGTGAGGTCCGCTACCTTCGCACCAGGCAGGCATGTTACCAGGCGATCCTCACGTCCACCAGCCACCCAGCTATCTACATGCCTAATGATCGAATCACCAACTAAAACGGCTGTCCTAACCCTTCCCTCATGGGCACATGGCCCTGGAGAAACCTCCTCGGAGCGAGAGCGTTTTACATCACCTGGAGGGCAGGTCCTAGTTACAGGATCACTTCCTGCCACACCAGGGTGATGCTCTCCTGTCACGTGACCTCTCTCCTCCATGGCAACAGGAATGCTGCCAGACTGGAGGTGGGACTTCAGGACTATATCCCTGTAGGTCTCGTCTATGTACCTCTCTGTCTGTCTTATGCTTTCCAAGTCTGCTACTTTAGCCTCTAGAGAACGGACTCATTCCCTGAGAGCAAAGAGCTCCTTGCACCTAGTGCACACGTAAGACCTCTCACCAACTGGGAGAAAATCATACATGTGACACTCAATGCAAAAGACTGGAAAGCCCCATCCTGCTGCTGGACTGCTGTGTGCATCTTAGTTTTAAGTTTGTGTTTAGATCTAAGTTCTTTACTTACTAAGGGTTGCTATGGATATTTATACTAATACAACTGTACCTAATATGTGTAATATACCTTGTTCACCTGAAGCTTAGTCCTTAGTCTCAGGTCCTTAGTGTATGACTGATTTGGGTATGTTTATGTTTATGTTTATTGTGTCTTGATAAAATCGCCCTTCTCCAAAAATCAGAGCGATGTACAATTAAAAGTAAACATAATGAGCTTCACCTGAGAGCACCTCCTGATTTTAAGATGTGTACGTACCTATAAAGCTCCCAGGGGTGGGTGGGTGTGGGGAGGGAGGGAGGGAAATAACACTTATTAAAAGAGGGCTGCTACACAGTACCCTGTCTTGTGCTGCTGAGGTAAGCTATATTCTGATTTGATTTAAATTATAGCTCTTAGCTGCTGCTAGGCTCTAACTTCTTATGAAATATAAACTACAAGCTCTCTGCTGGGTTCCAAATTTAACCAGAAAGCTCTCTTCTGTGTTTTAAATTTAAGCTAAAAGTACTTTGCTGATGCTAGGCCCTGAGTGACTGTTCAATTTAGACTACAAGCTCTCTGCTGTGTTCCAAATGTAACCAGAAAGTTCTCTTCTGTGTTTTAAATTTAAACTAAAAGTACTTTGCTGTTACTAGGCCCTGAGTGACTATTAAATTTAAACTACAAGCTCTCTGCTGGATATGAAATGTAACCAGAAAGTTCTCCTCTGTGTTTTAAAACTAAAAGTACTTTTCTGATGCTAGGCCCTGAGTGACTATTAAATATAAACTACAAGTTCTCTGCTGGGTTCCAAATGTAACCAGAAAGCTCTCTTCTGTGTTTTAAATTTAAACTAAAAGTACTTTGCTGTTACTAGGCCCTGAGTGACTATTAAATTTAAACTACAAGCTCTCTGCTGGGTATGAAATGTAACCAGAAAGTTCTCCTCTGTGTTTTAAATTTAAACTTAAACTGCTGCTACTAGGCTCTGACTGATTTAACAAAAAATAGTGGGTTCACAGATTAATTAACTTTAATACAAAAAAGTCCTTTTAGAAAATTACCAGAAGTATATACTCACAGTTGCAGATCTTTCTCCAGAAGTAACAGTCCCTTTTTCTAGTCCTTCAAGACAGAGGATCACAGAGCTCTGGTTGAGCTGTTTATGCCTGTGCTGCTGAGGTAAGCTGTGACCAACTTCCTGGGTAATTAACAGTCCTTGCTTGGATAGGAGGAGTCTTTCAAAATGGCCTTTTGATCTGCCACCTGGTGTTAACACCTATTGAAAACGTTTCACAGGTCTCTTGCCCCCTAGGTAGAAGGCCTTTTTGTAAAGGTCTCTAGAAGACTTTATTTGTTGCTCAAAGAGTACAGACCCTGTTTTGCCTTTTGTGCTAAGCTAAATTCTGATTTGATTTAAATTATAGCTCTTAGCTGCTGCTAGGCTCTAACTTCTTATGAAATTTAAACTACAAGCTCTCTGCTGGGTTCTAAAATTTAACCAGAAAGCGCTCTTCTGTGTTTTAAATTTAAGCTAAAAGTACTTTGCTGATGCTAGGCCCTGAGTGACTATTCAATTTAGACTACAAGCTCTCTGCTGGGTTCCAAATGTAACCAGAAAGCTCTCTTCTGTGTTTTAAATTTAAACTAAAAGTACTTTGGTGTTACTAGGCCCTGAGTGACTATTAAATTTAAATTACAAGCTCTCTGTTGGGTATGAAATGTAACCATAAAGTTCTCCTCTGTGTTTTAAAACTAAAAGTACTTTTCTGATGCTAGGCCCTGAGTGACTATTAAATGTAAACTACAAGCTCTCTGCTGGGTTCCAAATGTAACCAGAAAGCTCTCTTCTGTGTTTTAAATTTAAACTAAAAGTACTTTGCTGTTACTAGGCCCTGAGTGACTATTAAATTTAAACTACAAGCTCTCTGCTGGGTATGAAATGTAACCAGAAAGTTCTCCTCTGTGTTTTAAATTTAAACTTAAACTGCTGCTACTAGGCTCTGACTGATTTAACAAAAAATAGTGGGTTCACAGATTAATTAACTTTAATACAAAAAAGTCCTTTTAGAAAATTACCAGAAGTATATACTCACAGTTGCAGATCTTTCTCCAGAAGTAACAGTCCCTTTTTCTAGTCCTTCAAGACAGAGGATCACAGAGCTCTGGTTGAGCTGTTTATGCCTGTGCTGCTGAGGTAAGCTGTGACCAACTTCCTGGGTAATTAACAGTCCTTGCTTGGATAGGAGGAGTCTTTCAAAATGGCCTTTTGATCTGCCACCTGGTGTTAACACCTATTGAAAACGTTTCACAGGTCTCTTGCCCCCTAGGTAGAAGGCCTCTTTGTAAAGGTCTCTAGAAGACTTTATTTGTTGCTCAAAGAGTACAGACCCTGTTTTGCCTTTTGTGCTAAGCTAAATTCTGATTTGATTTAAATTATAGCTCTTAGCTGCTGCTAGGCTCTAACTTCTTATGAAATTTAAACTACAAGCTCTCTGCTGGGTTCTAAAATTTAACCAGAAAGCTCTCTTCTGCATTTTAAATTTAAGCTAAAAGTACTTTGCTGATGCTAGGCCCTGAGTGACTATTCAATTTAGACTACAAGCTCTCTGCTGGGTTCCAAATGTAACCAGAAAGCTCTCTTCTGTGTTTTAAATTTAAACTAAAAGTATTTTGGTGTTACTAGGCCCTGAGTGACTATTAAATTTAAATTACAAGCTCTCTGCTGGGTATGAAATGTAACCAGAAAGTTCTCCTCTGTGTTTTAAAACTAAAAGTACTTTTCTGATGCTAGGCCCTGAGTGACTATTAAATGTAAACTACAAGCTCTCTGCTGGGTTCCAAATGTAACCAGAAAGCTCTCTTCTGTGTTTTAAATTTAAACTAAAAGTACTTTGATGTTACTAGGCCCTGAGTGACTATTAAATTTAAACTACAAGCTCTCTGCTGGGTATGAAATGTAACCAGAAAATTCTCCTCTGTGTTTTAAATTTAAACTTAAACTGCTGCTTCTAGGCCCTGACTGATTTAACAAAAAATAGTGGGTTCACAGATTAATTAGCTTTAATACAAAGAAGTCATTTTAGAAAATGACCAGAAATATATACTCACAGTTGCAGATCTCTCTCCAGAAGTAACAGTTCCTTTTTCTAGTCCTTCAAGAAGCAGATCATTCACAGGTGTTAAGTGATACGTCCTAATGATTAAAATGTTCCTGTGTGGACCATGATGTAGCAGCTGACAGGAGAATACATGACTATACATGATGGACATATGCTGATGGATGCTGCCCCGATGTACCTGATGTGACCGCACAAATACAGTTATAGTGTGTGTGCAAAAATAGTAGCTGTACCACGGGGAACTTCCAATACCAGCTATTTGGGTGTTACAGCTGCCTCAGCTGTTCTAACCACCATACAATCTTCCCGACATATGTGCATATAACAACTGGACAGTGTCTCTCATATTGGCCATATGGAGCAGGTAAGGATGTATGATGATCTATGCATGTGGCCATCCCAGGAGTGGGACTTGACTGAATGTATTGCATATATGTGACAGACAACAACTGTTCAGTCACAGTTAACAATGAAATATTCTAATCATGTACAACTCATGTGTCATATATCTGCAGGGTGAACATCTCTGACCCTTTGCAATGGGCTACATAAGAGCCAATAAAGTCATGCTGTCAGATGGACATGATTGCAATGTGCAAGTTTGCAGACCCAATGTGCTATCGTAACACATAAAAAACAATATTAATGGGTGTCTCCCAATCAATGCAGACCCCAGACTGTTTCTGGCAGTATATTGAAGTGACCCTCCCACAGCCACAAATAGAACAAGTGGTATTCAAGCCCAGGTCTGTAACTTACTGAGCTAGTGCTCTAACCATTAGACTACACCTCCACAGCATTGTTTAGAATCAAAGAGACTGCAGGTCCCTGCCTGCAAAGTTCGAAACCCAGGGAATGAAACAATGTGGCTGGTACATTCTGAGACAGTGGTAAACCACACCTAGGGCCTGCCTACAGCGACACACATGCAGTACGTACTGCACTGGAGAGTCAGTACTGTAGCTGCATAACAGACACAAAGTTGTAGAATACAGTTCTTGTCCAAAGGCCAAGGCACATGTGAGGACAAGATGCACTTCCCTCACTGTACCTCCAATGCCAAACAATAGAGGAAAATAGTTAAGAAAAAACTAAAAGGTTAAAAACTTACATCAAGCTTGGGTGTTATTGAAAAATACTATCTTGGAAGCCCAGACCAGCTGTATTCCACACTTTAAGAAAAGTGGAAGGAAGTCCAAAAAACTACCAGCATGCTTTAAAGATGAGGTCAGAGAGGCTGCTGTTGCCAAAAAAGCATCTTTCAGGAAATGGAAAAAAGAGCCAAACGCCGAAACCTGGAAACAGCACAAGCACTGGCAAGTCAAATGCAAGGCATTGATAAGGCAGACAAAGGGAGATTTTGAGAAGAAGCTTGCTGCGGAAGCAAAAACGTGAAATAAAAACTTTTTCAAGTACATTCGTAGCAAAAACCTGTAAGAGAGTCAGTTGGTCCATTAGATGATAGAGGGGTTAAAGGGGCACTAAGAAGCGACAAGGCGATAGCGGAGAGACTGAATGAATTCTTTGCTTCGATCTTTACTGAGGAAGATGTAGGGATGTTACCCATGACTGAAGTGGCATTTAAAGGTGCGGAAGAATTGAAGGAAATAGCGATACATCGGGAAGATGTATTACAACTATTAGATAAACTGAAGAGTAGCAAATCACCTGGGTCGGATGGTATACATCCAAGGGTATTGAAAGAACTGAAATATGAGATTGCAGACCTGCTATTAGTAATCTGTGAACTTTCATTAAAATCATCTGTAATACCTGAAGATTGGAGGATCGCCAATGTAACGCCAATTTTTAAAAAGGGTTCCAGGGGTGATCAAGGAAACTACAGACCGGTGAGCCTGACATCAGTACTGGGAAAAGTGGTAGAAACCATCATAAAGAACAAAATTACTCAGCATGTAGATAGTCATGGCCTAATGGGAGACAGCCAACATGGCTTTAGACAAAGAAGATCTTGTCTTACTAATCTGTTATGTTTTTTTTGAAGGTGTGAATAAACAGGTGGACAAAGGTGAGTTGGTTGATATAGGGTACCTGGACTTTCAGAAAGCCTTTGACAAGAGACATTTGGCAAAACTAAAGAGTCATGGGATAGGAGGCAGTGTACTATTGTGGATCAGGAACTGGTTAAAAGATAGAAAGCAGAGGGTAGGGCTAAATGGCCAATTTTCCCAATGGAGAAAGGTGAATAGTGGTGTACCCCTGGGATCTGTGCTGGGTCTGCTGCTTTTTGATATATTCATAAATGACCTGGAAAAGGGAATAACGAGTGAGCTTATCAAATTTTCAGATGACACAAACCTATTTAAAGTTGTTAAAACCCAAGAGGATTGTGGAAAATTGCAAGAAGATCTTGATAAATTGGAAGACTGGGCATCAAAATGGCAGATTAAATTTAATGTGGACAAGTGCAAAGTTATGCACCTAGGAAAGAACAACCCAAACTATGGTTACACGATGCAAGGTTCCAAATTAGGAACCACCACCCAGGAAAAAGATTTAGGCGTCATTGTGGATAGCATGCTAAAACCCTCGGCCCAGTGTGCAGCGGTGGCCAAGAGAGCAAATAGAATGCTAGGTATCATAAGGAAAGGAATGGAAAATAAAACAAAAGATATTATAATGCCTTTATATCGTTCCATGGTGAGACCGCACCTTGAATATTGTGTGCAATTCTGGTCGCCGTATCTTAAAAAGGATATAGCGATTTTAGAAAAGGTTCAGAGAAGAGCCACCAAAATGGTAAAGGGGATGGAAGGATACTCCTGTGAAGAAAGGCTAAAAAGGTTAGGGCTCTTTAACATGGAAAAGAGATGGCTGAGGGGAGATATGATAGAAGTCTATAAATTAATGAACGGAGTGGAACGGGTAAACGTAGATCGAATGTTTACATTATCAGAATATAGAAAAAAGGAGGTGTAATGCCTCTGTATAAGTCTTTGGTGCGACCTCATTTGGAGTATGGTGTGCAATTCTGGAGACCGCACCTTCAAAAGGATGTGAACAGGATGGAGTCGCTGCAGAGGGTTGCTACTAAAATGATTAATGGGCTTCATTATAAAGCATATGAGGACAGACTTAAGGATCTTAATATGTACACCTTAGAGGAAAGGCGGGATAGAGGTGATATGATTGAGATGTTTAAATACCTCCGTGGCATAAATGTTCAAGGAGAAAGCCTCTTTCAATTGAAAGCAAGTTCTGCTATGAGGAGACATGGGATGAGGGTGAAGGGAGATAGATTCAGGAGTGATATGCGGAAATATTTCTTTACGGAAAGAGTAGTGGATCCATGGAATAGTCTCCCAGTGGAGGTGGTAGAGATGAGGACAGTAACTGAATTCAAAAAAGCATGGGACCAACACAGAGGATCTCTAAAGGTAAAAAGTGGACTGTTGTAAGGGGGTGGAGCCTGATGTCCAGAGGGAAAGTCGCATAGCGCTGAGGCTCCTGAGAGGCCTACTAGGAATCCTGAATAAAACTGCACTAAACCCCTGACTTACTTTACCAAATCTGTCACGGGTGGCTAGCAGGATGGCGGGACCCAAACCGGTGCGTCTGGACTATGGGAATCCGATCAATGCACACGGCAAACGCTCAAAGACTGAGCCCCCGTCCCCCCAAAAGATGGCGGCGCCTCGAGAAGGGCCTGAGGGACTTCCAGAAATCCTGGCTGAAATACGGGGCGTAAAAGAGCTTGTGCAAACAAACGGGGAATCAATCCGGGCAGTACGAGAAGATCTGGCCATGCTGCAAGAAAAATTTGAAGGGATCTCTCTGCGACAAGATAAAATGGAAGGGATCCTTAATGCACACGAGACTCGCTTAGCGAAACTGGATAAAGTTGAGCGGCAGCTACGGGCGCTACAAAGAGAAGTAGAAGAAGGAAACAACCGGTCCCGCAGAAACAACGTGCGGATTGTCGGTGTCCCTGAGGGAGCTGAAAATACTGATATGAAAGCCTTCCTTTGTAAGTTGCTTCCCTCGATGCTCAAAATCACTTTTGAACGGGACCTAGAGATAGATCGAGCGCACAGAGTCCCCACAAGCCTGCCACTCAATCGCAAGACCCCGAGGCCAATTATCTTCCGGCTCCTCCGCTACCAACATGTGGAGCAGATATTGAGTGCGGCACGCACGAGGGGTCCTATGGAATTCGAGGGCCACAGAATCTCCTTTTACCCGGACCTAGCCAAGCCAACGGTAGAGCGCAGAAAACGCTTCTTGGAATTTCGGCCGCGGCTACAACAACTGCAAGCTCGGTATGGCCTTATGTATCCAGCTAAGTTACGAGTAACGCTGCATAATCTGACCAGGACATTTGATGATTCGGAAGCCCTAGCCATCTACTTGGAGGCAAAGGAGGCCGACCAGATGCGCTGAAATCCCTTGTGGCAGCTCACTATATAACTGAGAACTCCATTGCCCTGCCACGGTGTGATACCTGTACCGGGGCTCCAGCGACCCTGGGTATGACTGTGCCCTGGTTTGGGTTACTCGCACAAATTGATCCAGTACCTGAGGGCTGTTAGGCCTCCGAAGGCAGAGCCGATAACTGCGGTTTGCAAAATGGCTCTCTCGGGCCTCTCCCTCTGGCACAAGCTCACCATAGTCTGTTTGGGGTTTACTTCTCCTCTAGGGCACACTGGGGATTATTCAGCACGATGGGATGTATGCATGTGTGATATGACTGTACCATTGTATTGTATGATGGCGTATTCTTGTAGAGAGCATATAATTTCAATACCATTCGCCCATTCGAAGTATCTTATTCTGTATAAATGGCCCCATGTAAGGTTTTGTCACTGAATGTAAAAGGGATAAACAACCCGATCAAAAGGAAAAAAAATCCTTAATTATCTGTGTCATGAAAAAGCTGATCTGGTGCTGTTACAAGAAACTCACTTAAATCAAAAGGAAACCCTGAAACTTGGTATAAAGCCTTACATGGTGGCCGCCTACTCTCCGGCTGTTTCCAAGAAATGTGGGGTTGCTATTTTGGTAAGGAGATCCCTGAATGCTACCATTATAGATACCTGCTCTGACTCAGCAGGCAGATGGTCCAGAGCTCTCATTCGGTTCGGGAACCTGGAGGTGGCCTGTCTGTGCCTCTATGCTCCCAATATAGATGACCCTGCCTTTTTTGCTACCATAGCTCAGGAGGCCCAAGCTTCTGCCCGAGCTCCTCTTATCATCAGAGGTGACTTTAATCAGGTCATTGATCCGTTAATTGATAGGCTGCCGCCCAGGACCTCGGGTGGCCTCAAGGGCCATCACATGCTCACCTCCATGATTAAGGAGCTCGCCCTTGTTGACATATGGCGTTTGCTGCACCCCTCTGAGCTAGAGTTTACAGTTTTCTCCCCTCCCCATCACTCTCAATCGAGAATAGATTTCTTTCTCATATCTAAGACACTAGTCCCTACTGTAGAGGCGGCGGTAATCCACCCCCTACATATTTCAGATCATGCTGCCATCTCATTCACCTTAAGCGGGGACCAGGTAGTGGAAAAACAGGGGGTGTGGTTTTTTGACAGGACTCTGCTGGACAACCAGGAGTTTTGAGCAGAAATTCGGCTGGCCATCCAAGACTATTTTCAGTTTAACTTACCTCAAGCCACTGCGGGATGGGCATGGTGGGAAGGTTTTAAAGCTGCTATACGGGCAGTCATTACCAGCTTTCAAATCCGTTTGGGGAAACAACGGAAACAGCAGTTGTTAATATTAGAGCAACAAATTAAGGCGGGGGAACGGGTGCTCACTTCCAGAACGGACTCCTGTATTATGGTCAGATTACAGCGGCTACGTTTTCAGTATAACTTACTCTCATCTACAGCAGCCTCGCAAAGTATTAAGGCACAGAGAGGGATTTACTACAGAGAGAGCAATCGAGTGGGAAGGCTGCTTGCCAATGCCTTGAAGGGGCAGCGCGAAGCTAAAAGAGTAGCGGCTCTTAGGGATCCGCAGGGGCGCGGGACGATCACGAATGATGCAGACATAGTAGAGCTCTTTCGGGAATTCTACGCCCAACTGTATCACTCTGAAAGTGATTTCGCACAAAGGGATTTTGAGTGCTTGGTCTCCGGCTTGCAGCGGCCACGACTGTCCGCTGAGGACAGGGAGGACATGGATCGTCACTTTTCCGATAACAAGATTCAACAGGCCATCAAACGGGTGGCTACTGGTCGCGCGGCGGGTCCTGATGGCCTCCCGGCGGAATTTTATAAAACTTTTCTCAAAGACCTAGTCCCTCAGCTACGCCAATATTATACCGCACTTGTAGCGGATAACTCTCAAATTGGAGCCTTTTCGGCGGCCAATGTAGTGGTATTTGAAAAGGAAGGGCGGGATCCCCTACTCACAGCTAACTATCGTCCCATCTCGCTGCTCAACGTAGATTATAAGATATTTGCAACCATACTGGCCACTCGACTTTCAGAGAAAATACCCATGTTAATTCATCCAGACCAATGTGGTTTTGTAGCCGGGAGGTCCACTGCGGATAACGCTAGAACTCTCTGTCATGTACTAGCAGGCTCTGCGACCCTGGAACAACCCCTAGTTGGCCTTTCCCTCGATGCTGAAAAGGCTTTCGATCGCTTAGAATGGCCCTTTTTATTTGCGACCCTCAAATGGTTTGGTTTTGGTGCAGGCTTCCTCCGCCATTTAGAAGTTATGTATACTCAACCCTAGGCTAGCATTTGTGTCAATACTATTAAATCCCGTCAATTTCGTCTTCAACGGGGCACCCGTCAAGGGTGTCCGCTATCCCCTATGCTCTTTAATTTAGCACTCGAACCGCTGGCTCTCCTTCTTCGGCAATGTGCGGACATCCATGGGGTCCCCATTGCCAAGAGAGAGATTAAATTATCAGCATATGCAGATGACCTAATGCTCTTCGTCTCCCTCACCTCGGTTCCCAAAGTACTCGAGAAGATAGACTGCTATTCTCGGCTATCTGGCTATAAAATCAACTGGAATAAATCTGTGGCGTTCCCACTCAACCACTGGGTGCATAGGGAGGATATGAGTGCCTTCCCCTTTGTCTGGCAACCCCTTATGGTGAAGTATTTAGGGGTCCATTATTGCTATCCCTTAGAAGACACCATAACCTTTAATGCGAAAGCGTTA
This sequence comes from Ichthyophis bannanicus, assembly GCA_033557465.1. Taxonomy (NCBI): domain Eukaryota; kingdom Metazoa; phylum Chordata; class Amphibia; order Gymnophiona; family Ichthyophiidae; genus Ichthyophis; species Ichthyophis bannanicus. The sequence continues at coordinate 617,892,058 of CM066034.1, read as the reverse complement.
GTGTCCAAAGTGCAGGAATTGACTACACGATGGTCCCCTTTGACGGTATCCTGGTGGGGGCGGGTCGAGACTATAAAGATGATGATTGTCCCTAAGGTGAACTATATCCTAGAAATGATACCATGTCTACTACCCCCACAAACATATCGGGAGATAGAGGGCATCCTTAGTCGATATTTATGGCAGAACAAACCGCCACAATTAGCAAGACAAAAACTGAAACTTGACAAAGGGAGGGGTGGGGTCCGATTCCCGGATTTTATCTCATACCATAGAGCTTTCCTATTAAGGCAGGGTTCCCGATGGCTGGAACCCTCTGTCGACAATCGGCCAGTTTGGTTGGATATAGAGGAAGCCCTCGTCGCCCCGGTCCCACTGCCCCGCCTACCCGGCATGCGCCTTCCACTGGGCACGCACTGCCCACGAATGATTGTTGACACTCTAGCGGCGTTTACCGCCCTCATTCATGTTAGGGGTCCAAAAGCGTGTCCCCCCTGTCATCTCCCGCTGTGGTTTAACCCTCTCTTTAAAATTCAGAATAACGTGATCGCCTGGCGCCAATGGTCTTCTCGGGGAATATGGATGGCCAGTCAACTATTTTTAGGTACGCGGTGGAAGGCCTTTAGTGAGTTGCAACGCGAGTTTGGTCTCCCATCTCAGTTTTACTTTCAATGGCTACAGCTTAAACATTGTCTTGAGAGTGCTCAGGTCACCCCGAGTTTAGATGGGAGTGAGATGGGGGTATCTGAACTCATTCACTCGACCGGGAATAACCCGGGAGTTGCATCCAACTTCTATAAAATGTTGTGCCCAAGCGAAGATCAGAAGACGCTTCAGGTCCAGCATGCCTGGGAACGAGAATTGCAGATCACCCTAACCGCTCAAAAATGGAGGATAGTCTGGAGCAAGTCAGTCCGAGTCTCCAGGTCCGCTTCTATTACCCAATCTCTTTTTCTCTTTACACATCGGTGCCTATACACTCCGGACAGGATGTCCAAATAGGACAATACTATCAGTAATCTCTGTTGGACCTGTCATGAAGCAGTAGGCACGTTAGCTCATATGATCTATGAGTGTCCAAAATTGCGGCACTTCTGGGAGCGGGTGTGGGGACGCATACAGACTATCCTTCAATTTAGTGAGCCTCTCAGCTGGAGAGTAGTGGGACTACGATCGGTAGTAGGGCTTCCCTCCTTACCAAAGGCGAGCAACGTTTTGTTGGATTTTATGGTGGGCCTGGCAATCTGTCTGGTTATACGTAACTGGAAGGACTGCGCCAATCTTGGTTTGCAGGAGTGGTGGAACTTGGTCTGTTTATACAGTAAATACGAGCAGATGCCCCGTAGGGCTCTCCTCCATCATGGCCCTCACATACTAAAGTGGAAATTGCTAAATGATTATGTTAATGTTGCTAAATGTTCACAAGAGTTACGTGGACCCACTTAATGGGACTTATACCTGCTCTTATATTTACTTGTAATAGGGAGTTGACATGCATCCGACTTCTGACATGATTTCCCCGGCTGTCCTAGAGGAGAGGGGGGGGAGGGATGGGTAGTCTCTTCTCTGTATTAGTTAGTCGTTAAGACTTTGTATGTTTGTTCTGTTTGATGTTTTATAAAATGAAAATAAACGCTTAAAAAAAAAAAAAAAGTGGACTGTTGTAGTTGTTATGGAAGGACAGACTAGATTGGCCATGTGGTCTTTTTCTGTCATCATGTTTCTATGTTTCTATATTTCTATGACTAGGGGACATGCAATGAAGCTACAGGGTAAACTATTTAAGACTAATAAAAGAAAATATTTTTTCACTCAACGTGTAATCAAACTCTGGAATTTGTTACCGGAGGATATAGTAAAGGTTGTTAGTGTAGCTGGGTTTAAAAAAGATTTGGACAAGTTCCTGGAGGAAAGGTCCATAGACCATTATTAAGAAGGGACCCAGGATATCAATGCTTGGCCCAGTACAAGCATTGTGGAGCTTGTGTCTTTTGGGGAAACTGCTGGGTACATATGACCTAGATTGGTCCCTGTTGGAAACAGGATACTGGGCTTGATGGACCTTGTTCTGACCCAGTATGGCATATCTTATGTTCTTATGTTCTAGTTGCACACAGAGGACCACTGGGCTGCAGTGTGGCACTAACCCCTGAGACAGCACATGTGCAGGTCATGCAGTCCCTTGTGACCTGCTGTATACTGCAAGATAGGTACATTTGCACATACACCTAACTCAAAACACATTCATGACCCATGAGATCCATCACAGACCATCCTGCCCTCCTCAGGGGGCCATGCACACTTATTTCACTCTCATAGAAGACATGCAAGTATTGGGCAATGTTCCAATGATCCCAGTTACTACTATGGCTGCAATTGGGGATCTGGGTGCTGGAATTGGTTAGCCCCTTCATTACCCATGATGCACCTTGCAATCTGAGCAGATTTATGCAATTGATGCCCATGTGGAGGATGTAGCGATCCATCACATCAGCACTGTAATATGCAGGGACATTGTGTGCCTCCCCTGTACATAACAGCTGCCATATGTGCAAATTACCTGTTTCAGCCATCACCCTTAAGGTGAGGAAGGGCATACATCACTTGGTCCCTAGAGCAAGCACTGCAATAGAAAGACTCTTCAGATTCTGCAGTAAATTTATAGCACTGCCAGTGTGCTTGCGGGTTTTGTCTGCGATGTATGATGCTCATCATTTGGTATTCTAGACATGATTCCGTGAAGCCGATGCAGTCCTATTAAACCAGCTTACACCACAAGACTACTTTCTATTCAGCTCCCCAAGGATAAACCAAAGAGGCGGCAGCATTTCCATCCTAACAAGAAAATGCCTAAACTTCTGAACTCTATCACGAACCTCTGCCAATGGTCTAGAAACATTAACAATCACAAAAAACAAAGTCTCCATACTCCTTGCTTACAGAACAACAAGCACCAATACAGACAACTTGGAGACTGTCCTAGAGGCCATCTGTAACAACAACTCAAACAATAATTATCTCATGATTCTAGGTGACCTCAATCTTGCCCCTGCACCACCAAACAAAGCAAATAGTTTTCTGGAAGCAATGGAATCTCTAAACTACATCCAAACATTCATCCAAGCCACTCACACCAAAGGCAATACCCTTGATATGATCTTCCTACCACGCAATATTTTCAAGCATCAAAATATCCCAAAACCCACCATCACGGATGTCCCCTGGTCAGACCACAAAATGATATATATAAACATACCTCCAGAAATAAGGGAATACAAGCAATATAACCCAGAACACTGCACACACAGGTTCCAGAACTGTGACAAAGACACACTCCCTAAGCTACTAAACTGCCCTGATGACACAGAAGACATAGACACCCTAATAAGCAACTGGAACAAAGCATAGTTGAGATTGTAATGAAACCACCCACTCTGAACCAGTGCTCCAGAGAAAACACAACAAATTGGTTTACACCCCTACTAAAAGACCTGAAAAGAGATTATGAATCACAGAAATAAAATGGAGGAGAACTAAATCAGTGGAAACCCTCGACATGTACAACCATGAGCTATAATCTTAAACATAAGAACATAAGATATGCCATACTGGGTCAGACCAAGGTCCATCAAGCCCAGTATCCTGTTTCCAACAGTGGCCAATCTAGGTCATACATACCTAGCAATTTCCCCAAAAGACACAGATTCCACAATGCTTGTACTGGGTCAAGCATTGATATCCTGGATCCCTTCTTAACCTTTTTCCCAGCAATGTTCCTGTATGGGAACATGACAAATGTTACCTATTTTTTATGTACACGATTTTCGAATACAAATACTCTTTGCAGAATGTGAACAAGTGGTGATGTCATATTTAACAGCAGTGCAAACATTGGTCTCAGTTGCACAACAGTTTTAATTTCACTTAAATTTTCACATTTTTTACAATTTGAGGGTAGGTCGCATTTAGCAGTTATAATTTTGAGATACTTGGTTGTTTTACATTTTGACACTGATCATTGTGTACGAGGCATGCCTGGTCATGTTGCACAGGTGCACTCACATTTTATTTGATTTGTGATGGGGGTAATTTTATGTATATATCTCATGTTCCTATATAGGAACACTGCCAGGATTATCCAAAAGTCGACTAATAATTGCCAATGCGCATTGTTTTCAGATAATTCCTTCAGTTTTGATAAACAATGGATACAAGAAGTTTCTATGGCACCAGACGTAGCAAAATTCATTAGGCAGTTACAGTCCAAGATGCTATGTCAACTGTGGAACGTTTAACTCGTCTGACAACCATCATTGTGTTGCTGCCGTCTGCAGGTGATTCTGCAGCTGACAGTGTTGCCGAAGATGTTCCAGACAATTTGAACAATGATGACCCCTTTGAAACTGCTGGTGAACTGGAAGTGATAGCAGAGGAGACAGATGAAGATGAGAATGTTAGTAGTGAAGATGAAAGCAGCCCTCCAGCAAAAAAGTGTAAGAATCTGAAGCAGAAACAGGCAATTCAGTGGAAAAAGACAACAAAGTTCACTAAGGTAATTTCATCGCTGGTGCCAAGTCATTTACCTGACAGTTTCCCTGTTCTGTTGTCGCTTTCTCCATTTTCCATATGGAGCCTTATATTCGATGACAAAATGCTGGCATAAATTGTAATACAAAGCAACCTTTACGCTAACCGAGATAAGAACGACAGTTTCAAGTCACAGTGGATGAAATTTGTTGCTTTCTGGGAATCCTGCTGTTGTCTGGCTATCACGTCCTGCCACAGGAGTCAGACTACTGGAGCAGCCAGCAAGATCTAGGCGTGCCTATTGTCTGTGAGGCCATGAGCAGCAAGAGGTATCAGACCATCAAAAAATACTTTCACTTGGCTGACAATGCTGAACTCAAAGCAGGCGACAAGATGGCTAAGGTTGCTCCACTTATTACTGCCATCAACGTGAATTTGGTGCAGTTTGGGTTTTTCCACCATGAATTGAGTATTGACGAGTTTATGACTCCATACTTTGGACACCACAGCATGAAAATGTTTATAAGAGGAAAAACAATTAGATTTGGTTTTAAGTGGTGGTGTATGTATGGCATCGACGGCTACTCTTACAACATTAAGCAGTACACCGGACGAGAAAGTTCTATGCATTCAATGGAATCTCTGGGCTCCAGGGTCAAAAACCATATGGTTGATGTTATTGAAAAGCGTTCAGATGTAATTCGTCACCACCTGTTCTTCGATAATTTTTTTACAAGTTACGCACTGATCAAGTTACTTGCAGAGAGAAATGTTGCAGCCACAGGAACCATTCGGGAACTGAGAACTGGCGGAGCACACAAAGAACTTTGAAGTACAAAGGACATGAAGAAGAGTGTCTAACGAGGAGACTATGATTACAGATGTGATGGGTCAATCTATGTAGCAAAGTGGCATGACAATTCTGTTGTCTGCATTGTCAACAACAATCTCACACATGACTCACTTCAAACCGCACGTCATTGAGTCAAGGGTACATGAGATGTTGCTGTGTCTCAACGCTTTGTGGTGAAGCGCTCTAATGAAGGAATGGGTGGAGTGGATCTCATGGACAGGCTCTTAGCAAGCTACAGGCCATCTGTGAGTGGAAAGAAATGGTGGTGGCCACTATTCACAAATGTCCTCAATGTATCTGTCGTGGCTGCTTGGAAAATACACAGTCATCTTCATGGAAGTGACATGGATCATCTGACATTCAGACGTGACATCACCTTGTGTCTCTTGAAGGGCACTGCCATTCAGGAACATTCAATGAGAACAAATCACGTAGCCAACTTGCCAAAAGATGTCCGGCAGGCACAGGAGTTACTTCATGAACGCATCAGCTGCACGCAGGGATGCTGTCACATGTGTTTGAAGAACACTATGGTCATGTGCAGGGTCTGCAAGGTCTGGCTTCACTCTGATAAGGTCAAAACTTGCTTTATGGACTACCACAAGTTATAGACATGCATACTGCAGCATTAGTCACTAGTATCTGCTTGATTTATCTGTTATTTTTGCATTCTAGTAGGATGTTCTCTTGCATGGGTTGAATGTACAATTTGTTGTCAATGTTCCTGTATAGGAACATAGATAAAAAACTACAAAGACAAACTCTGAATCTATTGACACTATACTTACGTCTTGCAGTCATTATGTTCTTATGTTCTCCCTTTCGAAAGTTAAAAGGTAGTAATGTGGATTTCCTTACTATCCCTCCTCCACTAATTAAATCAAATGCGATCATGCTATGATCACTATTGCCAAGTGACCCCAACACCCTTATCTCTTGCACTAGATCTGGTATTCCACTAAAGACTAGGTCTAATATGGCTTCCCCTCTGGTCAGTTCATGAACCAGCTGCTCCAAGAAGCAGTCATTTATTTCATCTAGAAATTTTATCTCCCTAGCATGTCCTGTCGTGACACTGACCCAGTCGATACCGGGGTAATTGAAATCACCCTTATTATTACTGGGCTGTAACTTTTGTTAGCTTCCTTGATTTCTTTGAGCATTTCATCATCCATTTGTTCATTCTGGCCAGGCGGTCGATGGTACACCCCCACTGCCATCGCCTTCCCCTTCTTACATGAAATTTCAATCCATAGAGATTCTACAGCAAATTTTGTTTCCTGCAAAATTTTAATCCTTTCTGACTCAATGCCCTCTCTAACATAGAGTGCAACCCCTTCACCAATTTGATCAGCTCTATCATTACGATATAGTTTGTACCCAGGTATCACAATGTCCAACTGGTTGTCCTCCTTCCACCATGACTCTGATATTCCAATCATATCTAACCTCTGATTTAGCTCTATATATTCTAACTCTCCCATCTTATTTTTTAGACTTCTAGCATTTGCATACTAGCATTTCAGAGACTGTATTTTATTCATATTAATTTGGCTATTGGTAGACATGGGTAATTTGGGATCTTTAAGCTCTCTCTGCTCCATACTCGAGGGCATGTGGGCTACTTTACTCTTTTTTGGAACCTCTTTGCTTTTTGGTAGTATCCTTCAAGGATACATTCTTCCAAACCATCTGCTCTTGGGTGACTGTCGGCTTTCCCCTATTATCGAGTTTAAAAGCTGCTCTATCTCCCTTTTAAAGATTAATGCCAGCAGCATGGTTCCATCCCGGTTAAGGTGAAGCCCATCCCTTCGGAAGAGCCCCCTCCTTTCCCCAGAATGTTCCCCAGTTCCTAACAAATCCAAAACCCTCATCTCTGCACCATTGTCTCATCCACGCATTGAGACTCTGGAGCTCTGACTGCCTTTTGTGTCCTGCGCGTGGAACAGGAAGCATTTCGGAGAATGCTACCCTGAAAGTTCTGGATTTCAACTTCCTACCTAAAAACTTAAATTTAGCCTCAAGAACCTCACTACCACATTTTCCTATGTCATTGGTACCGACATGTACCAAGACAGCAGATTCCTCCCCAGCACTATCTAAGATCTTATCTAGGTGGCACGTGAGGTCTGCTACCTTCGCACCAGGCAGACCTGTTACCAGATGCTGCTCATGACCACCAGCCACCCAGCTATCTACATGCCTAATGATCGAATCACCAACTATAACGGCTGTCCTAACCCTTCCCTAATGGGCACATGGCCCTGGAGAAACTTCCTCGGTGCGAGAGGGTTTTACATCACCTGGAGGACAGGTCCTAGTTACAGGATCACTTCCTGCCACACCAGGGTGATGCTCTCCTGTCACGTGACCTTTCTCCTCCACGGCAACAGGGATGCTGCCAGACTGGAGGTGGGACTTCAGGACTATATTCCTGTAGGTCTCGTCTATGTACCTCTCTGTCTTTCTTATGTTTTCCAAGTCTGCTACTCTAGCCTCTAGAGAACGGACTCGTTCCCTGAGAGCAAAGAGCTCCTTGCACCTAATGCACACGTAAGACCTCTCACCAGCTGGTAGAAAATCATATATGTGACACTCAGTGCAAAAGACTGGAAAGCCCCCATCTCGCTGCTGGACTTAGTTTTAAGCTTGTGTTTAGATCTTTACTAAGGGTTGCTATGGATATTTATACTAATAAAACTGTACCTAATATATTTAATATACCTTATTTACTTGAAGCTTAATTAATCTCAGGTCCTTAGTGTATGACTGATTTAGGTAACGAGCTTCACCTGAGAGCGCCTCCTGTTCTTTAAGATGTGTAAGTACTTATAAAGCTACGATTATCCCAGGGGTGAGTGGGTGGGTGTTGGAGAGGGAGGGAGGGAAATAACACTTATTAAAAGAGGGCTGCTACACAGTACCCTGTCCTGTGCTGCTGAGGTAAGCTGTGACCAACTTCCTGGGTGATTAACAGTCCTTGCTTGGATAGAAGGAATCTTTCAAAATGGCCTTTTGACCTGCCACCTGGTGTTAACACCTATTGAAAAGGTTTCACAGGTCTCTTGCCCCTAGGTAGGAGGCCTCTTTGTAAAGGTCTCTAGAAGACTTTATTTGTTGCTCAAAGAGTACTGACCCTGTTTTGCCTTTTATGCTAAGCTATATTCTGATTTGATTTAAATTATAGCTCTTTGCTGCTGCTAGGCTTTGACTTATTATGAAATTTCAACTACAAGCTCTCTGCTGGGTTCTAAATTTAACCAGAAAGCTCTCTTCTGTGTTTTAAATGTAAACTAAAAGTACTTTGCTAATACTAGGCCCTGAGTGACTATTAAATTTAAACTACAAGCTCTCTGCTGTGTTCCAAATTTAACCAGAAAGTTCTCTTCTGTGTTTTAAATGTAAACTAAAAGTACTTTATTTATTTATTTATTTATTTATTTATAGACTCTTATATACCGCACTATTAAGCATCAGCGCGGTTCACAAAAAACAGTGAGATACACAATTCAACTTTGCTGATACTAGGCCCTGAGTGGCTTTTAAATTTAAACTACAAGCTCTCTGCTGGGTATGAAATGTAACCAGAAAGTTATCTTCTGGTTTTAAATTTAAACTTAAACTGCTGCTACTAGGCCCTGACTGATTTAACAAAAAACAGTGGTTTCACAAATTAATTAGCTTTAATTCAAAGAATTCCTTTCAGAAATTTTCCAGAAGTATATACTCACAATTGCAGATCTCTCTCCAGAAGTAACAGCTCCCTTTTCTAGTCCTTACCAAGCCGTCACCTCTCAAACTAAAAAAAGACTATTACACCAAGATACTTAAGTGCTCCTTAAATCACCCCAGAGAACTCTTTGACATAGTCAAAACACTATGCAAAGACCACACAAAATGAATAAATCTAACCTCACACCACAAACAATGGCTGACTACTTCCAAGCCCAAACCTCTACACTCCCCAACAATACAAACCAACACACAGCCACAACAAACAAAACCACATACCTAAGCACATGGACCTCATTCCCGAAAATCACATGAGAATATCTAGAGAAGGTCATTTCAGATATCAACACAACTACCTCGCCGTTCGACCCCTGTCCAGTCAGCTCGATCAAAGCAACCAAGAAAGAGCTCATTCCATTAATATTAAAAATCATCCAACCATGCTATCTCGTGGATATGTACCACCTGAACTCAAGTCAGCCTCTATCCATCTTATCAGGAAAGGAACATCAACCAACCATCCTCCTTTAGACCCATAGCCAGCCGCCCATTCTTGACCAAGATGTTAGAAAAAATCATATGCATACAGCTCCAGGACTACATAGACATGAATTACCCACTGGATCACCAACAATATGGTTTCAAACCATGCCATGGAGTAGAGTCACTCATGACCATCCTACTTGCCAAACTTATCAAAGGTACTGATAAGCCCAAATCCAGGTTCATCCTTATTTTCCTGGATATCAACTCATCATGCAACTCTATTCCCGATAACCTCATAATACAATGACTACAATCAATTGGCTTATCAAATACCCCCCTCTCCTAGATCAAATCTTACCTAACAGAACACAAACTACAAGTCAGAATAAACCAGAAAAACTCAACCCCATATACCCAAACCCAAGGAGTCCCTCAAGACTCAACCCTCTCAGTCTTACTGTTCAACCTCTTTCTACAACCACTATGTACCATAGTGAAGTCCTTCAACATCCTGTACCACATCTGTGTGGATGATGTGATGATATACATACCTATCAACACAACAAGCCTCAATATCACACCCATAACAAGCTGCTTTTACATACTCTGCAACTGGCTAAAAAGTCAGAACCTGAACATAAACCTAAAAAAGACAGAAGCCATGTGTTCATCACCAGAGACACTAACTTCACAACACCTGTCACTATACCTATTGATGGAACACTTATCCAAGTGAAACAATATATACACCTCACCTTCAAACTATACATACATAACATAACACAGAGCATATATTTCAAGCTAAAAACAATCAAGAACCTTAAACCACTCCAAACAGACATCGGCTTCCATTCTGTCATTCAAGCAACAATATTCCCCACGTCGATTACTGTAACATCATCTTCCAAGGCTTACCAAACTCAACCATTCTCCCCTTCCAATTTGTACTTAATGCAGTTGCATGAATTGTCTTCAAAATGATTAGACCATATCACACCTCTCCTCATGCAACTACATTAGCTCCCCATAGCTGAGTGTATAAAGTTCAAATCCATATTCACAACTTTCAAAATCTAAATGATTCTGCTCCAGCACACCTTCAAACCCTGATGCTGATCACACCTGACAACAGAGGACATTGGACAAACACAAGGAACATGTTATAGACACCATCGATGATCACAAAGACCAACACCACTACAGCTAAGAGGCCCTTCTCTCTCTCTATGCACCGCTACTTTGGAACTCTATCCCAGAAATGCTAAGGACTACAACTGACAGAGCTTCCTTCACGAATGCTCTCAAAACCCACATATTCAAAGACTGCTACCCATTAACATAGCCCCCCCCCCCCCAGCTACCTGCTAGTATCTCTTTCTGTGTATTCCAATCAGCTAGTTCAGTCACAGACAGCTTGCATATGTTGGGCAACACTGGGATGTATCAGCTACTAACATACCATTCATGCCTAGTCTGCTAGTCATCCCCCACTGCATGTACACATAGCCACCATGAAAACATTAATCACAAAATATTGCTCCACTATCTTACTATAACAAAGTACTGAAAAAGTTTGGGAATGGGTCTCAGACTTAGTCGGGGAAAAAGCCTAAAAGGAACTGTGCCTTTAGGACTATTGAATCCCTGTGTTGCATCAAGGATCCGATATACATCCCATCTCTAATTGCAAAAAATTGTTTTCAAACAAGCTATCCAAACGCCAGAAATTCTGAGATCAAATATATCTATAATGAAGAAAATCCAAAAACATAGCAAAATGCTTATCTGTGAGCTTTGTTCTGAATTCTGTCCCAACGCAAATCAGCAGCGCCAGTGCGTTTCACCGCTGAAGCGGTTTCTTTGGGGGATTTTCAAAGAAGTTTGTATGTTTGATACTGACATGCAACTGTTTGTCCCAGTGAGCTCTAAGCAAAGAAACAAAAAGATTCTATCAGTACATCGTACCACATCAAAATTTATTAAAGTCAACGTAAGTTTCTCGTAGACATATTCCAGCAGCAAGACAGCTAAAAATCATACCTCCAAAAATTACTCACTGAACTCGTCTTCATTCAGAAAGACGCCAACGCATGCGCGATGGATAAGCAGAGGCTGGCTTTTATCACCAAACCGCCCCCTGACTGTGGGACGGTACGATATTGCAAGTTAAAAACTTAAAGGGCCACACTTTGTCAATCTGTGGAATCATGCTAGCTTCATTGATGGAAAATGCAGACAGCATTTCGACTGACCTGTGAGTGTGAACTTTAAACGCAGATGGACCAATCTATTTGGGCATTCAACCCATCAGGATGTACAGTTTGTAAAGCATAAATACAGCGCTGTTCAAACAGAAGTAGGCTTTGATCTCTAGTTTTACCCTGAAATCCAGCCATCACTTGATCTATACAAAATATTCTAAGTTGATAAAATTGATGACCTAACTGTAGACAATGAGCCACTATCGGTGCTTCCATCTTCTTACACCAAAGTCGGCTTTGATGTTCTTTAATCCGAATTCTGAATGGGCGTATAGTTTTGCCTATGTATAATAGCTGGCAAGGGCATCGAATTGCGTACACTATGCCACTGGACCCACATGTTGTCTGCCACTTCAAAACATAGGTAGAATCATGATATTGAAATTCAGTCAATTCTAATGAAACCTGACAGATGTTACAATTGCCACATATTTTGTGACCATATTGTTTAGAAATTTCTTCTACCTCCAGTGGTCTCAACATAGTTGGACTTAAAAGTTCCTTCAAATTTTTGTGGCATTGCCACACACAGCGGATTGATTTGGCTTCTAGACCCGGAATACTGTGAAGTACATTGCTATGATGATTCAAGATCTTCTTAAGTTTACCACTAAAAGTTGAAAACTTAGTTATCAAATTCACTTGTGCCCCTTCAAATCTATCCTGCGGTGCATTCAGTGCTAACAAAAGATCTCTATTATTAAATCGTGCCTTGGTATACGCTCGTTTAATAATTTGTCTAGGGTATCCTCGAGCTTCAAAATTGCTTTGAAGAACCTTTGACTGCTCCTTAAAAGTAGCTTCCTCAGAACAGTTACGTCTGTATCTGAGGAACTGCGAAAAAGGGAGACTATTCTTTAATTGAATGGGATGCGCACTGAAAACATTGACTTTGTACAAACAGCATGGACATCCAGAAACCTGTTTACTGACTAAACTATCAAAAAAGAAACAGCACCCATATCACTTCAGTTTGACCCTATATAGCACCATGTGGATACATAGCTGTGGCAGGGTCACAGCTCGGTCAGAGTGAGAGTGGCCTCTCATCATGAAGAGTTATGTGCACCCAGGTCATGCCTATGGCAAGTCCACGTTAAGATGGCTCAGTCACTTACCTATGGCAACCAGAATTGCACATGATATTCAAGGTGCTGTCTTGCTATGGAATGGTACAGAGGCATTTTAGTATCCTTGGTTTTATTATCTATTCCTTTCCTTATGATTCCTAGAATTCTATTTGTTTTCTTAGCTGCTACTGTACACTGGGCAAAGAGTTTCAATGTATTGTCTACAATAATGCTTAGATCCTTTTCCTGGGTGGTGATGGTTCCTAATGTGGAACCTTTCATTGTGTAACAGTAGTTTGGATTGTTCTTCCTTGAGTGCATAAGTTTGTGCCTGTCCACATTAAATTTGATCTGCCACATGGACATCCAGTCTTCCAGTTTACCAAGGTTCTCTTGCAAATTTTCACAATTCTGTTGTGTTTTAACAACTTTGAATAATTTTGTGTTATCTGCAAATTTGATCACTTTACTTGTTATTCCGATATCCATTAGATATTCATAATTGGTGCTTGTAATTCTTAGCCCCTAACAATGAACCCTCTCATTGTAAGTTGTGCTCACAGAGGACAGCCAAAGGATTTAAGGGTCATGAAGAAAAGCGCAAAATAATTTTAGGGATGGATAAGTCCATCCGTTGATATTGACATTGTTTACACTGGTCCCCATGGCTCATGGACTGCATAGGATTCTGAGGGTGCATTGACATCAAGAGGAGGATATTGATCCAACTCGGTGTTAAGCATCTATAGACTGCATCAGGTATAGACAACCTCTATGTCCCAACCAAAGAAGAGGAAAGATGTATCTTCTTCTTCTTCTTCTTCTTCATCATCATCAAGAGTACTCATCACTGAACACACAATGGAGGCTGTTGTGCATCAGAACTGCAGGTCATTGGAGCATGATGTCATGAGCATCAAGGTATCAGAAGAAATAGTACCATTGAAGCAACCCCTGCATAAGGAATACTCATCCTCTTTGACACCGGAGAGACTGCGCCAGTCTCCAAAGTGCTGAGACCAGCCTGTTGATACCCATTAAATGAGTTTGGTGTCAGTAGCCAACCCTACTGCAGGGACTTCATCTTTGTCAATGGCAGTCCTTGAAGAGTGCCTTCTGAAGAATTCAAGTGTCTCTGCACAGCATTGCGTACATCTTGTAGTGCTATACAAATGATTAGTAGTAGTAGAGGAAATAATGGAGGCATTCATTACACAACATAAAGCAGCTGCTTTGACCGCATCATCGCTGGTGCATCAAAAGATTCAGCTGGTCCTGGAAACTCATACATTGCTTGCAGGAAAGACATCATCACTGAGACACCGAAGGACCTCAGCTCCAGTGATTGCCTGTCTGGTGTCCATCTCCAGTGCTTTGGGGGGGGGGGGGGAGGTGGTACCTCACCAACACTCATGAGATTATTAGTGCATTAACACTTTCTATCAAAATCTGCTCCTAGGGGTGATCAGAAATTTAGGCAGGCAGTGACCCAGACATCTTTGGAAACTTTTTCTGGGTCAGAATCAGAACATTCCTGGGAGTTTGAGTATGACAGTGAGGTGTTCTTGGAGAAGAGGTCTCTCAGATTTACCATTAGACCCATCACCTCCTCAAGAGAAAAAATCTCCTCCTGAGGGGTTGTCTTTTTTTGATTTTGTGAGGGAAATGGCTAAGTTCGCTCCATTTAAGTTAGAGATGGAAGAAGAGCCCAGCACCAAAGCATTGGGAATCAATGCATGCAGATAAGTAAATAATTGCAGAGATGAACCATAGGATCTTACTAGGCATATTTTGCATACACAAAGGCTCCAGTCATATTTTTCTATTTTCAAGTTTGTCTATCCATATGGATATGCAGACCTCTGTGTTACAATAGACAAACTTACCCAGGCTTCTGAGGATCTCATCTCCACTGTCAGTGAAATGCTGAGGCCATGGCTTTGGTCTAAATCAGTGGTGCCTGCAGGTGGAACCCCATCCCCCACCAGCAGAACTGTGCAAGGCTGCAGCTGTGAAAGGTGCTTGCTGGCATGGACCCCCATCCACTGCAGGCAGTAAAAGGCTGAGAGACTGTGCTTAAGCCTTTAACTAGTGGCACATATCAGCAGGGATTGTACCTCCTGTACAGTGTGTGAGGTTGCAGCTGTTGGTAGTGTCTGTCAATGGGAACTAAATATATGATGAATAGAGGAGCTCTGGAAGCCACAGCTATGATGAAAAACTATTTTGATGCTATACTACATATTTATTAAAAAAGAGGTTAGACAAAAGAGAAGGGGAAGGGGCATGAAGTAGGAGGGTATATCTGGAATCCATGGGAAGTAGCTGACTGAAGAATGGGAGCGAGTGTGAGGGAAGGGATGAAAGGGCATAATAAGGTGGGAGGAAGAGCATTTGGAGTTTATTTTATTTATTTAACAGGTTTTCTATACCGCCTTCTCCTTCAATCAAAGCGGTTTACAGGATAACTCAAAACATATTACATAATAATGGAGGGAGGGTAGGCATGCAGGATTGGTTGAACTTGACTTAATTATTTACAGTGAGGCTTATTTACAACAAAACCTATTTACTGCCTGGCTAACTAACGGACAGAATCTACTAGCAGTTGGAAGGGTGTGTGAATGTTGTTGTTCATAACACTCATACATTCATACACATACACTCTACCACTATACAGACACACACATTCACATACACAATCTCTCAAGACAGACATCAATATATATATGAGAAGTTTCAAACAGGCCCAGATCCACTGCTACTGTAATGAGACATATTTAATATGTGTGTTCCTATCCATTCACCCCTCACCAACAGAAATATATGAGTTTGCAAATGGAGGAAAGGAAAATCACCATTTTGTTATATTAAATGTGTGCTTTTCAAATTGTTTCTGCTTTAACTTCTGGACCCTACCTCAACCCAAATGCAATTAAAAATAAAATGAAAACCATGCATTGACATTTCAGAAACCTGCTGACTGAAGATCTGTAACTGCTGAAAGTTTAAGTTATTCTTATTCTATTGTGATTCAGTATCTTCCAGAGAAAATGTTGCTGTCACTTTTTTCCTTGCGTATGTAAGTAATCATTAATGTTAATTAATATTATTGCATTGTTTTCCATCTCTTTGTATCTTCACAATGTATAATTAGAAACTGCAATCACAAATTGCTAGCTTCCTATTCCGATGAGTATAATGAAGGAGTGATTAATATTATGCATTATGGGAATTGAAATGATTCAGTGTAATTTCAAATAGGCTGAGGCATGTCATTAATACTGAACTGCAAGTGAACTGCATGGTGTCAATCAATTATTGAAGCAAACACAGTGTATATAAGATTAAAGCTACAGTCAGCAAGAGAACAGAGTCCAAATCCTAAAGTGAAAGCCATGTCAATTTGCTTGAGGCTTAATTCACTAACGGGGTCATTTACTAAGAGTCAACATGGGCAACATGTATTACTTGCCACAGAGCCCATTTTTTGCAATGGATCCTGAAGTAAATAACAGCACATAGCACGTACTGTTAGTAAAGGGTACCCTAAGGGGAAGGAATAGAGGAATAGTCTAATGGTTAGAGCAGAAAACTAAGAACCAGGGAAGCCAGGTTTAAATCCCACTACTGCTCCCTGTGAACTTTAGCAAATCACTAACTTTCCCTTGCTTCAGATACAAACTTAGATTGCAAGCCCTCTGGAAAAAGGAAAATAACTGCTATAGCTGAATGTAACTCATGTTGAACTTGAGAAAAGGTGTGAGCTCAATCCAACGATGATAATATGCTTCTATTTCATAGACAAATACACTGTTCTACAGCCAAAATGCTTCCAAAATAAATTCAGTCACACTTTACAAAGTCTGGGTCACTGAGAATGAAAACAATGCTTAAAATTGTTTATTTGCTCTGGTTTTAAATTTATACTACTGGGTAAGTACATAGGACCTTGACTATAGAAGTGCTAAGGATATGTGAGTTATAATAGGAAGGGATCTCAGTTTAAACCATAAATCACAAAAATACATGTACATTTTCAACTGGATTGGTGATAAATCTATGTTTCTGTTTGGATAGTACTTGCTTTTCATGCAAAACAATTAGGGCCCTATCATGATTGGGGCCTGTACGGACATCCAGAATCTGGATGTGCTAGATCTATACCCATTTCTGATCCCACAGGGGACTAGATGTTCCCCGTGGGATCAGAATCAGGTGCAGAGGGCCTGGATGGGCAGGCTGTGCCCTGATTCTGAGGGCCCAGATGTCCAGCTGACTCCCCATCCAACCCAGCCAGGCTGCCTCCTTGTAGCCTAAGTGCCATGGTGTCCAATCACTATGGCACTGGAATGCCATGCAGGCACCCCAATCAGCTGCAACTGCCTTAACTTACAGTTCCCCACTGCCCGACCCCCAATCAAGTCTTCTGAGGCCAGGATCAGGCTGAAGGGAATCCCCTCCCCTGTTCACCTCTTCAAGGGGACCTGAGTTGGAAGTCTGCCATCATTGGGGGGGGGGGGACTTATTCCACCCCTGAGGTGGAATAATTCACCCGTCCAAATCATATATAGGGCCGCGACCATAATCGGCCTTGTACATCCAGGGTCAGGGTCCCACTTCCGCCCTGAACTCGCTCCTCCCCATCACTACCTACTCCCACCAACGTACAGAGCTCCCCGCACATCCCCTCTATATGTGTTGGGAGCTCTGTGCAGGCGATACGGTCCTTGTGAATAGTAGGGATTGAACGTCCATACCGGACATTCAATCCCTGCTATTCGGGGACACAATAACCCCCTTAATGAATGATGTGACTTGAAGGTGCTATTGCATTATTCATAGTATGAATTGCATCATGTTAGTCCTAGAAGTCATAGATGATACAATCCTAATTCAGCTTAATTATAACACTCTGCAGAACAATTCATGCAGTATTTTTAAATAAACATGATGTGTCAGTAGTATTTTGACTGTAGACCAGTCTTCTCAGTGCTTTATTTTTTTTTTCATTTATCCAAAGAGAGATGCCTGATAATTGTTTGAGCAATGCAGATCACTTCTGCTATGTTTGTGGTAAAGTGACTTTTGCATCACAAAAATGCAGTATAACCACTTTGATTAAGAAAGCCTACCACCTTTACTTAGGCTGCAAAATTGGAGATCAAGGCAAGAGCTGGGCCCCATACATGTGCTGCAACACTTGTGCAACAAATCTTCACCAGTAGTTGAATAGAAAAAGGAAATCCATGCCCTTTGTAGTGCCAATGATTTGGAGAGAGCCAACAAATCATATCAGTAATTGTTACTTCTGCATAGTGCCTCCAGTTGGGAAAGGTTTGTCGAAGAAGAAAAAGTGGATTGTGCAGTATCTAAACATTCCATCAGCTATATGCCTAGTACCCCATGGAGAAGGACTGCCGGTTGTTGATTCTCCAGAATCATTTTCACTTAGGTCAGACAAAGAAAAGGAAGGGGATGAAACTTCTGGTCCCAAACTACCAATTTCACATGACCCAGATTTTCTCCCATTCTCCTCCTCTGAACCACTCCTCATAACACAAGACGACCTGAATGACTTTGTAAAGGATTTGGACCCACCTACGAGTAAGCCAGAGCTGTTGTGCTCCAGACTGCAACAATGGAATCTCCTGTCAGGTGATGTTAGGATTTCCATGTTCTATGAATGTCAAAAGGATCTTGTTACATTCTTCTTCATGGAAGGTGATCTTGTAATGTGCAACAACATTGATGGTCTGATGGCATCCCTCAACATCATTAATCATCCAGATGATTGGCGACTGTACATTGATTCATCGAAGATGAGTCTTAAAGCTGTTTTGCTGCATAATAACAATGTTTTGCCATCAATTCCAGTTGGTCACTCATTCCATATGAAGGAAACGTATGACAATATAAAACAGCTGTTGAGATTCATAAACTATGATCAATATCAGTGGCAGCTTTGTGGTGAAGTCGTTACTCTGTTGCTTGGGCTACTGAATGGATTCACAAATTGCTGCTGTTTTCTCTGTGAATGGGATAGTTGTGCAAAGATTTCCATTACAACAAGAGAGATTGGCCACTTCAACAGTAATTGGAGCCTGGAAAGAAAAGTGTGCAGCATCCACCACTTGTTGAATCAAGGAAGATTTTGTTTTGTTACATTAAGCTAGGTCTAATAAAAAAATTTGTCTAGGCCATGGACAAAACAAAACCAGCTTTCAAGCTTTTCTGCGGGAAATTTCTATGACTAAGGGGCATGTTTACTAAAGTCCGCAAATCTGCGCGACGCAAAATAGCGCACGGCAACGCGGCATTTAAACGCGCAGAAACGCGTTTAAACGCCCCGCACACATGCGTGTCACCCCCGCACAGGTACGCGGCACACTAATGGGCCCCGTACAAGTGCGGGCCCGCAAATGTCCGATAGAGGCGTGGAACGGCTAAAAGAGGGCGGAGGAAGGCTCCGGAGGGGCGGAGGGACGGGGTCAATGGGTGGAGAGTGGGAGGGGAGAGGCTCCCCGCACAGTATCGGGCCCGAATTTCCATGTAAAAATTAGCGCGAGTGAAACCCTCGCGGTAGAGGGCATTTAAAGGGAAGAGAAACCATTTCCGTCAGCAATGTACAGGAACACCGGGGAAACCTAAAAAACGTGTGCAGTGTGATATATGTGCACAGAACAAAATTGCAAATAGAACCTGAAAATGACCACAACAAAACTATTATAAATAGTAATCCAGCTGGGGAACAGTTATAGTGATGGGCAAATATACAAAACACACCCAGCAAAGCTCCAGAAAAAAGAGATGAATATTGGAAGGGTCTACGGAGCGGAGACTCTTCCGAAAAACATTTCCGTTTTTTGGAGCTTTCCTCGGAGTGTTTGCTATGGTTGCCCATTAATATCACTGTCGCCCAGCGTGGTGATATTTTCTCCCCCATTTCCCGTGGTCATTTCTGGTGTTTATGTGCACGTTTGTCAACCAGAAAGGGTGCATATGCCCACAGTAAAAATGAGTAGAGCAGGGTTTGTGACTCCATCCTGCCAGGCTTACTGCCTCCAGGGGCTGCACTGTCTCTGTGGCCAAAGTGTGGTACAGCGGACAGAGTCATTACCTCTAGGACCAGAGGGCAGAGGTTCAAAACCCAGCTGGGGCACCTGCCAGCCCAGTCCCTATATTTTACCCACCACTAAATAAAGATAGCGCAGACACCCCTGTAGTGCAGGGAACAAAAGCATGGGGAAAACACCCATATTTTACCCAACACCGCACACACACCACAACAATGGGCATTACCTACAGCCAAGTCCCCCAAAGGCAGTCCCGTACTGCCACATTGCAATCAGGTCAACTTTTTTTTCTGAGAGATGTTCATGCCAGCATGTTGGCGGACAAGTACATGTGGTGCAGGGGGCAGTGGCTGCTAACCACAGAAGACAGAGGCCTAGCCATGTCCAGGGAATCCAACAAATCAGTGGCTACACAGTGGTGCAGTGCACACAGACAGTACATGCAAGAACAGAAGGTCACAGGTTCAAAGCCCAGCTGGGGCTACTGCCAATCCTGCCCACATATTTTTCCCACAACTAAACAGTGATAGTAAGGACACACCTTTCATGGCGGGGACATATGCAATGGTAAGACATCTATCTTTTACCCCACTGAGCACAGACACCATGAACAGGGGCAGTACCTAGAGCAGAATCACCCAAATGCAGTCCTGGTGGGCCACACACCAGTCAGGTTCCCTGCTGACACTCATACAAATGCCTGTGCTGTATATCTATGCACCACCCCCATGGCATGTAGATGTAGCCCATGCATATTCATGAGGGATAGCAGGAAAACCCGAACAGTGTGATGCAAACCTGGACTGGAGTTGGGAATCTGTGCCGTAAAGCAGCAGCCATCAAGGGCAGACACACCCACACCCACAGGCCCCATTGGCCAATGTCTCCTGGAAAGGCAGAACATTGGACCGTGCATGCAGCACCCACAACGAGCACTTGCATAACTTACCAATGTCACCCTACACAGCTCTGAGACGTTTGCTAGGAGCACAGGCAGGCAGATATCCATACGTTACGTACATACTGCTAGTTGACCCCATCCAAACAATCTGTTAGGTGTTTGCGGGGCATGCTCCAGGCCTGGCCTCTGACGGTGCTTACCACCCTGGGGAGTGACCACCAGCTGTAATGCATACCATATCCATGCCTTGCCGTGCTCAGGACCGGTTTGGTGGGCAAGGCTACTTACCCCCTCAATCGTAGCACCATGATGGCAGAGGTGTGGAAGTGTGTGTCTGTCTATACCAGGGGTGGGCAAACTTGGTCCTGGAGGGCCGCAGGCCAGTCAGGTTTTCGGGATATCTCTAATGAATATGCATGAGATATATATGCATTAGAGATATCCTGCCAACCTGACTGGTTTGTGGCCCTCCAGGGCTGGATCTGGAGACCCCTGCCTTGCACCTCTGTCATTTAAGATTGTGAGTGGACAAGGTGCAGATGTCCAAGACATCAAAAAGTTTAGATAGAATTTGTCACAGTCCTCCTCACTTCTCACCACCACCAAAAAATTGTCTATTAGACAACTTTTTGGTGGTGGTGAGAATCGAGGAGGAATGTGACACATTCTATATACCCTTTCAATGTCTAGGACATCTGTACCTTGCCCACTCATGATCTTAAATGACAGAGGTGTAAGGCAGGGGTCTCCAAATCCAGCCCTGGAGGGCCACAAACAGTCAGGTTGGCAGGATATCTCTAATGCATATATATCTCATGCATATTCATTAGAGATATCCCGAAAACCTGACTGGTCTGCGGCCCTCCAGGACCGGAGGTGCCCACCCCTGATCTACATTCTACTTCCCTGCAAAGGTGGCAGTAGAGGGGAACATTAACACCAGTCCTGCTGAGGAACAGACACCCCACAAGGCACTCAATGCAACTTTATACACATCCATAGACAGACATTAGGCCTGGATATGGTAAGCTGCACCCCACCACTATCTGATATTCTCCTGCAGCAAGCCTTCAGCCACTGCACCCAGCAAGCCACTCCATCAAGACACATAACAGCTGCAAACAGTCTGCTATTTAGTCCATAGTGCATGTGCCCAGTAGAGATGCTTGCACCCCAGAACTGGGATGTCAGCATACACAGCAAGCAGATAAATCAGGGACTGGGCCCCAAAAAGAAACCCATATCTATCACATGAGAAAATTACTATAGAGCACTATGGGGGTGCCTAGCCATGCTGTGGTCACTGCACAGTCAGGGTGAGAGTGATCTCTCAGCAGGACATACTGAGGTCACCCTGTCTGTGTAGGTGGTGGCCGGGCACTAAATTGTCCCAGTCAGTGCCCTATGCCCTGTGCAGATGCACCCTGGCCAGTCCACCCTGTCCGGCCTATATCCATGGTACCTTGCTCCTCATTATGCACATTGGCAGCCCAGTACTGGCAACATTGCTGGCAGTGTGGGCTGTGGAAGGTGTTTGCAGCCACCACACACTGGATAGACAGACAGCCACCCCCACACCTATGCCAGCATTGTGCTACTATAGAGGTGTTCAGAAGCCATACCCACCACACCAGTCCTGGGCACAGTACAGGCATGGATATAGTACGCAATACTGTTGGGGGTCACTCCCCAGGGTGGTAAACACTATCAGAGACCAGACCTGCAGCACACACCGCAGACATCAGAATGATTGTTATGGTGGAGCTCAATGAGCAAAATGTGCTTAACGTAGGAATTGATATCTGCCAGTTATCATAGGAAACGTTTGATAGCTGTGTACCATATACCCAGGTGTAGGGTGGCATTGCTAAGGTATGCAACTGCTAGTATTGGGAGATACAGGCAGGGCCCAATGTCCTGCCTCTCCAGGAGGCATTGGCCAATGGGGCCTGTGGGTGTGTGTGTGGGTGTGTCTGGCCCTGTTGGCTTCAGCTTTACGGCAGAGTTTCCCAACTCCAGTCCTGGTGTTCCAAACACTGTTCGGGTTTTCATGCTGTCCCTCATAAATATGCATGAGCTAGATCTGCATACCATGGGGGTGGTGCATAGATATGCAGCACAGGCATCTTTATTAGAGGCAGCATTGAACCTGAATGGTGTGGGGCCCTCCAGGACTGCATTTGGGGGAATCTGCTCTAGGTAATGCGCCTGTTTATGGTGTCTGTGTTTGGTGTGGTAAAATATAGGCGTATTAACCATGCGTATGTTCTCAGCAATAAAGGTTTGTCCTTACTATCACGGTTTAGTTGTGGGAAAAACATGTGGACAGGATTGGCAGTAGCCCCAGCTGGCCTTTGAACCTGTGACCTTCTGTTCTTGCACACACTGTCTGTGTGCGCTGCACGACTGTGTTGCCACAGGTAAGCTGCATTCCCTGGGGAGTCCATGACTGTACATCCAACAGAGCCTGTCTGTTGCGGTGGACGGTGCCAGCCTGCACAGGCCTAGGCCACTGTCTGCTGTGGCTTGCAACCACTGCTCCCTCCACCACCTGTACCCTTCCGCCAACATGCAGACATGTCCTTATCTGGGAAAAAGCATATGACCTGATTGAGTTGTGGCACTCCAGGACTGAATTTGGGGGACTTGGCTGTAGGTAATGCACATTGTTATGGTTTGTGTGCGGTGTAGGGTAAAATATGGGTGTATGAACCATGCTTATGTTCTCTGCAATAAAGAAGTGTCTTTACTATCACTGTTTAGTGGTGGGTAAAACTATGGGGACTGGGTTATCAGGAGCAGCAGCTGGGATTTGAACCTATGGTCTTACAGGCATTGGCTGTGTCCGTTGCACCACACTGTGTCCACAGAGAAAGTGCAGTCCCTGGAGATAGGAAACCTGGCCTGACGAGTCAGAAACACTGCTCTGCACAATTTTACTGTGGGATCATTTACCTTGTATGGAGACAAAAGTGCAAATAAACCTCAAAAAAGACCTAAAAAAAAAAGGGCAAACACCCATAACCAAGCTGGGCAACAGTGATATCACTGGGCAACATTAAAAAACACTCCCAGGAAAGCTCCAATAAAATGAAATGATTTTTGAAAGGGTTTACGGAGCGTAGACCCTTCCAAAAATGATTTATTTTTTTTGGAGCTTTCCTGGGAGTGTTTTTTAATGTTGCCCATTGCTATCACTATTGGCCAGCTGGATTATAATTTTTGTGAATTTTGTTGTGGTCATTTTCAGTTTTTATTTGCTATTTTGTTCTGTGCACATGTATCACACTGCTCACGTTGTAGGTTTCCCCGGTTTTGCTGTACATTGCTGACGGAAATGGTTTCTCTTCCCTTTAAATCGTCTCTAACGCGAGGTTTTCACTCGCGGTATTTTTTTTGTTGATTTTCAGCCCTGCTCCTGTGCGGGGAGCCTCTCCCCTTCCACTCTCCACCCATTGACCCCGTCCCTCCACCCCTCCGGAGCCTTCCTCCGCCCTCGGAATGCCTTTCCACGCCCCTAGCGCACATTAGCGCGCTGTGCACTTGTACGGGCCCGTTAGTGTGACGCGCACGTGTGCGGGGCACAAAAACGTACTATTAGCGTGCACTAAAGTACTTTAGCACACGCTCAAGTGTGCCCCGCACAATTGCGCGGTTTAGTAAACATACCCTTTAGTGAGTCTGCTATCCATGTGGATAACAGCTAGGTTCATGCTGTAACCTCAATCACCCTCTTTGACTTAACGAGCTCTAATTATATACAGTAACGTGGTCATCAGTCTGTTTCTTGGTGGGGTTGTCTTGAAGATATAAGTATGTCTATCACTTCCAAAGTGAATTATACAGGGTGGCCCAAAAAAAGTGAGAACATCTCGTAAATTAAAAACTTAAATAGTTTACTAATTTACCTTTTTTTAGCTATATAACATCTTTATTTCTTTGTTTTTTTAATTTGTCAATTGTTTACATCTGTCTTTTTAAATTTTTAAATAACTTATATGCTACGAGATGTTCTCACTTTTTTTGGGCCACCCTGTATAATAGCAATACTACCAGTTGGTCCATTAGATGATAGAGGGGTTAAAGGGGCACTAAGAGGCGACAAGGCGATAGCGGAGAGACTGAATGAATTCTTTCCTTCGGTCTTTACTGAGGAAGATGTAGGGATGTTAACCATGACTGAAGTGGTATTTAAAGGTGCGGAAGACTTGAAGAAAATATTGATACATCGGGAAGATGTATTACAACTATTAGATAAACTGAAGAGTAGCAAATCACCTGGGCTGGATGGTATACATCCAAGGGTGTTGAAAAAACTGAAATATGAGATTGCAGACATGCTATTAGTAATCTGTGAACTATCATTAAAATCATCTCTAATACCTGAAGATTGGAGGATCGCCAATGTAACACCAATTTTTAAAAAGGGTTCCAGGGGTGATCCGGGAAACTACAGACCGGTGAGCCTCACGTCAGTACTGGGAAAAATGGTAGAAACCATCATAAAGAATAAAATTATTCAGCATGTAGATAGTCATGGCCTAATGGGAGACAGCCAACATGGCTTTAGACAAGGAAGATCTTGTCTTACCAATCTGTTATGTTTTTTTGAAGGTGTGATTAAAGAGGTGGACAAAGGTGAGTCGGTTGATATAGTGTATCTGGACTTTCAGAAAGCCTTTGACAAGGTCCCTCATCAGAGACTTTTGGCAAAACTAAAGAGTTGTGGGATAGGAGGCAGTGTACTACTGTGGATCAGGAACTGGTTAAAAGATAGAAAGCAGAGGGTAGGGCTAAATGGCCAGTTTTCCCAATGGAGAAAGGTGAATAGTGGTGTACCCTAGGGATCTGTGCTGGGTCTGCTGCTTTTTGACGTATTCATAAATGACCTGGAAAGTGGAATAACGAGCGAGGTTATCAAATTTGCAGATGGCACAAAATTATTTAAAGTTGTTAAAACCCAAGAGGATTGAGGAAAATTGCAAAAGGATCTTGATAAATTGGAAGACTGGGCATCAAAATGGCAGATGAAATTTAATGTGGACAAGTGCAAAGTTTTGCACCTAGGGAAGAACAACCCAAACTATGGTTACACGATGCAAGGTTCCACATTAGGAACCACCACCCAGGAAAAGATTTAGGCGTCATTGTGGATAACATGTTAAAACCCTCGGCCCAGTGTGTAGCGGTGGCCAAGAAAGCAAATAGAATGCTAGGTAACATAAGGAAAGGAATGGAAAAGAAAAGATATTTTAATGCCTCTATATCGTTTCATGGTGAGACCGCATCTTGAATATTGTGTGCAATTCTGGTCGCCGTATCTTAAAAAGGATATAGCGTTATTAGAAAAGGTTCAGAGAAGAGCCACCAAAATGGTCAAAGGGATGGAAGGATACTCCTATGAAGAAAGGCTAAAAAGGTTAGGGCTCTTTAACCTGGAAAAGAGACGGCTGAGGGGAGATATGATAGAAGTCTATAAATTAATGAATGGAGTGGAATGGGTAAACGTAGATTGATTGTTTACGTTATCAGAATATAGAAAGACTAGGGGATATGCAATGAAGCTACAGGCTAAACTATTTAAGACTAATAAAAGAAAATATTTTTTCATTCAACGTGTAATCAAACTCTGGAATTTGTTACCGGAGGATGTAGTAAAGGCTGTTAGTGTAGCTGGATTTAAAAAAGGTTTGGACAAGTTCCTGGAGGAAAGTTCCATAAACCATTATTAAGAAGGGACCCAGAATATCAATGCTTGACCCAGTACAAGCATTGTGGAACCTGTGTCTTTTGGGGAAACTGTTAGGTACTTATGACCTAGATTGACCACTGTTGGAAACAGGATACTAGGCTTGATGGACCTTGGTCTGACCTAGTTTGGCATATCTTATGTTCTTATGTTGTTTTCCTTACAAGTATATGGTTAAATTGATAGAACTCTTGTTCAGCTTTCATGGAGAAATAACCGCCTAGATTTGCCCGTTGGAAGCTTGGGTTTTATTAAGAGGAAGGGGGAGGAGCTTCCCTGATTGTCTGGCCTAATACTATGTCTTTTGTTAAAACAAAGCTCACAATGGGTGGAGGGGGCCATAGGCATAAGTTTAATATGCAGCTGAGAATAAGGGGTATGTTTACTAAACCGCGTTAGTGCAGTTCCCGTTAGGAGCCGCGTTAGTGAAAGAAAAGCCAAAAAAGGACATGGGCGGGACATCGTAACGACTAACGCGCGTTCCAAATACTAACGAGCGTTACAGGGCACCGTGGTGCGTTACTGCGCATTAATAATATGAAGGCGTACAGACACAAATCATTGAAACAGAGCTGTAGCACAATGGCTAGTGTACTCACCGCTGTTACAGGCAGCATGGGTTCGAGTCCCCAGTGTGCCTAAAGCAGAATGCTGTCCCAGGCAGCACCCTGTACATTACATAGGGAATGAGGAGGCATGTTTTTCATTATGTTCAGTAGTTGTTACTGAAACACACTCTCGCAGTGCGCATAGCCATGTACGTTGGTACATTCGTACAATCGTGCGTGGGTACATGTGTTTTTACCAGCGTGGGCACCTTATAGTACAGACACATTAGGGTGTCTTGCACCTATGCACTATGCTAACAGATGTACGTGCTGTGCTGGTGCACATGGTCAGGTGCTGTGGGGGTGCACATGGTCACTTCCCCCTACCAGGCCGAGGTGCTGTGGGGGTGCATTCCCCATGGTGTGTATCTGTGGACAGCTGATTTGCATGTGCAGTGCATCATGGGTGTGACTGGCACAATCCAACCCTGGGAAGATCCAGCGCCTGCTCACAGGCTCTGATAAACCATAGGCCATCACACGTACATCTGTTAGCATAGTGCATAGGTGCAAGACACCCTAAAGTGTCTGTACTATAAGGTGCCCACGCTGGTAAAAACACACGTACCCACGCACGATTGTACGCACGTACCAACGCACGTAGCTACGCACGGGGCTATGCCCGTAACAACGCACGCAGCCACGCACGTACCAATGTACATGGCTATGCGCACTGCGAGAGTGTGTTTCAGTAATAATTGTTTTTATTCTAGCAACTTTGCTGAGTTTACAAAACATATTTGGGACTGAGCTGAAAGTCATATGCTTCTAACGTCTAGCTGTCCTATAACATGTCCTTTTGGCTGGAGCACAAGAGAGAAAGCACCTGTCCTGATTTGATTCTTTGACAATTTTGTTTGGAATGTGTCTTTAATTACATTTTTTATTCCCAAGGACAAGTATACAGCTTAAGGCTTCGATAAGAAAATTAAATGATGAATCTATGTAGGAAGTACAGCAGTATTTATGGAGGAGTGGCCTAGTGGTCGGGGGCAAGGTACTTCAGGCTGGAAGATCAGGGGTTCAAATCACACTAGAGGACAGCAACCTTGGGCAAGAAGGACTGGGGTTTCTAGTCCCACAGGTGCTCCTTGTGGTCTTGGGCAAGCCACTTAACCCTCCATAGCCCATGTTCCCTGTAAAATGGTTATAATGCCCTGTTCAATGTAAACCACACTGATGCAGAATAGCATGGTATATAAGAGAATGTAAATAAATATTTATAGTAATTAGTCATTTTATTTCCTATATAACAATACCAACTGAAAGTGACCCGCACAAGAAACATTAAAAAAAAACCCCCAAAAAAACAATGTTAAGAATCCAGGAAATGCAACTAGTCATTTTCCCCTTTCTGAGTTAACATGTATTCTCTAATTTAGCTCTTCATTTTTTCACTTTATTAATTTCACATAAGGAAGCTTCATAAAAGACTCAATCGTCTGAATAATTATGCCAGGAAACATGCATTGTTCCATTCTAGTGCTGCTGCTGAGTGCATTTTGGGGCTGAATTTATAAGGACCATGTGAAACATCGGGCACTATTTCTGTGCATAAGTCCCTATTCTTAAGGACTTAAGTGCATGAATGGGCAATTGCTATTCTGTAAGCACATGTGCAAGTTCCATCATGTGCACGGGAGCAAAGCTTGAACAGAGCACAGGTGACACTACAACGCACACACGCAGGTTATACTCATAGAATATAATGACTTACACGCATGTCTGTCCCATTCTAGGCACAGCTTGCTATGCCTGTTCTTGGACAGGTGCAACAACATATCTATGCCGATATTTTATAAAGTGAAGCATGCAGATGCTTCACTTTATAAAACATGCCCCACATATGTGTGTGAAAATGCACATAGCTCATGCCATTAAAGTAGCGTGGAGGCTTTCATTAATATTTGAGAGTTTCTACATCTATCCCACTGCCAATAGCATGATGCTAACATACAGCACTGCTCTAACTGAGGTGGTGTTAAGTGCACTCATGCTAACAGCGACAAGGTTAGCACATGCCCAAAATGTTTGCGCTAACCATGATGTGCTGTCAACTCTCAAGTTGTGACACTAACCTTTCTAGTCCCCACCCAATCATGCCCTTACCAGTTAGCATGAGACTTTTAGCATGGAGCCCCATGCTATTAGTATGGTATCCTTAACATGGTGCTATCTCATGCTATTGTTTAGTGCACCTTAATAAACATTCCCCTTACAGCTCTATCATATAAAGGAGACAGCAATGGCTATCATAGAGCCAAAGATGATGTAAAACGTACACCGACACCTTTATGGCCAACTAGTTTAGGTGAATTTTTACAGGCATTTAGGGCTCAATATTCAAAAGGACTTATTGGTTACTAGGATCTGCTAACTGGATAAGCTCCAGTGAGTCCAATATTCAGTGGCCTATCCAAATCATGACACTGAATATTTCCTCTAACCATCATGGCACTATGGGGGTCATTCAACAATATGAATATGCCATTTGGACGTGTACCATCAATGTTTTTTCTAGTGAAAATGTCTACAACTGTATTCTAAAACCCCCGTGGCCCTGCATGTACACGGCGCTAGCATGCAAATCTCAGAACCTGGGCAGGAGGGGGTGGAATGGGGACATGGTCAGCAGAAGGGGACATACAATGCATATTCAGGAAAGGCCCATGTAATTCTTTGTGTTTCCCACAGACATCCACATTATACCTGCGGAAATGTGGAATAAACATAGAAACATGATGTCAGAAAAAGACCACATGGCCTATCTAGTCTGCTCTTCCATTTCAACCACAATAGTCCCCTTTTTACCTTAGGGGCATGTTTACTAAACATTCCTAACGTGCGGGGCCGCGCTAGCGTGCCTGTGCCATATAAGGAGTGGGCGGTTCATGCAGAAAATAGGAAAAAAACGGTAGTAAGCAACCGGACGTGTGCGCGTCGAGCTAATGTGCAGGGGTCGACATTAGCGCGTGGAAAGGCAAAGTGGCGCGCTGCTGAGTACACACAAAACAACAGAGCCGTGGTACAACGGTGAAGACACTGACCAATGGTGCAGGGGCCATGGGTTCAATCCCCCAGGGTGCGCAACGACAAAGGTCAGCTGAAGCAGTAACTGTAATGATTAAAATTGTTTTAGGAGGCAAATTAATTTGGAACGGCATAAGGCGGCGTACAGTTATTTTTGGGTGGCATAAGGCGGCGCACAGTGCTTTTTGGGCGGCATAAGGCAGCGCACAGTTATTTTTGGGCAGCAGAAGGCGGCGCACTGGTCCCCTTGGGCGGCAGAAGGCGGCACGCTGATAGGCACAAGGCGGCGCGCTGATGCACAAGCACAATAACAGAGCCACAGCACAATGGTTAAAACACTGACCAATGGTGCAGGGATCAGGGGTTCAACTCCTCACAATGCCCAGTGAAAAATGTCTGCTGAGGCAGTATGTATTATGTTGTGGAGTGCTGTAGGAGGCTGTATAATTTTATTTTGTTATCACTACTAGCAAACGCACTCTCCCAGCATGTTAACATACGGCGGCCCATAAGGCACATGTTACAGTGCACTGTTCGCCAAGGCACCCTTGAATGTCCCCTATAGAGCAGCATGTATGTTGCGACACAGGATAATGTATAGTGCACCCTATAGGGATGGCAACCATAAGGTGGCCTACAGGGCGCCCTTTGAAGCACCCTCAGAGGCACCTAATGGGTATAGTAAGCTGAGGGTGGTCTTGCAGGCATAGACATATGTACAGTAAATAAAAATAAAGCTGTGGACAGCCCTACCAAAGGGCCCCACTGTGGGTTTGAACCCATGACCTCTGGCTGCATAGGCAGTGATGTAACCATTGCGCTACAGCTCCATAGCTGTAAGCAGGCCCCTGGCTGGCTGCAGATAGCCTACACGTCACCTCACAGACAGTCTGCTGGTGTCAACAGGATAGGGTTAGGCCACCCGTACCCATGATGCACTGCACATGCAAATTAGCTGTCCGCAGATGGACACAAGATGGGGAATGCACCCCCACAGCACCTCGGCCCTGTTGGGGGAAGTGACCGGGTGCACCCACACAGCACCTTGGCCTAGTAGGGGCACTGACCGGGTGTTTTACTGGCACAGAGTAGCCACACACCGTTACATCGTGCGGGTACTGTGCTCACCCTGAGTGTGCAATGAGGTGGCCAGGACCAGGTCAACAACACCTGCCATGGCTGATGGAGGCCAAGTGGGCATTCCAAAGCAGTGTTAATGTGTAAGATAGCTAGTTTCTGCACAAACATCATGGATATCCCTGTCTGCCACCATCAGGCACCCCCCCCCCCCCCCCGCGGCAAACATGGTCCCCATCAAGGAATCCACACTCTACCTCCCTGCAAAGGTGGCAGTAGAGCAGTGTTTCCCAACCCAGTCCTACGGGGCACACCGGCCAGTCAGGTTTTTGGGATATCCCTAATGACTATGCATGAGATATATATGCATTAGAGATATCCTGCCAACCTGACTGGTTTGTGGCCCTCCAGGGCTGGATTTGGAGACCCCTGCCTTACACCTCTGTCATTTAAGATTGTGAGTGGGCAAGGTGCAGATGTCCTAGACATCGAAAGGGTATATAGAATGTGACACATTCCTCCTCGATTCTCACCACCACCAAAATATTGTCTATTAGACAACTTTTTGGTGGTGGTGAGAATCGAGGAGGAATGTGTCACATTCTATATACCCTTTAGATGTCTAGGACATCTGCACCTTGCCCACTCACAATCTTAAATGACAGAGGTGTAAGGCAGGGGTCTCCAAATCCAGCCCTGGAGGGCCACAAACCAGTCAGGTTGGCAGGATATCTCTAATGCATATATATCTCATGCATAGTCATTAGGGATATCCCGAAAACCTGACTGGCCGGTGTGCCCCGTAGGACTGGGTTGGGAAACACTGCAGTAGAGGGCAACATCAACCACAGTCCTGCTGAGGAACACCACCACCACCCACCCACCCCCCACCCCCCCCACCCCCCCCCCCCCCCCCCCCCCCCCCCCCCCCCCCCCCCCCCCCCCCCCCCCCCCCCCCCCCCCCCCCCCCCCCCCCCCCCCCCCCCCCCACCCCCCCCCCCCCCCCCCCCCCCCCCACCCCCCCCCCCCCCCCCCCCCCCCCCCCCCCCCCCCCCGCCCCCCCCCCCCCCCCCCCCCCCCCCCCCCCCGCCCCCCCCCCCCACCCCCCCCCCCCCACCCCCCCCCCCCACCCCCCCCCCCCCCCCCGCCCACACCCCCCCCCACCCCCCCCCGCCCCACCCCCCCCCACCCCCCCACCCCCCCCCACCCCCCCCCCCCCCCCCCGCCCCACCCCACCCCCCCCCCCCCCCCACCCCCCCCCCCCCCCCCCCCCCCCCCCCCCCGCCCACCCCCCCCCCCCCCCCCCCCCCCCCCACCCCACCCCCCCCCCCCCCCCCCGCCCCTCCATAACACAATAGCAGACAGACATACGCCCAGGGTATGGTAAGCTGCACTCCACCACCAGATATTCCCCTGCAGCAAGCCAATAGCCACTGCACCCTGCAAGCCATTATAGCAAGACATTTACCAGCTACAAACAGTCTGCTGGTTAGTCCATAGTGCATGTTCCCAATGGAGATGCATACACAGCAAGCAGATAGATCAGTGACTGGGCCCCAAAGAGAAATCCATATCTATCACATGAGAGAACTACTATACAGCACTATGGGGAGGCCTAGCCATGCTGTGGTCACAGTCAGGGTGAGCGTGATCCCCCAGAAGGACATGTGGTGGCCGGACACTACAATATCCCAGCCAATGTCCCTGCCAGGGCCCTATGCCCAGTGCAGATGCATCCTGGCCACGCCACCCTGCCCTGGCTATACCCATGGTACCTTGCACCTCATTATGCACATTGGCTGGCCAATACTGGCAACAGTGCTGGCAGTGTGGGCTGTTGAAGGGGCTTGCAGCCAACACCCACTGTATAGACAGACACACACTTCCACACCTCTGCCATCATGGTGCTACGATTGAGGGAGTAAGTAGCCTTGCCCACCAAACCGGTCCTGAGCACGGCAAGGCATGGATATGGTACGCATTACAGCTGGTGGTCACTCCCCAGGGTGGTAAGCACCGTCAGAGGCCAGGCCTGGAGCATGCCCCGCAAACACCTAACAGATTGTTTGGATGGGGTCAACTAGCAGTATGTACGTAACGTATGGATATCTGCCTGCCTGTGCTCCTAGCAAACGTCTCAGAGCTGTGTACCGTATACCTCAGGTGTAGGGTGACATTGGTAAGTTATGCAAGTGCTCGTTTTGGGTGCTGCATGCACGGTCCAATGTTCTGCCTTTCCAGGAGACATTGGCCAATGGGGCCTGTGGGTGTGGGTGTGTCTGCCCTTGATGGCTGCTGCTTTACGGCACAGATTCCCAACTCCAGTCCAGGTTTGCATCACACTGTTCAGGTTTTCCTGCTATCCCTCATGAATATGCATGGGCTACATCTACATGCCATGGGGGTGGTGCATAGATATACAGCACAGGCATTTGTATGAGTGTCAGCATGGAACCTGACTGGTGTGTGGCCCACCAGGACTGCATTTGGGTGATTCTGCTCTAGGTACTGCCCCTGTTCATGGTGTCTGTGCTCAGTGGGGTAAAAGATAGATGTCTTACCATTGCATATGTCCCCGCCATGAAAGGTGTGTCCTTACTATCACTGTTTAGTTGTGGGAAAAATATGTGGGCAGGATTGGCAGTAGCCCCAGCTGGGCTTTGAGCCTGTGACCTTCTGTTCTTGCATGCACTGTCTGTGTGCACTGCACCACTGTGTAGCCACAGATTGGTTGGATTCCCTGGGCTGTCCATGACTGTGGATCCGGCAGGGCCTGTCTGTTGCAGTGGACTGTGCCAGCCTGCACATGGCTAGGCCTCTGTCTTCTGTGGTTAGCAGCCACTGCCCCCTGCACCACATGTACTTGTCCGCCAACATGCTGGCATGAACTTCTCTTAGAAAAAGCAGTTGACCTGATTGCAATGTGGCAGTATGGGACTGCATTTGGGGGACTTGGCTGTAGGTAATGCCCATTGTTGTGGTGTGTGTGCGGTGTTGGGTAAAATATGGGTGTTTTCCCCATGCTTATGTTCCCTGCACTACAGGGGTGTCTGCGCTATCTTTATTTAGTGGTGGGTAAAATATAGGGACTGGGCTGGCAGGTGCCCCAGCTGGGTTTTGAACCTCTGCCCTCTGGTCCTAGAGGTAATGACTCTGTCCGCTGTACCACACTTTGGCCACAGAGACAGTGCAGCCCCTGGAGGCAGTAAGCCTGGCAGGATGGAGTCACAAACCCTGCTCTACTCATTTTTACTGTGGGCATATGCACCCTGTCTGGTGACAAACGTGCACATAAACACCAGAAATGACCACGGGAAAATGGGGGAGAAAATATCACCACGCTGGGCGACAGTGGTATTAATGGGCAACCATAGCAAACACTCCGAGGAAAGCTCCAAAAACAGAAATGTTTTTCGGAAGAGTCTCCGCTCCGTAGACCCTTCCAATATTCATCTCTTTTTTCTGGAGCTTTGCTGGGTGTGTTTTGTATATTTGCCCATCACTATAACTGTTCCCCAGCTGGATTACTATTTATAATAGTTTTGTTGTGGTCATTTTCAGGTTCTATTTGCAATTTTGTTCTGTGCACATATATCACACTGCTCACGTCTTTTAGTTTTCCCCGGTGTTCCTGTACATTGCTGACGGAAATGGTTTCTCTTCCCTTTACATGCCCTCTACTGCAAGGGTTTCACTCGCGCTAATTTTTACATGGAAATTCGGGCCCGATACTGTGCGGGGAGCCTCTCCCCTCCCACTCTCCACCCATTGACTCCGTCCCTCCGCCCCTCCGGAGCCTTCCTCCGCCCTCTTTTAGCCGTTCCACGCCTCTATCGGACATTTGCGGGCCCGCACTTGTACGGGGCCCGTTAGTGTGCCGCGTACCTGTGCGGGGGTGACACGCACATGTGCGGGGCGTTTAAACGCGTTTATGCATGTTTAAATGCCGCGTTGCCGTGCGCTATTTTGCGGCGCGCAGATTTGCGGACTTTAGTAAACATGCCCCTTAGTCTTGAAAGACTACCCAAAGGGACTGCTATAGCTAGAAAATGACCTGCACTTGTAAGTATTTATTTTCTGGAATATACTCTAAATCTTGGGGGAAAAGGAAATTCTTTGGGTTAAATCTCTGAGTAGAAAGAAAAAAACTTGTTTCTAGTGACCTTTACATAGAGGCCTTCGAGTTAGGAGGCGACAGATCTGCGAAGTTGTCTTAAACAGGTGTTAAAGACAAGTGACAGATCATTGGGGCAATTTTAAAGGTCCCCTCTATCAAACTAAGGGCTGTGTGAATCATCCAGGAAATTGGTAAGAGTTTACAAGTACAGATCAGGGTACTGTGTAGCAAGTCAGCTTTTATTAAGGGGCATGTTTACTAAAGAACGCTATTTGCGCCGCGTCCCATTAGCGCGTGGTAAGGTACCTTGCCGCGCGCTAACGGGATGCAGCGCAAATAGCGTTCTTTAGTAAACATGTCCCTAAGTCTTCTTAAGCACATGGTAGGCTTAGGAAGACTAAATAAATGTTCAATTTTCCCAATAGAGAAACATGAATAGTGGAGTACCCCAGGGATCTGTGCTGGGTCCACTGCTTTTTAACATATTCACAATTGAACTGGAAATGTTTAAACTGGAAAACTGGATGTTCAAATGGCAGATGAAATTTAATGTGGACAAGTGCAAAGTTATATATCTAGGGAAGAACAATCCAAAATATGGTTACACGATGCAAGTTTACACATTAGGAACCACCACCCAGGAAAAAAAAATAGGCATCATCATGGATAACATGATGAAACCTTCCACTCAGTGTGCAGTGGCAGCCAAGAAGGCAAATACAATGCTAGGATTCATAAGGAAAGGAATGGAGAATAAAATCAAGGATAATATAATGCCTCTGTATTGTTCCAAGGTGCGACTGCACCTTGAATATTGTGTGCAATTCTGGTCACCGTATCTTAAAAAGGATATAGTAGAATTAGAAAAGATACAGAGAAGAGCCACCAAAATGGTAACGGGAATGGAAGAATAACCCTATGAGGAAAGGTTTATAAGTTTAGGGCACTTCAGCATGGAAAAGAGACTATAGAGGGGAGATATGATTGGTGTTTATAAGTTAATGAATGCAGTAGAATGAGAAAAATGTAGATTGGTTGTTTACTCTTTCAAAAAGAAGAAAGACTAGGGGACATGTGATGAAGCTACAATATAACCCATTTAAAAGTAATAAGAGAAAATATTTTTTTTTCACTCAACACATAATCAAAGTCTGGAATTTATTACCAGGGAATGTAGTAAAAGCTGTTAGTGTAGCTGGGTTTAAAAAAGGTTTTGACAAGTTCCAGGAGGAAAGGTCCATAGATCACTATTAAAGAGGACCTGGGAAATCTACTACTACCCCAGGACAAACACTGTGCCACCTATGTATCTTTTTGGGAATCTGTCAGGTACTTGTGACTTGGATTGACCATTGTTGAAAATAGGATCCTGGGCTTGATGGACCTTAGTCTGACCCAATATGGCATTTCTTATGTTCTTAAGATGCAAAGAAATGTGAGCATGAAGAAATGAACTCCAACAACAGAAGAAATGGACCAGATGCCCAAGGTGCAGAAATACCTAATGTAGCTGTGGCTTTTTCATCTCTGGCTATCACAAGATTATCAAATCCACTGAATATTATTAACAGTCACTGCAAAGAATGACGTAGGATATATGCATGGAACATTAAACATTCATCACTATTAGAACAATCGCCCTGGATTCCACCACTATTCCTTACATATCACTCAAATATTTGTGATTATTGCACTGAAAAGGCTCCCGAGGTAAAGACTGTTTACTGCCAAGCTGGGTTTGATACCTGTTTTAAGTGTCTCTTCCCCTGGTCATCTAGGCCCAACGATGATGTGATGATAGCATTCTCTGTCCTTGGGAAGAAGGGTGGGGGTGGGGAAAGGGAAGAGAGGAAGAGAGGAAGTCTACTGTTGCTCAGTAGGGTTACCTGGTGAGATCTATATCTTCCAGGTCTTCCAGAGAAACCTATAGTTTCTGGCCCCTGACCAAAGACTGCTGCTATTATAGGTAAGTTGAATTGGGAAGAGGAGAATCATCATGTAGTTGTCAATGGAGTCTCTTAATGTCTTAGTTACTACTACTACTACTACTACTACTACTACTGCTGAACATTTGTATAATTGCTACAAGATGTATGCGTACTGCAAAGACACATGAAAAAGACAGTCCCCACTCATCAGGGCTAACAATCTAGTCTAGACAGACAACACAGTAGCTGTAGACAAAGGATACATCTAGGGGGAGGAAACATAAAGGAGATTGTGTGAGTCACGATCCGAAAGCAGCAGCGAAGAGGTGAGTTTTCAGCCTGGATTTGAAAAAGGCCAGAGAAGGCGCCTGATGTACAGAATCAGGTAGTTTGTTCCAGGCTTAAGGAACAGCAAGGTGAAAGGGCCAGAATTTGAAGTTAACAATAGAACAGAAGGGCACAGGTAGAAGTGAATTGCCAGAAGAGCGGAGTTCCTGAGGAAAGGTGTAGGAAGAGATAAGAAAGGAAAGGTACTAAGGAGCTGGATAAGTGTCTTAGCAATGTGTTCAAAAAGGAATGGGATGATTTTGTTGATGTTATAGAGAAAGAAATAACAGGTTTTAGCTATCAGTTGGATGTGTGTGGAGAAGGAATCAAAGACAACCCCAAGGTTGCGAGCTGAGGAAACAGGGAGAAGTAGAGAGTTATCCACAGAGACTGAGAAAGAAGGAAGGGAAGAGAAGGGTTCAGGGGAAAAAATAAGAAGCTCAGTTTTGACTATGTTCAGTTTCAAGTGGCATTGAGACATGCAAGCAGCAATGTCAGAAAGACAGGCAGAGATTCTGGCTTGGATTGTCGGGGAAATTTCAGTTATAGAGAGGTAGATCTAGGAGTCATCAGCATAAAGATTGTATTGAAAGCTATGGGAAGAGATGAGTGCACCAAGGTTCTGGGTATATAGAGAGAAAAGGAGTGGATCCAAGACATATCCTTGTGGTACACCAATTGAGAGTGGGATAGTAGTAGAGGATCCACCATAGCAAACGAAAGAGTGATGGGAGAGATAAGAAGAGAACCAGGATAGCACAGAGCCCTTTAAATCAAGCAAGGAGGAATTCCAAAGAAAAGGGAGGAAACTAACAGGCCATTTAAAAATATTGCAGAGGAAGATGTTCCAAAAAAGACTTCTATGAAAGACTTAGGGGTTTGTTTACAAAGCCGCGGTAGCGGTTTCCGCCTGATATCGGAGCCACAGCCCCACTGAATTCAATGGGGCTGCGGCTCCGATATCGGGCGGAAACCATTACCGCAGCTTTGTAAATAAGCCCCTTAATTTTCCTAATATGATGGGATCCTTTATTGCACTGATATGGACTTAGGTCCTCCAAGAATCTAGGGAGCCATCAATTCAAACCATAAATGTTACCACATTAAATATTTGAATGTGGAGTCCCGAGGGCTTGTTGATATTAGATGTTGTTTTCAAGTCTACTAGGTCCTACCATGATGCTAATATATTAACACAAAGTCTCTGTTATGACTATAAATTGCTTAGGTTATGTGGGAAAGAGGTCAACTGAATATCAGATGTCTTCATAATGGCTAGAACTTAATGATTTAGCACATCTTTTTTTTGTATTTCAGTGTATAATCCGTACCCCCTGTTGCTATGATTGTTAACCTCCTTTTTCTACTATCTGCATGACAGAGATTTGTGTGCACTGCCTTCTTTGTATGCAAATCTCTCTCAAGCATATTCATTGTGGTTATCCTGAAAACTTGACTGGCTAGGTGTGTCCTGAGGATTGGATTGAGAACCCCTGGCTTAAGGTAACTATATAAGACCTTTGTTGGGTGTCCCAACTTTTCAGCCACTTTTTGCTAGTAATTTTGTGAAATCGTCAACTTTTAAGTCCTTTTCAGTGTGGTTGTCAGAGGTTTCAATGCATGGAAACAGTTCTGTTTATAATCATGGATAGCATTAGAGATCCGGGCTATGATGCTCTTTCGATACAACTCGATTTATTGGCATCACAAATTACAAATTGCTGTTATCTTCTTTGCAGGATATTGGGCTTTGCTCAATTGTTCTAGATTGATTTAGATCATATTTAGAAAGATGAATGCATGAAGTTTTCTGGAAATATGCTTTATCCACTTTTAGGGACTTCCAGGTGGAGTCCCATAAGGATCATTATTGTCACCCTTGTTATTTAATTTGCAACTGTTCTCACTGTCTAAGGGGCATGTTTACTAAAACCCTGATAAAGTACGGGCCCCGGTAGTGTGCGGGTGCCATATAAGGAGTGGACGTTCCCCGCTGAAGAAGAAATGCCGGAATTTACATATGCGCTAAGGTGCGCGGCGCCCTTGTGCGCCCCGCACCTTAGCGCAGCAGACAGCTGTGTGGGAGGCATATGTGTCACGCTGATAGGCAAGCAGAAGAGCAGAGCCACAGCACAATGGTTAAGGCACCTACCAATGGTGCAAGAAGCAGGGGTTCAATCCCCCACAGAGCCCAATAAAGACAGCTAGCTGAGGCATTAATTTATGAGGCAGTGAAATAATGGGCTGCATAAGGCAGCACACAAATGTTTTTGGAGGCATATTAATAATGTGCAGCATAAGGCGGCGCGCCAATGTTTTGGAGGCAGTCTAATACTGGGCGGCATAAGGCGGCGCGCTGATGAGCATAAAGCGGCGTACTAATTTTGTAGGAGGCAGCTCAATATGGAGCTGTATAAGGCGGCGCGCTGACAAACAAGCAAGAGAGCAAAGCCACAGCACAATGGTTAAGGCATATACCAAGGGTGCAGGGATAAGGGGTTTGATCCCCCACAGTGCCCAATGAACAAGGTTGGCTGAGACATTACTTTAGGAGCCAGTCTAATATGGGGCAGCATAGGGCGCCCCACTGATGGGCATTAGGTGGCAGGCTATTGATTTAGGAGGCTTTTCTAATATTGGGAGGCATAAGGCGGCGCGCAGATGTACAGGAACAGAGCCACAGCACAATGGTTAAGACACTAACCAATAGTGCAGGGATCAGGGGTTCAATCCCCACAGTGCCCAATGAACAAGGCTGGCAGAGACAATGTGTATTATGGGGAAGATTGCTTTAGGAGGCATTTTATCTTTATTTTAATTATCATTAATAGCAAACGCACTCTCAAAGCGTGTCCACATAAGGCGTCCTATAAGGCACATTTTAAAGTGCACTGTCCTCCACGGCACCCTAAAATGTCCCCTATAGGGCACCCAGGACCAGGTCCACAACACCTTCCATGGCTGAAAGAGACCATGCTGGAGGTCCAAAGCAGTGTTAATGTTTCAGATACGTAGTTTCTGCACAAACACCTTGGATATCTCTGTCTGTTTCAGTCAGGTGTAGCCCCCATGGACCCCAGGTGGGCCATGCACCAGCAGCCCCCCTCCCCTCCCCCCAAGGGTGGCAAACAGGGTCCCCCATCAATGCATCCACTCTCTACCTCCCTGCAAAGGTGGCAGTAGAGGGAACCATCAAACCCAGTCCTGCTGAGGGACATACACCCCACAGGTCAGTCAATGCAGCTCTATACATATCCATAACACAATAGCAGACAGACATTAGGCCTGGATATGGTAAGCTGCACCCCCAACACTATCTGACATTCTCCTGCAGCAAGTCCTCAGCCACTGCACCCTGCAAGCCACTCCATCAAGACACACACCAGCTGCAAACAGTCTGCTAGTTCAGACATAGTTCATGTTCCCAGTGGAAATGCATGTACCCAGAACTGGGACGTCAGCATACACAGCAAGCAGATAAATCAGTGACTGGACCCCAAAAGGAAACCCATATCTATCACATAAGAAAAATACTATATAGCACTATGGGGGTGCCTAGCCATGCTGTGGTCACTGCACAGTCAGGGTGAGAGTGATCTCTCAGCAGGACATACTGAGGTCACCCTGTCTGTGTAGGTGGTGGCCGGGCACTAAAATGTCCCAGTCAGTGCCCTATGCCCTGTGCAGATGCACCCTGGCCAGGCTACCCTGTCCGGACTATACCCATGGTACCTTGCTCCTCATTATGCACATTGGCAGCCCAATACTGGCAACATTGCTGGCAGTGTGGGCTGTGGAAGGTGTTTGCAGCCACCACACACTGGATAGGCAGACAGCCACCCCCACACCTATGCCAGCATTGTGCTACTATAGAGGAGTCCAGCAGCCATACCCACCACACCAGTCCTGGGCACAGTACTGGCATGGATATGGTACGCAATACTGTTGGGGGTCACTCCCCAGGGGGGTAAACACTGTCAGAGACCAGACCTGCAGCGCACACCACAGAGGTGGAGATCAATGAGCAAAATGTGCTTAATGTAGGCATTGATATCTGCTAGTTATCATGGGCAACGTTTGATAGCTGTGTACCATATACCCAGGTGTAGGGTGGCATTGCTAAGGTATGCAACTGCTAGTATTGGGAGATACAGGCAGGGCCCAATGTCCTGCCTCTCCATGAGGCATTGGCCAATGGGGCCTGTGGGGGTGTGTCTGGGTGTGTTTGGCCTTGTTGGCTGCTGCTTTACGGCAGAGTGTCCCAACTCCAGTCCTGGTGTTCCAAACACTGTTCGGGTTTTCATGCTGTCCCTCATGCATATGCATGAGCTACATCAGCATACCATGGGGGTGGTGCATAGATATGCAGCACAGGCATCTTTATTAGAGGCAGCATGGATCCTGAATGGTGTGGGGCCCTCCAGGACTGCATTTTGTAGACTCTGCTCTAGGTAATGTGGCTGTTTATGGTGTCTGTGTTTGGTGTGGTAAAATATAGGCATATGAACCATGCATATGTTCTCAGCAATAAAGGTTTGTCCTTACTATCATGGTTTAGTTGTAGGAAAAATATGCAGATTGGATTAGCAGTAGCCCCAGCTGGGCTTTGAACCTGTGACTTTCTGTTCCTGCACACACTGTCTGTGTGCACTGCACCACCATGTTGCCACAGATATGCTGTGTTCCCTGGGGAGTCCATGACTGTACATCCGACAGAGCCTGTCTGTTGCGGTGGACAGTGCCAGCCTGCACAGGCCTAGGCCACTGTGTGCTGTGACTTGCAGCCACTGGCCCCTCCACCACCTGTACCCTTCTGCCAACATGCAGACATGTCCTTATCTGGGCAAAAGCATATGACCTGATTGAGTTGTGGCACTCCAGGACTGACTTTGGGGGACTTGGATGTAGGTACTGCCCATTGTTATGGTTTGTGTGCGGTGTAGGGTAAAATATGGTTGTTAGAACCATGCTTATGTTATGTTCTCTGCAATACATATTTTACTGTGGGCTTATTTACCGTGTACAGAGACAAAAGTGCAAATAAGCCTCAGAAATGAGCTTGGAAAAAGGGGCAGAAACCCATGACCAAACTGGGCAACAGTGATAACACTGGGCAACAATAAAAAACACTCCCAGGACAGCTGCAATAAAATGAACTGCTTTTTGAAAGGGTCTACGGAGCGTAGACCCTTCCAAAAATCATTTCCTTTTTTTGGAGCTTTCCTGGGAGTGTTTTTTATGGTTGCCCATTTATATCAGTGTTGCCCAGCTGGATCATACTTTTTTTGGAATTTGTTGTGGTCATTTTCAATATATATTTGCTATTTTGTTCTGTGCACATGTATCACACTGCTCACGTTTTGCAGGTTTCCCCGGTTTTGCTGTACATTGCTGACGGAAATGGTTTCTCTTCCCTTTAAATCGGCTCTAACGCGAGGTTTTCACTCGCGGTAATTTTTAGGTTGTTTTTCAGCCCTGCTCCTGTGCGGGGAGCCTCTCCATGCCCACTCTCCACCCATTGACCCCGTCTCCCCGCCCCTCGGGAGCCTTCCTCCGCCCTGGCAATGCCTTTCCACGCCTCTATCGCACATCAGCGCGCCGCGCACTTTTGCGGGCGGCGCGCACGTGTGCGGCCAGAGCGCACGCATGCGGGTCACCAAAAACGCACTATTAGCGTGCGCTAAGGTACCTTAGCGCACGCTCAAGTGCGCCCCGCACAATTGCGCTGTTTAGTAAACATTCCCCTAAGTTTCTTGTTCATTGCGATCTTGAGTTCCATATTTTTGCCAGCAATAGTCAGTTGGTAGCTTTTGCAAGGATAGCAAGCAGCTATTGGGTTATTAAAGACTGAGGAATGGTGTCAGCAGTATCATTTAGGAACATGTTTACTAAGCGGGGCTAATGGTTAGCATGCATTATTTGTAACTAGGTCTTATGATATTGAATGGGACCTAGTTACAAATAGTGCATGTTAACTATTAGCCCAGCTAGGTAAGTATGCCCCTTAGTGCTTAACACGGAAAAATCACTCACAATTTGGATATCTAGAAGAGAACTGACATTACTGATGGTACGTACCTGCTTTGAAAGGCAAGCCTCTGCAGATCCATACATTGTGATATTCATTTGTTAATCTCATTTCAGGTTGTCTCAATCGGTTATGTTTGGTACATAAATTCAGACCCTTTCTATCTCATGTTAATTTGTTCTAAGTGGTCCATTTGATTGTTACCAGTTGTTTGGACTACTGTAACTCTTCATACCAGGATATTTGAAAACATAATTTTCAAAGATTACAGTTTATTCAAAATACAGCAGACAGGTTGGTTACTAGAAAAAGAAATTCAACTATGTTAGGCCAATATTAAAAATCTGCATTGGCTTTCCATAACTGCTCAAATATCCTTCAAATTGCTTTGTTATTTGCACAAGACTTTCTTTAAAAGTGAACCTCTCTGTCTTGCAACTAGCTTAACAGAGTATGCTCCTTGCTAGCCAACTTCATCCCTCG
The DNA here is from genome assembly GCA_033557465.1 of Ichthyophis bannanicus. NCBI lineage: Eukaryota > Metazoa > Chordata > Amphibia > Gymnophiona > Ichthyophiidae > Ichthyophis > Ichthyophis bannanicus. Next base: position 617,847,805 of record CM066034.1, on the reverse strand, counting down.
CAGCTGTCTCTATTTTAGCTTCCATCTTTAGACAAAATTTGATTATCATCAACTAGACGTAAACCATTCAATTATGCAGGTCCATTGCTTTGGAATGCTCTATCTCATGAACTGGAAGGGGCTAGCAACTATCTTTCCTTTAAAAAAATCTGAAAAACATTTGTCATTTTTCAGCATTTTGATTGTTAAAACTAGCTTATTTTTAGGACAGAGGTACCTGTTGCTGCTCTATTTCTGCTACTGAGATTTGAATAAAGCATGTGTATTTAAGACTAATAAGAGAAAATATTTTTTCACTCAAAGTGTTCAAACTCTGGAATTTGTTACCGGAGGATATGGTAAAGGCTGTTAGTATAGCTGGGTTTAAAAAAGGTTTGGAAAAGTTCCTGGAAGAAACATCCATAAACCATTATTAAAAAGGGACCCAGACTATCAATGTTTGACCCAATACAAGCATTGTGGAACCCGTGTCTTTTGGAGAATCTGCTAGATACATATGACCTAGATTGGACACTGTTGGAAACAGGATACTGGGCTTGACGGACCTTTGTCTGACCCAGTATTGCATATCTTATGTTCTTATGTGTGATTTTGTAATTTTTACAGTTGTATTCTTGTTCAAGTCTGAACGTTATTCAGACTTGTCGTGCTGTGAGGGCTTGTGTGCATCAGTGATGCTGAGAGCTAAACTATCAGTAGTTCAACTACTGGCAGGGTCTCCCAAGATGGACAGGTCTCAGCTGAGATGCCAGACCAAGACAAACCACCCATCTGGGCAGCAGCAGAATGGGATAGTGTTGACGGCGGAGGATCACATTTCTGTGACAACGGCAACAACACCAAACTTAAACTGCGCGGAAGAAAGGCCCGGCAATCTACTTCTGTATCTTGCCATGAAAACCCAATGGATAGTTACAACAAAATAAATTGTGCTGTAGTGCTGGAAGATGAGACCCCCAGGTTGGAAGGCACTCAACTAGCTACTGGGGAAGAGCTGAAGACTTTTCAGAGTAAAGCCAGCATTTATGATGTGGTTGGATCAAAGCCCTGGGGACGTCTGACTGCTGATGTAGCTGCGCATGAAATGAGAGTCAGAAGCTGTAAAGATGTCTTACACATTGGAACATGGAACGTACGAAGCATGAACCAAGGGAAGTTGGAGGTGGTCAAGAATGAAATGGAACGTGTACAACTTGATCTGTTGGGTGTCAGCGAACTGAAATGGACTGGCATCGGGCACTTTGCATCAGATGATCACATGGTCTACTATGCTGGAAATGAAAGACAAAGAAGAAATGGTGTTGCATTTATAATAAAGAAGAAACTTGCAAGAACTGTAATGAAATACAATGCAGTCAGCGAACGCTTAATCTCTATTCGTCTACGAGGAATGCCTATCAACACAACTATAATTCAAGTATATGCCCCAACAACAGCTGCAGAAGAGAATGAAATTGAAGAGTTCTATGAACAAGTACAAGCTGAAATTGACAGAACATGCAAACAGGATATCCTGATAGTCATGGGTGATTGGAACGCAAAGGTTGGCAACAAAGAAGAAGACAAAGTTGTTGGAAAATATGGACTTGGCAACAAAAATGAAGCTGGAGAAAGACTGATAGAATTCTGCAAGACCAACGATCTATTCATCTCGAACACCTTCTTCCAGCAACACAAGCGGCGACTGTACACATGGACTTCACCCAATGGATTGTATAAAAATCAAATTGACTACATCTGTGGAAGTCAACGATGGAAAAGTTCTATAACATCAACAAAGACAAAACCTGGAGCTGACTGTGGTACAGATCATCAACTACTAGTATGCAAACTCAAGCTAAAGCTGAAAAAGAGCAAACCACTCATGAATGCAGCAAAATATGACCTTGAGAATATACCACTGGAATTTAAAAACTGCCTGCAAAATCGATTTGTTGCTTTAGATACAAATGATAGAGTTCCAGAAGAGTTATGGAATGACATCAAGAAGATTGTGTTGGAAGAAAGCGAGAAGTCTCTACAAAAGGTAAAAAAGGAAAAACGGCCAAAATGGATGACGGAAGAAACTCTGAAAATTGCCCAGAAACGCAGAGAAGCTAAAGCCAGAGGAGAAAGAAAGACAATCACAGAACTCAACAGAGATTTCCAACGTGCAGCAAGACAGGACAAGGAAAAGTACTACAATGACGCATGCAAGGAAATAGAAGCAGAAACTATTAGAGGAAGAACAAGATCAGCTTTCCTAAAGCTAAGAGAGTTAAAGAAAAAGTTCCAGCCTCAAATTGGAATGTTACAAGATGCTCAAGGTTCTATGTTGAATGATGCTGAGAAGATCAAGAAAAGATGGAAGGAATATACAGAGTTTTTATATGATAAAGATCAAGTGGACCAACAGCCGTTTCAACCTGTACCTTATGATCTGGAACCATTGGTGATGAAAGAAGAAGTTGAAGCAGCATTGAAAGCCTTATCAAAGAACAAAGCACCAGGCATTGATTGCATTCCCATAGAAGTATTACAGCAATCTGATGCAGCTGTTACCATACTTACAAGGCTCTGCCAAGAAATATGGAAGACAGCATCATGGCCAACTGACTGGAAAAGATCTGTGTTTATACCAATCCTAAAGAAAGGTGATCCAACTGACTGTGGAAATTATCGCACAATCGCTCTGATCCCACATGCCAGCAAGATTCTACTGAAGATTATTCAAAAGAGACTACAATCATACCTGGAACAAGAACTACCTGAAGTGCAAGCAGGGTTCAGAAAAGGGCGAGGAATGAGAGACATCATTGCGGATGTGAGATGGATCCTTGAAAAGACTAAAGAATACCAAAAGGATATCTATTTGTGCTTTATCGACTATAGCAAAGCTTTTGACTGTGTAAACCATGAGAAACTCTGGGCCACATTAAGAAGCATGGGTATACCAGAACACCTGATCGTTCTCTTGCACAATCTGTACATTGATCAAGAAGCAACAGTTCGAACAGAACAAGGAGAAACAGAATGGTTTAAAATAAGCAAAGGTGTAAGACAAGGCTGCATACTTTCCCCCTACCTGTTTAATTTATATGCAGAACAAATCATCAGAGAAGCAGGATTGTATGAAGACAACAGAGGTGTGAAGATTGGTGGAAGACTCATCAACAACCTTCGCTATGCTGATGATACCACATTACTGGCGGAAAGTGAAGATGATCTGAAACATTTGCTTCTCACAATCAAAGAACATAGTCTCAAAATGGGCCTGCACCTTAATGTAAAGAAGACAAAGATCATGACAACTGGCATAATCAACAGGTTCATCGTCGAAGGAGAAGAAATTGAAATTGTGAATAACTTTAACCTACTTGGATCAACTATCAATAAAGAAGCAACAAGCAGTCAAGAAATCAGACGACGCATTGCTCTTGGCAGAATGGCTATGAAAGACCTAGATAAGATTCTCAAGAGCAGAGATGTCTCTCTCCATACAAAAATTCGACTTGTTCAAGCCATGGTATTTTCAATAACATCATATGGATGTGAAAGCTGGACAGTGAAAAAGATAGACAGGAAGAAAATTGATGCCTTTGAATTATGGTGCTGGCGGCGAATATTGTGTATACCATGGACTGCCCGAAGAACAAACCAGTCTGTACTAGAGGAGATCAAACCTAAGCTTTCTTTAGAAGCTCAGATGACAAGACTTCGACTTTCATACTTTGGACACATCATGCGGAGAGAGAGATCATTAGAGAAAGACATCATGCTTGGCAAGATAGAAGGTCAACGCAAAAGAGGAAGGCCAGCAATGAGATGGATCGATACAATAACAGCAGCTACGGGTACCAGTCTGTCAACAATAAGCCGCCTGACTGAAGACCGAACACAATTTAGGATAGCTATCCAGAGGGTCGCCATGAGTCGACTCCGACTCGACGGCACTTAACAACAACAACATTCTTGTATGGAGATTATTTTATTTTTTTATTGTAAATCTCTTTAATGCTTTTGTGGGAAGTGGTATATTAAGTTAATCAATCGATCAATCAATCAATCTATCAATTTTAAGTGTTTCTAATTTGTCTGAGTTAGAAGACAGTTGCAATTGAATTATTTGAAATAAGAAATTATACATTTTGCCATATGACCTCCCAGAGCTACATCTGCATGGATAAGAGCTCTAAATCAATTAAGGGAAAGTTGAGATGCAGATATGAAGAAGGGAGGGCTTTTCTTGTTTGGATGTAGATGCATGTGCGTCTTATGTATCTGCATTCCATCATGCTGTGAACATGCTATGGGGATTACTGCTATTCAATTCTAGGTATGGCTGACATCAGCAGAGTTATTTGCAAGTCCAAGAAAGGGATAATGAACCTCCTGGTTTTTGTAATGAAGCTGCTAGTGTAGTACATTCTAGAGATCAGGGGCAGGCCTAAAGCACCACATAAATGAGATTTATTCAGGGTTTCACAGCTGTGCATAGCCTCTTAGCAGTCTTTTTCAAACTCAGTATATGATTACACGCATTTGCCTCAGCCAAATAATTTTAACTGAATTATTTCTAAGTCCTCTGTACTGGCGGGTTTATCTGAATGAGACTAAATTAAGTTTATTCTTGAACCAACTGCACTGGCATTGGTAACTCCTGGGGCCAAGCTGATCATAACATACTAATATGTAAGGAAATTATGAAGGCTTGCAAGCAAACATATAAAAATAAGACAATTATTTTGCATTTTAAGCTCCTTATACAAGTTGATCACTCAATTGAAATAGAAAAAATAAAATGATACATGCCTTGATGCTGTACAACTGTGTTGCGCTTTTTTTAAAGCTATCCTTTCTTTGTGCTTCTGTATGTAGCTCTAAAGTCCAAGAAAGAAATATTTCTAGTCATGCTGCGAAACAGGTAAAAGGCAACTGTCGAGAGTACATTATTTTCTAGTTGGATGTAAAGAAGATAGAATTTAAAAAAAAAGTAAAAAATAAAAAATAAAATTCATCATGATTAGATTTTGGACAGTCTAATCTAATCTAATACATACTTATATACTGCAACACTCCCAGACAAAGTGGTTCAGTGTGGTTAACAAATGTAAAGTTCATAAGAAACATAAATTTATTAGTTATTGAACAATCAGGATTTTAAAGCTTTGTGAAAGTGCAGGAAGGATCAAATACATTCAATATTTTTTGGTAGCTGTGACCATAATTCCGCTGCCATATATTGAATTGTCTATTTAAATCTAGATTTTATTCTGATGCCTTTGCATGAAGGAAACAAGATAACACTGGATACCTGTGTTTGGAATTAGTTGCTAAATTTGGAAGCAAAAGTGAGGAGAGATATTTGGGCACATAGTCATTGAAAAATGTATATAGAATATTGTAAAATTTAAATTTAGCTGGTTCAAGGCCCTACGTCAATGCAATTCTCGAAACAATGAAGTCACCGTAAATAAGACAAGCTGTAGTATTTTGATGGGTGAAGGAGTAGCCTAGTGGTTAGAGCAACAGCCTAGCACCCAAGCACTTTACCCTCCACTGTCACTTTACCCTCCTCTGCCTTGAAAGAAAAGGCCTGACAATCTACTTCTAGTCATACCTTGCCAAGAAAACCCAGGGGCTGCTGGGTCGCCAGGAGTCAGCATTGACTTGACCGCACTTTAAAACATTTTGACAGACACTTCATCTGTTTCTGCAAACAGCTCAGAAACAGAACATTTTTGGTTGGTTGTTATACTGATTAAAATCTAAAAAAAAAAAAAAAGAAACAGAAAATTGCCTTAGTCCAAATAGGCAAGAATGGTACTTTGAACTAAGAGCCGAAAGTGATCTACTGAAAAAAAAGATTTGATTCTACGTAATTGACCTAACTTGAAAAAGGATCTTGCTACAACAGGACTGATACTGTTTAACCTCAAATGATAAATTTTCATCCCATAAAATGTCAGGAACAGGGAGCATTATGTTGGTGACTAAATTTAAATGTTTGAATGCCTCAGCTAAATAATTCAAAAATGGTTTAGCATTATTAAAGCCCAAAGTCTTTGTTTTAGATTTTTTAACTGTAATCACAAAGTTCTCACCCATCTCTAATGACCAATCCTGACCAAAAAAGAAACATACCTGAATCTATGGGGTATGTCTACTAAATTGCATTAAGGATACTTTCTATAAGGTACCTTTAATGCGTAAAAACAGCCAAGGCCCCCTGTGGCAGTAATGGCAAGGATGGGGAGAAGACATTTCTTCATAAAGGGTGCTAGTGACTGGTTAGCATGCAATATGATGACAGCATATGTTATGAGGGCCCAGAGGTTGGGTTAATGCGTGGAAAGGATGGTCATTGCAATGAGGGATAAGGGAGCCTATCTGGAAGTCAGAACTGAGGTGCTGCATGGGAGCAAAGGAAATAGGTGATAGACATGCCATATCCATATGTGGCATACGTGTTAAAACTAGAAGCCCCAAAGTTCATCAATTGATGCAAATGCATCTTCGAAGTTGAATATTAGCGCCACTGCTAGAACCATGTCAGTCATATTCCATGACTTTGCTAGCAAGGTCAAGATTTTCAAATATGTGCATTGAAAATTAATGACAGAAGCACCACCTAGCGGGAAAATGAATTTATACCTAGGGGTATGTTTACTAAACCCCGTTGCTGTGCGGGTCCCCGTTAGTGTGCGTGTGCCATATAAGGAGTGGGCGGGTCAGGCAGAAAAAGATGAAAAAAAATGACCGTACGTGTGCGCGTCGCGCACCTGTGCGGGGGCTCACATTAGCGCGTGGGAAGGCTAAGTGGGACGCTGCTGGGCCCATAGAGGAGCAGAGCCGTAGCACAATGGTGAAGACACTAACCAATGGTACAGGGTCCACGGGTTCAATCCCCCAGTGTGCGCAATGAGAAAGGCTGCCTGAGGCACCACCCTTGATGGGTAAATGTGGTTTATGAGGCAAATTCAACTTTGGAGGGCATAAGGTGGTGCACTGTTAATTGTGAGCATCATTCTGCGGCACACTGTTGATCTTGTCCGTTTCTGGCACCACACTGTTAATTATGGGCGGCACAGTGTTAATTATGGGCAGCTTGGGCGGCATAAGGCGGCGCACTGATATCTCCGCACAGGAACAGAGACACAGCACAATTGTTAAAACACTGACCAATGGTGTGGGGTTCAGGGGCTCAATCCCACACAGTACCCAGTGAAGACAGCTGGCTGAGGCAGTATGTATTATAGTGGGGAGTGCTGTATGAGTCTTTTTAATTTTATTTTGTTGCCACTACTAGAAAATGCACTCTCACAGCGTGTTAACATACGGCGGCCCATGGGCCACATGTTACAGTGCACTATCCGCCACGGCACCCTAGAATGTCCCCTATAGGGCACCATATATGTTGCGACACAGGATAATGTACAGTGCGCCCTATTTTGATGGCAACCATAAGGTGTCCTATAAGGCGCCCTATTAAGCACCCTCAGAGGCACCTTATGGGTACAGTACACCGAGGGTGTTTTTTCTTCCATAAAAATATGTACATTAGAAAATGGGTGATGCTCTGGACAACCCAATCACATAACCCAGCTGTGGGTTTGAACCCATGACCTCTGGTTGCACATGCAGTGATGTAAACATTGGGCTACAGCTCTGTAGCTGTATGCAAGCCCCTGGCTGGCTGCAGAGAGCCTGCATGTCACCTCACAGACAGTCTGCTGTTGTGAACAGGATAGGGTTAGGCCACCCCTACCCATGATGCACTGCACATGCAAATCACCTGTCCACAGATGCACACAAGATGGGGTATGCAACCCAACAGCTCCCGGCCTGGTATGGGGATGTGGCCGTGTGCACCCACACATCACCTCTGCCTGGTAGGGTGTACTGAGTGGGTGTTGTACTGGCACAGAGTACCTACACACCGTCACATTGTGCGGGTACTGTGCTCACCCTGAGGGTGCGATGGGGCACCCAGGACTAGGTCCACACCACCCTCCATGGTGGAATGAGGCCATGCCAGAGCTCCAAAGCAATCTTACTCTGTGAGATAGGTTGTTTCTGCAGAAGCACGTTGGATATCTCTGTCAGTCTGAGTCAGGGGAACCCCTCATGGACACCTACATGGACTATATACCACCATTTTTCCCCTTCACCCCCAGTTTGAATGACAGGGTCTGCTATCAACATGCTACCTCCCTGCAGTGGAGTGGACCATCAACCCCAGTCCTGCTGGGCAAGGGACACTCTACAGGGCAGTCCCACCAGCTCTGAACACATATATCCCTGACACAATATCTGACAGACATTAGGCCTGGATATGCTAATTTATGCAAACACACCTTTGATATCTCTTACCATCTGAGTCAAGGGAACCCCTCATGGACACCTAGGTGGGCTATGTACCACCATTTCTCCCCCTCCAGATTGGAAAACAAGGTCTCCTATCAACATGCTACCTCCCTGTAATGGTGGCAGTGGAGTGGACCATCAACCCCAGTCCTGCTAGTGATGAGACAACCTACAGGGCAGTCACTGCAGCTCTATACACATCCATTACACAATATCTGACAGACATTGGGCCTGGATATGCTAAGTTGCACCCCACCACTATCTGATAATCTCCTGCAGCAAGCCATCAGCTGCTGCACTCTGCAAGGCACTCCATCAGGATACAGACCAGCTGAACACAGTCTGCTAGTTAGTCCTGTTGGAAATGCATGCACCCAGAACTGGGATGACAGTGCACACCAGCAGATAAGTCAGTGACTGGGCCCCAAAACAAGACCCATCTATATATCACATGACAGACATACTATGTAGCACTATGGGGGTGCCTAGCCATGCTGTCATCACTGCACAGTCAGGGTGGAGTGCAACCCCAGCAGCACATAGAGAGGCCACTCTGTATGTGTAGGTGGTGGCCAGCCACTACAATGTCCCAGCCAGTGCCCTCTGCCCTGTGCAGATGCATCCTGGCCAGCCCACCCTGTCTGAGCTATACCCATGGTACCTTGCTGCTCATTATGCACATTGGCATGACAATACTGGCAACAGTGCTGGTAGTGTGGGCTGTGGAAGGTGTTTGCAGCTAACACACACTTTATAGTCAGACACACACTCCCACACATATGCCAGCATTGTGCTACTATGGAGGCGTTTGTCAGCATTGGCCACCACACCAGTCCTGCGCACAGTACAGGCATGGATATGGTACACAATACTGTTGGGAGTCACTCCCCAGGGTGGTAAACACTGTCAGGGCCCAGACCTGAGGCACCCACTGCAGACAACATGAAGATTGTCATGAGGGAGCTCAAAGAGCAGACTGTGCGTAACGTAGGGATATCTATCTGCCAGTACTCATAGCATGCATTTGAGAGCTGTGTACCGTATCCCCAGGTGTAGGGTGACATTGCTACAGTATGCACATGCTAGTATTGGGAGCTGCACGCAGGGCCCAATGTCGTGCCTCTCCAGGGTGAATTGACCAATGGGGCCTGTGGGTATGGGTGTGGGTGTGTCTGCCCCTGTTGGCTGTTGCTTTATGGCAGAGTTTCCCAAATCAAGTCCAGGGTTGAAAGACACTGTTCGGGTTTCCCTGCTGTCACTCATGAATATGCATGAGCTACATCTACATGCCATGGGGGTGGTGCAGAGAGATACAGCACAGGCATTTGTGTGAGTGGCAGCATTGAAGCTTAATGGTGTGTCGTCCTCCAGGACTGCATTTGTGGGACTCTGCTCTAGGTAATACCCCTGGACATGGTATCTGTGCTCAGTGGGGTGAGAAATAGGCGTGTGACCAATGCGTATATCACCAGCAATAAAGGATTGTCTGTACTCTCACGGTTTAGTTGTGGGGAAAATAGAAGGACAGGATTGGCAGGGCTTTGAACCTGTGACCTTCTGTTCTTGCACACACTGTCTGTGTGCAGTGCACCACTGTGTTGCCACAGATGTGCTGGATTCCCTGGGACGTCCATGACTGTACATCCAACAGGGCCTATCTGTTTTAGTGGACGGTGCCAGCCTGCACATGGCTAGGCCACTGTCCTCTGTGGATAGCAGGCACTTCCCCCTCCACCACCTGTACCCTTCCACCAACATGCTGGCATGTGCTTATCTTGGGAAAGCAGATGACATGATTGGGTTGTGGCACTCCGGGACTGCATTTGGGGGACTGGGCTGTAGGTAATGCACATTGTTATGGTGTTTGTGCGGTGTAGGGCAATATATGGGTGTTTGCACCATGCTTATGTTCCCTGCAATACAGGGGTGTCTGTGCTATCTTTGTTTAGTGGTGGATAAAATATGGGAATGGGCTGGCAGGACCCCCAGCTGGGATTTGATCCTCTGGCTTATGGTTCTAGAGGTACTGGCTCTGTCCGCTGCACCACACTGTGGCCACAGAGACAGTGCAGTCCCTGGGGATAGTTAGCCTTGCAGGATGGAGTTGCACAACCTGCTCTTCACATTTTTACTGTGCGCTCATTCACCCTGTCTGGTGACAAACGTTCAAATTAACCCCGGAAATGACCACGTGAACAGGGGGTTGGAATATAACCGAACTGGGCAACAGGGATATTGATAAGCAACCATATGACACCACTCCCAGGGAAACTCCATAAACAGGAGATGTGTTTTTGGATAGGTCTCCACTCCTTGGACACTTCCAATATTAATTTATTTTTTTTTTAGCTTTCCTGGGTGTGTTTGTTTGTTTTGCTCTTTACTATAGCTGTTCCCCAGCTGACTTACTATTTTAAATATTTTTGTGGTGGTCCTTTTCTATTTTTAATTTCACTTTTGTGCTGTGCACATATATCACACTGCTGACGTTTTTTAGGTTTCCCCGGTTTTCCTGTACATTGCTGACGGAAATGGTTTCTCTTCCCTTTAAATGCCCTCTACCGCGAGTGTTTCACTCGCGCTATTTTTTTCATGGAAATTCGAGCCCGATACTGTGCGGGGAGCCTCTCCCCTCCCACTCTCCACCCATTGACCCCGTCCCTCCGCCCCTCCGGTGCCTTCCTCCGCCCTCCTTTGACCGTTCCACGCCTCTATCGGAAATTTGCGGGCCCGCACTTGTACGGGGCCCGTTAGTGTGCCGCGCACCTTTGCGGGGGTGACACGCACATGTGCGGGGCGTTTAAACGTGTTTATTCGCGTTTCAGTGGCGCGTTTCCGTGCGCTATTTTGCGGCGCTCACATTTGCGGATTTTAGTAAACATCCCCCCTAGAAGCCCTAAAGTACGTCAATTGACAAACTCAATTTTCTTGGATGCGTCAATTGACGTACTTTGGGGCTTCTAGGTATAAATTCATGTTCCCACTAGGTGGTGCATCTCAATCACTGTTTACAGTTTTACTCCGACATTACAAACAATAAACACATGATGACATCATGTAATGACATCACATACTGTACGTATTTAACAAATAAGTAACTTCACATTAATTCACATCTTCATTTCATGCTAAACGCTGTTGTCGTGATAATGTGTCAATTGACACACTTTGGGGTTTCTAGGTAAAATTCCTTTTAGGGCTTCTAGTGTTAAGACTATGGGGTATGTTTACTAAACCGCGCAATTGTGCGGGGCACACTTGAGCGTGCACTAAGGTACCTTAGCGCATGGTAATAGTGCTTTTTTGTGCCCCGCACACGTGTGCACTGCACTAACGGGCCCGCACAAGTGCGCGGCGCGCTGATGTGCGATAGAGGCGTGGAAAGGCATTCTGAGGGCGGAGGAAGGCTCCCGAGGGGCGGAGGGACGGGGTCAATGGGTGGAGAGTGGGAGGGGAGAGGCTCCCCGCACAGGAGCGGGAATGAAATTCAACTAAAAAAATACTGCGAGTGAAAGCCTTGCGTTAGAGTCGATTTAAAGGGAAGAGAAACCATTTCTGTCAGCAATGTACAGCAAAACCAGGGAAACCTACAAACGTGAGCAGTGTGATACATGTGCACAGAACAAAATAGCAAATAAAAATAGAAAATGACCACACCAAAATTCTAACAAATGATAATCCAGCTGGGCAACAGTGATATCAATGGGCAACAATAAAAAAACACTCCCAGGAAAGCTCCAAAAAAAGGAAATGATTTTTGGAAGGGTCTATGCTCCGTAGACCCTTTCAAAAAGCTCTTTTTTTTTGGAGCTTTCCTGGGAGTGTTTTTTACTGTTGCCCATTGATATCACTTTTGCCCAGTTTAGTTATGTTTTATTTCCACTTTTTCGAGGCCATTTCTAATGTTTATTTGCCCTTTTGTCTCCAAAGAAGGTGAATGAGCCCACAGTGAAATTGTGCAGAGCAGGGTTTCTGATTTCTTTGGCCAGGTTTCCTATCTCCAAGGACTGCACTATTTCTGTGGCCACAGTGTGGTGCAGTGAACACAGACAGTGTGTTCAGGAGCCAAAGGTCAGCAGCTCAAGTCCCAGCTGGGGCCCCTGCAACCTCAATCCCCATATTTTACCCACCACTAAACCGTGATAGTAACGACCAACCTTTTTTGCAGAGAACATAAGCATGGTCCAAACACCTGTATTTTACCCTACAGAGCACAGACACCAGAAACATGCACATTACCTAGACCACAGTCCCCTAAATGCAGTCCTGGAGGGCCACATATCATTCAGCTGTGATGCTGTCTCCAATATAAGGCCATGTCAGCATGGTGGTAGAGGGGTACCATTGGTGGAGGGGGCAGCGGCTGCTGCCCACAGCAGACGGTGGCCTAGCCCCCTTAACGTGGGTGCAGTGCACTCCAACAGACAGGCCCTGTCTGACAAACAGCCATGGACTCCCCAGGGAATGCACTGTCGTTGTGCTAAGACGGTGGTGCAGGGGACATAGCCAGTGACTTTAGGACCAGAAAGTCACAGGTTCAAATCCCAGCTGGGACTCCTGCCAACCCAGTCCCTTTGTTTTATCTATGCAGAAAACATGGTAGTAAAGAATGAATCTTTATTGCTGAAAACATAAGCATGGGTCAAACACCTATATTTTTTACCCCACACAGCACAAACATCATAGAACTGTGCATTACCAAGAGCAGAGTCTCCCAAATGCAGTCCTGGAGGGCCAAACACCATTCAGGTTCCATGCTGCCTCTAATAAAGATGCCTGTGCTGCATATCTATGCACCGCCCCCATGGTATGCAGATGTAGCTCATGCATATTCATGAGGGACAGCATTAAAACCCGAACAGTGTTTGGCACACCAGGACTGGAGTTGGGAACCTCTGCCGTAAAGCAGCAGCCAACAAGGGCAGACACACCCACACCCACAGGCCCCATTAGCCAATGCCTCTTGGAGAGGCAGGACATTGGGCCCTGCGTGCATCCCCCAATACTAGCACTTGCATACCTTAGCAATGCCACCCTACACCTGGGTATACGGTACACAGCTATCAAACATTTTTTATGATTACTGCCAGATAGCGATTTCTACGTTAAGCACAGTTTGCTGTTTGAGCTCCATCATAACAATCTTTCATATGTCTGTGGTGTGTGCTTCAGGTCTGGTCTCTGACAGTGTTTACCACCCTGGGGAGTGCCCCCCAACAGTATTGCGTACCATATCCATGCCTGTACTGTGCCCAGGACTAGTGTGGTGGCCAGGGCTGATAGACTCCTCTATAGTAGCACAATGCTGGCATAGGTGTCGGAGTGTGTGTCTGTCTATACCAGTGTTTCCCAACCCAGTCCTACGGGGCACACCGGCCAGTCAGGTTTTCGGGATATCCCTAATGACTATGCATGAGATATATATGCATTAGAGATATCCTGCCAACCTGACTGGTTTGTGGCCCTCCAGGGCTGGATTTGGAGACCCCTGCCTTACACCTCTGTCATTTAAGATTGTGAGTGGGCAAGGTGCAGATGTCCTAGACATCGAAAGGGTATATAGAATGTGACACATTCCTCCTCGATTCTCACCACCACCAAAATATTGTCTATTAGACAACTTTTTGGTGGTGGTGAGAATCGAGGAGGAATGTGTCACATTCTATATACCCTTTCGATGTCTAGGACATCTGCACCTTGCGCACTCACAATCTTAAATGACAGAGGTGTAAGGCAGGGGTCTCCAAATCCAGCCCTGGAGGGCCACAAACCAGTCAGGTTGGCAGGATATCTCTAATGCATATATATCTCATGCATAGTCATTAGGGATATCCCGAAAACCTGACTGGCCGGTGTGCCCCGTAGGACTGGGTTGGGAAACACTGGTCTATACAGTGTGTGGTGGCTGCAAACACTTTCCACAGCCCACACTGCCAGCACTGTTGCCAGTATTGGCCTGCCAATGTGCATAATGAGGAGCAAGGTACCATGGGTATAGCCCAGACAGGGTGGCCTGGCCAGGGTGCATCTGCACAGGGCATAGGGCACTGACTGGGACATTTTAGTGCCTGGCCACCACCTACACAGACAGGGTGACCTCAGTATGTCCTGCTGGGAGATCACTCTCACCCTGACTGTGCAGTGACCACAGCATGGCTAGGCACCCCCATAGTGCTATATAGCAATTTTGTCATGTGATATTTATGGGTTTCCTTTTGTGGGCCAGTCACTGAATTATCTGCTTGTTGTGTGTGCTGCCATCCTAGTTCTGGGTGCATGCATTTCCACCAGGAACATGCACTATGGACTAACTATCAGACTGCTTGCAGCTGGTATGTGTCTTGATAGAGTGCCTTGCAGGGTGCAGTGGCTGAAGGCTTGCTGCAGGAGAATATCAGATAGTGGTGGGGTGCAGCTTAGCATATACAGGCCTAATGCCTGTCTGCTATAGTGTTATGGATATGTACAGAGCTGCATTGACTTCCCTGAAGGGTGTCTTTTCCACTGCAGGACTGGGGTTGAAGATCCCCTCTACTGCCACCATTGCAGGGAGGTAGAATGTGGATCTGTTGATGGAAGACCCTGTTTGCCACTCTCAGCCCTGGAGGAGGAGGGTGGTGGTGCATGATCTGCTAGAGATCCATGGGCGCTACAACTGATTGAGACAGACAGATATATCCAAGGTGTTTCTGCAGAAACCTCCTATCTCATACATTAACACTGCTTTGTACCTCCAGCATGGCCTATTTCTGCTTTGGTAGGTGCTGTGGACCTGGTGCTGGGCGCCTCACCGCACCCTCAGGGTGAGCACAGTACCCGCACAATGTGACGGTGTGTAGCTACTATGTGCCAGTAAAACACACGGTCAGTACCCCCTACTAGGCCGAGGTGCTGTGTGGGTGGACATGGTCAGTTCTCCCTACCAGGCCGAGGTGCTGTGTGGGTGCATACCCCATCTTGTGTTTATCTGTGGACAGCTGATTTGCATGTGCAGTGCATCATGGGTATGGTTGTGCTAACCCTATCCTGGTGACCACAGCAGACTGTCTGTGTGGTGACATGCACTCCCTCAGCTGCCAGCCAGGGGCTTGCTAATAGCTGTAGCCCAATAGTTACTTCACTGCCTGTAAAGCCAGAAGTCTTGGGTTCAAACCCGCAGTGGGGTTATTTGATAGGGCTGCCCAAAGCATTATCTCTTTTTAATGTACATTTTTGCTGCCAGCAAAAACACCCTCAGCGTACTGTACTGTACCATAAGGTGCCTCTGAGGGCGCTTTATAGGGTGCCCTATAGGGCACCTTATGGTTCCCGTCCATGTAAGGTGCACTATACATTATCCTGTGATGCAACTTATAGGGTGCCCTGTAGGGGACATTTTAGGGTGCCGTGGCAGACAGTGCACTTTACAATGTGTCCTATGGAGTACCTTATAGGGTGCCTTATACGGCACTTTCAATTATTGCACGTGAGGGCGTGTTTGCTGGCAGCAATTAATAAAATAAAAATAAAGTGCTGCAAGAAACAAAACATACATTGCAAAGCTGATGCCTCAGCCAGCCTTACGTATTAGGCACACTGGGGAGCAAACTCATGACCCCTGTATTTGCAGTTAGTGCCTTAACCATTGTGCTCCACTGCTGCTCCTCCTTGCATGTCAGTGCACCTACTTATGCTTTTCATTCCTTAAACTGCACAGTGCTGCCATCAAAAACAGTACTCTGACCTTGCGGTACCTCATACGGCACCCTATAAATGCCCTATAAGCAACATTCTAGGGTGCCTTGGCGGACAGTGCACTTTAAAATGTGCCTTATGGGGCGCCTTATTTTAACACGCTTTGAGAGTGCGTTTGCTAGTAGTGATAATTAAAATAAAAATAAAATGCCTCCTAAAGCAATCTTCCCCATAATGGGTAATGCCTCAGCCAGCCTTGTACATTGGGCACTGTGGGGGCTTGAACCCCTGACCCCAGCACCATTGGTCAGTGTCTTAACCATTGTGCTGTGGTTTTGTTCCTGTGCTTGCACATCAGCGTGCCGCCTTATGCAGCCCAATATTAAAATGCATCCTAAAGCAATAGCACACTGCCTTATGCCCATCAGCGTGCCCCCTTATGTGGGCTAATATTAAACTGGCTCCTAAAGTAATGCCTCAGCCAGCTGTTTTCATTGGGCACTGTGGGGGATTGAACTTCTGACCCCTGCACCATTGGTAAGTGTCTTAACCATTGTGCTGTGGCTCTGCTCTTTTGCTTGCACATCAGCGCGCCACTTATGCCTCCCATGCAGCTTTCTCATGCGTTAATGTGCGGGGCGCACATGGGCGCCGCGCACCTTAGCGCATATTTAAATCCCGGTTTTGCTTTTTCAGAAAGAAACGCCCACTCCTTATATGGCACCCGCACACTAGCGCGGCCCGCACATTACCGGGGTTTTAGTAAACATACCCCTAAGAATAAAAAAAGTAGCATGAATTCTATGGTATTTAAAAATATGACTACAAATTAATTTCAAATATTATTTGCTAGAAAGATGGCCATTTTCATATTGTATTTTTGATCTTCTCTTTGTTAGGGATCGTTAGTCTACTAAACAGAAGTGCTACAATTGCAAATTTTCAGTTTAGTCATGGCTTACTGGAGAATGCACATACACAGGCTTAATTTGACATCAAAGTGATGCATGTCTTAGAGTCTGATGAACTATATTTTCCCTATAGACATAGGGCTCAATATTGAGTTAGGATGGCTACACATGAGTACAGTGGCTAACTGTCGCCGCTATCCTCTAACCCCGGATATTCAATGCCAGGGTCATATGCGGCCCCAGCATTGAATATCCAAAGTCGCTGCACATGTCTGGAAGCCACAGATGCCAATCAGCCTGTCTTTTACCTATAGAAACTGACCAAGTAGTGGCACAATAGCACCGCTACCCGGTTAGCCTCTGTCACTGCCCATGACATTTCCCAGAATGCCCACGACATGCCCCGATGCTAAGTGGGGCATGCAGAGGAGAAGATCTGGGATATTCAGTGGCATTTACATGGTTTACAAGGCTGTAAACTGTGTACATGCCTTTCAAATACTGGCCCATAGGGGCCGAAATTCAGCAGCAGCAGCAGCAGCTAGCACGATTACAGCAGCTAGGCATCGCCGCCGAACACTAAACATGCATATTCAATGTTGGGGTGATATCCAGTCACCGACACTGAATATCCGGGTCAGCCACCGAAGCAGGAAGCTAACCGGGCAGTGGTGATATTCAGTCACTGCTTGGCTAGATTCAGCAGTGAAAGTTAGGACAGTGGTTAAATATTGCTGCTGACCGGTTATCCCTGAGTACCACTCCATGATGCCCAGTTGCTAACTGGACATTGGGCAGCCAAGTGATAGTACGCTTAGTGCCATTTACACAGTTTGCAGGACCCATAGAATAGGAGAACAGCCTGAATGAATCAGGTTCTTAGTTTTCAGACCAAGTTAACTCGTGCTTTTAAGTATAGGACTACTATAAAGAGTCATGGGATAGGAGGCAGTGTACTATTGTGGATCAGGAACTGGTTAAAAGATAGAAAGCAGAGGGTAGGGCTAAATGGCCAATTTTCCCAATGGAGAAAGGTGAATAGTGGTGCACCCCAGGGATCTGTGCTGGGTCCGCTGCTTTTTGACATATTCATTAATGACCTGGAAAGTGGAATAACGAGTGAGGTTATCAAATTTGCAGATGACACAAAACTATTTAAAGTTGTTAAAACCCAAGAGGATTGTGGAAAATTGCAAGAGGATCTTGATAAATTGGAAGACTGGGCATCAAAATGGCAGATGAAATTTAATGTGGACAAGTGCAAGGTTATGCACCTAGGGAAGAACAACCCAAACTATGGTTACACGATGCAAGGTTCCACATTAGGAACCACCACCCAGGAAAAAGATTTAGGCGTCATTGTAGATACCATGTTAAAACCCTCGGCCCAGTGTGCAGTGGCGGCCAAGAGAGCAAATAGAATGCTAGGTATGATAAGTAAAGGAATGGAAAATAAAACAAAAGATATTATAATGCCTCTGTATCGTTCCATGGTGAGACCGCACCTTGAATATTGTGTGCAATTCTGGTCGCCATATCTTAAAAAGGATATAGCGATTTTAGAAAAGGTTCAGAGAAGAGCCACCAAAATGGTAAAGGGGATGGAAGGATACTCCTATGAAGAAAGGCTAAAAGGGTTAGGGCTCTTTAACCTGGAAAAGAGACGGCTGAGGGGAGATATGATAGAAGTCTATAAATTAATGAACGGAGTGGAATGGGTAAACATAGATCGATTGTTTACTGTATCAGAATATAGAAAGACTAGGGGACATGCAATGAAGCTACAGGGTAAACTATTTAAGACTAATAAAATAAAATATTTTTTCACTCAACGTGTAATCAAACTCTGGAATTTGTTACCGGAGGATGTAGTAAAGGCTGTTAGTGTAGCTGGGTTTAAAAAAGGTTTGGACAAGTTCCTGGAGGAAAGGTCCATAAACCATTATTAAGAAGGGACCCAGGATATCAATGCTTGAACCAATACAAGCATTGTGGAACCTGTGTCCCTTGGGGAAACTGTTAGGTACATATGACCTAGATTGACCACTGTTGGAAACAGAATACTGGGCTTGATGGACCTTGGTCTGACCCAGTATGGCATATCTTATGTTCTATGTTCTTATATTACTACACACAACTTGCTTACAGCTTGAAAATGTTTTGAAAAGCAATTACATACTTTGCATCTGCACAGTAAATTATTAGAGCTGCCTACAGTATTTCTGCAATATGTTTAACATTTTGGAAATGATTCCATTATATAGTATGTCTAGAATAAATGTGCCACAGTGTTGACAATATAAGTATAATATTTTTTTCAACTAAGGAAATATTTTATGTGACAGGATGGCAAAGGATTGTCCACCTCATTAAACATCTGCTCTTCTGCAGAATGTAGCACTCGATATTCGAAAGGCATTTACATGGTTTACAGCGCAGAAACCATGTCAATGCCTTACATGGGGATATTCAACAGCACCTATATATGGTTAGTGCTGTTGAATATCTCCTTCTAAGTTTCCTATATACCCAGATGCTATCTGGTTAGCATAGAGGCATGCTGGGAGGGTTCCAGGGCAGAGTGGAGGTGGAGACTGTCGCTAACCATGCAGCAGCGATGTTGGATACTGCCTGGTTAGCGATCTGTGCCTAAAAGATAGGCATGGAAACCCCTCATCTATCTTTAAGGTGCAGGGGCTAATTGGGCAGCATCCAATATCGCTAATGCATGGTTAGCCTCGGCAGCTTCCTGGGTCTGCGGCTATCAACGGATATTCAATACTGTCACTGCGGCACTGAATATCCAGTTTAGAGTTTTGCAGGGAGGACTATGCACTGACGAGGTGCATAGCCCTTCCAAAATTCAGACAGCTGAAAATCGGGCCCGTAATTTATAGTATGATAGCCATACTCATATGTTCCACTTCTGATTAAAATTAATAAGGAAACTATTTTCACTAATCCTTAGCTATTTCTGAAGAATTTGTATAGCACAAGCTGGCCCAGCCAAGGCTTCTGCATGGAACCGTGGTACCATGGCATTCCATTGCCATGGCACTGGGATGCCATGCAAAAGCCCCAATCGGCCACACAGTTTAATGTCTCAATTCCTCGCAGCCCGACCCCTGATCGGGCCTTTCAAGGCTGGGATCAGGCTGCAGGAAACCCCCCTACCCTGCTCACCTCTTCGGGGGGACTCCGTCACAATGGCTGCCGACATCAGGGGAGGGACTTATTCCACCTCTGAGGTGGAATAAGTCACCCCTCTAACTCACCAAGTCTGGACATACAGGCCATCACCAGAATAGACCCTGTATATCTGGGGTCATGGTGCCGCTTCCACTACGCTCAGACTCCTTCTCTGGCCCTCCCCTTCCTGCCCCCATCCAGAAGTCCCCATACATCTCTGTTATATGTGCGAGGAGCTTTGGAGCCGGAATCGGCCCCAGGCATTTACCGGGTGATATACATCTGACCCTGATGTATATTCCCATAAACGCTGCATGGAATAGACCCCTAAATGTTTCAGATTAATCTTGGCACAGTCATATTGACCACTTCTAAGCATGACAAGCATTCTGCAAAGATTCTCGAAAACATCTGCTTTTATGTCTATCAGTTTCTGCAAAATTCAGATGTAAATAGTTAATACTGTTATCCAAGTTATTTTACCTGTTCTATGTAATTACAATATAACCCCCCACTGTAAACTCTCCTTGTTCCATGTAAACTGCACTGATATCAAAGAGCGTGGTATATAAGAAAAATAAATAAATAAATAAAATACGCTGCCAGAAAAATTGCAGGCTATTCTCACTCTCCATATTGCTGAACTTTTCTCCAGGGGAGCCCAGTATCCCACTTTGAGTTCCTTTCTACAGTCCCCCCTATGATTCTGTAAAGAATCACTATAAAAAATGATAGCACAGACATATCCAAGTCCAGAATAAGTCTTCTGCCACAGTGGGGAGTGCCTTCTGCTTTACTTTGCAGATATGGGGAACAACCTTCAGAGTCCTACAAACCACATCTGGTCCATAGGTGAACTTCATTTTTCTGGTTGGGAGAAGTCAACAAATGTAATTATTTATGCATGTGCTTTATTTGACAATATAGAAAAAGGAATAAACTCATCCTGCAAATTAACCAAAGTGATATGACACTGCTTCCCCTTGCTAGATCTCAAGAAGAATGTGTACAGAGAGTAAGGCTCTACTGATTTTTCTTGCAAGTACTATTTGCTGCCAGTGGCCAACTACCCGCCATAGATCTTTCAGTAGTATAGAGGTTTGCACCCACATTCACATCATGACACTGGTAATAATTCCAAATTCTTCAGCAGCATCTCTTTTCACTATGGCCTGTGTTATGCACATCTTGGACAGAGTTTCAGTGACTGTCCACCCAGACTTCTTGGCTGTATATATATGAGTAGTCCTGCTGGAATCACTGATCTTGACTCCTACATATTCAGAAGCATCACAGACTTCTTTTCTTCAGAGTAGTCATTGTCTTTGGCCTGTAGGATTCAGTGCATGCAATATATAATTTGCAGAACCAAAACATAAAACTACAACACCCCTCTAATTCCACATAATTTCAAACAAGCACAGCTACTTATAACCAAATTGATATAGAATTACTGAACAGGATTATCTTATCTACTGCTAATTAATTACAATATATTTACTGCTAGCACTAAATTATCCCAAATTATTTGACTATGTGTAGACCAAACTAGCGCTGGTCCTTGTAGCATACTTATATCTTGCATCTGCATTCCTTAACTTAGAAACATAGAAATATGATGACAGAAAAAGACCACATGGCCTATCTAGTCTGTCCTTGCATATCAACAACTACAACAGTCCCCTTTTTTCCTTTAGAGATCCTCTGTGTTTGTCCCATGCTTTTTTAAATTCAGTTACTGCCCTCACCTCTACCACCTCCACTGGGAGACTATTCCACGGATCCACCACTCTTTCCGTAAAGAATTATTTCCGCAAATCACTCCTGAATCTATCCCCCTTCAACCTCATCCCATGTCCCCTCGTAGCAGAACTTGCTTTCAATTGAAAGAGGCTCTCCCCCTGTGCATTTATGCCACTGAGGTATTTAAACATCTCAATCATATCACCTCTATCCCACCTTTCCTCTAAGGTGTAAATATTAAGATCCTTAAGTCTGTTTTCATATGCTTTATAATGAAGACCACTAACCATTTTAGTAGCCACCCTCTGCACCGACTCCATCCTGTTCACATCCTTTTGAAGGTGTGGTCTCTAGAATTGCACACTATACTCGAAATAAGGTCGCACCAAAGACTTATACAGAGGCACTATCACCTCCTTTTTTCTGCTAGCCATTCCTCTCCGTATGCACCCAAGCATCCTTCTAGCTTTTGTTGTTGCCTTTTTATTTATTTTATTTACAATCTCTTCTATACCGCGCTATTCGGCATCAGTGTGGTTTACATGGAACAAAATTATCAGAACCGGATAACAGGTCTGAGTTTACAATTAACAGGACAGAAAAACTTGGATAACAGTGGGATAACTATTTACACCGGTGTAATAGAGTAATAAGAACCCTAGTGGGTAACTATTTACATAAAGGTGTCATTAATAATGTGTGACATGGTCTCAATAATCAAGGAGATCTTGATAGGAGTGTTAGTTTAGTTGACTAGGTCTGCTGGTGTAGATACATTCGTTTGCGTGAATTGATTCATTGTTATCTGAGAAGTATTTGAGGAAGAGATGGTGCTTGAGGGCCTTCCTAAACCTGGTTAGGTTAGTGATGGCACGGATGTTTGTTGGTAAAGCGTTCCAGCGTCTTGGAGCACAGAATCTGAAGGCCCTGTTTGCTGTAGTCGAGGTGCATTTTGTTTTCTACCTGTTTAGCTACTTTAAGATCATCAGACACAACCACGCCCAGGTCCCACTCTTCTTTAATGGACAAAAGTACTTCACCCCCTATACTATATTGCTCCCTTGGATTGCTGCAGCCCAAATGCATGACATTACATTTTTTAACATTAAATCCCAGCTGCCAGATTCTAGACCATTCTTCAAGCTTAGCTAGATCCCTCCTCATCTAACTACACCTTTCTGGATGTCTACTCTTGCAGATTTTGGTATCATCCACAAAAAGGCAATCCTTACCCGACAGCCCTTCCACTATATCACTAAAAAAGATGTTAAAAAGAATTGGACCACTGACAGATTCCTAGGGCACACCACTGGTAATAGCCTTCTCAGAGTGAGCCCCATTTACCTGTACTCTTTGTCGCCTCCCACCCAACCAATTTCTAACCAAAGCAGTAACTTTAGGGTCTATCCCTAGGGTGCTCAGTTTGTTTATAAGTCGCCTGTGAGGAAGAGTGTCAAAGGCTTTACTGAAATCCAAATACACCACATCTAGAGCTCTCCCTCAGTCCAACTCCCTGGTCACCCAGTCAAAGAAATCAATCAGATTTGTCTGACAAGACCTGCCTTTGGTGAATCCATGCTGCCTCGGATCCTGTAATCCGCTGGACTCCAGAAAACTCACTATTTTCTCTTTCAGAAGCATTTCCAATAATTTACTCACCACCGAAGTTAAACTAACAGGCCTGTAGTTTTCAACCACATCCTCACTTCCTCTTTTGTGTAAAGGCACCACATGAGCCCCTCTCCAGTCCTTTGGCACCACTCCCGACTCCAACGAGGCATTGAAAAGATCAGTCCGTGGAGCTGCTAGAACGTCCCCAAATTCCCTCAGTATTCTAGGGTGTATCCCATCCGGTCCCATTGCTTTGTCTACTTTAAGTTGAGCTAGTTTCTCACAAACACAGTCTTCTGAAAAATGTTCAAGATGTCCCTTGCTTTTGTTCCTGTTTGTGGGTGTTTTCTAAGGTCCTGCTTCTGGTTCTTCATCTGTGAACACAGAACAGAAATATTAGTTAAGCAATTCCGCTTTATCCTCATCAGCTTCTGCATATTCCTCCCCTTCACCCGTGAGTCTGACAATACCACTTTTGCCCTTCCTCTTCTCACTAACATATCTGAAAAATGTCTTATTCCCCATTTTATTGCATTGGCTATTTCCTCTTTTTGAATCTTTGCTTTCCTGACTACTTTGCTAACTTCTCTAAGTTTTTCCAAATAAAGATGCCTGTCTTCCTCTCTCTGTGATCTCTTGTATTTCATGAAGGCCTCCCTCTTTTTCTTCACTTTTTCAGCTACCTCTTTCGAAAGCCATAGCGGTCTCCTTTTCCTTTTACGTTTATTTACCATTTTAACAAAAAGGTTGGTTGCCCTTAAAATATCTTCTTTCAGTTTTGCCCACTGTTTTTCTACATCCCCCAGCTGTTCCCATCCCGCTAACAACTCCCTGAGGTATTGGCCCATCTTGGCAAAGTTAGTCTTCCTAACGTCTAAGACCCTCACCTTTGAATGGATTCTAACAGCCATAGTCCTAATACTGAACCACACCATCTGGTGATCACTGGATGCAAAATGATCTCCTACTATAACATCAGAAACACTTTCACCATTGGTAAGCACCAAGTCCAGTATGGCCCCTTCACGTGTGGGGTCTGTTACAAATTGCTTGAATAGTTCTCCCTGTATAGAATTCAGGATCTCTTTACTTTTAGATGATACTGCGGCAGGAATGTGCCAATCAACATCTGGCACATTGAAATCCCCTATCAGTAGCACTTCCCCTTTCCTAGCAATGCTGTGTATGTCTTCAATTAACTCTCTGTCCACCTCTCCCTCTTGTGAGGAAAGTCTGTATATCACGGCAATGCAAATATATTTCTCTTTCTAGTTTAACCCACAATGCCTCCTCTCTCCCTTTTAAGCTCTGTAATTCCAAAGCTTTAATAGCATTTTTTATATTTATTTATTTACCTTCTCTTATATACCGTACTATTCTGCATCAGTGCGGTTTACATTGAACAAACTGAAATTACATTGAACAGGGCATTATAACTTGGAGATAAGTATTTTTACAGGGAACATGGGCTATGGAGGGTCAAGTGGCTTGCCCAAGACCACAAGGAGCACCTGTGGGACTAGAAACCCCAGTCCTTCCAGCCCAAGGTTGCTGTCCTCTAGTGGGATTTGAACCCCCGACCTTCTGGCCTGTAGTACCTTGCCCCAACCACTAGGCCACTCCTCCACTCCCCTTCACTACATATAGTGCCACTCCTCCTCCCCTTCTTCCTACCCTGTCCTTTCTGAATAAAGTATAGCCAGGTATAGCTACATCCCAGTCATGGTTTTCTGTGAACCATGTTTCTGTAACTGACACTAAATCCAAGTCGGCCACTCAAACCAAAGCTTCAACATCAGGGATCTTATTCCCCATGCTACGGGCATTTATACACACTGCTTTCCATATGTTACCCCTGTTACCCATTTCCATAAAGGTATTTAATGCATCACTTACCTGGGGGATTTTTTCACCCATCCCCAATGAATCTAGGTTAAAGCCCTCTTCAGTAGATTAGCCAATTTACTACTGAAGACGCGTTGACCTTTCTTGGACAGATCAATTTATTCTGTTTATCTACCAAATTAAATGTTAGGCCACATGCTAATAGACATACCTCTCTTGATGGATGTACAATTGTATACATCACTAATTATTTTTGTGATTTACTCTCCAACTGCGATGATTTACAAGGTACCGTTCTCCCAGGAGGGAGAAGATTTTCCAGCACACACCGACATCGTCATAGCATCGTGCTGCCCAATCAGGGCTGCTCCCTGCAGTTTAAAAAGGAGCTTTACCTGGACCGAAGCCTCTTTGCTGCACCGTTCTCCCAGGAGGGAGAAGAGCTTCCAGCACACAGCGACATCGTCATAGCATCGTGCTACCCAATCGGGGCTGCTCCCTGCAGTTTAAAAAGGAGCTTTACCCGGACCGAAGCCTCTTTGCTGCACCGTTCTCCCAGGAGGGAGAAGAGCTTCCAGCACACAGTGACATCATCATAGCATCGTGCTGCCCAATCAGGGCTGCTCCCTGCAGTTTAAAAAGGAGCTTTACCTGGACTGAAGCCTCTTTGCTGCACCGTTCTCCCAGGAGGGAGAAGAGCTTACAGCACACAGCGACATCGTCATAGCATCGTGCTGCCTAATCGGGGCTGCTCCCTGCAGTTTAAAAAGGAGTGCCACAGGCTCACCCGCGCCTGGCGGGCCCGCGCCTGAGGGCCTCACCAGAGGGCCCTTTGGCACGGCCCTTAGGCAGCGGACCACACCGAATCGCCAGAATGTCTTCCAAAGGATCCTTCTGCAGTTTGCAAATTTACAAGACAGCTTGAGCTCCCTCATGGTCAAGCTCGCTCTCACCACCAACACATCCAGCTATACAACCACAGCAAGTAAAAGACACTTCAACAGTCTGAACAAAGCATCCTCACATTCTCGCTGTTTTTACCATTAGCCTGCTATAACCGTTGCTACTTTGACTTTCACTGTTGCCAGTAAACATTGCTACTTTTAACCACTTTTACTGTTGCCGTAACCTGCTACAACTGTTACTTTTTTGACCATTTTTAATGATGCCGGTAACAGTTATAATTGTCGCTATTGTTGAACCGACAAGGACTGACTCATATCGCCCAATCTCAAGCATACCCCTTCTAGCCAAACTTATCGAGAAGGTGGTTCAAATGCAACTACAGCAACACATTGACATATCAGCCCCTCTTGATCCCTGTCAGCATGGGTTCCGAGAATCTCATGGTGTAGAGACTCTGCTCACCATACTTATCAATTCTTTAACCAGAGGTATCGACAAGATTGAAAATGGGTTTGTACTCATCTTCCTCGATATAGCTGCTGCATTTGATTCTGTTAACCACCTGCAACTCCTCTCTCGCCTTCAGGAAAAGGGAATTCATGGCCTGGCTTGGGAATGGTGTAAATCCTTTCTAGCTAACCATTGGCAACATGTACGTATAGGATTCTCGACATCTGAACCATTCCATCAACAACAAGGAGTACCCCAAGGATTCTCCCTATCTGCTCTACTTTTTAACATCTATATGCAACCCATTTGTGATATCATCCGTTCCTTTAATATTTCCAGTCTCATCTACGCATATGATGTATTGATATTCACCCCAATCAAAATCACGCACCCGAACCTCCTCCCACTTATTGAATGCTTCAATGCAATCACTGATTGGCTCCTATCCCAGAATCTGTGTATAAACTTTAAGAAGACCGAGGTCCTATTCCTAACAAAGAACAAGAACTTCTCTCTTCCCACATCATTGAAGGTACGAGATGCTGAGCTCCCATGCAAATCCGAGATACGATACCTGGGCATTACAATAGACCAACATCTCAACTTCAAAGAACACATAAAGAATACCACCAAGGCCATCTACAATAAAATATGGACACTAAGACACCTAAGACCTCTTCTAACCCCAGAAGACTTCAGAACTATATTCCAGTCACTTGTAACGCCACACTTCGATTATGTAAACATCATCCTACATGGTCTCCCTAAGAGCACCCTCAATCCACTGCAGATGGTGATGAATGCAGCAGCCCACATCCTCTGTGGCATTTCCAGAAAAGAACACATCACGCCCATACTTATGGAACTACACTGGCTACCGTTACATTGCAGGATTACCTACAAGGTCTTACTCCTTGCATTTAAAGCAATTAACAGGCTAGCCCCCTCATCCCTCACTGCACTCTTGACCATTACCCCTACAAACAGGCTAAGAAGGTCAGCAGCTGCCAATACACTGTCTATACCACCTGAGTCCACTAAATGTACTCAAACAACTAGAAATAGAGCCTTTACATTCTACGCCCCTAGGTGCTGGAACAATCTCCCACCTTATATACGTGCAATTGTTGATCTCTCACGATTCAGAAAAGCCCTTAAACACCACTTATTGTGCCTTCACTTCACCCACCCTAACCTAACACAATCACTCCCAGCACCTCACCTAACCCACTCAACCTCTGACATTCCAACAACTTAACCCCTAACTACACACATAACAGACCTGCCCTCAGACTTACTCATAGCAGTGTAGATAGATTATGTATATAGTTAACCCAGTTATCCAAGTTTGTACTCCTGTTCAATGTAAAACCTGACAGTTTGTCGTAATGGTCATTTTGTTATGATGTAAACCGCGCTGATTCTAAATAGCGCGGTATATAAGAAACTGTAATAAATAAATAAATAAATAAATAAAATATAGATTACAAGCCTCTTGCATTATGACTCCAATGTGCATTATAAACTGTAAATAGTTTTACAACTACCATTGTTGATTTGTATATAGTTACCCTTGTTTCAGTCCCAAGTTGCAATCCCTGTTTCAATGTAAGCAAAAGATCCTCTGTTCTGATGCAAAATCTTTGTTATTTGTAAACCGCACTGATACCAAATAACATGGTATATAAGAACTGTAAATAAATAAATAAATAAATAAATAGTTAATCTTATTACTTATGGGATAACAAACATTAAAACATAACTGGCAGTTTATAACAAATAAACTCATTTCAATTTTTTACCAAAAATTCTTAGGAAGGCTCTTATCTTAGGTAATGGTTTAACTCACATTTACTGACAATAACCAAAATAAATGTAACTATCTGAATAATGTAGACATCTCAGCTCACAAAGGAAAGAATATTGAGCCCACTATTCAAAAGGAATTTACACGGTTTATAGCCCAGTAAACCATGTAAATGCCTTTAATTGGGATACTCAACAGCACTTACATGGTTAGTGCCATTGAATATTCCCTTCTAACCCCGCTATATGCCCTGATGCTATGCAGTTAGCATTGGGGTGTGTTGGGGGCATTCCAAGGTGGAGCAGAGGTAGAGACTATAGCTAACTGGGCAGCATGCAATATTGACGCTGCCTGGTTAGCTACTGCTGCTTCCAGTCCCTGGATATTCAATGTCGGGGCCACATATGACCCCGGTGTTGAACATCCAAGGTTAGGTGTCAGTGGGCAGGGCTATGCACCATAGCGGTGCATAGCCTGTCCAACTGAATATTGGGCCCATTGTGACTATCAGGACACAAAACAACAGGAACAGATACATAAGGGTCATTACATAGATTGTATTAATTATGTGCTCAAGAAAAGATAATGCATTCATAACTACATTTTAAAAATATAAAATTTAAACCCATTGGTAACAGCTTAATATTTCTCTTTGTTACACTGTTTTCAGCACAAAGCAGTACGGTAGTAAAGGATCAATTAACCTCTTGCTCAGGGTAAATTTATTTACACCTTGAAACTACCTCAATCAGTGATACTAATTTAGTTACTCAATCTTGATGTTCATGGTGTTAGCAGTCAATATCTTTGCTTTACCTATTTCACTAGCGACAAGATATTTGCTTCACACTTCCAATTAATAATATCAGTTCTGCAGGGGTCTTTCCATAATAACAACTAAAACATACAACATAAGAATTTAAGATTACTCCTCCAATAGAATCTTGCAAGGTAGCTTAAAATAGACTAGGATAACTACTATGTAGTCTCTTACACTTTCATGGATGTGGTGTGTACCGGGATTTTCCATTAATCTATTAACATAAAAAATAAATATTATAACACATATTATTATATAACATATTATATAATTATGCCACCTTAGTTTATTATTTGTGACTTGTAAAAGCTAAATCCCTAATCTAACATCTTTTCCTTTATATTACACATAGCACTCTGCTTCTTGCACAACAAAAAAGGGATATCAATATTACTAACCAGAAATTACAAAATGAAAACAAAACAATCAAATCTTCAGGATATGCAACATGACATAAATTCATATGACAGATAATCTGCATTGTCAGACTCTTCCACAAGGTCAGCATACTGTCAAATTGGTTGTTTCACCTTTCTTTCTTTTTTTTTAAACTTGCATTGACTTTGACAAGCAATTCAATTTTCAGCAAAGCTGCTAACATGATATTTTCCTTTAAACACCTTATGTTTATGCAATTTCTTGATTTATTGTTCATGCTGAAGGGCATCAGAAGGGCATCACTATAAGCAGGTACTGGATACATTCCCTCATCCCCAAAGGGCTCACAATCTACATGTGTACCTGTACCTAAGGCAACTGAGGGTTAAGTGACTTGCCCAAGGCCAAAAGGAGTGCCTATAGGACTAGAAACCCCAGTCCCTCTGGCCTGAGATTGCTGTCCCCAGGTAGAAATCAAATCCCTGGCTCTCAGGATCTTCTCCTAACCACTAGGCCACTCCTCCCTCCCTTCATAATTTTTCTTCTTAGTCTTTTTTATAGGCGTCTGAATGGGGTGGACCACACAGACACTGGCCCTACCAAAATTTTGCCTGCCATCTGCAAAGAGCAGCTGTGATCACAGCAGACTTCTTCAGTCTGCCCACTGGAGATTGTATCCCCATGGGTAGGTTGGAAAGCCGCTGTGATTGTGGCAAAGACTACTTCTGTCTGCTTGCAGGAGATCTCCACAGGCAAATAGAAGGAGTGTTTGCTGTGATTGCGGAAACCTTTCCTTTATGCCTGTGGGGAGGCAATCTCCTGCAGGCAAGAAGAGAAGGCTGCTGCAATTATGGTGGCCTACCACCCTGCCCACAGGAAATTGGATTCCTGTGGAGAGGAGGTAAGGCCGCCACGACAGAAGGAGTCCACTGCAATCACAACCATTCCCTTCTCTTCTGCACGCGGAGATAGGATCCCTGTAGTCAGAACAGGAGGGGAAAGCCATGGGGGGCTGGGTCAGACAGGGTAGAGCTTGGGTCAATGTTAAGTTGTGCAGGGGGAGGAGTGGTGAGAGAAATGGGGACAACTTCTGGCATTCTTTGCTACGGGGGCATGGTATGAAATAGCTCTTCACTAGAAGGGGGCTCAGCAACCCACAATCCAAACCTGGTGGGCTCGTATGCATCAAGTTGGGTTAATGGAGAGATTAACTTCTTTACACAACAATAAGATTGCTAAGTTTGAGAGGGTTTAGGGTCATTTTGCCCATTGCCAGCTACCTATTTAAGCTTTGCCTAGAGGTGGAAGGGGGGGAGGGTGTGATTGATAGTTGTCTGTATTGGAAGCTGCATTGATACAGTATATTTAACTGTTATGAACAAATTGTCTAGATATATAATTATGTTTTTGAAAATTTAATAAAAGTTAAATTTCAAAAACAATAAAATAAAATAAATGTGCAGGAACACATGCCACCCAAGTGTTGCCAGAAAAGCCTTTATCACACCCCTAGTGGAAACAGGCAGAGATCAACATGCTAGGTGCAGAAATATGCATCTCTCAGGTTCTGTAAAATGAGGTTTTACAGTAAATGTGGATGTAGCTTCCATTTTTTTTCTGCCACTGAATCCACATTTAAAACACAAATAGGTCTTCTAGAAACCCCCATACTTATTTTATAATTCAGCTGGTCTCAAAACGTATATCATAGAAAAGGAAAATGTGGGCAGCTTTACATTTGGTATATTCTAGCTCTCAGCAGCTCACTCTTTCAGTGTATCACTTCATAAGATATGTTTTCTCTAAAGTTACAGGGCATTTAGGAGAAGAATAAAAAAATAGGGAAAATCCCCACAGAGATGTAGACGAACATTCATTAACTAACACATAACACCGTAAGGGGCTGATTTTATAAGGGGTGTGTGGAAAGCTACACACTATTTACTTGTATAAATCCCTATTTGAAAGGACTTGCACATGTGAATGAGCATTTACAGTACATGCCTGCTTTGGAAGATCACTATTCTGTAAGAATGCACAAAGTCCCATCATGTGTGCTGTCGGTTTGGGTGTGCACCCGGCCAAAGCTTGAGTAGAGCATAGGCGGGGGCCTAAATTTACTCACCTGAGTTATAGAATACTATGACTTGCATGCATTTCCACCCAATCTAGTGCATGCAGTTACGAGTGCTCTAGGGTAGATGCAACTGCCACAACTAGGTTAAGGAGCATCAGTGTACCCCTATGTTATAAAGTAATGTATATGCATGCTTCACTTTATAAAATAGGCCCCAAATATATGTGGTGTTTATATACTGACAGATAAGCCATTCCCAGGAATAGAAAGCATAAAACAACTAATGAAAATGATTGTGCACACTTCTTTTAGAATTCTGATGCAATGTTTTTATAACATTTTAATTTGGAATTTCACATTTCATCAGATAATTTCAAATCTTATCTCTAGAAGGCTAATCAATGTATACTACAATAAAATGGTCTTCTTGGAGATTCGATATGTAGAACAAGCTGTCAACCACTAGTGAGAGGAAAAGGAGTGATTATTGTAGATAAGACCAAGCTAAGGTATCTTGGATGTGGTGGTGCAGTCCCATTTTCTAAAATCAATCCTCTGGTGTCTCTCCTTGGAACTTACATTGCCCTGACATTAGATCAATAATGCTTATTGGCATGAACCAATGTCACACAGAAAGACTATTCAAAGACTAAATTTATCTATAAGCACCTCTCCTGAAGATTGGCAGAAAAAGCACATCCTTTGCAGTGAGTAATTTAGTCCATAAGTGGACCCTCTCAGCACAGTGGCAGGTGCCTAGAGGACTGACTGCCCTTGCCAAGTTCTTAAGGAAACTAGTAACCAATAATGAAAGTCAATGTATGCTAGGCAGGGATTATATCAGTGTTGCTGTGCTCTAGAAAATGAGTCGGCATCTTGATGCTTGAAGCATTAAACCCAGAATGAATGGAGCCAATTACTTAAATGGTTCATGATTGGATGTAATGGAGAAGACAAGATTATTATAGTCCTTCACTGTCAGTTTCTTCACCTTCTGCCATTTCTGGTAATCATGTTCAGTGTTTATATCCAGATGCACTTTATAGAGAGCAATTTTATAAAGAAAATCATAATCTGCCAACATATTAAGAAACATTTATTACTTAATATTTATCATTGTGGTGGTATTGAAGAAAATGTCTGATTTTCTTTTCAGTTGTGCCATCCATCTAGTTTCCTTTAAACTATATACCTACATGAGTGAAGCTTAAATAGTTAACCTAATGCTTAAAAGTTAAACCAAGTACTTATTATTTAATGCAAAGTATCAGATCACACCTTGACAAAAAAACCCTAAGTACTAGTAACAACTTGAATGGTTTTTGCCAGGAGTTGACATTGACTCAACAGCACTTAACATAGATGCATAAGATTTGCCATACTGGGCATACCCAAAGGTCTATTAAATCCAGAATCCTGTTTCCAAAAGTGACCAATCCAGGTCACAAGTACCTGGGAAATTCCATGCTGCTTATCCCAGGGTATTAGTTAAATTTTTCCCTCTTACATTACACTGTTGGGTGCCACATGGTTTTTATTGAAATGGCTTAAATAAGGGTGCTATATAAGAGTGGAGGATAGGGTTACCAACTTTTTCACTGAGAAAAACCCGACACCTGTGGCTCGCCATGCTCCACCCATTCTCCGCCCCTAGTCCCACCCCTGCCCCGCCCCCAGCCCCACCCACAAAAATTACCGAGGATACGTGTAGGCTAACTTCCTTGGTCAGATAATAATTAAACTGGGAACCCCAAAATCCAAACATGAAATGTACAACACTGGAGGAATAAAACTATAAAGTAATTTCCTCTTGCACTAAACAAAAACGCAAAGATGTTATCAATACACACTTCCCAGACCAGACCAAACATATTCCAGCTAATAAATTCAAAATAAAAAGTATTTTTCTACCTTCTGTTTGGGCGTTTTATTTTTCTGTTGCAATTGCTCAAGTCACTTTCTTCTGGTTTCTTCGTGTCTTCTGCAAGCTATCCATTTGTCCTTTCTTCTCTTTTAGATGTTTTCCATTCTCTCTCTATTTCTGCTTTAACATACTGATTGTTTCCCTTTTGATCTTTCCCCCAATTCTTTCCTTATTCCTTTATCATCCATTTAAATTTCACCCTTCCATTCTCAAGCCCCTCACTCTCCCAATACCCAGCCCATCATAGACTTTTCTTCCACACAAAATATTTTTCCCCTCTCCACTCATTCCCCATCTATTCTAGTCCTCCCCCAAAATCAGTTCCCTTATAGTTCTAGACCCACCCAGCATCCACTCCCTTCTAGTCCCATTCTCCCATGCCCCCCATCAGCCCATTTCCAGTCCTATTCCAGCTCTTCATAAGCCCATTTCCAGTGCTAGCCTTCACATCACAGGCCATTTCCAGTCCTAGCCCCCCCCACCCATCACAGCCCATTTCCAGTCCAAGTCCCCCATCACAGCCTATTTCCAGTCCTAGGCCCCCCCCCCATCACATCCCATTTGCAGTCCGAGTCCCCCCGCACCATCACAGCCCATTTGCAGTCCTACCCCCCCACCATCACAGTCCATTTGCAGTCCTAGCCCCCCTAATCACAGCCTACTTCCAGTCCAAGTTCCCCCTCCCTCCACCATAGCCCATTTCCAGTCCAAGTTCCCCACCCCATAGCCCTTTTCCAGTCCAGGTCCCCCTCCCCATCACAACCCATTTCCAGTCCATGTCCCCCCCCCACATAGCCTTTTACAGTCCAGGTCCCCCTCCCCATCACAGCCCATTTCTTTCCAGTCCAATGCCCCCCCATAGCCCTTTTCCAGTCCAGGTCACCCCCCCTTCACAACCCATTTCCAGTCCAAGTCCCCCTAATCACAGCCTATTTTCAGTCCAAGTTCCCCCTCCCTCCACCATAGACCATTTCCAGTCCAAGTTCCCCCCTCCTAGCCCTTTTCCAGTCCAAGTTCCCCCGCCCCATAGGCCTTTTCCAGTCCAGGTCCCCCTCGCCATCTCTACCCATTTCCAGTCCATGTCCCCCCCTTAGCCCTTTTCCAGTCCAGGTCCCCCTCCCCATCAAAACCCATTTCCAGTCCATGTCCCCCCCCCCTCCACATAGCCCTTTTACAGTCCAGGTCCCCTCCCATCACAGCCCATTTCTTTCCATTCCAAGTCCCCCCTCCCCCCCCCCCCCCGCATAGCCCTTTTACGTTACAGGTGCCCCCCCCCCATCACAACCCATTTCCAGTCAAATTCCCCCCTCCTAGCCCTTTTCCAGTCCAGGTCCCCTCCCCCCCATCAAAGCCCAGGCAGTCCTTGGCCTCCCCCCACAAAACCGCGGCGGTCTGAGGCTTTAGAGGGAGCCGGGGAAGCCCGCGCGAGGCCCCGGCTCCCTCTGAACAGCCGCCAGCGTTAAGAGCCTTGTCCTTCACGCTGGCGGCTGTTCCTGTGAAGCCGCGAATGCTGGGAAAGGTTAAAGGGCAATGCCTTTAACCTTTTCCACCAATCGCGGCTTCACAGGAACAGCCGCCAGCGTGAAGGTAAAGGCTCTTCATGCTGGCAGCTGTACAGAGGGAGCTGGGGCCTCGCGCGGGCTTCCCCGGCTCCCTCTGAAGCCGTCCGGGTTGGGAGAAAAGCCGTTTTTTTTGCTCTGGCTGCTCCCGATCTTGCGGCCAGAGCAAAAAAACCGGCTTTTCAAGGGCCGGTTTTGCCTCTGCGCCGGCAGCCGGCCTGGCCATGGAAAAACCGGCCAGGCTGGCTGAAAACCAGCCAGTTGGCAACCCTAGTGGAGGAGTAGCCTAGTGGTTAGAACACTGGCTTGGTAAGCAAGCAACCAGGGTTCAATTCCCACTAGCACTCCTTGTGGCCTTGGGCAAGTCACTTAACCCTCCATTGCCTTGGAAGAAAGGCCTGGCAATCTACTTCCAGTGACACTGCCAAGAAAACCCAGGAGCTTCTGGGTTGCCAGGAGTCAGGACTGACTCAAAAGCACACATTGCATAAGAGTGATTCATCCTGCTCATAATTTTTTGTGGAGTGGAAAGGAGAGCAGAGAAATAACACAGAGGTAGGGAGATGAATGGCGAGACCAGCAAAAACTATTGGACAGCAAATAGAGAGAGAGTGAGAGGAGAAAGGGGAAGGAAGAGAGGAAAGGGAAAGGGAAAGATTTAGAGAATGGACTAGGATCAAAAAGACAATGAGATATGGGATGGAGATGAAGGAAGGGGAAAACAGAAGGATGAAAAAGAAAGACGAAGCTGGGGAGGAAAGGCAAATATGGAGAATAAAGATGGGTGCTGGGGTGGAAGGAGTGCTAAAATTCCAAGCTCACATGGCAGAGGCATGTGTGGAAAATGCACCTTAACTGGTTTGCTGTTCCCTCCTGGATGAAGTCTCTCATGATAATAATCGCACCATGACACTTCGGCCTTGGAGGGAACAGCCACTGGACCTGGAGCGGAGGCAGCGCGGTAAGCCAGCAAAGAAGTAAGGGTATGTTTGCTATGCATCCCTCCTCCATGTGGGCCTGGCACGGGGGAGGGGAGCATCCGCTTCGGGTGCCAAATAGACTTTGAATGCCACTGGACAAAACCATCATCGTTGTTTTCATTTACAATGGGTTCAGAATAGATCATTATTGGTTCACATTTTTTCTTATGCCTTCCTGGATCTCTTAAAGCTGCTTTTAAATAGCTTTTTTCAATAACCTTAAATGTTTCATTCTTTATACAACTTGCTTTCAGCATCCCTTATAAATTCAGTTTATTATTCATGGAATAAATACATGTGCTCTGATATTCAAAAGACATGCAGTACCCTTTTTTTTTTTTTTTTACTTTTTCATTTTAATTTGTAGGTTTATTGTATTGCTGGCCTAAAGTCATTGAGATAAAAAACTGTACATCACTGATATCAACATATTTTCCAGAAAATAAATAAAACTACCAGTAATAGAGCTTTCACCTATGCTTCCCCATCTATCTGGAATGCCCTACCCGATTATCTAAGGAACATCAAAGACCTTCAAAGCTTTCGAAAAGAGCTCAAGACACATCTTCTTATAGAACACTATGGCCACACCATCGACCAGCAGCATCCACAAAAAATGCAACTCTTCTGCTCACACCAACTCATCCGCTCACACCATCAACCACCAGCATTCACAAACAATACAACTCTTCCGCTCACCCTGGCTCACAACATTCATAACCCTCCTGCGCCAAAATGTTATTAAACTGTAAAATAAGTATTATAATCTGTCGTAGTTATGGCAACACCGTTCCTGTTGCCAGATTTACCTTTTAAATATGTTCAACTGACGTTCTATGTTAAGCTCTTGCTGTGTTAAATGTTCATTGTAAACCGCCACTGATCTCTGGAAGCAGCGGTATATAAAAGCTAACAAATAAATAAAATAAATAAAATCAGATTCTGTGCCCACACTCTGGCCTGGCACT
The DNA here is from genome assembly GCA_033557465.1 of Ichthyophis bannanicus. Classification (NCBI taxonomy): domain Eukaryota; kingdom Metazoa; phylum Chordata; class Amphibia; order Gymnophiona; family Ichthyophiidae; genus Ichthyophis; species Ichthyophis bannanicus. The sequence continues at coordinate 617,810,617 of CM066034.1, read as the reverse complement.
ATATGAATAGTGCTGAGGCTGTCTAGAAGGGTTTTCAATGGCACTGTCTGTATATCTCTGAAAATCCACGGATAATGCCAACTTAAGAAAATCTCCTGATGGCTATTGTTAGCTGCATATTTGCATTAGAATAACTGGCCATAGAATATTGTTGTGTCAGAAAAACACTCTGATCATGACTCAGAGAGAATTGTGGAGAATGACGAGGTTATGATTACCTAGAGCATTCCTATTCCCACAGATAAAAAGCTTGATGTAATAACACACCAGACAAGGTGGTAAAGGAGTAAAGCACCAAAATAGTGCTACTGATAGCAGTATGAGTGCCAAGTAACTAATCTGTACTGTGCAGAGAAAGAGAGAGAGAGAGAGAGAGAGAGAGAGAGAGAGAGAATATCAAGAACTAACAGATGCAGATCAGAAACATGGCAGAAGGATACAGAAATTGCCCCTATTATACTGGGTGCCACTAACCTGATTCAAAATAATTTCCAAATACATTGATTTATATTGCCTTTGCATATTACACATTATGAACTGAAAGAGGCCCTCTTTCAAACAATTCAAAAGTTGGGGTAAGAAATGGCAGTGAATCTGAGACAGCGAGATTATTTTCAGCGTAACCTTACATAAGAGTGAGGTTCTTCTCTGTCATGGTATGTGCAAAATCACTAGTGAGAAAAAAAAGCTCTGTGAGGTGCAGTTAAAATGAGAGAAGGAACATTTTCAAATGCACTTGTGTATTTCCCAGTAAATCCATTCTAAGGAAACAGGAGGCTCTAATTTACCCAAGTGCTTTATCTTTGAAAATCAGCTACAAGGTATATCAGCACAAAAGTATCCATAAATGTTACACTTACATGGATTAGAGAAAAGCTAGCAGATTTAGGAGCAGTCTAGCAAAGGGTCATGTTTACTAAAATGCGACAGCTTACCACACATTCAGTCTTAATAGTTAGCACGGGGTGGTGCCAGACCTATGTTAAAAAGCTGAGGTGTGTCTAGCATGTCCCCATGTAGTTAACGCAGGTTCTATGCTATCCCTGTTCTAGCCATTTGCTGTGATTACCGCAGGTGCGCTTATCATCACCCTTTGAGGTGGCGGTAAATGCACCCCATTAAGTGCCACATTGATGGTTAGCATGCCTTAAAAATGCCTACACTAATCACAATGCATAATCTCTGCCCTAGGCAACCTAATCTCTGCCCCAGCACGTGCTAAATGGTTAGCATGGAAGTCCTAATACAGCTGAATGTTTGGCATGGGGAAATGGCCAAACCTGACAGAACAAAGAATGGCCTGGATAAGAGAAAAGTGCGGAGCCAGAGCAAGACAGTGCCCTAGATAGCAAGACCATGAAGACGAGTCAGAAGAGTGGGGTGATCATGGATAGATCCAAAGAGACAGCAAGGGAGATATCATCATGATCATGTGCGATGTGAAGCTCGTTTAGAAGAGAAGTCAATCTAGTTTCTGTGCTGTGTCCAGGCCAAAAACCAGATTGGTTGGGGTGTAAAGTGTGTAAATAGACTCAAGGTAAGATTACAACCTTATGAAATCCAACTTCTTCAAGACTTCAAAAAGAAAGGAGAGGCTAGAAACAGGACGATAATGTGCAAGAGCTGATAGATCAAGGGTGGACTTTTTAAGAAGAGGGCGAACTATGGTGTGTTTCCAAGAGGAGGGGAAGTGTACGAAGAGAGACTGGTGTTACAAATGGCGAGTACCCGGAAATAAGAGCAAGGGAGGGCTCTGATATCCAATGGGAGGGAATAGGATCAGAGGGGCATAATGTTTTATGTGCAGAGGAGATTACCTTAAATAGTTCAGCAAAAGACATGGGATGGAAGGAGGACCAAGTATGAGATAGTGAGGATACTTCCAAAAAGGTGGAATGAGAAGGTGGAGACAGGGGAGGGGGTAAAAAGAGAAAGAGGACCGGAGAGACTGAACCTTGTTTATGAAGAAGGAAGCAAGCTTAGTAGGACTGGGGGCTACAGAGAGAGGGGGAGCTGCCAAAGGAATAGTGTGGGGAGTAAAAAGGGATCACAGAACAGAGTAAAACTGGTAAGTTGTCCTTCTTTTTCACTTCTTGCAGTTCTCCCTCCCTATCTTCTACCAACCCTTCTATTTCTCTCTTCTTACATATTTCCCTCTTTTCATACCTCACCATTATTTCTCATCACTTTCTCTCCCATATGTTTCCGCATTCCCATCCCTTCATCTCTCTTCCACATTTCCTGCATCTCTATCAGCTCAATCCCTTATCCCCCTCAACCCCTTTTTCAGCTATAACCACTTCACCTCAGTTCCTCATCTCTTTTGACTGTAATCAGTTCAGTCTGCAGTTCAGGCTATGCTGCACGTAGCTGATTAGATACCCATAGCCTTCAGTAAGTTCAGTCACTCGCCTCTATGACCAGCTTGACCCTTTCTGATCAGACCCTTCCATCGCCACCATTAAAAAGGGCAATGGTGTTTTTAAATGCACGACTTTCATGTATTGTGCATTGCTGGTAGATTCCAGAAGAACAGTATAAGATCTATGGACACTTAAAAAAAATAGAGAATTAGAAGAGTTGAAGGCAATGGTGGGGAGCCAGGGAGAAAATAGTAGAGTGAGGCTCCTATCTGTGCACTTTTGTAATAGAAGATGGATATTGAAAATGGAGGCATTTATTTATAAATTTGATATACTATTATTGAAAACCCACAAGCAGTTTTCAATCCATTATCCAGCTATCTCTTCAAAAACCTTGAGCCTCTTCAAAAACACCAGACAGGAGAACCAGATGGCTTACATTTTAGGTAAGCAGTCACAACACAATAAATACATGTTTTAATCCCCTCCTCCTGTACGTATGTTAACCATTACCACACCCCCAGGATAATCACACCACACTCCCTTATTAATCTTCTCCCTGTATAATCACATTCACAACCCCCCCCCCCCCCCCCCGCTTAATCCTCTCCAATCTGCAGGAGTCAATGAGCAACATTGTTTATCTGCTGCTGCTGCTGCTGCTGCTGCTGCTACCCCCACATCTGCCAGCTCTCCTCTTTGAGGAAAGCTTGCGGTTTTCACAAGACTATTGGGCTTTGCATGGTTCTGAATGCAGAGCAAAACTGGCAGAGGAGAAGACAACAGATTACAAGTGCTGTTTGCCAACTAGGGCACAATATACAAGGGGTAGAAAAGAAAAATGTCTGCATGCAGTGCTAGTTTTTCTGTTGATAGTTGACAAGCCAGAGCAAAAACACTTTCCTTGGGAACCACTGAATTAACACATCTTATAGGGCCTTGTGAACTTTTGGGTACTAGGCATGTGCCTATTTTACCTATGACTTAATTCTGCTCTGAACATACATAGGGGCATAGCTGATAAGGTGTGCAACTGTTAATGCACTTATTTATTTAGCTGCATTTATATCCTGCTTTTCACCAGGTCAAAGCGGTTGGGGGATACATTTAACACAAGGGGATATGAGACACATACACTAATACAGGGAACATGGGCAATGGAGGGTTAAGTGGCTTGCCCAAGACCACAAGGAGCACCTGTGGGACTAGAAACCCCAGTCCTTCCAGCCCAAGGTTGCTGTCCTCTAGTGGGATTTAAACTACCGACCTTCCAGCCTGTAGTACCTTGCCCCAACCACTAGGCCACTGCTCCCTCTTTACATGCACTTACATGTGGCATATGCCAAAATACAGCACAGTAGGTGCAAATCCTGTGCAGTAATTGCATGGACAATGCCCAGAATCTGCATTGCAGTTACAGCACAAGGCAGACAATGACTGCATGGGCACACATTCCCTGCATCGGCAATCAGCGAGGGAGTACCTGCACTATTTGCTGATGCAGGTAATGCAGGCTCAGAGTGAAGCAGAAGGGAAATGACAGGAGGCAGTAGCCACTATGTACTCTCTGTTTGTAGCTAATTGGGCCCCCGTTCCTGGCCCTCACTCCTATAGGTAGGCTCTTTAAGACCAGTAGTTCTGATTTTGAGCTCTGCCAGAGTCTCTCCCCGCCAGCTGATTCTCTCTCCCCCACCTTCAGAACCCCTCCCTCCCCCCCTCCCCCCCCACCAAACTGTGCCAACAGCAAGATTCCCTTAGTTACCTCACCAATCTCCCCCTAGGAGACCACAATAGTAAAGCCATCTCCCCATCCTCAAATTCCCCCCAGTTCTTACTGAGGACTCCCTGGTGGTTCGGTAGCGACTGGACAGGAGCAGTCCTCCATAGCTCCTGCCCCTTCTCCAGCAGCATGTAAAATGGCACCGGTGCTAGCCCCTGGTGGTAAGACATTGTAGGTTGTCTTACAACAGTTTACTGCTAGCAGTCAGCACTGCAAGACCAGCACCACTTTAAATGTCACCAGAGATGAGGCAGGAGTGAAGGGAAAACAATCCTACACCAATCACCACTGGACTACCTGGAAGCTCCCTGTAAGGCATGGGGGGGTTGGGGGATGGGAGGGCCAGCTTTAAGATAGTGGTCTTCGAGGGATAAGGGGGAGGAACTAAAGGAATCCTGCTGTGGGTGCTCTCAGGGAGGAAGGGAGGGAGTCTGAAGGTGGGGTGGATCTGCATGGATACAGTTCTCTGGGAGGCTTGAAATCAAAGTTACCAGTCTTAAGGAGCCTAGCTGTGGGGGAAAAACCACTTTGGCAAATTACCTGAGGCTATGATATGCTGTTGGGCTGCCGATAGCATTATTTATTATTTATTTATTTGATTTTATATTGCTCTCTATTTTGTAATCAGAGTGGTTTACATAGTGAAACATTTATTTATTTATTTAGAGTACATTTGTATACCGCTACTTCCAGCGATCAGCAGCGGTTTACTATATATAAGGTTGAATACAGTACAAATCAACATGATATACATTTCGATTAAGGGGATACACACACATCACAGCAGCTAGGTTACTAAATGTACACTTGATTGAAAAGGGATGTCTTTACATATATACATATGTACAGGTCAGCGGTTGCAAATTCTCTTGTGAAGTGACTAGGGTAGGTTGTAATGAGTCTGGAAAAGGTGAGTCTTGAACTCTTTTCTGAAGTCTTTCAAACATTGTACATAGAACAGGAATGTTAACTTGGATAACCTAACAGAGTTGAACTAAAGTACATAATGGGATAAATTTCCTTGTGGTGGGGACATGGAGCACAAGGGTTGGGCCATCAATCATCACTGCCACCCCTTGAGCTGCAACCACACTGTAAGCAGTCTTGAGAGCCAGTATACAGTAATATCCCATATGTTGGCTGTCATCAGCGGCTATGCCCTCTTTTTGACCCAGTCCAACCTCTTCTCGTATTTACCACAGAATATGAAGATAGTAGTAATTTTCTGCGCTGTAATTCCTCTGTGGTATCTCTTAACATGGCCAGATAGCACAAAACATTCTCCATGTTGCCAGATAGTGCAACGTAGTAAATATACCCCATAGAGTGGCCTAGTGGTTGGGGCAAGTTACCTCCAGTCAGAGGGTTCAAATACCACTAGAGGACAGCAGCCTTGGGCCAGAAGGACTGGGGTTTCTAGTCCCACAAGTGTTCCTTGTGGTCTTGGGCAAGCTACTTAACCCTCCATTGCCCATGTTCCCTGTAGAATAGTTATCTCCAAGTTATAATGCCCTGTTCAATGTAATTTCAGTTTGCTCAATGTAAACCACCTAGATATGAAAGGCAGTATATAAGAAATGTTAAATAGATAATCTACTATTTTCCCCTGCATGTCCAGAATATCTGTTGATATACCCATTTCCAAAATCACCATCCCCCCACCCCCAAAATTAAAAAAAAAAATCTTTTGCCTCTATTTTAATTTATTATAGGAGGGTATTCTAAAGTGAAGGGGCAAGATAATCAAAAATATTCCTTCAAATAATTTCCCACCAAAGCCCAGTTGGAAATGGAACAAAGAAGGCTACTTAGAGGCAAACGAAGACAAGATAGGAATGGAGGAGTAGCCTAGTGTTTAGAGCACTGGCTTGAGAATCAAGAGACATGGATTCATTTCCCACTAGCATTACTTGTGGCCTTGGACAAGTAACTTGTTTAATGCACATTACCAAGTTTAAGTAAAGTGGAGGCCAATTCCGATCAGGAGACATCTGGCCTGTCCAGACATCCAAAATCTGGATGGGCTAGATTTGCACATTATTCTGTACACACAGGAGCTAGATGTTCCCACAGGTGCAGAATCAGGGCACAAGGAAGGGCTGGATGTGTCCTGATTCTGCCCCATTGTATGTCCAGTGAGATCCTAGGCTAGCCCAGTCTGTGCGCCTGCTGGAGTCCCGGTACCATGGTGTCCCATCATCATGGCACTGGGATGCCATGCAGGAGCATGGCAAGGCCCGACAGTGACAAATGTGTTCCAGTTCCAAGGCCAGGGCTCGATGGAAGGGCGTCACCGGATGCTGCTCCTTGCTGCTGGTGTCCTTCCCTGCCCAATTGCAACCAGTTATGGGACTTATTCCACCTCTGAGGAGGAATAAGTCCCATGTCCATCTGCGCCCAGCCGGACGTACAAGGCCATCACCGGAATAGGTCCTGTATGTCCGGAATGTGTGCTCCACCTACTCTCTGCTCTGACTCTGCCCCTCCTGACCCATCTGGAGCTTCCTGCACATAGTCCTGTATGTTCGGGGTACTCCCTAGGCAGAATATGACCCCAGCAAATAGCGGGGGTTGTACATCCAAACTGGACGTACATTCCTTCTCTTCACTGTTGGAATGACTCCAATGTAAAGTGCTTTGACTAAAATGATAAAGCAGTAAAAAATCCTGTTACATAAATAAGATAGGGGTGTAAGGAGTTAAGTTGTAAGATAATGTGGGCTATTTAAATGCAGAGACTGAAATGCCAAGATCTTAAATTTGATCCTCCACAAATGGGGAGACATTGCTGTTCTTTCAAGAATGGAGTGGCATTCCTAAGTTTGAAGGATAGAGATAGGGAGTGGGCTATGGATTAAAAAGGTAGAGGGAGCTGTTGGTGTACTTTCCATGTACAGTTTGGATGTTTCAGTGCATTTAGAAGCCTCTGGTAGACAAGAAGTAGAAAGAGCTATCCTATTGGTTACCTTTGTGTTCCTACAGAAGAGATATGAGGTAATGATACCGTCATTTAGGAAATGATGAGCTTTTCAGATTCTTTGGCGTTAGGTACAGCTTTGTCATAAGATTTTCTTGTAAATGTGCTTTGTGTGGCTTGAAGGGGGGAGGGGGAAAGGTGATGTATGGATTGTTTAGCTCTCTCAACTGAGGATTTTCTTAGATAATAAATCTGTATGAAGGCAATAGGTGCTGGAATTTTTTCAGGAGGTTGATGGTCCATGTGATTCGTGACCTGGAAAAGTGAATAACGAGTGAGGTTATCAAATTTGCAGATGACACAAAACTATTTAAAGTTGTTAAAACCCATGAGGATTGTGGAAACTTGCAAGAGGATCTTGATAAATGAGAAGACTGGGCATCAAAATCACATGAAATTTAATGTGGACAAGTGCAAAGTTATGCACCTAGGGAAGAACAACCCAAACTATGGTTACACGATGCAAGATTTCACATTAGGAACCACCACCCAGGGAAAAGATTTAGACGTCATTGTGGATAACATGTTAAAACCCTCTGCCCAGTGTGCAGCAGCGGCCAAGATAGCAAGTGGAATGCTAGGTATCATAAGGAAAGGAATGGAAAATAAAAAAAAGGATATTATAATGCCTTTGTATCGTTCCATGGTGCGACCACACCTTGAATATTGTGTGCAATTCTGGTCGCTGTATCTTTAAAAGGATATAGCTTTATTAGAAAAGGTTCAGAGAAGAGCCACCAAAATGGTAAAGGGAATGGAAGGACACCCCTATGAAGAAAGGCTAAAAGGATTAGGGCTCTTCAACCTGGAAAAGAGACGGCTGAGGGGAGATATGATAGAAGTCTACAAATTAATGAACGGAGTGGAACAGGTAAACATAGATCGATTGTTTACATCATCAGAATATAGGAAGACTAGGGGACATGCAATGAAGCTACAGGGTAAACTATTCAGGACAAATAAGAAAAAAATATTTTTTCACTCAACGTGTAATCAAACTCTGGAATTTGTTACCAGAGGATGTGGTAAAGCTGTTAGTGTTGCTGGGTTTAAAAAAGGTTTGGACAAGTTCCTGGAGGAAAGGTCATAAACCATTATTAAGAAGGGACCCAGGATATCACTGCTTGACCCACTACAAGCATTGTGGAACCTGTGTCTTTTTGAGAAACTGCTAGGTACGTATGACCTAAATTGGCCACTGTTGGAAACAGGATACTGGGCTTGATGGACCTTGGTCTGATCCAGTATGGCTTATCTTATGTTCTCATGTTATGTTCTTATGGTTAATGAGACAGTCATTTGAATCGAAAGTATATAGTTAGGTTTTTGTGAGTTCCAGTGGCTTTGTTTGAGCTCTGCTATAATGGACTTGAAGGGAAATGTCAGGATTTTGGATGAGATGGGGGTTATTCTGAGCCACGAATAGCGGGGATGGACGTCCCAATGGGACGTCCATCCCCGCTATTCATGCCAGCTCCTGCCCCCAACTAACTGCCGCCGGTTGTGTGGGGAAGTTAGAGGGGTGGGGAAGGGGCGGCCCGGGGTGGAGACTGGGCAGTTTCTGGCCCTGGACATACAGGGCCAATTCTAACGTCGGTCTTATATGTCTGGGGACAGCGACATGTGCGGGAAAGTTATTCCACCTCTGAGGTGGAATAACTTCCCTGGATGGTTTTGTTTTGGTTTTTTTTGCTGTGGGGGAGCGGATGGTGCAGCAGAGGCCAGAGAACATTCCCCACAGCCCGACCCTGACATTAGGAGGCCAGATTGGAGGTTGGGCTGTGGAAATTAACTGTATTCTCCAGCAACCGGCATCACAGCTCTTCAATGGAGCCACGGTGCCATGGCAACATGACACTATAGTGCTGCGACTCCATTGAAGAGCCTTGACTGAATTAGCTGGGAGCAGTCCTGCACCTGCAGGCCTGACAGAATCGCAGTCCTGGCCTGCACGTGCAGGACTGTTCGCAATTCTGATCCTGCGGGGCTAGACATGCTCCGCAGGATCAGAATTGTGATCCCCTCTGTGTGTCCGGTTTAAACTGGATGCAAAGAGAGGATCTACATCTGGAACAGAATCAGGCCCTATATGTTATTGACATGAATGTATTCTTTTTTTCTGCTGAGTTGGTCCTTAACATTAACTTAAAGATGCAAATAAAAAAAGAACTGAGTGATATGGCATAATTGACTGGTGCCATACATACAGTTTGCCACTGGGGGTCATTCTGGATCGGGTTTAGCAGGCTTGGACGTCCAATCCGGATGTCCAGTCCCGCTAAACGCCTAGCCTGCATCCTGGAAACATGTAGACCTGAGCTGTGTGGAGAGCTCCATTTGTGGGGGGGGGGGGGGGGAGAGGGGGGAGGGGGTGGACTGCAGGCAGAGTGAGGGTGGGCTGTGGGCGACACCATGACCCCAGATATGCTGAACAAATTCTGAGGTCAGTCCTGTATGTCCAGGGTCAGCCATTTGTAAGGGGACTTAGTCCACCTTGGAGGTGTAATAAGTCCCCCTATTCGGAGCCTGATTGGGAAGCCAGGCAGCGGACCAGAGGTAAGGGGCTACAGGGTGGTCCACACAGCCTGGTCCTGGCCATGGCAGGGCTGATTGGGGGTCGGGCTGTGGGGAAAAGCAGAATGCTGAGTCTGCTGGTGATCACGGCTCCTGCATGCCATGGCACTGAAGCTTTATACAGGAGCCAGGCTGGGCTAGCCAAGGAGTTCATTGAATATCCGGGCAGCCAGAATTGAAGCACGGCCTGCACGTCCAGGTTGGTAGACCCAAATCTGATTCTGCGGGCACATCTAGTCCCACAGGAGCAGAATGGGGTGCAATTAGAGCATGTCTTGATTCTGACCGGCCAGACAGACGGGTGACGCACAGAACAAAATTGGCATTATAGTGTTTTGGATTGTTTGTAGCCTTTGTACAGTCAGTATCACTAGCCTCGCATACAGGGATTTGCAATAATTTAGACAATTAAAGAGGTAGTTACTAAGCTGAGGTAAGATATCACATTTTACCATAGCTTAATATAGAAACATGATGGCAGAAAAAGACCACATGGCCTATATAGTCTGCCTTTCCATATCAACCACTACAAGAAATTTACCATAGGAACTGACAACCTGTGGTAACATCAATGGCAAATTAATAGCTCAACTTGTGTTTCACCCTCGCAAGCTGAATTATTCATGGAAAAATAACACCCAGGGGCATGCGCCTTATTTGGCAGCTTGATGTCTAGTGGTAGAAGCATGAGACAACTGCTAGGGGTTGACTGGCATCATTTTGATGACGATAGACTACGGGGAGAATAACTGGAGATCTCTCCTATCCTCCACCATTGGACACCAGGAAAACCCCAGTAGGTACAGGGGGTGCCTTTGGGGGAATAAAGATCTCTTCAGGGGGAAGGGGAGCTTGGAGTGGTCTGTTTTAGGGGTGGTGGATTTTCTTTGGATATAACTCTGTTCATGTGGGGTTTTGCTGGGAGAGGAGGATTGGAAATAGATGCAGGAATTAGATTATCTCTGGTCCTTTGAAGATGTCCCTTGGAACATCAGACACATGCTAGTAGTGCAATGCTCCTGGGGAGAAAAAATAATTCTAGCTTAAAGATGGCATTAGTTAAATAACAGAGCTTGAAACATTTAATGAAAGCTGTGTTATTTAACTTCCATAATAATGAGGTGCTTTGCATGCATTTACATGCTTTGCACCTTATTATTATGTAGCACACATTGTGGTATTAATATGTGTTAAGGTAAAATAACATACACCCTTAATTACTAACATATGGAAGAGGATAAGGTCATTCAAATCTAGGCATGAATCCATGGAGCAAATGCTACAATAGTTACCACCATTCATTTTTTTACTAAAGCAGATGCTTGTTGCTCAAAGCCAAGTTGCTTTGACCAGATAAATTATTAACCTATAAACTATTACTTGCTTTGCAATAGAGATGTTATAGATCGATGGACAATCAGTTATGAGCTCTCTTCCTTGAAAACCAGTTCACAGCAGATTTGGCTGGATTTAATTTCAGTTTGTTTATCGGAAGCTAGATAACATGTGTCTTCCAAGAACTGGTTCACATTTGCCAATGCTACTGCTCCATCTGCATCCACAGAAATTAATAGCTAAATGCCATCTGCATAAATATAAACACTTATTCCAACATTCTGAATAAGTGTAGCCAAGGAGACATGAATACATTGATCAAGGCTTGTGCCAAAGTGGATCCTTGAGAGTCACACAACACAAATGGTTTAATGAAGGAAGTTTCCTTTTCCATAGAACCTTAAAGAAGTGTTGATTGAAGAAAGACCAAAATCATGCCAAGTCAGTTCCCTAAACTCCTATATCTTCAAGGCATGTCACCAGGAGCTGATGGTAAATGAAATGTTAAATGATTTTCTACAAATTACTGTCAGGACATCGGCTGGGAATTATAGCCAGTTCCAAAAGCCATATCCCTAAAACTATCTCCAGAATTGAGGCAATGCAAAGGAAACATATCAATATCATGCAAAATCTTAATCATGAGCCCTATAAAGTAATTTATAAAGTCATTCCTGCATTATGGGGCCTCTTACAGACCAATTGTCTTTGGCATCAAGACAAGTACTTTGCTGGTGGGTGCACTCATAGGCAGAGTTTGGGTGGAGCATGCCAGTACATGCATATTGCATGCTTGAAAAAAAAATAGAGATGGGCATTTACATCATTTCTAAGGCACATGTTAGGCCATTTATGCTAGTACAGGAGTGCCAAACTCCAGTCCTGGAGGGCTGCATACCAGTCATGTTTTCAGGATATTTCTAATGAATATGAATGAGATATATTTGTATGTACTGCTCCCATGACGGCATATTTTACAAAGGCCTTTCATGTAGTGGAAGAAACATGCAAGTGAAAATGTCTGCACATCTATGTACACGTGAGGTCAATATGAAATCAAAATATCTCCACCCCTCAAGATGCATGTGAATGTTAATAGTGCAGGCAGCACAGGGATCTGTATCAATATGCAGTAGAAGAAACATTTTGCAAATATAAATATGGAAAATATTGATTGATGACAGGCTGGAACATACATGTGTACTTGTTGGCATTTCAAGACACACACATGCAAATGTTGGCACTTCCATGTGAATCCAGGCCATTTTGCAAACGGAGACGTGCAGCCACTCTTAGGGGTATGTTTACTAAGTAGTCTTAATGTGAAGCCGGCATTAGTGTGCAGGATGCCATCTAAGGTAGTGGGCGTTCCGGTCTTAAGGTAGCATTTAGGGTTATCGTGTGATAAAGTACTTTTCATGCAATAGAGGGAGCCGTGGCACATTAATGCGCATTAGCCTTAATTAGGTGTGCTGACCTGCAAACACAGCAACAGAGGTGTAGCACAATTGTTAATACATTGACTGATGAAACAGGGGTCATGAGTTCAATCCCCCAGTGGGATTGATAAATAAGGCTGTCGGAGGCATTACCCTTTACTTTAAATCAGTGCTGTCTGAGGCATTTTCTTTTTTAATTTAAATTAGTGCTGCCAGCAAACACACCCTCACAGTGCCGTAACCTAAGGTGCCGCATAAGGCGCCCTATAAGGCACTCCAGAGGACACATTATAAAGTGCACTGTCCACCAATGTTCCCTATAGGGCGCCTTATGTCCAAGCCATTGCCCTATGCCCTGTGCAGATGCATCCTGGCCAGGCCACCCTGTCCGGGCTATACCTATGGTACCTTGCTCCTCAATATGCACATTGGCAGGCTGACAATGGCAACAGTGCAAGCAGTGTGGGCTGAGGAAGGTGTTGGAAGCCACCACACACTGGGTAGACAGACACACACTCCCACACCTATGCCAGCATTGTGCAACTATAGAGGCTTTTGGCAGCCCTGGCCACCGCACCAGTCCTGGGCACAGTGCAGGCATGGCTATGGTACGCAATACTGTTGGGGTCACTCCAAGGGTGGTAAACACTGTCAGACACCAGACCTGTAACACACTCCATAGACATCAGAGAGGTTGCTATGATACAGCTCAATGAGCAGATTGTGCTTAACCTAGGGATTGCTATCTGCCAGTAATCATAGCAACCTTTTGATATATGTGTACCATATTCCCAGGTTTACCGTGGCAGTGCTACGGTATGCAAGTGCTAGTATTGGGAGATGGTGCTGCATGCAGGGCCCAACATCCTGCCTCTCCAGGAGGCTTTGGATAATAGCGCCTGTGGGTGCAGGTGTTTCTGCCCCTGTTGGCCGCTGCTCTAGGGCAGAGGTTCCCAACTCCAGTCCTGATGGGCCAAGCACTGTTCGGGTTTTCATGCTGTCCCTAATGAATATGTATGGCTACATCTGCATACCATGGGGGCGGCACATAGAAATGCAGCACAGGCATCTTTATTAGGGACAGCATGACGCCTGAATGGAGTTTGTCCCTCCAGGACTGCATTTGGGAAACTCTGCTCTAGGTATTGCACATGTCTATGGTGTCTGTGCTCTGTAGGGTAAAATATAGGCATTTCAGGCATGTTTATGTTATCTGCAATAAAGGTTCCCTCTTTATTACCATGGTTTAGTGCTGGGTAAAACATGGCAACTGGGTTGGCGGGAGCCACAGCTGGGATTTGAACCTGTGACCTTCTGCTCCTGAACACACTGGCTGTGCGCACTGCGCCACAGTGTTGCCATGGGGACAGTTTATTCCCTGGGGATACCATGACTGTTCGTCAGACAGGGTCTGTATGTTGCAGTGCATGGCACCCACCTAAACAGGGCTAGGCCATGGTCTGCTGTGGGCAGCTGCCACTGCCCCCTCCACCACTAGTACCACTCTGTCGCCATGCTGACATGCCCTTCTGCTGGTGATGCTGGTGGTGCACAGTCTCAGGTCATCCAGTGTGCTGGTAGGTGGCTGCCTATGGTGTGGGTTCTGGGGTAGGGGTGCCTGCATAGATGTCCACGCTTCCCCCCAGCACCGCCTGCCAATGTTCTGTGCCCTTGGGGGTACCTGCTGGGTACTATCCCCTGTGACACTGTGGGAAACACACTCGTGCCCATGTTGGGCCCTCTTCAGTTTCTGTCTGGCGGCTCTACTGTTTCAGAATTCCTATGGGCCACCTAGGCATCACCCTAGTCCGCACTGTGGCCCAGCTGCACCACAGCATGTGCCGCCTGCAGCCCTCTGTATCCCCTTTTCCAGCATCTGTCCAGTTGCCCATTCCGACATGCCCACCCTGCTGTTGCGGGACATGTGCACGCCATAGAAAACCTGTCCAATAGAAAGGGAAAACCCTGATCAGCGCTATTTCACAGTGGTATCATTCACCTTGTATGGGGAGAGAGCATAGCCCCTTCCAAAATTGATATCCTTTTTGTGGAGCTTTCCAGGTAGTGTTTGTTGATCTTTCCCATTAATATCACTATTGCCCAGCTTGGTTATGTTTTTTTTCCAGTTTGTTCAGGTCATTTTCAATGTTTATTTGCCCTTTTGTTCCGTGCACATGTATCACACTTATCACTTTTTGTAGGTTTCCCTGGCTTTGCTGTACATTGCTGACGGAAATGGTTTCTCTTCCCTTTAAATCTGCTCTAACGCGAGGGTTTCACTCGCGTTAGTTATCAGCCCAGGAATCCACAGCGTTAGCGTGCAGGGAGCCTCTCCCCTCCCACTCTCAACCCATTGACCCTCTCTCTCCGCCCCTGGGGAGCCTTCCTCCGCCCTCCGGGAGCCTTTCTCCGCCTTCAGCCCTTGTTTGCGCCACTGCGCGCGTTAACGCGCGATAAGGCGCCTTATCTCCCGGTAAAGCGCCATTATCATGCGATAAGGCGCCTTATCATGCGATAACATGACAGCAGCGCAAATAGCGCCCTTTAGTAAACATACCCCTTAGTCACTTTCAGGTTGAAATAAAAATTAGGGGCCCAATATTCAAAGGCATTTACACGGTTTACAGACCTGTAAACCATGTAAAAGCCGCTTAGAGGGATATTCAGCGGCACTATCAAGGCTAGTGCCGCTGAATATCTGATTAATGCCACTACACACCCCGATGCTAACAGCTTAGCATCGGGGCATGTTGGGGCATTCAGGGCTGGAGCGGAGGCGATGCCAGTTGCTAACCAGGCAGCGGCGATATTGAACCACTGCCTGTTTAGCAACCTGTGGGTAAGGATAGGCATGGAAAAAGCCGGCCTATCTTTGCCTGTAGGAGGTAACTGGGCTCAATATCAACACTGCCCAGTTAGCTTCTGCACCATTGGAGGCTGTGCGGCGACCCAAAATATTTAATGCTGGGGCCAGATATGACCTCGGCATTGAATATCTGTTTAATGTTCAGCCCTGGTAGCTAGCCACTGTAATCGCGCTAGCCACTGATGCTGAATATCGGGCCCTAGGGGTTTAAGGGAGTTATGCCCCTTAATATTCCCTTTATGGGGGTAGCTGAAATGATAACTTTTCCAATAGTTATTCATGCCAGGGAGCAGGTATAAATCTAGACATGGGCATTATTGGACTTACATGTGCATCCCTATATGAAACGGGGGATACATGTGTAGAGTTTATTCCTGCCTGGGCAATGCCCCTAACATGTCCCCATGCAGTTTTAATATGGCATGGTTATCCACATCTAAAGCAGCCCCTTGCTAAAATGATCATTTACATGTGGGTGTGATTTACACATGTTTTTAGCTGATTATACATATGCAAATTGCAAATAAGGCTTCTAAAATAACCCCAATGATATGCAAATATATCTTATGAATATTCTTTAGAGACATCCATGGCAACCAGACTGGTTTATGCCCTCCGAGACTGAAGTCTGACACTCTTGTGCTAGTATTTTAGAAACACAAGAAGGTACCTACTTGTCTTTATCAAATAGGCAGGGGCGGCTCTACCATTAGGAGAGTAAGGAGGCCACCTCAGGTGGCAAAGTGTTTTGGAAGTGGCACCAATGCCCCCAAAATACCCCAGCAGTGGCGGCCTCACTCTTCCTTTTCTTACAAAAAGAAAACCCATTTTCTCCAGAGCATCAGCTGCTGCTTCTCCCGGGTCAGCATTAGCATAACCCCCCTTGCTGCTGCCACTGGTTCTTCACAACTCAGTGCGCTTGTAAGGCTGACAGTCCCACCCCTTCTGATGTATGCATTTGTGTCAGAGGGGGACTGGCAGGTCTTTCTAGGAGTCTGGAAATTCAAAGACCCCATGTTTGTTTTTTAAAAGTTGCCACTGCTGGGGGGCGGAGCCTGATGTCCAGCGGGTAGGACGCTTTGCGTTGAAGCTCCCGAGAGGCCTACTTAGAATCCTGACTTAATACCTATACAAATTTACTATTTCGCTCCGAGCTGACCGGGGCACCTCGGGGGGGATGGCGGCCCATAAACCAGCGCGCTTGGACTTCGGGTCTCCTTCTTCTTCTCACGGAAAACGCTCCAAAACAGAGGTGTCCTCCCCACAGAAGATGGTCCCATTTCGTGAAAACCCCGAAATGCACCTGGAGATTTTGGAGGAAATACGCGGCGTGAAGGAATTGGTGCAGTCCAATGGAGAAGCGCTTCGAGCCATGCGAGAAGACTTTGGAGTGCTCCAGGACCGACTTGAAAGTCTTTCATTACGGCAGGACAACATGGCGGGGGTCCTCGACTCGCACGAGGTGCGCTTGGGCAAACTGGACAAGGCTGAGCGCCAGATACAGAATCTTCAAAAGGAGTTAGAAGATAGCAATAATCGAGCCCGTCGCAACAATGTGAGGCTCCTCGGAATGCCGGAGGGGGTGGAAGCAGGAGATATAAGAGAATTCTTGCTCAAAACTCTTCCCTCCTTGCTGAAGATCACTTTTCACAGAGAACTGGAAATCGATCGCGCACACCGTGTTCCTGCCCACATGGCGCTCAACCGCACGACCCCCCGGCCTATTATCTTTAGCTTGCTACGATATCAACAAGTGGAACAAATTTTACATGCTGCCCGAGCGAATCATCATTTGGAATTTGAAGGTCGTAAGGTCTCCTTCTTTCCTGATTTGGCAAAGCCTACCGTTGACCGTCGGAAGAAACTCCTTGCTTTTCGCCCTCGACTTCAACAGCTACAGGCTCGCTTTGGCCTGTTGTATCCAGCGAAGCTCCGAGTGACTCTCCACAACCAAACCAGGACGTTCGAAGATCCTGATCTACTATCAACATTTTTAGACTCCAAAGAAGCAGAGCAGATGCGCTAATCCCAAATCTTGGACTCTTATCTGCCGGCTCTATCCGCCATTTTGAAGGGCCCGATGCGGCGGTCATAGCCAAGCACAGAAATAGCCTGGACTTTCTTTCTTTCTCTATATGACTTTTGTTTTTTTGTTTTTTTTGGTCTCCTATCCCTTCATGATGTGTGCCTCGGTCGGATTCGGAACACGCACAGTCCTACAGGTTATGTGTTTTTTCAATTTCGGCCTTCTCTGGGGTTTCTCCCCGCAGACACATGGTCGCCAGTAATTTTGGGGTTTTGCTTCTCCTCTACCGTACTGCGGTTTTCTTTGTTAATGTGGGGCGCTTCATTGTATTATATTAGCTTATTTTTCCTATGTCATGTGTACAGCCAGATACAGTCAGTTTGAGAGATATAGTGAAATTATGTGTGCTATCATGCTCAGAATTTTTAACTTTTCTGAATGGCCTTATGTAAAATCTTATCATTCACCGTCAAAGGCATTAATGGTCCACTCAAAGGAAAGAAAATCCTTAGCTATCTTAGCCATGTGCATGTTGATTTAGTGTTTCTTCAGGAAACGCATTTAAACTCTGCTGAAACACTGAAACTCAATGCTAAGCCTCACAGGGTAGCTGCCTATTCTCCCACCGTTTCCAAATGGTACGGGATAACCATTCTGGTTAAGAAGTCTTTGCATGTTACTGTACCTGATATTAGCGCTGACAAGGAGGGTAGATGGGCCTGTATATACCTTGAGGTTGGAGATAGTGAATTCACGTGTATTTGCATTATGCCCCGAATGTGGACAACCCTGCTTACTATGCAAGTATTGCGCAGTTGGCCTTGGCCTCTGCCAATGCTCCATTAATACTTGGTGGCGATTTTACTCAAGTGTTCCCTTAATCTTTTCTTCTCAAACAAGGTGCTCGTTGGTTGGAAGATCCAGTACCGAGTAGACCTGTGTGGCTAGATATAGAAGCGGGCCTTTGCAAACCGATTCCTCTTACCTTTTTCCCTGGTATGACTCTCCCATCAGACTCCTACTATCTACCAATGCTTTTAGACACTTTAGGTGTCTTTAATACTCTTATGCAATCTTTAGACTCCCGACTCTGGTCAGTGCAACTTCAGCATCGCCTTCGGAGCACTAGAGTACTCCCGCCATCGGCATTCCCTACATAAGGTTGATTGGAGACTTTCCGATCTCTCGGTAGTTTACCGGGTGTAGCATCCAATTTTACTAAACCTTATGTAATGCTATAACTAGAGATACCCCTATAGCGCAGAAAGTATGGGAGAGAGAATTGCATGTGACCTTGACCTCGGAGCAATGGAGCCTTATCTGGAGTAGAGGGACACGGGTTCCCGATCCGCCTCACTCACTCACTCAGGCCCTCTTCTTTCTAGCCCACCGGTGTTTTTACACTTCTCACAGATTAGACAAATGGAACACTACTCAGGGCAATGGTTGCTGGACACGTCCTGCGGCCATTGGTTCATTGCCTCATGTTATGCATGAATATCCCGCACTACAGTATTACTGGCGTCGGGTCTGGGGTCGTATTTAGTCTATCTCGCACTCTCAGGAGCCCCTTTCTTGGAGGATAGTGGGACTTCGCCCAATTGCGGGGATCCCCTCTCTCCCAAAAACGGCTTATCTCCTTTCGAACTTTATGCTTGGCATTGCTATTTCCCTAATTAAGTAATACTGGAAAATTAGCTCCCATCTGAGCCCCAATGAATGGTGGAATCATGCCTGTCTTTACAGTAAATATGAACAAATACCTCGTCTGTTCGCTTCCTCCGTTCAGACTCCTTCTCATTGGTCTCAATGGAAGCTGCTCAATGACTATGTACATTTTGCTAAATGCTCTCATCTGACTGTCTAACTTTGTATATATCTCTGTCCCATGATCATGCTGTATTGTAGATACTCTTTTGATCGTTTGATGTATACTCACTGTTAATTGGAAGCGCTCACATGCTGATATAATCGGGTAGAGAAGAAGCATCGGGGTGGGGGGTAATGGGTTTACTTTTCCTTATTGTATACCTGTTTTGTCTCTTTTGGTGTGTTGTTTCTTTTGTTTGTTGCAAAATGAAAATAAAAGTTTAAAAAAAAAAAAAAAAAAAAAGTTGCCACTGCTGTTGAGAGAGGCCATGGCAGCGGGTAGGGAGAGAGGCCTGCATGACTTCGGCGGTGGTGCAGAGGTGGAACACGGGCACTGGACATAGGGAGGATAGGCATAGGGGGGATGGAGGACAAATAGACATGGAATAGGGCTGGGGGGCAAATGTGGCCATGGAGTAAGGGGGCAGAGGGTAGATACTGGACAGGAGGCATGGGGGGCATGTTATGGTGTTATAATCTGTGCTGTGGTTCTTGTTTTTTGTTTTTGCTCTTTGGTACATGATCATCTTGGATCTCCTTTGTCTTTTGCAGAATATATATTTACATTTAATACCATAGCTGTTCAGTGTCAGGAATCTATGGGCCTGATATTTAAAGAGATTAACACAGATAGCAAACCTGCTAGCTGTATTAATCCCATTGGCTGGGATATTCTCAGGTGCTGCCGCCACATGCTCCAATGCTAACCGGTTAATACTGGGGTGCTCCGGGGACGGCACCTGGCGATAACCAGGCAGCAGAGATTATTGAGCCGCTGCCTGGCTATTGCAATGTGGAGAAAGTCAGGCGCAGTAAAGGTTGGCCTAACTTTCATCTCTGAAGCTAACCAGGCAGTGACTGAATATTGCTGCTGCCTGGTTAGCTTCATGGCAATCCCGGCAACTTGGATATTCAGTGCTGGGCCCAGATATAGTCCCAGCATTGAATATCCAGGTCTAAAGTTCCATGGCCGTGGCTAGCCACTTTTAGCAATGCTAGCTGCCACTATTGAATATTGGGTCTGACATGTTTTATATTAGATTTCCAGGGTACATTAAACCGCTACAATTTTTAAAGTACATCAACACCATTGAAAGTTGCTGAAGTGTTTGATCTTTTCTTTTTTTAAATTGCTTTCTCTATTCATGACTGGTGTTCTGAGTAAGGGGACTCCTTCTCCCCTGACTAGAGCTCTGAAGACGCCTAGTCATGTTGGCTGCCGGCGGGGAAGGCACCAGCTCATCTCTCGCTTTAGGCAGAAGATCGTCTTGAGCCGCCCCTGCAAATAGACTTAACATAGACACCTTAAAATGCACTTTAACTATGTGTACCCTTATAAAATTAGAGGCACATTCTAATAGGTGCATCAAGGCCCCTGTGCGCCTGATCAGAATCGGGATGCACAGAGGCAGACCGAATTCCAATCCCCCAGGGGCAAGACTGCCCTGCGGGATCAGAATCGGGTCTGGGCCTGTATGTGCAGGCCAGGACCTGATTCTGATTGGCCTGCACAAACAGACCCCTGCCCTGCTAACTCAGTCAGGCTCCTGAATGGAGCCACGGTGCCATGGAGTCCCATTTCCATAACACCATGGCTCCATTCAAGAGCAGCAATCTCTGGCCGCCAAACACTTTCTCCTTTTCCCCGCATTCTTTTCTCAGATTTGGCCTTCCATGGCCAGGTTCGGGCTGTGGGAAACACCATGCATCCCCTCACCTTTACGCTGCTACCTGGGCTTGCTATCCCCCAATGTCCAGGAGGACTTATTCCATCTCGGAGGTGGAATAAGTCCCCTGTCCAGTCTGCTGACGTACAGGACTGACCTCAGAATCATCACTGTACATCTGGGGTCGCGGACCACCCATAACCCACCCTCCCTCTGCCTCCAGAATGCCCCTCCCACTCCCGACTAAGCCTCCCCATACAAATTCCTTGTTTGTGCAGGGAGACTTCTGCCAGGGATGGAAAGGAGGCGAATGGCAGGGGCTATTCACATTACAGAATAGACCCCACATCCCTTAAATGGATAAGGGAAAGAGGGAGGATATGGTAGAAACATTCAGATACTGAAAGCTGTAAATAATATACAGGGGCATACATTTTTTTTAGATCGAAGGATCATATGACATTGATTCAGGATAGAGTCAGAAGTAACATAAGGAACTATTTATCCATGCAAATGTTTCATTTTATTTTCACTTTTAAACTTTGATAAACTATGTTTACAGCTTGTCTCACTTGGTTTGCAGCTTGTCGTGCTGTGAGAGCTTGCGTGCATCAGTGATGCTGAGAGCTAAACTATCAGTAGTTTAACTACTGGCAGGGTCTCCCAAGATGGGCAGGTCTCAGATGAGATGCCAGACCAAGACAAACCACCCATCTGGGCAGCAGCAGAATGGGATAGTGTTGACGATGGAGGATCACATTTCTGTGACAACGTCAACAATACCAAACTTAAACTGCGTGGAAGAAAGGCCCGGCAATCTACTTCTGTATCTTGCCATGAAAACCCAATGGATAGTTACAACAAAACAAATTGTGCTATGGTGCTGGAAGATGAGACCCCCAGGTCGGAAGGCACTCAACTAGTTACTGGGGAAGAGCTGAAGACTTTTCAGGTTAAAGCCAGCATTTATGATGTGGTTGGATCAAAGCCCTCGGGAAGTCTGACTGCTGATGTAGCTGCGCATGAAATGAGAGTCAGAAGTTGTAAAGATGTCTTACACATTGGAACATGGAACGTACGAAGCATGAACCAAGGGAAGTTGGAGGTGGTCAAGAATGAAATGGAACGTGTACAACTTGATCTGTTGGGTGTCAGCGAACTGAAATGGACTGGCATCGGGCACTTTGCATCAGATGATTACATGGTCTACTATGCTGGAAATGAAAGACAAAGAAGAAATGGTGTTGCATTTATAAAAAAGAAGAAATTTCCAAGAACTGTAATGAAATACAATGCAGTCAGTGAACGCTTAATCTCTATTTGTCTACGAGGATTGCCTATCAACACAACTATAATTTAAGTATATGCCCCAACAACAGCTGCAAAAGAGAATGAAATTGAAGAGTTCTATGAACAAGTAGAAGCTGAAATTGACAGAACATGCAAACAGGATCAAGTGGACCAACAGCCGTTTCAACCTTTACCTTATGATCAGGAACCATTGGTGATGAAAGAAGAAGTTAAAGCAGCATTGAAAGCCTTATCAAAGAACAAACAAAATTGTAAAGTTCTCAATGTGTATTAAATCTTTTTGTTGGAGCCTGCCGAGGGAGGTAATGATCAATAATGGGGGATTGATTACCACACTGTATCGCAAGGCAGTACAACACAATAGTCTCCTTCATTTCCAGAGTTTTCATCCAGGTTCACTACGTCGGGGACTCCCCTTTGGACAATTTTTAAGATTAAGAAGATTATGTCACACTAAGGAAGAGTTTGTTCATCATGCTTCCAATCTTCGCTTACGTTTATTACATCGGGGATACCCTGTACATATGGTAACTCGAGCTTATCAGTGAGCTAGCCACATCCATCGAGAATGGCTGTTTGATCCCGCTTATAAACCTTTGTTTCACAATCTGAGGATTCGATAGTAGGAGTGCTGCCTTATACAGAACGCAGCACGGCGATTATGAAAATTTTGAGGACACATTGGCCAATTTTATAGTTACATGCCTGCTTTAACAAACCTCTAAAGATTGCTTATTCGTGGGGTTTGAATTTGAGTGATCTATTAGTACGGACTACAGAGAGAAAAGATCGACCGGCTATAACGTGCTCTCAAGGTGGACACTTTCCATGTGCCTCATGTCAATTTTGCGATACTACACTGTCCGGGGTAGATTGGATACATCCTCTTACTTTTAAAGTATGTATTCATAAATGGTATACGAATTGTCTGTCAGACCATGTAGTTTATCTTCTAATTTGCCCTTGCAATCTCCTGTATGTAGGTAGGACGATCCGTACTATAAGGAAAAGACTGTCGGAACATGCTTCCCGTATCCGTTGCACTATTCGATCTGCACCACTGGTGGACCATTGTTGGGAACACAGCCATACATTTGAGGACTTTCGGTGGACTGTGATAGATTTTGTTCCTTTCGATCCCCGGGATGGCAATCGTTTAATGAAATTACAACGTCTGGAGCAACGGTGGATTTTCTTTTTGGACACAGTATCTCCAAAAGGACTTAACCGTGAACTTGAATGGGATAGTGTGCTGTTATAGAATCTCAATTGACCAATTGGAACAGGGACTCCCGATCAGTGGGATGATGCCCTGTTTTTCTAATTGATGGGTTTCCCCTACCTCAATGTAACTAGTCAATGATCTGGATACAACGATGGATTGCGGGGGATTGAGATTGATATTAGTTTCCTCCGGGTTTTGGAGGCACTTGAATGGAGGAACCTTCAAGTTTTGAACAACGGTATACTGCCATACAGACTCTTCTAAAAGGACTGCACTGAGAAATCGAGTGAATGAAAACAATGATGTTGACTTTTTGGATGACCAACCAGAACAGGGATTCCCTTTCAGTGGGATAGTACCCTGGTTTCTGATTGGTGGTTTTCCTCTATTTTACTGCTATTGGTGGGACGCTATGCACAAGCGAGGAATCCTGGCCGCAATGACGGCATTTTTGTTATAACGGTTGCTGGAACAAGATTGAATTTTTACAGCACTTGACACAGGGTCCATCCCGAAACGTGCACGTCGTGCGAGCATCATTTGAGCAACTGCAGGATTTGGACGATACACAGATAAGTGCCCTTTTTGGTTGGGTTTTATGGAGTTTTAAAAAAATTGGGAAACCTTTCAGTTGAATAAAAGGGAATTTGCCGTTTGGAGGGGGTTGGATTTTCAATTCCGGCCCTCCCTCGGAAGGCTCCAACAAAAAGATTTAATACACATTGAGAACTTTACAATTTTGTTTGTTTCAATAGTTAGGGAAGCTTTTGAGGGATTAGAAGTTAAGGGGGTTCTTATTTTGGGGTATAATTTTGCCCCCTTATATAGGGCCTTTTTTCATAATATTTAGTATTGTGGCTGGTTAGTATGGCAGTGGACACCTTTGCATTTACGGAGGAATATCTCGATAAGCTCAGGCAACGTCCTTCTCTGTTAGATACTGATCGAAAAGATGATACGATGTCGACCTCGGTTGCTGCCTTGAAGGCGTTACGGAAGAGAATGATCAGAGCTCAATTACATGAGGCAGGCATGATTCAATACTTGAAGACACGCATAATCCCGCGGGGACTACGGATGACTAGAGCCCCGAAGATGTTTAAATGGGACGAGTCTTTTGTAAATAAATGGAATTTGATCTCCAACAAATGCAGTTTTGATTTAATTGCTTTAATTTTGGAACGTACCATACAGGAGGAAGACAACATTCAGAAGCAGATTGAGGAAGCACAATCAGCACTGAAGGAGTCTTTAGGAGTGGACTCCTTTAAATCTCGAATGGATGATATTGATAGACAGATGAAAAGTTTTTTTGAATATCTCAAATCTTTGAAGCACAAGAAATTTATCCGTGATAAAACAGATTATGAGGCAAAACGAGTATATTATTGGATGTATGATAAAGATGAAACTGTCCCAAAATGAGTGACGTTTGATGTTTCCTCAGATGATACGGATGATAGCTCTACTACAAATGAACGCCCACATTTTGTTTCCAATTTCACTCGTGGGCGTCAGGATTTTCGATCAGGTCGCGGTCGACGGGGGAGGGGTCCCTATCAGGAAGAGGATTGGGAGCCCCCTCAGACCCGTCAATGCTCCAGACAGCAGAATCCTCCATAGTGGTGAATCTAACGGGGAAATCATTATCTACCTCACAAGAAGTTTTGTTGAATTACGGTTTGTCTTTTGTCCCTACAGTACATTACGATTCATTTACTATGAGACTCCATCTGTTTCGCTTTTTTAGGAAATTACGGATCGTACATTTTTTTCATGAGAAACCTCCTTCGATAGATGGTTCTGTAGTTAAACCAAAATCCCGATGGCTTCCTCCTGAAGCCGGATTGGATTCTGTGATTGGTACATTCCAATCTTTGGTTTTGAAGGATCTCTCAATATTGGAAAATCAACCCCTAAAAAGATATTCTAACCTCGATCGGGAATCCTGGGCTTCTTTGAAGACTTTGGCCTCTGATCCGACTATTACATTTCGACAAGCGGATAAGGGAGGTGCTTTGGTGCTTCAAAAAACTGAGGATTATGAGCAGCAATTGCAGCATCATTTACAAGACCCTCAAACTTACTCTCGTTTACCTTCAGATCCTACAGATGAATTGAAGGAGTCTATTAAAAGGTTGATGGAAGAAGGCTTTGCTAATGGATGGATTACTCGACGTGAATTTAACTTTTTGATAGTTACCCACCCTAAGATTCCTACACTGTATCTGGCACCGAAGATTCATAAATCATTGACATCTCCACCTGGGAGGCCAATTGTCTCTTGTAGGGATTCAGTTTTGGAACCCCTGTCGATATTTTGCGATGTGTTCTTAAAACAAGAAGCGGCTGGGGTATCTTCGTATCTTAGGGATTCCACCCATTTTATACAGTTATTAGCTGAGGTTTCAATTCCCTCAGGGGCCCTTTTGGTGACCCTGGACGTGATGGCATTGTACACGAATATAGATCAATTAGAAGCGTTGGAATTGCTACAATCGTCCTTCATTTATGCACCGGATCGTTTGCCTAAAGACTTTTTGTTGAAGTTGGCTACTTTAGTGCTGACTAGGAATTATTTTCTGTCGGGAGGAGTTTTCTATCAGCAAATTACAGGTATTGCCATGGGGGCAACGATGGCCCCTTCGGTTGCCACACTTTACATGGGAGCTATGGAAGATAATTTAATACGATCAGCCCCGTGTTTTGCTAATGTGTTATTTTGGAAGCGATATCTTGATGATATCTTTTTTGTGTGGAATTCTGACTTAACTTCTCTTCAGCAATTTATTGTATGGCTGAATTCATTGAAGCCGAACATAAAGTTCACCGAACATATCCACCATCGTCAATTGGAGTTCTTAGATATGTTGGTAATGATCAATAATGGGGGATTGATTACCACACTGTATCGCAAGGCAGTACAACGCAATAGTCCCCTTCATTTCCAGAGTTTTCATCCAAGTTCACTACGTCAGGGACTCCCCTTTGGACAATTTTTAAGATTAAGAAGATTATGTCACACTAAGGAAGAGTTTATTCATCATGCTTCCAATCTTCGCTTACGTTTATTACATCGGGGATACCCTGTACATGTGGTAACTCGAGCTTATCAGCGAGCTAGCCACATCCATCGAGAATGGCTGTTTGATCCCGCTTATAAACCATCTGTTTCACAATCTAAGGATTTGATAGTAGGAGTGCTGCCTTATACAGAACGCAGCACGGCGATTATGAAAATTTTGAGGACACATTGGCCAATTTTACAGTTACATGCCTGCTTTAACAAACCTCTAAAGATTGCTTATTCATGGGGTTTGAATTTGAGTTATCTATTAGTATGGACTACGGTTGAGACAAGATCGACCGGCTATAACGTGCTCTCAAGGTGGACACTTTCCATGTGCCTCATGTCAATTTTGCGATACTACACTGTCCGGGGTAGATTGGATACATCCTCTTACTTTTAAAGTATATATTCGTAAATGGTATACGAATTGTCTGTCAGACCATGTAGTTTACCTTCTAATTTGCCCTTGCAATCTCCTGTATGTAGGTAGGATGATCCGTACTATAAGGAAAAGGCTGTCGGAACATGCTTCCCATATCCGTTGCACTATTCGATCTGCACCACTGGTGGACCATTGTTTGGAACACAGCCATACATTTGAGGACTTTCGGTGGACTGTGATAGATTTTGTTCCTTTCGATCCCCGGGGTGGCAATCGTTTAATGAAATTACAACGTCTGGGCAATGGTGGATTTTCTTTTTGGACACAGTATCTCCAAAAGGACTTAACTGGGAACTTGAATGGGATAGTGTGCTGTTATAGAATCTCAATTGACCAATTGGAACGGGAACTCCCAATCAGTGAGATGATGCCATGTTTTTCTAATTGATGGCTTTCCCCTACCTCAATGTAACTAGTCAATGATCTGGATACAACGATGGATTGCGTGGGATTGAGATTGATATTAGTTTCCTCCGGGTTTTGGAGGCACTTGAATGGAGGAACCTTCAAGTTTTGAACAACGGTATACTGCCATACAGACTCTTCTAAAAGGACTGCACTGAGAAATCGAGTGAATGAAAACAATGATGTTGACTTTTTGGATGACCAACCAGAACAGGGATTCCCTTTCAGTGGGATAGTACCCTGGTTTCTGATTGGTGGTTTTCCTCTATTTTACTGCTATTGGTGGGACGCTATGCACAAGCGAGGAATCCTGGCCGCAATGACGGCGTTTTTGTTATAACGGTTGCCGGAACAAGATTGAATTTTTACAGCACTTGACACAGGGTCCATCCCGAAAAGTGCACGTCGTGCAAACATCATTTGAGCAACTGCAGGATTTGGATGATACACAGATAAGTGCCCTTTTTGGTTGGGCTTTATGGAGTTTTAAAAAAATTGGGAAACCTTTCAGTTGAATAAAAGGGAATTTGCCGTTTGGAGGGGGTTGGATTTTCGATTCCGGCCCTCCCTCGGCAGGCTCCAACAAAAAGATTTAATACACATTGAGAACTTTATAATTTTTTTTGTTTGTTTCAATAGTTAGGGAAACTTTTGAGGGATTAGAAGTTAAGGGGGTTCTTATTTTTGGGTATAATTTTGTCCCCTTATATAGGGCCTTTTTTCATAATATTTATCAAAGAACAAAGCACCAGGCATTGATAGCATTCCCATAGAAGTATTGCAGCAATCTAATGCAGCTGTTACTGTACTTACAAGGCTCTGCCAAGAAATATGGAAGACAACATCATGGCCAACTGACTGGAAAAGATCTGTGTTTATACCGATACTAAAGAAAGGTGATCCAACTGACTGTGGAAATTATCGCACAATCGCTCTGATCCCACATGCCAGGAAGATTCTACTGAAGATTATTCAAAAGAGACTACAACCATACCTGGAACAAGAACTACCTGAAGTGCAAGCAGGGTTCAGGAAAGGGCGAGAAACGAGCGACATCATTGCGGATGTGAGATGGATCCTTGAAAAGACTACAGAATACCAAAAGGATATCTATTTGTGCTTTTACGACTATAGCAAGGCTTTTGACTGTGTAAACCATGAGAAACTCTGAGCCACATTAAGAAGCATGGGTATACCAGAACACCTGATCGTTCTCTTGCACAATCTGTACATTGATCAAGAAGCAACAGTTTGAATGGAACAAGGAGAAACAGAATGGTTTAAAATAAGCAAAGGTGTAAGACAAGGCTGCATACTTTGCCCCTACCTGTTTAATTTATATGCAAAACAAATCATCAGAGAAGCAGGATTGTATGAAGACAACAGAGGTGTGAAGATTGGTGGAAGACTCATTAACAACCTTCGCTATGCTGATGATACCACATTACTGGCTGAAAGTGAAGATGATCTGAAACATTTGCTTCTCACAATCAAAGAACATAGTCACAAAATGGGCCTGTACCTTAATGTAAAGAAGACAAAAATCATGACAACTGGCATAATCAACAGGTTCATCGTTGAAGGAGAAGAAATTGAAATTGTGAATAACTTTAACCTACTTGGATCAACTATCAATAAAGAAGCAATAAGCAGTCAAGAAATCAGACGACGCGTTGTTCTTGGCAGAATGGCTATGAAAGACCTAGATAAGATTCTCAAGAGCAGGTGCTCCTCAAGCCTCTGCTAACCAGCATCTCCCTCCATGATAAATGATGAGTGAATGCATGGCAACTTGACAGCTTACCTGCCTATAAAGAAATCTGTGATGTGTGTGAAGTTCTCCATGTATAGCACTGCCTCTCTGCTGTAGGTTCCCACATGAGTGGATGCTTGGTCTTCTTCTGATCTTGAGGTTTGTTTGGTGCTACCCAGAAGCTTTTCCCTCTACCCCATTCATTTTGTTTGGGGAAGGAGCTAAAACTGCTGGCTTACAAGATCACAACATGGCTGCCTTTATTATCTGCAAGTGGGAACTAGGTTTCCATTCAAGGCTCTGGCACGTCTCCTTAGCAGCCACACTGTGTTTATCTAATATACTAGATCTGGCTGCCAAGAGCTGCACGGTGTGGAGGTGTGAGACTCCTGGGACAGTTCATCACAAAAAAGGGAAGAGTGGTGGAAGGGGAGCATGGAAAAGAGGAGGAAGGGAAAGGTGAGGGAAAAGAGAGAGACACAAACGAAGGTGAAATCCTTAAGATTAAAAGAGAGCAGACCAGTTAGCTACAATTAGACAGTGGGGAGTCAGGAAAGCTGGTCAGACAACTCCTAACTCTGCACCTGTGGCTTCATTTGCAGTGACTTCCATCTCCTGCCAGACAGAGCTAGCATCTGGTAGAGGACTTCTCCCCATTACTAGCCTCACTCTCGATGTTCGTATTGAAGGGCACCCTTGTACAGCGGTACTGGCAAGCATGTCCAATAAGGGATCTTATGCAGTGGCACTAATTCACTTCTCCCAAGCCTCTGATCCAGTATCTATTACATCTACATATGTACACCTTAGAGGAAAGGCGGGATAGAGGTGATATGATTGAGATGTTTAAATACCTCCGTGGCATAAATGTTCAGGGAGAGAGCCTCTTTCAATTGAAAGCAAGTTCTGCTACAAGGAGACATGGGATGAGGGTGAAGGGAGATAGATTCAGGAGTGATATGCGGAAATATTTCTTTATGGAAAGAGTAGTGGATCCGTGGAATAGTCTCCCAGTGGAGGTGGTAGAGATGAGGACAGTAACTGAATTCAAAAAAGCATGGGACAAACACAGAGGATCTCTAAAGGTAAAAAGGGGACTGTTGTAGTTGTTATGGAAGGACAGACTAGATAGGCCATGTGATCTTTTTCTGTCGTCATATTTCTATGTTTCTATGTTACTCCTGACCCCCCACACGGAACAGCCCCTCATCCCGAGGATCCCGCTCCTTAACCTCACCTGCGACTAAAGTGGACCTCATGGAGATCTTACAAGAACTCAAACTCTTCCAGCTGGACTTTTCTAAAGCAGTGAGTGATATTAAAGATGAAATCAAATTCCTGGATGAGCAAGTTACCCAAAATGAAATTCATATAAGGGAGCAGATACATGCAACAGCTCTCTTCCAATTCAAACTTCACAAACTGGATGTACTTGCTAAGGACTTAAAAGAGAGACAGGATGATCTTGAAAACCATCAGAAATGCAACAACATTAGGGTCTTGGGGGTCCCTGAAAAGGCAGGAGAAAGAGAGAATGCGGAAGGGATAATCCATCAACTATACTCCTGCACCCCTGGGGCATCCGGACCAGTTAGGCTGTAGAGAGCGCACTGGAGCACTGGATATTAGGTTGGCTCTAGGTCTCGCCCTTGGTCCATAATAATTTGCATACATTCTTTTGAAGAAAAGATCCATCTGCTGTGATACCTGTGGGGGAAATGCTCCGTTACTTTTCAGGGTCAGGAGGTGCAGGTCTTCCAGGATCTCTCTCAATACACATTGGAATGGTGGAAAAGTTTTAAGCCACTAACCCAGCTGCTCCAGGAGAAGTCCATCATATATCAGTGGAGTTTCCCTTTGCACTGATTTTTGAATGAGAAAACACTCAGCAAATGATTGTTGAACTGGATTACTGCTTAGACATGGTGGAACTTCTGCAAGGAGGTGAATGTCGTATTTCAGGCTGACCTAAGGAGCACCGAGAGTGGCAGGCATCAACTCTAAAGAGACGGAAGATCCCTGGGTCCCACCTCCAACTGGACAATGCTGCAGAAGATCAACAAGATCAAGCAATGGACACTACTAAACCTCCATAAATAAAGTACATAACTGACTCTGATTTCTTTTTTCTTTTTCTTCTCTGTGTAGCTCTTTGGCCATTATCATTTTGTGAAACTCTACGTAGAGATTAAACTTTCTTTTTGTGTGTGATTGAGGAGTTTTAGTTGATACAAGTTCTAATCAAGAATCCTACAACTCCCCAGCTTTGTTTGAGGAAATTGGGAAGGGTGGGGGAGGCATGTGAGGTTGGGCAAGATTGGCAAAGTTTCATTGGGTATAAGAAAAAACCCTGTTAAATAAATAAATTGGGTGGTGTGAATGACACAGGGGGATTTTTATTTATGTTTTTTTTCTTCACGTTTTGGATTGAATGTGACATAGGCAGAGGAGATGACATGAACAGGCCAAATTTCCTATAGAAATAAAAGTACATTGGAGTTTAGTGGGGTGATGACTAGGTCGGTGGGGGAGAGCTTGGAGAGAGTTCCTGACTGTGCCACCGGCACTCCTACACATGGCCTATACTGTATGGTGTTAGGAACATTTTTTTTTTTTACAAGTTCTGGGAAATATCCCTCCCCACATAGGGGACTGCGGTGTGTGTGTGTGTGGGGGGGAATCAGTTGGAGGGGAGGAAGTGGGGGGGGGG
This sequence comes from Ichthyophis bannanicus, assembly GCA_033557465.1. Lineage (NCBI taxonomy): Eukaryota > Metazoa > Chordata > Amphibia > Gymnophiona > Ichthyophiidae > Ichthyophis > Ichthyophis bannanicus. Next base: position 617,778,805 of record CM066034.1, on the reverse strand, counting down.
CCGGGGGAATTTTACAGATCATACCTTGGGGGGATGCAAAACATTTTTCAGTAATAATTTTAGCTGCACATAATTGTATCTGATTTATTTCTGTGATGGTCACACATGACATGGACTGGTTCATCCTGTTTTTTATACTTTTACCTTTAGGTGTTACATTTAACTTCAGTAATCTTTCTCTTTCTTGAACCCAACATATTCATCTTTTTCCATATGGACTCGGGGTCTTTCTATGCCCTTTCTTCTTCCTTTTCAGTTGATTTCTTGACCTTTATTTATTTCACTCTCCTGCAGTTCCAGATATCTAAACAACATCTCCACCTCAGCTGCTCTTTTTCTGTGTAAACCTTTCTTCCAGTACTCCCACCTATGTCTCCTCCTCTCTGTATTTCTTTTACCACAGAAGCTCTTAGCTGATTCAAGATGTTATCATTTATATACTACTTTACTTTGATCTGTGATATTAATGAGTTTAAATTTGCATTAGTTGCTTTTTGCAGTTTGTCTTGTGGCAATAGTCTTCTTTCTTCCAGTTTTCAATGAATTCACGTTGTACGATGTGCATCAAAAAATATGGAGGCTTGTACAATAACACAAATTTTCCATGCATCGTAAATCTGAACTTCTTTTTCATGATACCAAACATCACATAAATAAAAATGTACAGGTGTGCTGCAGTCACACTGCACTCAGCACATGCAGAGTACATAACTCTGCTTGCTTAATAGCATTGCGGTGCGACATATTGTTATATAGCTACACAACAAATCTTGATACTTTATGATCACTTTATGATACTTTATGATACTTTATGATAGATCCGGTCTGAAAGTAGTTACCAGTGTAAATATGATGTAGATAGTTTCCCCCAGTTACTTCCAAGTTGTTCTCCCCGTTCATTGTAAATACAACGCAGGGTGCCTGCATTGTATAGTTGATGTTGAATGTGAACCGCACTGATCTAAATAGCGCGGTATAGAAGAAATGGTAAATAAATAAATAAATAAAATAAATAAATCACACCTCATACACCCTTCTGATATTATGGCATGTGGTTGAAAGGGGTTTTCTTTAAAATACAAGCCAGACAGCAGTTCAGGGGAAATGAAAGCAGTTGTTATTCTATCCCAGCTTGTTAAACCTCCACAAAGCAAAACCAAGAACAGCAGTCGTTCAAGGAAAACAAAATCAGCTTACTTCTGTCCCAGCTTGTTAAAACTCCACAAGCTGGTTCCCTCGGCCCTTCCTCCAGCCCCATTTAAAGTTCCTACCTCAGAACTCCTTTGCACGGTTTGCCTCGGAAGGATTTCTAACTCCACAGGCCTTTCTCTCTCTCCTGTAGCCTTCTGGGTTCTTAACCTCTCCCTGTGAGCCATGTCCTCCCAGCTCTGAACTCTGGGCTGCAGATTCTCTTAAAGGAGACTGTTGATCCTTTGGAGAGGGACCAGTAACATTCTATATACTCCATTACAATCTTCTCATTTTATATATAGGGTTTATAGCATAAAGGTAGAAGTACATTATTTCCTCTTTATCTGCAGAAGTTTACTCAACTGTAGTTAATCCTCATAATTTTTTTTCATTAATTTCTGTAGTGTAGTTCCTGCCACAGTAGCTTCATGAACACCCTAATCATGGCCTTTATCAGTGACAGGGATATTATCTGCATCTGAAGTGTCTGTGCTATTGCTACCACCATCGTTAGCCCTAGTATATAAACTACGGGTGGGTGCCTTTTTATCCTGGGTGATGTGTGGCCAGTACCTATTTTTCTTTTTCTTTATTATCATACTTCAATTGTAGTTTCACCTGAAGGTACTTAGTGAGACTTGCTAAGTACCTTCAGGTGACACTAGAAGGAGGAAACTTTATTCTCTCCTCCTAAGACAAGCACAGCAATTCACCAATTGCTGCTACTGAATTTTATGTTGCACTCCTTTTTGACCTTTTATGGTTTTCTCCCCTCTGACCCCCTTTGTATGTATATGTGTGGCCACTCTCCCTGTAGGGACAAGCATATGCTGATGGCTCTTTGTGTTTTTGTGGTGGTGAGAGTCTATTGTTCTGTTTTCACAGCAGCTGCTCTTACCACCTCTCAGAAGCTGATGTCCTAGGTGACTCATAGTTTGCCTACTGGTAGGGCCAGCCCTAGTTGTATGGGCTGGCCTGTGTGTGTGATGGCACAAGGCAGTTTGCAGTATGGGGATCATGCCCATAGCATGCATTTAGAATGTGCCAGCACAGCAGGCACAACTAGCATCTGGTCCGAGGCAGGTATTACTGTATCTGTGCCAGTGCAAGGGGCATCTTTTGTGGTTAGAAGCACCCATAACATAATTGCGCTAACTGCACACATATGCTCATGTCCTCTCTCTGTTCCAACTCCACCCTAACCACCTATTCACATGATAATCAGGTAGCACAGGACTAAGATGTGCATTAGTGCCACACTAAACCACATACTCCCAGCTACTATGCTTTTGTAAACATGCTCCAAAGTGCATTTTGGGAATAACTCACAATATTTGCCCCTCAGTGTGTATTAAAGGGTGATGATGGGTTATTTTAATGTAAGATGTTAACTTACCCTGACACAAATTGAGTAATAATGAGATGCAGACAGCTCATTTTTATTCAAATGCATTATTCTTGGAAAAATAACTCCAGCCAAAGCTAGCATTATTTTTCTGCCAGGGAGCATTCTTAAAGGGAAAGGCATGGCAAGAAAAGACATGGTCCAGGGCTCCTCATCCCCCCAAATCAAAAATATCCCACCCAAAAATTGCACCAATTTCCCACCACCCACAAAAGACAAAACTGCAAGCTCCATCTCCCCCATTTACCAATTCATCCTCCATAGGCCACCCCAGGTCTTCCTTAAGGTAGCCAATGTGGTCTAGGGGAGAATGGCAACATGATCCCCTCTTGCTCCTCCTGCCATAGCAACTCCTGTGCTATACGCAAAGCTACCTCTAGAGGTCGCAGGTGACATTTTGAAAATGGAACAGGTGCCAACAGGAGTGAGAGAGAGGATATCTTCTGCTGGCCTCCCCTAGAACCCTATGGCTACATTAAGGAGGGGAATTGGTAATTGGGGGTCTGTGGGGGTAAAAGGTTCTTGGGGGAGGGGGGCTTGCAGAGGATCAGATGGTGAGATGTTTGTGGGGTTTCTTTTCTTTTTTGGGGCAGAAAGGGGAAGAGGTACCCCCAGAGTGGATCTTTTCTTTCTGCACTGGCCACTTTAAAAAAAGACTCCCCAGGAACAGAATAATGCAGCTTGTGAGGTTGATTGCAATGTGTATTATGCCTTTACCACAGGAGTGATACTATGATACTGAGTTATTCCAAGTTGGTGATTCCTGTAATAAATTTATCTGCAGTAAAATGAAATATTTTAGCACAGCTTATTAACTAGCCCGCTACATACTTTACCTTATCCACTGGGTCCTAGGTTTCTTTTTTTAAATTAATTATTTATTGCATTTTCAAACATTACAGAAAAAAAGAAATATAAACACCAAATAAAGATACAAATACAATAATACATTCACATATCAAAAGAAAACCATGAATTAAGTTCCACTCCTATCAGAATCCACTGAGGAAATAAAGGGGGAGACCAAGGGGTTTGTTTACTAAGCGGCGCTAACAGCTCCTGTGCAAAATCGGAGCCATGGCCCCATTGAATAAATGAGGCCATGGATCCGATTTTGCATGGAAGCCACTAGCGCTGCTTAGTAAACAGATCCCCAACTAGTAAGAAAATTTAAGGGAAAGAAAACTATACAAATTTAAAAAAAATCTGGCAAATATACTTTACAAGCCCTCGTATAACCCCCAATCTCACACAGCAATGTTGATATCCGCAGCTTCCCCAGAAGTGGCATTTTCCTGGACAAGCTCCTCCAATTGTCAAGGCTCTAAGAAAACATAATCTTGTCCCTTATACTTAATGAAACACTTCCTAGAAAATGTAAAAAAGAAACTCATCCCCAGAGCCAAATCTCTGCGACAAAGAACAGGGTCCTAGGTATCTGACCCATAAAAGTAGATCAAATGTCAAAAGACAGTTTTCTCTTATTAAAAATAATCAATATTCAACTAAGGTATATTTCCATATAAGATTTTAAGAAGCTATCCTAATACAGATAAGCCTAGTTAATTTCATTCATGTTGAAGATTCTCTGAGATACTGCATTATATAAAAATACTGTAAAATGAACATTATTCTATATTATTTTTGAAAAGCAAAAGTAAATTCTCGGATTTACTAAGCACCTTCAGCAATGCAGTAGGGGTTTTACGTATAGAGAGAATGTGGATCAGTTTGATGAGATCTTATTCCTAAGTATCAAATGACAGCAGTTTGTCTTCATAGACTGACATCAATGATATGCATCTCAATATTTATTTATTTTTTTACAAGTCACAAAACCCTACTGATGAGCGGCTTGGCAGGATAACTAATAAAGGAGAGATAGAAAGGTGGTCTACCTCTTGGACCGAAGTGCTAAAAGGAATCCTTCAGAAATAAACTATAACTACTACTAATGCTACGTATCATTTGTATAGCGCTACACGACATATGTAGTGCTGTATATATAGATATAAAAGACAGTCCCTGCTTATCAGAGCTTGCAAACTAATCAAGACCAATAATATCCCAAAAGTGGGGACTAGAGTATGGTAAGATGCACATAAATAGTGAATGAGAGAATGAGGGGCATCAGGATCCAAAAGCAGCCTCAAAGAGATGGGGTTTTAGCCTAGATTTGAATAGGGCTAGAGAAGGAGCCTGATGCACTGACTCAAGTATTTCGTTCCAGTCATATGGTACAATGAACAAAGTCTGGAATTGGCAGAAGCAGAGAAGTGCACAGATAAAAGAGATATGTCAGAGGAGCAGAGTTCCCGAGAAGAGGTATAGCGTGAGTGAAGAAAGATAAGGTCATGAAGAGCCACAGAATGAATTCACTTCTAGGTCAGTAGGAGAAGTTTGAACTGGATACGGAAACAAATAGAGAGCCAGTGAAGGGATTTGAGAAGAGGAGTTACATGAGCATAGCCACAGTGGCAGCAGGATAAGCTGTGCAGCAGATTGAAGGAGAGAGAGATGATTTGGAGGGAGACCAGCGACGAGCAGTTTGCTATAGTCGAGACGGTAGGTATCTGGAGTGGATAAGGATCTTAGTAGTATGTTCAGAAAGGAAGAGATAAATTTTGCTGTTATAGAGAAATTAGTGACAGGTTTTAGCTGTCTGTTGGATGTGTGCAGAGAAAGAGTGAATAGAATCAAAGATGAACTCAAGTTTGCGAGCTGACGAATAGGGGGAAAGATGTAACATGCAAATGGTCTGGCAAAATGACAGAAAAACAATTTAAAAGCTCTTCATTATAATGGACATTATGCACTGTTAGATCATAACTTCTGAGACTTTAATATTTACTTCCAGTGGATTGAACCTATTCTAAGGTTAAAATGTCAGTAATGGAGAGCAGTTTGTGACATGGTTTTGCTACTTGACTATATAAAGGAAGCTTGATTTCACCCTCCATATACGTTCATCATGAATCACTTTTAACTACAAGGCAGTGCCAATAAAATAAATTAGAAAAACACCATCACAACTGACACTAATTGAATGCTCTGTGTAATGGCAACAGAGAAGCCAAATGCTAAGTAAATAGGCCAACAGGATTAACCTCTGGGATCCGTTTTAGAACAAGCTTAAGGAACCTTGGCAGGTCTGTGATGCACTCTGCTTATTCTTTGGATGAGAAGAGGGCTTCCATTTCCAATTGTTGCGATCTGCAACCTTTCACAGCTCTTGGGGATTTATTCAATTACTTGAATAACTTTAGCATCATTAAATATTCAGAATGAGAAGCTAAGTGGCTTTTTGTGTCATCAAATTGTGAATTGAATGCTGCAACATAAAATGCATGTCACAGACCAAGCTATATCTTTTCACTAATTATTATTATTTTTTGTTTTAATATTCTTCTGCTGCTCAGCCTTCACAATGGAAACAGGACTGCTCAAAACAGTGCGTGAACAGTTTTCAAAACAATTTGGATAAGTAAATAGTGGTTTACATGTGCAAAATTGGCTGGCTGAGAATTGCCCTCCCTCAGTATGATTAAACATAATGTCACACATACCTCTAACTATATACCGAGAAGACATTCACAGAAGCCCCCTTGGGACTGGATCCAAACATAATACACAGAGGACCCTATTTTCCGAGCTGTCATATCAATAATGTATGATCTTTACCAATTAAAATGTGCTAATTGGCAATAGCACGTGGTACTTGGCAGTAACACAGCTTAGATGCAGGATTTATTTACCACAGCACATTATAAAAAATAATGAGATGCAAAGCATGCAAATGCATGTAAAACAGCTCATTAGTATGTCAAATGAAGAATGTAGGTTGTATTAAACCTTTCAATAAGTGTTGTTTATCGTTCCTTTCCAAGAGCATTGGGTAACTAACACATGACCTAATTACTTCCAGAGAACAACTTAAAGGGCCAGTGCTTTAAAATGAAATGCCCTAATTTACCTGATATCCTTTAAAAAACATCCCTTTAATACCCCCACTTTGATGTCCGCTCAACACTCGCCACAAGACTCCAAACCTCTGACTCCTTTGCTAAAATACCCCCCTGATTTTTCACCACTAATCCTCTATCAATATTACCCCCATATCCTCAGCTCCCAAATCTGCTTTCAAATATAACCCCAATCCCTTGTTTCCACCGCCCTTGTACCCTCCTTTATATGGCACATCATGCATAACACTCAACATATGCAGCAATATGCCATAAAGACTTTACTAAATTATCCCAAAATAACCCTATAGCATTGGAATGATTTTGTTTGATAACTGAACAATTAAATTCAAATTTGCTGAGTGTGTACTTAACTATTTATTATTAATTTATAAAATTATTTAAGATGTCATTACTGAGTATAAATATTCTGTTGAATGTGAAGCAAATTATGGCATATGTATAAACACCCCTCACTGACTGTAAGACAAGAAAACACTATGGGGCATATTCACTAAACTGTGTAGTTTATCTCAGTTTAGGCTCCAAAGGTTTGTGTGGCAGGTGACATGCACCCATGCTAACTGTTGGGTGCAGGTCCACATACCCCTTGAAGTTATCACATTGGCGCTGCTCCTCATTGTGCTAACCAGCAAGAACACTTAACACGAGTGCACTTCCAGTACAACCAGGACTGTACTGTGCAAGCAGTGTGGCCGTACAGGGCACAAGCATATCATCACTGGGCATCCCAGAAGCTCAAAAAGAGTGAGTTACTCAATGTGGCTGGGGTGGAGGGGGCACCAGATTCATTAGTAGCACAGGGTGCAATTTCTAGCTTGGTACAGTCCTGAGTACAACCATCCCTTGAGGAGACAATAAATGCTAAAACATCTGCATTCCTGGTTAATACTCCCCAGTGTTGGTTATGCTAACCGTAATGTGGCAGCAATGCCCACATTCTGCCCTGAACTCTGTTAAGCATTTAGCTTGGGATTTTACCCCACTGCCACACACTAAAATTGCAGCACGATTAGCACCCAGTAAATTGCATGCTAACCATTAGTGCTCTTTAGTAAATATGCACCTACATCAGTTAGAGATTTGCACTGGTGAAAAAATACGCGGTCATTTTACAAAAGTGCAGCGTGGTCTTGCACTTAATGTGCCTATAAAGTGCGAAGTCTGTAATGGTAGGTTAGGGCAACACTACAGCATTAACTGCCAGCATCATGGAAAGCATGTTTCTGGCAGTTACCGTGGTGTAAGCGGCCCTGCCATGGCAATAGAGGAGTGTGGATGCACTCAACGCCACCTTGCAGTGATTGCCCCACCTAGTCTCCACCCCTAAGCTTCCCACTTGCAACCCTAATATGCCTTGGACAGTTAGCGCCATAAACCAGCGGCGCTGTCGTAGCTTCATGCTAGCTGTCACTGCAGGTCCAGCGCACACCTTTAGCGCACATCAGACCTGTGCTGACAGCTAGCACCCTTCCCCTGATCATCTCCTAACCCCCATCCCTGATCTGAGGCCCACTAAAAGCTCTTTCCTAGAAAGCTCACCCACTCCCATGCCCCCTCCTTCCTCCCCACTCAGCACTTAGGTTTATGTTTATCACTCTTCATGAAATAACCGGAGGGTGATATACAATCAAAAAAATTTAAAAAGAGGGATAAAAATGAAAATAAAGACACAAATACTGACCATGCTTGGAAAGGAAGAACAAAAGGAAAGAGGGAAAAATAGGGGTAACTCTAATACATAGTTTAAAACTATCATTTAAGGGAAGAAGTGATGTCACCGAGGAGTATGGAGGCATAGAGGAGAGCTTCGTCCCCCTCCCCCCCTGCATTAAAAAGCATTACAGAATGATTCTGAGGGCTACAAAATCCTGGTGATTTGAAGCATAAGACACCCCTAATTATTCCCATAGCAGCGAAAGACTAGAGAAAGCAAACGGACTTGAACGCTTTGGTCTGTAGTGGCGGGCAGGGAGAGAAGCATGAGAATAACAAAATGGCGGCCACAGATACTGCACAACATAGAACGGGGACAGAGCATGCAGGAGGAGGAGAGGCACGAGGAAAGTACTCGGACACAGAGGAGGGTGGTCAACAAACAGCAGCAGAGTTCAGATGCTGGAGTAGAGAATTACAAATGCTCCTGCAATCAGTGAGAACTGATATCCTGTCATTAGCAGCAGATCTCAGAGGAGAAATGCTGAGCTGGGCTGCAGAATAGAAGGCACAGAACAATAAGTGGAGAACATGGGAGAAGCAGTGACAATATTGGAAAAGCAAATGGCATCTCTAAACCATACTAAGGAAATTCAGGATAAGCTAGAGGAGTGGTGTGCCGGAGGAAGAAGCCTACACAGACTGCAAAGATGCTATCCAAAACATTGTAAACCATCTCTGGGCTATAGCACATCTTGGTGAAGCACCATAAGTAAAACTAGACAGAGCACACAGGGCATTGGGCTCCCCTTGAGCTAACTTGCCCCGGAATATAGCAGCTCAGTTCCAAAATCATGCAGTGAAAGAGCAAGTGGCTATCCAGTCTAAGAAAATTGTCCCCCTCATTTGGAACCAGCATAACATTGGGGTGTATTAAGGATTTGACCCCTGTAACATTAAAGCACCAGAGAGAACTAAGGGACATTACAACCAAACTTCAGGAGGCGGGCTGCCGGTACCGATGTCAATTCTCTTTCGTGCTACTGGTCACCAAAAATGGACGCACAGTGTACATGCAAACAAGAGCAGAAGCATTAGCCTCGCTACGCAACCTGGGAGTAGAGAGGCTTGATAGCCTGCCACAACAACTACCAGAGTGGCAGAAATTGATGGTGCGATGGCTGAGAGTGGAAACTGGACAGGGTCGATTGTGACGGCAATCTATGGAGCATCCAGGCTCCTCCAAGGTTATGGTTATGGTTATGGTTTAGGCATTTGATATACCGCCCTTTACTTATGCATCAGAGCGGTTTACATGTATATATTAACAGGTACTTTTTAGGCTGCTACTAATGACTGAAACATTATTTGTGGACAAAATTAATTACAACTGGTTTGTTAGAAAGGTAGGATGCATGCTGTGGGGCCTGATAAATGGTAGAAATAAAAGGGTGGAGCAGCTCAAGACTCCAAAGTGGGTACATGGGAGTAGGGGGTAATTAAGAATGCCATGTAAATTGAAGCTCAAATCTAAAGGCTCTGAGGAGGGGTGAAGCAGGCAGGCGAGCAGTAGGGGAGAGTGGGCTAACTCAGTGACAGATCCTCCTCCAGTAAACCGCTGCCTGGAGGTGAACAAGCAATGGTAGGAAATGTTAGAGAGAAGGGGGGTGAGGGGAGGGACTGGGTTAGTGGGGAGGTGGGGAGGGAAGAGGTAGGGAGGGATGGTTACATAATGGAACAAATGACCTTATGGGTGGGGACCCTTAATACTATGGGCTTATACCTTCCTAGGAAGAGGCAACTATTATTTAAAGAACTTGCCAGACTGCGGTGGGATATAGCCTTGCTTAGGAGACACACCTATGAGCACGCGACCACAAGCTGCTGGGCGACCGAGCCTACTCACAGATCTACTGTGCCTCTCAGAGAGGATCAAGCAAGAGTGGAGGGGTAGCAATTCTTATACACTGAATTTCAAAAAGCATACAAAGATGCCCAAGGCTGCTTTATAACGCTGCAAGCACTTCTGGGAGGGGGCACAGGTCATGATCATAAGTATTTATGCCCCCACACAGGGACAGAGCACTTTCTATGAAAGATTAGGGCTCAAACTCACTCCATTTATTAAGGGGCAGGTTATAATGGAGGGTGACCTAAATGTTGCTCTAGATTTGCGAATAGACCGAACAGGAGGGGCCTTGAAGGGAGAGCAAAGACATAAGTGAAAATTGCAGGAGCTGCTGCACCTATGGCGCTTGAGCAATGGTTGGCACCTTATGAACCCAAATGTACAGCAGTATTCCTTTTACTCCCCTGTACACCAATCATATTCACGCCTGGGCTATCTATTTCTAGATTGGAGCTTGTGTGCTGAGGTAGAGGAGGCCATCATCGAGCCAGTAACATGGTCTGATCATGGGTCAGTATGGCTGTCCCCACGGAGACTAGGAATAAGGGGCGGTCTACACTATTGGCAATTTAATGATAGAAACATAGAAACATAGAAACATGATGACAGAAAAAGACCATATGGCCTATCTAGTCTGTCCTTCCATATCAACAACTACAACAGTCCAGTTTTTACCTTTAGAGTTCCTCTCTGTTGGAGGTATTTTGCCACGGAGGTATTTAAACATCTCAATCATGTTGCTTTGCTGTGCTGTGTATGCTTTTGTTACCCATTGTTTATTCCTTTCAGGTCTCCTGGTCCTTGTAGTCCACCTCTGCTTCCCACCGGAGTCTGTTGCCGAAACCGGAAGTGACGCGATTGCGTTCCCGCGGTCGCGACCTTTCCAGGTACTCAGCTGCCTATTTCAACACGCTACATGCGGCGGTTAACGCTGCGGCGGTGCGCGCCGAAGGAGCTGCTCCTTGGGCGCGCTCCTTGGGGCGAGCGAGGGGCGAGGACTGGACTAACTCCTTCTTTGCCATCTTGTTGTGATTCAGGTTTGTTTTCTCCTTTGAATCGGCTGCTTGGTCTTATCAGCCCAGTTTCTTTGCTTCAGTCTTATACCCTCTGGTTTTGTGCTTGGTTTCTGTTATCTTTTTATTTGGACTTTGCATTCTACTCTTCTGAGAATATGTCTGCTATCCCGGTCTTTTGGGGTCGGCGTCCTGCGCCATCGTTTCTGGTCCCTCCTGGTCCTTTGGCACGCTGTCCTTCCAACCTGGTTTCTTGTGGTCATACTGTTCCTCAGTCCATGCGCCTTCTTTCCCCCAGCCTATCATCGATAGCCTCTACAATAACGCTTAGTTTAGCCCTGTTAAACTGCCAATCCCTTTGATCAAAATCCCTGCTAGTTCAGGATCTCATCTCTTCGCATTCCCTTGACCTCTGCTTCCTTACAGAAACCTGGCTGAAGGAGGGCGATAGCCCAGTCCTATCTAGTTCTCTTCCCGCTGGGTTCACTGCAATTTTGACTCCCAGGTTAGGGAGAGGCGGCGGTGGGGTGGCCTTGCTCCATCGCGCGTCTATTGATATTGAAGAGGTTTCTTCCTCCTCTGTCCTGTACCCTGAATCCCTTCTTCTTCGCCTTTGTTCCTCCCCTCCCCTTTACTTTCTTCTCCTTTAACTCCCTCCTTCTCTGATGGCTGCTCGCTGGGATGCGGCTCTTCAAACCATCTCTGATGTCACTATTCAGTTTTCTAATCTTATTATCTTAGGAGACTTCAATATCCATGTTGACCACCCTAGCAGGCAGAAAGACCGTGTCTTTCTGAATTTATTACATGATATTCCCTTGCAACAACACGTACTTGGTCCTACCCATATGGCTGGACATAAACTAGATTTGGTTCTCTCTCCCATCACATTATTATCGGTGATCTCCCCCCCTACCATGTTTAGTGTCCCCTAGTCTGATCATTTTTGTGTCCTTTTTTCAGTTTCTTACCCTTCCGTGGCACCTACAGATCCGATTACACCCTCTCATTCTACTTCTCTCCGCCGTCGGATTACTCCTGATACCCTTAGGGCCTTTCCACCCGCTTCCTCCCTCTTCCCCCCTGACTTTGCTGCACTCTCCTCTGATAAACAGGTTTCCCTCTGGAACTCCTTTCTTACAGATGCTTTGGATGGTCTTGCCCCACTTCGTCCGGTATCTAATCATTCTGGTCCCGCTCACTCTTCATGGTATCACCCTGCTCTATGCCTTCAGCGAACCCAGCTCCGGCAACTACAACGTCGTTGGGCCCGCCATCCCTCTCCTGAATTACGTCTTCGTTTCAAACAGCTTTTCTCCGACTATCACTCGGCTATCCATTCTGCCAAGCGTGACTTCCATGCGGCTGAAATCTCTGGTGCTGCAAATTCCTCTAGACAACTCTTTTCTATTTTGCGTAGGCTCTCCAATGTTGGTCCTGATTGTCGGCAAGTGTCCTTGGCCCCTGACCCTCAGTCTCTAGCCACTTTTTTCTCTGATAAGATTCTCAATCTACGCCTGTCCTTTTCGCATCCTTCCCCCCCACCGCCCTTGTCCCCACCTTGTTCCCCCTTGTCACCTGTCTCTTCTGTTCCATTGGCCGCTGCCCATCAGTTGTCACCGCCCCCCTCTCCACCAAACCTGGCGTTAGCTCATTCCTGGTCTTCCTTTCACCCAGTCACCTCTGCTGAAGTTCTGCAGATGTTGGTTAAATCTAGTAAGACCACCTGCCCACTCGATCCGATTCCGTCTCACTGGCTGACTGAGCCTTCCTTGCAGTTCATACCTATCATTACTTCTATCATTAATACTAGTCTCTCAACCGGTCATTTCCCTTCCTCTTGGAAATCAGCTGTTGTCCGCCCTCTTCTGAAACAGCCCTCTCTTGATCCCTCTGTCCTATCTCACTGGCGTCCTGTTTCAAATCTTCCTTTTCTGGCCAAACTTCTGGAACGTTTTGTCTTCGATCAGCTTAACTCTCACGTGGAATCTACTAACACTCTTCACCCTCGTCAAGCCGGCTTTCGTCACGGACATAGTACGGAAACGGTTCTTCTTGCACTCCTGAAAGACTTGCATGTTGCTCATGATCACGGGGATATCACTCTTCTTGTTTCTCTCGATCTTTCCGCGGCTTTTGATCTGATTGACCACTGAACTCTTCTTTCTCGTTTGTCTTATGTGGGGCTCCATGGTATAGTCTGGCAGTGGTTCTGTTCCTTCCTCACAGCTCGTTCTTTTTCTGTTCACTCTGATGGTCAGTCCTCCGCTTCCCTCCCTCTTGCTTGTGGTGTACCACAGGGTTCTGTCCTCTCCCCGCTTTTGTTCAACATCTTTCTAGCTCCTTTACCCTTGCTGATCCAACAGTTTCCTGTGTCATTTTACATGTATGCTGACGATATTATCCTGCTTTTTCATACCTCTCCTCTAACTTTGGATATCTCACAACTTAATCTTTGTCTTTCTCAAATTTCTTCTTGGTTAGCCCACAATTTCCTGCACTTAAATCCATCTAAGTCTACAGCTATGTGGGTCTCACTGAGTGGTTCCTGCCCTACTTTAGCCCCCTCGATTGGTTCTGTTTCTCTCCCTCTTGTGTCATCCTTCCGTTATCTTGGAGTAATTCTTGATCCTACACTCTCCTTCCATCAACACCTTACTTCCCTTATTCGTCGTTCTTTTGCTGCCTTGCGACAGATTAGGTCTGTCCGTTCCCTCCTTCCCTCCTCTTCCTTAGTCATTCTTGTCCTAGCCTTAGTCATAAGCCGCTAGATTATTGTAATGTTTTTCTTGCCAACCTCCCAAAATTTCAGCTCCAACGTCTTCAACGTATTCAGAATGCTGCTGCCCGTCTCGTTACGTTCTCTCATCGCTTTGATCATATCACTCCTATTCTTTTCCGTCTGCATTGGTTACCTCTATGTTTTAGTTTCCATTACAAGTTCCTTATTCTGATTCATCGTGCTCTTTACACCAATACTCCTCTATATCTTGCAGATCGGATCTCTCTTCACACTCCTTACCGTCAGCTTCGTTCTATCCATGCCAACCGTCCATCCCTTCCTTCCCCGTCGCAAGCTCACCTTGAGCAAACCTGCCATGCAGCTTTTTTCTTTCTAGGCCCAGTACTATGGAATGCACTACCACCACTTCTCCGATTGGAATCTTCGTATACACAATTTAAAGCATCACTCAAAACCCATCTGTTTCAGCAAGCCTTTCATCTTTCTCCTGATGGCCCTCCCTGATGTACTTATTTGTTATGTCCTTCTGTTTGTTCATACATTTGTCCTGTCATGTACTTTGTCTACCCGTAGTTTGTTTTGTCTCCCTCTACATGGGCCTACTATTGCGTTGTACTCTTATGTTTTATTACTCTTATGTTTTTAAATTATTGGCCCTTTTGTTTTGTTTTATCTATTTTATTTGTCTATGCTTTTATACTTTCACTTTCCTATCTTATTTTGGCGTTCCTTTTCCTTGTCTTTGCATTGCCAACCTTTTATTGTACACCGCTTTATGTTTCGACGGAAAGCGGTTTATCAAATTTTAAATAAAGATAAAGATAAAGATAAAGATATCACCTCTATCCCGCCTTTCCTCTAAGGTGTACATATTAAGATCCTTAAGTCTGTCCTCATATGCTTTATAATGAAGCCCACTAATCATTTTAGTAGCCACCCTCTGCACCGACTCCATCCTGTTCACATCCTTTTGAAGGTGTGGTCTCCAGAATTGCACACTATACTCCAAATGAGGTCGCATCAAAGACTTATACAGAGGCATTATCACCTCCTTTTTTCTGCTAGCCATTCCTCTCCTTATGCACCCAAGCATCCTTCTAGCTTTTGCCATCGCCTTTTCTACCTGATAACTTGCTATAGGATAAACGCATTGTGACAGCTCTGCAGATGGATATTGAAGAGTATTTCCAGCTTAATAACACAGGAGAGGTTAATGTAGGCATGCTTTGGGATGGCTTCAAAGCTGTACTGCGAAGGAATTTGATAATGTGGGCATCCATAAAATGAAAAGAGTGGTCATACGAATTAAAAGTAGGTTATGAAAGAGTACGTATACTTGAAGGATGGCATGTTTGTCTTGGCACAGCTCAATCGTGGAGAGACTTAGAAGTAGCCCAAATGGAACTAAAGAAAAAGCAATTGGATACATCAGACTTCCAGATGCAATGCATCAAGCAGCAATATTATGAGGGGGGAAATAAAATGGGGAAATTGTTAGCACGCTCCCTTTGAGAGCAGCAAGTAAAAAACTCTATCTTTTGAATACAGGGGCCAAATGGAGACTGGCTAATAGGTGATAAGGCAGTAAGACAGGCATTTCAGACATATTATAGGGAGCTATATATAACTGAAAAGCCAGCAACTGAAGCTGATGTCAACGCATATTTGACTAAAGTATCTTTGCCGCCCCTGACTGATTCGGAGATAACGAAGCTAGAATACCCTATAGATGGGAGAGAAATACAGCAAGCCATTCAAAGATTAGCTAATGATAAAATGCCAGGCTTAGATGGCTATACAACTAAATTTTATAAGACATTTAGTGCTCTCCTGATTGGCCCGTTATCGGAGCTATTTGATGGCCTCTCTGCGGAGGTCCCACTCCCCCCCATCAATGCGATGGGCAGGCATAAGCATACTCTTAAAGCTCAGGAAAGAAGAGAGTAGTTGCTCCTCTTATCGCCCAATCTCTTTATTGAAAATAGATGTTAAGCTTTGGGCGGCATTTTGGAAAACCGATTATCTAACTTGATGCCAAAATTGATTGGTAAAGATCAGACGGGCCTCATTAGCAGCTGACAAGCATTGGATAATATCAAGAGGGTTCTTATCCTGATATGGCTTGGTAGGGCGGAACAGAAGCCAGCACTGCTTCTGTGAATAGATGCCGAAAAGACCTTCAATAGTGTGTCCTGGCCCTATTTGTTTTGAGTATTGCGAAAGGTGGGTTTGGGGAGTAAATTTCTTACATGGCTCCACACTCTTTATAGTGGAGCAGAAGCATGTGTGAAAATTAATGGTTGATACTCAGCGGCCTTCCTTCTAGGCAGGGGTACCAGACAGAGGTGCCCCCTGTCACTTCTTCTTTTCGCCTTAGCAGTGGAGCCATTCACAGAACACTTGTGAACCCTAGAGACAATAAAGGGCATAGTTGCAGCTGAGACAGAACACAAGATAATGTTATATGCTGAAGATGTGCTCCTGACGTTAACGGAGCCGGAGTCCTCTGTACTGGCAGTAATTGCTGAAATGGAATCCTTTGGACAAGTCTCAGGCTTTAAGGGTACTACTCCAAATCAGAGGCTCTAAATATCAATATGCCAAGGGAGATGGAGCTGTCTCCACAGCATGCAAGCGTTCCGATGGCCATCACACTATATTAAATACCTAGGGGTGCAAATAGGTAATGATTACACTCAGCTTTACAACTGGAATTACCCCTCGCTGTGGCGATCAGTCAACGAGGAGCTTGATAGGTGGTTCAGACGTACTATATCTTGGTTAGGCTGCATAGCATGCGTGAAGATGGTTATAATGCCACAGATCCTCTTTTATTTTCAGACGCTACCAGTGCCCATCCCTAAATGCCAACTGGAGCAACTGCAAAAGGCTGTGTTTCAATTTATTTGGCACAAATGCTCCCAATGAGTGCTTTGTAAAATACTCTATAGAAATAAAAGGAATAGAGGGCTGGGTGTACCTAACCTCTATCTGTATTATTTGGCAGCACAATTTAAAAGAATTATAGAGTGGTGGGAGGAAGACTCAAGACAGTGGGTGCTAATTGTTAGGGCCACGGTCTCTGAGATGCAGCTGTGTCACTTGGCCTGGGCAAGGAGAGGGAAAGGTTTAGGGCCAAATCCTTTTGTGTGCGAGGTGTGTCTTCTGTGGCAATGACTAGTGGGGATATATGTTCTCAAGGGGGAACCCTGGGTTTCCTACAGATCAACAAGATCCTCTGTTCCGCTGGTGGGAGTGAGTACCTTGATGCAATTTTGTGAGGAAGGCGAGGTGAAGTCCTTTGCGGAGCCACAGAAGGCCTATGGCTGCCTCAAAGGGACTTCTATGGCTATCTGCAAGTCTGACACCCGCTAGGGATCCGAAATTGGGTACAGGCTCGTTTATCTGACTTGACCAATTTTGAGCTCCTTTATTGGCACTCTGTGACCCGCACAAGGATAGGTTATTACTTAAAGGGTGACCATATAAAATGGGCTTGCAAATCGCCCAGTAGCAAGATTTGGGACAAGCTCTTGATCATAAGCAGTGGGAGGCCATCTTCTGTTGGGTGGGAAGGGGTTCAATATCCGCAGGACTGATGGAAAATGGCTATAAAGTCCTATATTGCTGGTATCTCACCCCCATTCACCTATGGAAGATGAAAGTGATAATTTCCTCAGTATGCTGGCGGCCAGATAGGAGGATACCTCCATATGTGGTGGCAATGCCAAAGGTAAAACCCTTTTGGGAGGAGGTAGAATCCTTCACATATAGACTAGCACCCCATTGCATCGACTGGAACCCTACAGTCATTCTGTTAGGGGGACAAGGGAAAGGATGGTATGGAAAATGGGACAGTTAATGCACTTCCTAGCTATAGGGGCAAAGTGTGAAGTAGCCTTGGACTGGAAAAGAACACAATGACCCACAAGTCACTCTTGGTGGATTTGGACAAAACAGATAGGATTCTTAGAGAAACAAATGACATTATGCAATAATAGAATTGATACATTTGAGAGGGTTTGGGGCCTTTTTTTCAATGTCAACCACCTGATTAAATAATACCAAGGAGGGAGAGGGGCTATTAAGTTCTTGATTGTATAGATATCTCGGTTGTAACAGTGTAAAAACTGTTTTAAACTTGTGACTTGTTGTTGATCGGTTAAAACTCAATAAAAAATTTTAAATAATAAAAAAAGAATCCTATCATTTAAAATGATAAGCTATAGGATACATAAGGTGGGTGGAAAGAGAGAAGGACCAAAGATTCACAGCTGAGCCATCCTGTTTGTCAACCTGCCCCCTCATACTGTATTAAATCCACACATATATTCTGTATTCACAGAACCCCTCCCCCAGCATCTCCTTCAAAAACTAGTGCTGAACAGTTTGAACATTTCCCCCTTAATATTATCTGAATAGCAGCAACATAAACCCTCTCAGTACCAGTCATATTGTAAAGTAATACAAAATTCTACCAACATGTTGTTCAGGACCTAGAGCAAATCTACCATGTCAAACCTCACACATCAAGGTCTCTATCTAGGATGAGGTAGCACATTAAACATTGCAGTGAGCCCTAAAACATCAAGTGACTGAGTCTGCTTTGAGGCGCCTGCTGAGTGCAGTGCCTGCATCTGGAATTGCCGCCACATGGCATACTGTGCAAACACACATACCCCTCCCTGCACATGTGCCTGCTGCCACATCTATAATGTGAGCCACCAAGAGGACCCAGTTCCATACAGTATGTGTGTGTGCCTTCCTGCCACATCGGGAACCAGAGGATAAATCACTCACTCACCTAGAGATATAAAGGGTGGCCCATCCCAAAGAGCAAGATTTACCTCTCCAATGAGTGAGACTGAAAACCAATAAGTGATGTTTTTTTTCACGGTGCATTCGCAGTATAAATTTGGAAAAATCTACAGGTTGTATTGCTTTGCAAATGAGAAGAGCATCACAAAATGATGATATTTAGCTTTCTAGGGTTTTCTTTTAGCTTGCAATTTTTCACTCCCTCCCTCCAGAACAGAACTAGGACATTTCCCTGTAGAACTCACCATATAAACCAAACAGACTGACAGTAACAACAACAAACTTTCTCCAGTGCCAGACGTATTATGAAGTAAGACAAAAGCCTACAAAAATCAGTCTGAATAGAACAAATCTGCCATTCCACAACAGCACCAATGAAGGCCTACCTAGAAAAAGGCAACACCGTAAATACATCAGTACCACCTATTGGGAAAATTAAAAGACATATTACTACAGTTCCCTACATTGACACTCACTATTAACAGAATACCTGGCTTTGGTCACACATTCCAAACATGGATGGACCCTCACCAAGTACAGAACAAATTACCACAAACTGACAACAGAAATTTGTAGACAAAAATTAAACTGGAATCCCAAGAAACCAGATTCTGCATGCAGTGCAGCACCGGAGAAACAGAAACTGCAATTAATCTACTCAGTACCGTGCTAAATATTAACATAAAAAATGATATATTGCAAAAACTGACATATTCCTTTCACTAAATGAAAAATATGCCCACTTCTCTCTTCTCCTGTCTTAATTTCCTCCTCTATATCCATCTCACACATTGGTCTTTTCCTTTCAGCTTTCTTTCATTTATTTATCTGTCTCTCTGTTCACTCAAATGTCACTCCTTCTTACAATGAAGTCTTCATTCTTCTTTCTAATGCATGCATGTACAACTATCCATCTCTTTCTCTCACCCTGGCCCTCCCTCTCCCCCTCCCCCCCCCCCGCCTCCCTAGCATCTCCTCTCTCTTTCCCTCTCCTTCTAACATTTTGTCTCACTCTCTCCCTCTCCTTCCAGAATCTTCTCTCACTCTCCTCCCCCTTTGTTCAATATCTCCTCTTCATCTCTGTGGTTATTTCCCAGCTGTCTTTCTACTTACCCCCATGCCCCTCTCCCCACCTTCCCCAGGCCCAGCATCTGCCTATGTGTCCCTATCCTCCTCCTATGTCCAAGAATTCCCCTCTGTGCCCCTGCTTCCACCTGCATCCAGCATCTGCCCTGTCACCCCATTCCCCACCCTCCGTTGGGTTTAGCATTCCCTCTTTGTGTCCCTAATCCTCCAGCCACACATGCCAGCATCTTCCTGTCACCTTCTTTCCCTCCTTGTGTTCAGGATCTGATTCCCCCCTCGTGTCCCTCATTCGCCCATATCCAATTTCTCCCCTATCCCACCCTATTTCTTCTCTGTTCAACATTCCCCACCTAATTACATCCCTCACTCTCAGTGTCTCCCATGTCCACAGTCTCCTCCCTCCCCCAATCAAGCCATTGTCTAGCCCCCTTCCCTCCCCCTACCCAGCTACATTGTCGGGACTCACAGCACTTGCCTAGCTCCCTTCCCCTGCTAATGCCCAACTCTGCCACCACTGCCAGGACCTGCAGCAGCAGCAATACAATAGCAAAAATAGTGGAGCCTGCAAGTTCGTTCAGCGTGTCACTCAGCGCTTTGACGGTCCCTCCACTTACAAACAGGAAGTTTTTGTCAGAAGGAGCGGGACCTTCATGGCTTTGAGTGACACACCTGAACTAACTTGCAGGCTCTGCTTTTTTGCTGCTTTATTGACACTGTCGCAGGTGCCGGAAGCAGTGGCAGAGGTGGGCACTGGCAGGGGAAGAGAGCTAGGTAAGTGCCGAAGGTCCTGGCAGCAGCAGTGAAGGCAGGCATTAAAAAAACAGCTTTCCAATTGTTGATTTTAGGGTTCTGCCGACAGCCAGGCTGGCCATATAATAACCGGCTAGGCCGGCTGAAAACCGGTCAGTTGGCAACCCTACTTTGACCCCTACTTACAGTGGTCTCTATTAGTATCACTAGGGGGATGTGACTGCCATACTAAAGCTGACTGTTGATGGGGCAGGGACAACCACTGATTGCTTCTGTCCCCTCATTAGCCACCAAAAAGATCCATGGCAGGTGCCAGGGGGACAGAGAGTAGATGGGGACTCATTGAACAGGGGCCTTATGGGGATGGGGGCTGTGATCAGAGGCTTCAGGTGTGCAGAGGTTATTTTACACCTGGGCTCTAAGAAGTTAATCTACAACTGGGCTCTTTAAGAAGGTTCCAGGGAGCATCAAGCTGCATATTAGCAGCTGATGCCCCTATAGAAGAAAGATAATGCCAGTTCAAAGTTCATATTACCCTTCCACGAAAAATGCAACTTGTGAGGTTATATGCAAGCTGTACTATTCATTTTGTATGACAATGAGCTGTTTTCATTGTTTTGTATCTCATTATTAATTTACTTGTGTGCATAAAATCACACATTAAGGGCAAATGAGGCATGACATTGCCACTGACCATGCATTATTTGGCAAAAAAATGTATGTAATTTTCTTTATGGACATTGGTAAACATCCCTCTAAATATTCAAGATGGGCTAACAAACCAAATGTGCTAATGAATTAACATCCCTAAAACCGGTTCATGGTGTAAAGTCTGCCTGCAAAATGAGCAATAGCATTTGACACTGACGGCTACTGGGAAATAAAACAGCATGAGGGTCTCTTTAAATGATTTAGTCATGATTTGGATGTCTGCAGATATGCATGTGGATGTCAAAATCACAGACACATCTCCATAGCTATTCCACAAATGGCGTTTGCAGACGTCTCCGGTGCAGGGATGTCCAAGTAGGCATGAAGGTGTGACAGAGGTGTTTCTGGGGAGGGGCAATGAACTTACACGTCGCCGTTCGATCTCAGAGATGTCTGCAGGCACGTCCATGTTTATACCTGCTCCTGGCAGGAATAGACATCAGGAAAGTGCTTGTTTTCACCTTTAAACAGGGATCTCCAAATCCAGTACTGGAGGGCCACAAACCAGCCATATTTTCAGGATATCCATAATGAATAGGCATGAAGGAAAGTTGAATACAATGGAGGAAGTGCATGCAAATATATCTCTTGCCTATTCATTAGTGACATCCTGGTAACCTGACTGGTCTACGGCCCTCCAGGACTGGATTTGGAGACCCCTGCCTTAAAACAGCCAGAAAATGTAGAGTTAAGTGACTTGCCTTAGATCACAAAGGACCACACTAGGATTTGAACCTTGCCTCTTAAACTACTGTGCTAACCACTATGCTATTGGGTATCTTGGTCCTGAAATGCTATCCTCTGAAATGCTATCCTGGGGACGTCTATATAGACTTCTGATGCATGTGCATATCGGGCATGTCCATGTTTCCGAAATCGTGCCTGAACGTGCACACATGCCTGCTTCTTTTTCAGATGTTCTTGCTTTACGTCCCAGCTTGCACTTGGACATCCCATTGTGAAATATGCCTCTATGTATATAACTTTTTTTTCTTATTTTTTGTTTTCCCATGTCCATTATTTTCTCCAGCACTAGCCATAATTTAAGCATCTTTTAGGGAAGCAGGTGTTGGCAATGGAGAAAATAATGGAACCGATAAATTTCTTTTGATGTTTTGCCAGAATCCTTATTAAAATACCCATTATGCCAATCACAAGCAGAGATCCCAGTAATAACTGGAATTTACCATGAACAGACATCTGTGATCATAAATATGACAAGGTTAACAAGTCTGGGTGAATCCTGTGGGCATTTTCCCTGAAATGTATTCACCTAAGGTTTGAGGTACAATAACGCTCCAAGGCCGTTCTTTTTTTTGCACCTTCCCCAACCTTTGACGTCTTCCCATTAATGGGATGCTACGGTGCACATTTTAATCTTTAATGGTTATTAGGATCATTCAATATATTTACCCCAGCATAGGTTCAAGGAATGTGATGAAGGCTTATAAAATGATATAATCTGCTTCACTTGCAATGCAGGCATGGAAGAAAATATATCCTTCATGGAGGATCATTGCTTCTGAGAAAAGATTAATTAAGATCAACTTGCAAAACAGTGCATGCACAATAATGATAGAATAATAGCCAAGAGAGCATGATAGAATTGGTGGGAGTAAATTAACTCGAACAAGTCTGAAATGTCTGAAGAATCTCTGATTCTAGCTAGTTTCAGCTAGTCTGGTGAAATGGCACTGAAAGTAAAAAATGTGAGTCTGTGTGTGTGTGAGAGAGAGAGAGAGACACACACACACACACACACACACACAGATGACTGTTTGACATATCTTTCACATTTATTTCATTTTGCAGTCAATTCCTTTCTTATGTCTCACAATACTTGTCTCGTTTCATTTTGTGATTCCTGCAACATCTCTCTTTTCATTGCTTTTCCACTCTACACAGTATTAATCAGTGCTTAGACTCTAGTTTACAAAATTGATTTATTTTGTTTGTTTTATTTTTCATTTATGTAGCCACTACTATTTTACCCTACTATGAAGGGTATTACTGAGTGTAGTTTGCTCCTTACATTTTTCCCTAGGTTTTTCAGATGTGATATTTGAGATCCGCAGAAACATTCACGTGCAGATTATATATTCAAAGCTTCTCCAACTAGACACCTTTCTGGATTTCTTACATAGGAGTCCTGTTATAAAATCAAGCCCTTTATGTACAACCTACAGAATAATGGTGTCCCGTCAGCAAAATAAAGAGTTGCTTCCTTTCCTACACAAAATCTCTCAGCAACAACGAACAAACCAGAAATATCAGATGGATATTAATGCTACTACTGATCTCTCTTCTACCACACCAGTTACTTAAAAAGAGCTGGATTCTTTTCCTGTAAATCCATTTTTTTCTCTTTCATATACCTCTTTCTAGGAGTCAAGGAGTAGCACAGTGGCCTGATGACCAAGGGACCAAGGTTCAATTCCTACTGGCAGTCCTTGTGGCCTTCGGCAAGTCACTTTGCCCTCCAATGCCTTAGAAGAAAGGCCTGGCAACCTACTTGTCACACCTTGCCAAGAAAATGCAGGGCTGCTGGGTTGCCAGGAGTCAGCATTGATTTAACAGCTCATACCACCACCATACCTCTTTCCAAGACAAGTAGATTTCACAAGGTTATTTATTCACCACAAATTTTCAGTTCAAATGATTGTGTAGATCAGTCATTTACTCCTTTAAAAAGGAGAGTTCCTTTTCCTGCTCCTCTGCTCCTTCAACCAGGCAGCCCAACAAACTGTTTATATTTAATGGACTAACAGGTGCACCCACACCTAAGGGCCACACCAAAGGGCCTGTAGGCATGGCCCTTAGAGTGGCATCTGAGTGCCGGTATCCACAACCTCCTGTCTATCTATGTCTTACATATATGAACTTTATTATTTCATTGGGTAATGTTGATCTCCACAACCGCTCTACACAACTATTGATGACCAGCCTGCAGCTTATCTACAACCTAAACAAGCACAAGTAGCACCGGCAGAAGAAATAAGAAGGAACCTGTGCGGTCTAGAGGCTACTAACCCCCCTCCCTCCTTGATAGTTGCAATTACTTTAATTTCACACATTATCTGCTATAAAAAGTCCTAAGATATAGTTTATTTGACATTGCCTGGTCATACCTGTTGGTTCCTTTATTGCATCTCAGTCATACTGGGCTGGGACCCTTATTCCCATTGCACTGAGGCTGCCCACATGACTTCAACCATTCCATGTCTGATGTCTCTAATATTTTAATATTTTATATTTTATACTTTATAGGCTTATAGTCTGCTTGAGATAAGGCTTGCTTGCCTTCTGTTTTCACTCACTGTTATTTGGTTATTTCCTCTGCTAATACGTTTCCCTATCTGACAATCTCAGTGTCTTTTAAGACTTTAACTTATCTGTATCTTATTCTATTTTATTGATTCTACTTTATTTCATTTATTTTACATTTATCCCCTTACTACCTATTATCCCTCTCCTTCTTCTAACTTTACTTATCATCTCTGCCATTTCTTAAGGCTCCACATCATTCTTTGATCTTTTTTCTGATCCTCGCTAACCTTCTTGCCTCACGCCACCAACCCAATACCCCTCCTCTTTCTCACCCTCTCTCCACCCTCCCTATTTCCTCACCCTTTCCTCAGCTCGAGCATCACTTTTTCCTTCCTCTCATTCATCCCTCTCCTTCCTCACTAAAACAACCTCATCCCCGTTTCTGACGTGCTGTCTCCTTTCTCCCTCTCCCTCTTCTTCTCCTTCTCCTTCTGTCCTCTGGTGACATTAATCCCAACCCTGGTCCTCCTTCTCTTCTCTCTCACTCCCATATTAGTTCCTCTCTCCACCACCCTAATCTCTTCCATGTCCCTCTCCTTTCTCCCTCCTCTCTCCCCTTCTCATGTGTTTTATAGAATGCTCATTCCATTTCTAATAAACTTCTCTTACCCATGATCTCTTTCTCTCTTGTGCTTCCCATCTTCTTTCTCTTACTGACACCTGGATCCTCCCTGATGACACTGCTTTGGTTGCAGCTCTCTACCATAGCAGCTATCAGTTCTCCCACTCTCCACGTCCCAATGGCCACGGCGGTGGTGTTAGGTTTCTATGTTCTCCTTCTTGCCAATTTCAACCCCTCCTTTCCCCTCAATCTCATTCCTTTCCCTCCTTTGAAATCCATTCTATCCATCTTTTTAATCCACTTCTCCAGATCGCTGTCATCTATAGACCCCCTAACAAATCCTCTTCTACTTTCCTCACTGATTTTGACTCTTGGCTCTCCTTATTCCTGGATTCTTTTTTCCCCTCCCTTATTCTTGGTGCCTTTAATTTTCATATTGATAACCCCTCTGACCCGTATGGATCCAAGATCCTTTCCCTTACCTCATCTTTCCATCTCCAGATTTGCTCTTCTGCCCCCACTCATCAGCTTGGTCACTGCCTTGATCTCATTTTCTACTCTAATTGTTTACTTTCTAATTTCCATACTTTCGCTCTTCCCTTATCTGACCATCAGCTGTTAAGTTTCAGTCTTCATTACTCCCCACTTCAATCTCATCCAATCTCCTCCTATATTTTTAGGAATCATCATGCAATCGATCCACTGAATCTATCCACTACTGCCTCATCTCTTCTCTCTTCCACTTTGTCCTCTAAGTCTGTTGGTGAAGCCATAGCTTCCTATAATACTGCTCTCTCCTCTACTCTGGATACCCTTGCTCTGCCCATTCTATGTCCTGTGAGGTGCATCTCACCTCAGCCCTGGTTGTCTTCAACTACCCACTGCCTACATTCCTGTGCCGCTCAGCTGATTATATGTGGCTCAAATCCTGCTCTCTCTCTGACTTTCTTCACTTCAAATTCATGCTTTCTTCTTTCCAGTCTGCCATTGCACTCGCTAAGCAAAACTATTTTCTTCATCTGACTAAACATCTTGCAATCTCTTTTCTACTCTCAATTCTCTTTTTAAGGCACCTCCCTCTCCAATGCCTCCTTTTCTCTCTGCCCGAACCCTAACAGACTATTTCCATGACAGATTTGCACCCAATTCTGCACCTGTGGGAGCTATACATTCTGGGGGATCAGAACCAGTGCAAAGGGCTTGGATGCACTGGACAGGCCCCAATTCACCCCACTGCACATATGGCTCCCACTCTTTCCAGCCTTCCCAATGCTCCTGCATGGAGCTTCGGTGCCGTGGCGCCCATCACTATGGCACCGGGATGCCATACAGGAGCCCTGATTCCCCGCACCAGATCAAAACTGCTGTTCCTTGCTGTCTGAATCCTAGAGGGGCCTGCCAAGGCCGTGATTGGGTGGCAGGAACCTCCCACTGCCGCTCACCTGGGTAGGAGGTCTGCCAGTGCCACTCCTCTTCCTCAGGGGGGACTTATTCCACCTCCAAGGTGGAATAACGTCCCTGTGCATATTAGCTGCCCTGGATGTACAGGGCTGTGACCAGAATTGGCCCTGTATGTCCAGGGTCATGGGCCTGCCTCCGCCTCACCCTCTTCCTCTTCCAGCCCTCCCACTCCCGCCCCCATCCAAGCTCCCCACACAATGCGTACGTGCAGGGAGCCTGGAGTTCTGAATTCGTCCCCAGAGAATAGCGGGGGATGGACATCCAAACCGGACATATATCCCCACTATTCGCACATCGGAATGACCCACCCCCCATGTCTCCTTTCCTATTTGAACTCCCTTTGTTTCTCTTGGATTGTTCTGTCTATCTTGATTAGATTGTAAGCTCTATGAGCAGAGACTGTTTTCTTTATATGTTTGTACAGCGCTGTGTACGCCTTGTAGCACTATTAAATGTTTAGTAGTAGTAGTAGAAAGACTAGGGCACACAATAAAGCTACAATGTAACACATTTAAGACTAATTGGAGAAAATATGTTTTCACTCAACACGTAATCAAAATTGTAATTTGTTACCAGATGATGTAGTAAAAGCTGATAGTATAACTGGATTTAAAAGAGGCTTGGGTGAGTTCCTGGTGGAAAAGTCCATAAAACATTATTGAAAGGACTGGGGAAATCCACAGCTTACCCATTGGACAAGTTGCGTGGAATCTGTATAACTGTTGGGAACCTCTGAGGAATTGATGATCTGGATTGGCCACTGTTAGGAACACAGGATACTAGGCTCATGGAACCTTGGTCTGAATCATTATGACATATCTTATGTTCTTATAAGTTCAATTAAGTATGCTGCTTTGGCCAGGGTATTTGTTTGGATATGTAAAAAGCTCACCAGTGGGCACCTTATAGAAACACTATGTCTAAAGAGCAGATGTACTAAAATGAAGGGCGACGTGGGATCCAGTGTAGCAAAGTTCTTCCTCCATGCTGTGAGCTAAAATGCCCTCTGTCCCTCAACACATTTAGCACTAACTAGAAAAGCTAACAGAAAACATCTTTAATCATGATTGCTAATGAGTCGCTTTGGTCCTCACGCAAAAGGAAGTCTGCATTAGGCATCAGAGGGGGGCAGAAGCATAAACAGCCATAGAGTAATGGAAGTTAGGTAAGCACTGCAGGAGCCATTGTCACCATTGCAAGTCATAGAAAGGGGCAGCAAGTGGTGGCAAATGGTATGGGGATGGGAACAGGGAGGTGCAAGGGATGGTTTGCTTAGGGCCCCTCGTATCCTTGCATTGACCCTGGTGGAAAGTCACTTGCTACCAGAGCTGCCCTATTCTCACTATGCAAACATAAGGGCTATCTTTTCTGTGTGGCTCCAAACAGGGGCTGCTGTAGGATACCAACTACCCTCCCTTAGGGTATATGAGTTTTTCAATTATTTACATAACAATATGCTAGATCAATATTAAGACACAGTAGTTAGCATATTTTTCAAAATGCCAGCCATGGTGTTTAAAAAATATGTGTATTGTCATGAAGAAGACCCTTCTGAACCTATGGAGTTGGTGAGAGAAGAGGATTCCATTGCAGAAACTGACAGGCAGTCTGAGCACATGGCTCAGTGTTTTCAGAGAGAATGTACACAAAGAGAGTCACGAGCTGGAAAGACACTCCCACGCTGTGACGTAGTCCCTAGTTCAGGAGATAATGAGATACACCTGTTTAAGGGAGAGGCACAGTTTAGCCCGGGGAAACAGGATGATAAAAAGTGGTCATTAGCTTGGACTAAAAGGGGAGCAGAAAGAAGGAAGACGTCAAGAGGTGAGAACCAAGGGAGCCATAGTCCTAACGCCAGAAAGAAGCAGCACAGGACAGGTGACGTCTGGTAAAGGCAAGAAGGATAAGATATTTCCTGGAAGGCAGGCTTGGGAAAACTCACATGCTCCAGAGAGAGAAACCTGCTGGCATGACAATACTTGTACCTCTAAGGCTGAAGCTACGAGGCTGAGAGACAAACAAACACAAGCTGTGTTTGGGAATCAGTCTGACCTTGCAGAGCTGAGAATTCCTTTCCCTCCAAAGCCGAAAGGTAGGCTTCACAACTTACATAGATTTGAACCTAGTTATAAAGTATTTCCCTGCAGTTGCCAGAATGTAGCAGACTCTCTAAAAAGAAACTCCAGTATATATGGTAATTCACAGTCCTATCCTTTAGAGTGCTACTGAGAGAAGCCATGTGAGGATAGTGAAGATGTCTGTTTTAAAGTTCAGGATAGCAGCTCACTGACACACCCTGCTATTGCTGACGCTGAAGAAATGCAGATTGACTCTGATAGCAGTGAAATAGTGGATAATCAGATGGACTGCACGTTATGTTTTGCTGACCACATTGAGTCTCTGTGCTGAATACTGGTTTGAGAAAGCTGGTGAAGCAACAGAAAGATTGGGGAACATTTTCTTTTGCTGAAGGAAGCTGTTATTGTTTGTTTGTACCAAGCACTGCACGCTGTGAGGCTGAAGCTGATAAGGCTAATTTACCTGAGTTCTTGTACATATCCCTCAAGCCAATTGTATGGCAGTTTGTCCTAAGTTATTTACCTGCACAGAATTCCGTTGGGAAGGGGAAAAATAAATTCTTGTCATTGCCTGAAACACTCGACTACAACTCTTCTGTTCTCAAAGGGTAAAAGGGACTACCATTCCCAGAGGGCCTTGCAGGACCAATGCAGGGTCATACTCTCTGAGTCAGGAATACAAAGGCAGACCAACTCTCAGCGCCCTAGGCATTGGGCTGGCCCCCGAGAGGGTGACAGTATTCAATGCCACTGCAACATAATCAGTGGCACTGAATATACATGCAAAACGTTGAACACTAACAGTGATATATATAGCAGTGTTTTTAAGTCATGATAAGGGTAATTTTATATAGCCCGCATAGTCAATATGTGTATTCCACACATGTTTTATAAAGTCAAGTTGATCCTTTGGGCCTTTTTACTAAAGGTTAGAATACATGTTAAAGAAATTAACACGTCTTAAGCGACCACAATTCTTTTATTTCTATAGGCACAATGGCACTTAACATATGTTAACATAATTAATGCACCTTAACCTTTACTATAAATGTTCCCTTTGTCTCCTGAGAAATGGAACAAAAGTGCACATACATTTGTTTAATTCTGGAAAGGTTCTGACTGCTCTCATTGCCTAATTGGTCAAAAATTGCTTTCTTTGTTGTCCTTTTGTACTCTTTTTTTGAAAATCATCCTGGGTTAACTTTGTTCTTTTAACATTGTTAAACAGTTTATATAGAATGCTTTGTTAGCTTTATAAATTTTAGCTAGCTTTCCTGTCTGTAATTTAATCCATAGCTATAAATAAAACTACTCAGAAATCAGCTTATATTAACATAGTAGGTTTAGAAAAGCAACCTTGGCATATACCTGAGAAAGGACAGGGCAACACTGGGCTCAAGTAGTCGTTAAGTTGCCCAGCAGGAGTCTCTGATAAGAAATTCAAACAGTTAGCTTATTATCATTTTGTTTCAATAATCATTTGTAAGTCACAGCAGATTATGCCATTTATATTCCCTCCCGCCCTATCCCTTGCCCATCTATCTCATAGCTTGCTTTTCCTACATAGGTTTCCCAATATACATAATCAATCTTCAATTAAGGGACCATCAAGTAAAACTCCTATTTGATCTTCATTATCACAGATCTGCTCTTCTAACTCTTCCATCTAATTCATCATGACATTCATTCAATGCAGTAACTGTAGTGCCTTACTCCTAAGCCCTTAGTCCGAGCACACCCATCTGTCTCCATTTCTCTGCTATAGAAAAGAATCTCATGCAACTCAAACAGGAATTGGCTGCAATTAAAAATGCTCTAGAACTATTAGCCATCCTGACATTTTACCCCCGCTGCCAGGGATAGGTGGCTCAGGTAGATTACGACCTTTTACATACAGGTATCCTTCCTCCTAGTTGTTGCTCTTACAAAATTCCTTTGCTCTACTGGAACAATACGATACCCATGACATGAAATCAAGTTGAAGCTTGAGTTGAAGAGAGTCACTGAATGAAAAGATATTCTCAAAATACTGATAAAAAATCTCCAAATAGAAAATTCATACTGCTAGGCAACTCCATTTTCAGAGGCATTAACTTGGGAACACAATCAAAGTGTCCCAACGAGGTGAAATATATTCTAGGATCATCAATTAGCAGGAATACAAATCAAATACTGGGTGCAATCAGAGATGAAAGCAAGGATTCTAAAATTGATCTTGGACTCTATCCGGGGATAAATGACTTGGCCAGAAATGACAGTCTAGTAGCATGAGAGATCTTCAAATGTTTGGAGAGGTCTGAAGTCCATGATAAAGTCTGGAACTTTTTCAGAAGTACTACCTGCCTATGGAAAGGGAGAGGAAAGGTTACATCTTAAAGACAACTCAAAATGTCAGCAAGAAAGCTTTATATAAAGAAGAGGCTGGAGCATTATATGCAAAAACAAAAGGCAATACTGTAATGGTGGCCTACATCTTTCTCTGGCAGGAAAAAAAAGATCCTAAGTGAGAAATTCAGAGATTATGGAGGTCATTTTGAAAGCCCTAGTCATGCTTTGGACATCCAAAAATACTCCCACTATGAGGAAATCCAAGTCTGAATGGGGACATGGTAGAGACATTCCCTGGAAAATGGACATTTCCATCTGATCTCAGAAATGCCATGGACATCCTGTGTTGTGTCTAAGTTTAGACCTGCTCCAGACAACTCAAAAGTCCTCATTTTTCCTGAAAAGCATCCCAAGGGTGTAGAGAAATAGCAGTTCATCATCCCCAGTACTCAGCACAATGTCAACAACAGCAGCAGTGGGATTTGAATCGCAGCCCACTACTCTAACCATTAGCCTATCCTAGATATCCAGCTTCAAAAATACAGTTCTGTGGATATTTATGGAGATGCCTTCAAAGATAACCCTGTCAGACACATCCATGTTTCTGAAATTGTGTCAGCACTTGGATGTGCCTGCTTTTTTATTTTCCCCCAGACATTCTGGCTTAGACGTCCCAGATTGCACTTGGACGTCCCTTCTTAAATTCCCCCCCATACTGCTAAGCATTTATTCTAGAGGATGGGGTGTCACATGGAATCAGATAAGTCTGGGATGTTACCCCTAGAAAAAACATTAGTGGGGAAAAAAAACAAAATAAACCATCTTAGCTACTCACTAATTAGCAATAGGATATAGGAGAACAGTATGAAAAGGCTGTAAATAGTAACACAGTAAATAACAGCAGATAAAGATCAGCATGGACCATCTAGTCTGCTCAGTAAGGTTTTTAGAATTATAACTGCCATGCCATTTAGGTTACTCCCCCTCCATGCTTTTTATTTTGGGTTGTAACTGCTGCTCTCTGTCAGCAACCCCTACTATACTTTCTTGAAGCATGAAAGTCATTTAAGGTTTGCTGTGAGCAGGAATGCTCAGCTTCTTCTTATATAGGAATCCTCTGTGCTTATCCCATGTCTTTTTGAATTCGGTCACCTTTTTTGTCCTCACCTCCTCCAGTGGGAGGGCATTTCTGGCATGTACCATCCTTTCTGTGAAAAACGAAAGTATTTCCTGTTGTTGCTTTTATTGTATCAACCAGATATAGCATTCAAAGTAACAAATTCCCAGGCTGGCAGTGTTCTTTACGCATACCTGGAGAAAATAACAGCCCCACCCTCCCAAATCCCAAAGTAACACGATGCAACCCAGAAACTGAAAGACATCAAACAAACTCCTCAAAAAACACAGCAGAGAGAGAGACCAATCGGTCCTACATGACCTTTGAAAAAACCTTATATACTCTAAAACTCACCCCAAGGGATATGGTGCAGTCACTCCTCAAAACTATTTAAGAGTTTCCACTGAAAATGTGGCCATAAAGTGTCAACAAAAGGCTGACAGATTTTTAAAAAAATTGCTGTCATTTCAGCACCCCTGTTTTAAGTGCAGTCATTCCATTCATATTAATAACTGCATGTGAAAAAAGTCCATCTCTGCCTGCACCCTCAAAGAAACATGATACAGCAACCCAGACAGACACAAAGTAATGTAGTGTCAGGCACTTGCACTCCAAGTACAGTTGACAGATGTCCCATAACATCACTCCAAAGTAAAAATCTTTGGATAGTGCCACACATAATGTATAAATGTACCTTCATTTGCACCACATTTAGGATAAGGCCCAGAATCAATTGTCTCCACCTTAAAGGCCCTTTTAGGATGCATATAAAGTCATTGCATAAACTTTAAATGCAATTCCCACCATGGCATAGCCTCCACCAAACAAAACCCATTGAAACATATGCTGTGAAATCCTTATAATCCAAATCAGCATCCAACTCATTTACACACTTGTTTACCATGACATCATAGGGCTCACCACCACCTCCTGAAACATCGCTCTATATGGCCAAGAAATCTTATTGCCTGATCTTCAAATCATAATCTATATGCCCTCAAACAACTTCAGTTGGGATGTGGAAACTTCCCTAGATTTCAAACAAATAAAAATGAAATGATGGGTTTGCGGGTACCCATAAAATCATTGCTATCTAACCCAAATATTCCTCAGAGGGTGGCAAAGCTTTTCATCACCCCTGTTCCCTCCATCAACAGTTGTCCAACCATACACAAACACTTCTTGCACCATCCTTCAAAAACAGACACTCCCCACATCAATCTCAGGAAGAAAGCTCCCTTACCATAGGGTACATAATTTCTAACAATCAAACCCAGCCCCAATTCTTTCTGCACCCACCTCAAAGCCTATCTCATTGTCTTAAAAAAACTTGTCTTTTGGCTCCAGTATACCCATTGGTGTCACTTGCAGAGCATACACCATAGAACAAGGGGTCACCAAACACTCTTTCTTTGAATGAGAGGTATAATGCATCAAACAACAAACTTTATAAAAATGTAAATCAGGGAAACCTAAACCCCCGTCTTTCTTTTTTCACTGCAAATACTTCAACATCATCCAAGATCTCTTACTATTCCAAAAAAAAAAAGGTATTCAGTGCCCTGGTTCACCATGTCAAATCAACAGAAAAAGAAAGGAAAACCTCAGAAAGAGTCAATAAAAGAAAATCTGTAGCAAGAAGAGAGAGACAGAGGATCTGGAAGGGAGCACCATGAAGAAGAGGAGATTCAGAAAGGAGTAAAATAAGAACTGCAGCTGTGAAAGACATGAGGGCATTAGAAAGCAGCACCATCAAAGAGGTTGAACAGGGGAAAGACAGGAGGTTTGGATCAGAACTGAGGTAGTGACAGGTTATCCAGGAACATGTGGAGAACAGGCCAAGAAATTAACTGAAGAGGAGGAAGAAAGGCAGGAGAAGGATTCAGAGATGAAGAAATCGAGTGCCTGTCCTGTATTGAAATAGATGAGTATGCTGGGACTTGGGGGAGGGGAAGATTAGCTAAGCTAAATTTAACATCAGAAGTTAGAAATGTAAGTAAGATGAATAAGCTATAACCTATATGAAGGGACCATCTATTGAGATCACAAAAATAAATCAAATACAACATTGTGCAGCAAAATCATTACTGGAAGAGTGTTGCCAAGGAAAACTCAGGGTCAAAAGAAAAAGAGAATGATAACGAATCCTCCTTAGAAAAAGCTCATTGAAGGGAATATAGCATCTTTGCATGCGGAGGTATCCCTGCTGAATGGGCATCTAAAAGGATTAAAACCAAATGAGGACAATCCACAACATCAAACTGAAGCATGCGGCATTAACAGCAGAGGCACAAACATTGCAGAGATATGAAGCAAACAGAAAAGAAAGATATCAAAATAAACTAATTAGAGAGAACCTGTTCTATAGAACACTCAGAAAGAGTTTTGTATTATTTTCAACATACTACCACCAACGGAAGCCAAAATACTGTAGAGGCATTCTAGAGAGACTTATATGAAGACCCTATAGAGCACAATTAAGAGGTTGAATGGTTACCCCACATATGGGAGAAGTAGGAAAAGTTAAACATCAAACTAGATGGAAACCAGGTTAAAAAGATCTCCAAACTGGAAAAGGTCCGGGCCAGATGCAGTACCTAAATTTTGGCTCAAACAGTTAACATCACTCCATCAAGAATAAGTAAACTGTAAAAACCAGTTGGTCAATCAGCCAGATTTAATACCACAATGGCTAGTAACAGGAAGAACACTTCTCCTTCCAAAGGGAGATCCAAGCAATGTCCCTAAAAATAACTTGCTGCCTACAATCTATAAGATGTTTACAGCAATAGATGCTGACAGAATATACAAAATATTGATTCTAATAACATCATGGGAAAAGAGCAGAAAGACAATAAAGGGGTTTATGAAACCAAAGACTAATTAATGCTGAATACAATTTTCACGGCTAGTGATAAGAAGGGTAGAAACCTCAGTTTAGCATGGATTGACTATAAGAAAGTGTTTGATAGTATTCCACAGTTGAGAATAATAAGTTGATTTGAAATCTACAAAATAAACCCCAGAATGAGTGCACCATGGCTACCATGAAAACGTGGCAAACCACACACTGACATATGAAGATGGTCAGTTCATCATAACTAACATCAAGACCCAGTGAGGAATATTTTAGGAAGACTCCCTGACACCACTTCTGCTTTGTATGGGACTTAATCAACTGAGTACTCTCATTAACTCTTTAAGAACATGTGATATGTTATACTGGGTCAGACCAAGAGTCCATCAAGCCTAGTATTCTGTTTCCAACAGCGGCCAATCCAGGTCAAAAGTATGTGTCAGGTTGCCAAAAAGGAACAGATTCCATGCAGCTTATCCCAGAGGTAAGCAGTGGATCTCCTTGGTCCTCTTTAATAGTGGTTTATGGACTTTTCCTCCGGTAACTTGTCCAAATCCTTTTTAAACCCTGCTACACTAGCAGCTTTTACTACATCCTCCGGTAACAAATTCCAGAGTTTGATTACGCATTGAGTGAAAAATTGTTTTCTCCAATTAGTCTTAAATGTGCTTCATTGTAGCTTCATTACATGTCCCCTAGTCTTTCTACTTTTTGAAGCAGTAACTAACTGATCTGTGTTTACCTGTTTCACTCTACTCATTATTTTATAGACCTCTATCATATTTCCCCTCAGCCGTCTTTTTGCCAAGTTGACAAGTCCTAACCTTTTAAGCCTTTCCTCATTGGGGTATCCTTCCATCCTCTTTACCATTTTGGTGGCTGTTCTCTGTACCTTTTCTAATTCTGCTATATCCTTCTTAAGATATGGTGACCAGAATTGCACACAATATTCAAGGTATTGTCACACCATGGAACAATACATTATATCTTTGGTTTTATTCTCCATTCCTTTCCTTATGATTCCTACTATTCTATTTGCTTTCTGGGCCACCGCAGCACACAAGACAGAGGGTTTTGATGCATTATCCACATTGACACCTAAATCCTTTTCCTGGGTGGTGGTTCATATTGTGGAGCCTTTCATTGTTGTACCATAGTTTGGGTTGTTCTTCCCTAAGAGGGTCATTCTGAACTGTGAATAGCAGGGGTGGACATCCAGTTAGATGTTCAGGGAGCAAATTATTTACAGAGAGTGAATGCTGAACACAAGGCTTCCCGCATGCACATCGGTGTTGTGTGGGGATATCTGGATGGGGGCGTGAGGGGAAGGGCTTGAGGAGGACCGAGGGTGCGTAGAGGCAGGACCCTGCCCCAAGATGTACAGGGCCAATTGCTTTCGCAGCCTTGTAGTCCAAAGTTGCTATTTAGACGGGGGACTTATTCCATCTCAGAGGTAGAATAAGTCCCCCTGACATTGGAAGGCAATGTAGCGGGCCCAGCACTGACCAGGTAAGCAGTGTGGGGGAACCTCTGCCACCTGATCCCAACCTTCACAGGCCCAATTGGAGGTCGAGCAGCGGGGAAAGGGTGGATTACCATGCTTGCAACTGATCCGGCTCCTGAATGGCATATACAGGGAACAGGATGGACGTGCAGCAGCACAGAATCAGGACATGTCCTGCATGTTCGGGTCCGTTGCACCCGATTCTGATCCCGCAGGAATGTGTAGCTCCCACGGGTTTAGAATTGGATTTTGGATGTCCAAACAGGCCAGATGGGCAACGATGGTAATCGGGACCTAAGTGCATAACTTTGCACTTGTCCACATTAAATTTCATCTGCCATTTGGACACGCAGTCTTCCAGTTTATCAGGTCCTCTTTGTTCACAATCCTCTTCAGTTTTAACAACTTTGAATAATTTTGTATATTGTGCAAATGTGATAACCTCACTCATTATTCACATTTCCAGGTCATTTATAAATATGTTAAAAAGCAGAGAGCCCAGTACAGATTCCTGGGCTCTTCCATTATTCACCTTTCTCCATTGAGAAAATTGGCCATTTAGCTCTACTCTGTTGTCTATCTTTTAACCGGTTCCTGATCCATAATAGTAAATTGCCTCCTATCCTATGACTTTTTAATTTCCTCAGGAGTCTCTCCTGAGGGACCTCATGAAAGACTTTCTGAAAATCTAGATACACTGCATCAATCGACTCACTTTTATTTACCTGCTTATTCACACCTTCCAAAAAATGTAACAGATTAATAAGACAAAAATTTCATGGCTAAAACCATGTTGGCTTTCTCCCATTAAACCATGACTATCTGCATGTATACTTTAGAGGAAAGGTGGGATAGGGGCGATATGATAGAGACATTTAAATACTTCTGTAACATAGATGCACAGGAGGGTCTCTTTCAATTGAAGGCAAGCTCTGCTACAAGGGGACTTAGCATGAGAATGAAAGGGGATAGGCTCAGGAGTAATATGCAAAAATATTTCTTTATGGAAAGAGTGGTAGATGCGTGGAATAGTCTCCCAGTGGAGGTGGTGGACACAAGGACAGTATCTGAATTCAAAAAAGCATGGGACAATCACAGAGGATCTCTAAAGGTAAAAAGAAGACTTGTATTTGAAATGGAAGGGCAGACTAGATAGGCCATGTGGTCTTTTTCTACCATCATGTTTCTCTGTTTCTACATGTTCAGTAATTTTATTCTTTCAAATGGTTTCTACCATTTTGCCTGGTTTTGATGTCAGGCTCATAGATCTGTAGTTTTGCAGATCACCCTTGGAACCCTTTTTTTATAAATTGGTCATTCTCCAATCCTCAGGTGCTACAAATGATTTTAATGTCAGTTCACAGATTACTAGTAGTAGGTTTGCAATCTCATATTTCAGTTTTTTCAGCATCCTGGGATCTATACCATCCAGGCCAAGTGATTTTGCTACTCTTTATGAAATAGTAGTACATCTTCCTGGTTTATCAAGATTTGTTTCAATTCTTCCGATAACCATGCCAGAAATGGTATTTAAATGTGATGTAACATTCCTACATCTTCTTCAGTAAACACTGAACAAGAGAATTCATTCAGTCTCTCTACTATGGCTTTGTCCTCCCTTAGTGCCCCTTTTACCACTCTATCATCTAATAGTCCAACTGACTCTCACAGGTTTTTTTTGTTACAAATGTACTTGAAAAAGTTTTTATCATTTGTTTTTTTCTTCCAGGGCAAGCTTCTTTTCAAATTCTCTCTTGGCCTGCCTTATCAATGTCTAGCTTCTAACTTGCTAGTGCTTATATTTCCTGCTTTTGTCATTTGGCTCCTTTTTCCATTTCCTGAAAGTTGCTTTTTTTGCTTCAACAGCATCTCCGACCTCACCTTTAAACCATGCAGGCAGTTTTTTGGCTTTCCTTCCACCTTTTTTAAAATATGAAATACATCTGGTCTGGGCTTCTAAGATAGTATTTTTCAACAACACCCATGCTTGATGTAAATCTTTAACATTTGCAGCTACTTCTTTTAGTTTTTTCTTAGCTATTTTCCTCATTTTATTATAGTCTGTCTTTTGAAAGTTAAAAGTTTGTGTTCTGTATTTTTTTGTTGTCCTCCTTCCATTTATTAAATTAAATGTGATCATGTTATGATCACTATTGCCAAGTGCCCCAATACCATTAGCTCTTGCACCAGATCCTGTGTTCCACTAAGGACTAGGTCTTCCCCTCATGTTAGTTCATGAACTAACTGCCTCATGAAGCAATCATTTATTTCATCTAGTAATTTTGGGGTATATTCTGAGACCAGAATAGCAGGTCTGGATGTCTGATCTGGATGTCCAGACCTGCTATTCATCTGGCTGGTGCCAGGTGAAACAGAGCTCCCCACAAGTTCACCCAATCTTTGCGGGGATCTCTGTTTGTGGGCAGGAGAGGTTGAGCCAGGGGAGGAGCGAGGGAGGGCAGTGGGTAGCGACTGACCCCAGAAATAAAGGGCAGATTCTGAGGTCGGTCTTGTACGTCTGGGGTCTGCAAAATGGACAGAGGACTTATTCTACCTCGGAGGTGGAATAAGTCCTCCTAGATGTCAGGGGACAATTGAGCTGGGACCAGCAGAGGAGGTGAGGAGGTGCATAGGGTATCTCGCAGCCAAACCCTAGCCATGGAAAGCCAGATCAGGGGTAGGGCTGTGAGAAAAGGGGATTTTGGTTGGTGGCCAGGGATCATGGATCCTGAATGGAGCCATGGTGCCATGGCGATGAGACACCATGGCACTGCAGCTCCATTCAAGAGCCTGGCTGGGCTATCCAAGGTGTCCGTAGTGCGTGCTGGGCATCCAGAATCGGGGTACGGCCCTGATTTCCTGGCCCTGTTCCCAATTCTGATCTGACGGGCACATCTAGCTCCTATGGGATCACAATCAGGTGCAGCCGGTGCATGTCCTGATTCTGGGCATCCGGGCAAGGGGTTGGACGTCCGGATTGGAATGTGCCTCTTTATCTCTCTAGCATGTTCTACAGTAACATTGACCTGGGAGCAAGACAGTTGGTCTAATCACAGTTGGTCTAATGGACAATTGGTCTAAAAGACAATTGGTCTAATGGGTCAATTGATTTAATCAGACAATTCATCTAATGGAAAATTGGCCTAATGCACAATTGGTCTAATAGGATAAATTGTCTAACGGACAATTGGTCTCATTGAAATCAGTATAATTGTACAATTCGGATCATTAGTCTAATGGGACAAATCATCAATGGACAAACTAGCTTTTACTATTTTTTCAGTTTTTCACTTTATTATGGTCTATTATTCATTTTTTTACTACTATTTTTATCTTTTAACAATTTTTTTTTTAAATTAATTTTTTATATTGATGCATTCCAAATACAAATATCATATAATTAGGCAGATCAAGCAAAAAAAAATATCATTAAGAATAAACAAGTAACTTCAAGACTACCATATAGTCCACATCACGGAGAGCACAACATTATAGAATACCAGAGCTCAAACCAAATAAAGGCTACATCTCCTAACCTGAAAAAATAAAAAATAAAAGCATTTGCATAAATAATAAACTAAACTTCCCTCTCAACCTGCTGATGAATCTAGAAGAGCCAAAAGCT
Organism: Ichthyophis bannanicus; assembly: GCA_033557465.1. Classification (NCBI taxonomy): domain Eukaryota; kingdom Metazoa; phylum Chordata; class Amphibia; order Gymnophiona; family Ichthyophiidae; genus Ichthyophis; species Ichthyophis bannanicus. The sequence continues at coordinate 617,738,681 of CM066034.1, read as the reverse complement.
GAAGACATTCTGTGAAAACATAATTATTACCATGCAAAGTAATCAAGCATTTACATGGAAATCGAAGAAAAAAGGTACCTCCCCCAGCCAGAACTCTGGGCTTAAGCTGGAGGAAAGCCTGCCTCCAAGTTTGTGTGGATCGGGAGACATCCGGGAAAATGGACATCTTATGGCCATAAAAAAGAGAATCTTTCTTCTTAAAAAAGGCCTTCATGATTAAGGCCTTATCTGCAAGATTGACCAAAGTGACCACTAGAGTAGCACGGGAGGAAATCAGGACTTCAGAATTTTCCAAAAAATCAGTCAAATCAAGAGTGTCATGCACCTCTTCCACCACAGTGCCACTATCCCCTGAGGTCCCCCGAGCCAAAACATAAAAAGAGTGAGCTACCAAAATAGATTCAACATCCGATAATTGCAAAACATCTGTACAATATTGTTTAAACAAAGAAACTGCGGACATAAAACGAATTCTAGGAAAATTCAAGATACGAATATTTTTTGCCCGCAAGCTATTTTCCAAAGATTCTACCTGCTTAGATAACATTAAGGTATCTTTAACAGTGGATTCACTCGCTGCCTGTAAAGGACCAATGAGCGTCTCCACCTGAGACATACGTTGAGACAAACCTTTAATAGTACTGTCCACAGCATGGACTCGATCAATAACCTGACGCGAAAAACTAGTAGTTTGGTCCATAAACCGGGACAGCAGAGAGTGTGTGGCAGAAACAAGTTTCCATATATCAACTAAAGAAATTTCTTCAACATTGGTGATCAAAGGCAAGGACGTCAAACCTTGGGAGCTAACAGCCAAAATGGAATCGGTCGAAAGTACCTCATTAGAAGACACATGAATGATAGCTGATGGCTCGTCCTCCTCCCCAGAAGCAGACAACCCTGAAGAAGAAGAACCATCCAAAGCAGGACTTGGAGAGGAGCCGGGGTTAGGCGGAGGAGTCCTATCGAATGAACTCAAAGAAGCACCAGAGGTAGACAGCAAAACATCTTGTGCTGCAATAAAAACTGATGGCAAAACTACCACATGCTGATCCATAGGACCATGAATCACAGGAGGAACAGTGGTAGCGTTAGTAGATTTCACAGATGACATTGCAGGCTTAGTTGACTTGCTTTTTCGTTTCGCGTGACCCCTGGGCATTCTTACAACGACTAGGGCCCAAAGGCCCGAAAGGCACCGAAGGGGCACCAAAGGGGCGTTCCCCCTTTGGTCACGCCCCCTCCAGGCACGCGACCACGGGCCGCGACCGCGGCCGCAAAGGCTGCCGGCGTTTAAATACTGCAGGAGCGCTGAAGTAAAGAGAGGAGGAGCTCAAACTGCAGCCAATCGCAGATGTTATAGGCAGCACACCAAGCCCCGGTAGCTACAACGTTGGCTCTCACCGAGTCTCCTCTGCCGGCATTTAAATACTGCAGGAGCGCTGAAGTAAAGAGAGGAGGAGCTCAAACTGCAGCCAATCGCAGATGTTATAGGCAGCACACCAAGCCCCGGTAGCTACAACGCTGGCTCTCACCGAGTCTCCTCTGCCGGCGTTTAAATACTGCAGGAGCGCTGAAGTAAAGAGAGGAGGAGCTCAAACTACAGCCAATCGCAGATGTTATAGGCAGCACACCAAGCCCCGGTAGCTACAACGCTGGCTCTCATCTTTTAACAATTTTTAATCATTTTTTATATGTTCGCATGTCTGGTGATTCTCTCTTTTAATATCACAGCTCTTTTACTCTAGTTTGTTGTTGTATTTAATAATAGCTCTTAATCCTTATGGTCTGGAATTTGGACCCTGGTCAGCAGTCCATAGGTTTTAGCTTGCTCCACATTACTTTTCTACTAGGATGTTAGATCCCTGATGTATTATAGAGTTTCCGAGGGACTCATGATATCCTTCAGTTAACTTGTTTGCAAGATTACCTAGTGACATCACTGCATTTACTCCATCTTCCAGCTTTCAATTTTTTATTTCCACTAAATAAATAGAGCTGAACACTCTTCAAAAACCATAATGAAACAGCAGGTGCACATACCTTAGAAGCATCTGCCTCAGCAACATTATAGACCTGGAAAGCTACACTAACTTTATTGATGTTTTTTTTAAATGAGATTGTCAAAGACAAGGAAAATGATCCGTATTGAATAAGAGTCAATAGATAAGATGAAACAAGATCTGTGGGTGGCATTTTCATAGGTAACTGCCCTAATTGCCTGTGCCTTTTCGGGATTTTCCAAAGGCACCTACACAAGTAGTGCCTTTGGAAAATCCCAGATAAGTCCCTAATGTACCCGGATGCTATGCGATTAGCATCGGGGCATGTTGGGGGCGTTCTGGGGTGGAGCGGGGGCGGAGGAAAGGGCTAAACAGGTAGCAGCGTTTTTGATGCTACTGCTTAGCCCTCTGCATTTTAAAGATAGGCAAGATTTTTCCTCACCTATCTTTCAGGCACAGAGGCTAAGCGGGTAGCATCGAAAATCTTGGCTACCCGTTTAGCCTCGGCGGCTGCTGGTGCATCCAGCCAAACACGGATTTTCACTTCCATCACTGCAGAAGTGAAAAGCCGGATTAAGGAGATTGGCGGGCAGGCTATCCGCTGGTGCGGCACATAGCCCGCCTAACTGAAAATCGGGCCTATAGGTATAAATAGGGCAAAGAAACACAGGACTCAGGGGATCCTTCAGTTAACCTGTATGCAACACTACCTGGTGACGTCACTGCATTTGCTGCTGCTACTAGCTTTCAATTTTTTATTTCCATTTGTATGTTGTGCTTCTCTTCCCTTTTTACATATGTATTTGCATATGTAAATTCAAAGTCCTCACCACAATATTTAAAATCTTACACAAGGAATCCGCTAACAGCTTATGGACCCTCATCTCAAACCCCAGGAATGACAGGACATGAAGAAGCACCATCGCCAACCTTCTAGCAATCCCTACCCAGAAGATTAAAAGCAAACCATCTATCTGCAACCGAGCTTTCACCCTATATGCACCCAACTTATGGAACTCCCTGCCTCAAGTCCTAAGACGATACTCTGACACAGTGGAATTCTGGAAAAAACTAAAAATGTTTCTCTTCCAAGAAGAATACAATATACACCTGTACCCACAGAACCAACTACCCTAGAAGCAAACTATTAACAACTCACTAGTCTCAGCACACTGAAGACTTGGATAAATGTACAAATGACAATCTGACGAGCCACCACCTAGACCACCTCGGTAAGAGTGCATTGTATATAGTTAGGATTGTTCCAGTGTTACATTGTTGCATTGTTCTAGTTCCATGTACAACAATGTGCCCACCACAGCCTTGTTTCACCTTTAATTAACTGTAAACTGCCTTAAATGGTAGAAAGGCAGTATAAAAGTGAGTTTAAAATAAATAAATAAATGTACACATGAATTCCAATGTGTTCTGTTTATGACTCAGATGATTGTTCGCTTTTCGTTGTGTTTATTTTATTTTTTGATGCATGCTATTATTTACTATTTTATTATATGTTTTACTGTTTTCAAGAGGAGTCAAACCCCTGAGGATGGCTAAGGCCGAAATAGCCAACAGCACAGATTAATCAAGTCTAGCTCAAATTAGGCTTAATTAAAATTAATGAATTTATAAAATGAAGAAATGGAATTTTGCGGTGAAGTTCATCTGAAAAGGAGAGAGAAAAGTTAGTTGCCAGAGACTATCTGTTATGCATGTGATGGAAGCATACAAAAAAGACTACTAGAGAAATCACAAACTACTGAAGATGTGAGAAGAGAGAATGCAACGGATCAGCGGTAACGTTGTTGGTAAATGGCAGACTTCAGCTATGGAAATTTATTGATCATCCTGTTCATGCTGCAGATGCAAGCCAACAAGAAGATGCTAAAGTAAAGGCTACAATGAAACAAAGCACCTCAAACAATAATGACAACCCAGCACAGGTTGTCCAAACAGGACTGGCAGTGATGGATCCAGCAGTGTGGCCTTATCTGCCCACAGTAGCATTTCTGAAGAAAACAGTGAAACAAGTCTGGAAAGTAGAATATATCGAACTGCCCTCATTGGAAGATTTAGTGATTCTCCGAGTGTTCATGGAGACTCTAAGCAGTGACAATTTTCTGGCAATGAACTCAGACATTGGATCAGTCCTTATTTTTTTTTTTTTCAATTTTTATTTGTTGAAAGGAAACATACAACAATACAAAAGAAAATACAACAAATGAGATCAACCTCTCATTTGAAATCAACATAAGAGAAAAATAATCATTAGAATAAAAGACCACATCCAGGAAGAGCTCTATAATAATACATAACAAAACATACATCTGATCCAAGCCTGGCGAAAACCCCTATATCAACAAGAGTCAAATCAATATTGAAATCAGAAGTAAATTAATTAAATCAAAACTACTCTAACTTTGCTCTTTCTCTTTCAAGAATTCCATCAACTGAGCAACCTCACCAAATACATATCGTTTATCCTGATAGCTAATAAAACATTTACATGGAAATTTCAGGTAAAAAGAAGCCCCCAAGGCCAAAACGCATGGTCGGACTTCTAAAAAAGCCTTCCGATGACGCTGAGTGGCCCGGGAGATGTCGGGAAAGATCTGAACACAATGACCACAAAATTTTTCAAGTTTCTTCCTAAAATAAGCCCGAAAGATCCTTTGTCTATCTAAATCTGAAGCCAACGTAACTAATAAAGTGGCTCTTGTAGATATCTCATCCTGAGAAGACTCTAGAAATTCAGAAATATTCAATGAAGGCAAAACCTTAGGGTCCTCCTGAGAACCCTTCCCCTGAGAAGCAGTTGCCAAAGTTAAATCTCTAGAGGGAAGATAGTAAATATTTAACAAATCAATTGATTCCACATCAGAAAACTGCAAAACATCTTTCAAATATTTATGAAAAAGAATAACAGGTGTAAGATAGTGGGTTTTAGGAAAATTTAAGAGACAGAAGTTCCTCGCATGCTAGGAGTTCTCTAATAACACAGGTACACTAAACAAATTGTTTTTTAAACTGCCTCTAATGTTTCGATTGATTTTTACGTTTTTTGGTGCGCTGAATCCAAATCTGGTAACCAATTTGCTCCATCACGTACAGATTTTTTGCTACATTGGGTTAGCAGTTTGAGGTGAACGTTTCAGATTGAGTGCGATCGAGATAAAAGTTTCTTGGATGAATTCTTTATACTAATTGTTTAGTAGTTATTCAAATAAGAATAAAGAAAATTGTAACAAGGCAGCACATAAGAATAGAGTAATGTCAACAAAACACACTGTGATGGTAGCAAAATTGTCTGCACTTAAAACAGCCACATACATGTGCACAAACATTGAGCATATAAGAGCGAGGTTAGACACAAAGCAAAGCAAAGAAATGTGCAAAAAATGTTGTACAGGTATGTATGTAAGAATAGAAAACGCAAACCGCACCATTGCAATACATGAAGACAAACACCCGATGGTGTGAAAATAAAATTCTAATAAATGAGATCCGACACTGTGGTAATAACTAGCAAATTTTTATTTCAAAGTTTAGTAAAAACACGATATTTGTCAACACAGTTTAGATTTTAAAGTCATTCTTGGGTCAATCAATCTCCTGGTGGGCCTGTTTCTTCTTTCCCCGAATGCTTCTCTTGGTGCGCTGCTTGGCGTATTTTTCATCTGGGGTTTCCCACAGCAGCAACCAGCAGAAATCAGCCATCATAGTGGTGTTCCATCTTCCTTGGTACCTTCTCTCTGCGTCCTTGATGTCCTGGTGAAACCTTTCACCTTGTTCTTCACTGTACGCCCCCAGGTTTTCGGGAAAGTAGTTCACATGGGAGTGCAAGAAATGGACTTTCAGGCTCATGTTACAGCCTTGTTCTTTGAAGGCATTGAGCATCCTGGCAACAATATCCTTATAGTTCTCATCCCGCCTGTTCTCCAAGAATTTGAGAACAACATCCTTGAAGGAATCCCAGGCTTCTTTTCCCTTCTCAGACATCGTTTCAGCGAATGCTCCATCTGAAATGAGTTTCCTTATATCAGGGCCATCAAACACTCCTTCCTTTAGCTTTGCTTCAGAAAGTCGGGGGAACTTTGAGCAAAGGTACCAAAAGCACTCACCATCTTTTGGAAGGGACTTGATGAATTGCTTAATGAGACCCAACTTAATGTGGAGAGGTGGTAATAGAATTTTATCATGAGGTACCAAGCTCTCATGAAGAACATTTTTCTCACCGGGTCTCAAATACTCCCGAATTGGCCAGTCTTTTTTCCCCCAGTGTAGGTCACGGGCCCGGCTATCCCACAAGCAAAGGAAGCAGGGATATTTGGTGAAACCGGATTGCTGCCCTAATAGCATGGATAGAATTTTAAAGTCTCCACAAATCATCCACTTATGCTCATCATAATGAATCTTCTGAAGAATCAGGGCCAAATTCTCGTATTTTTCTTGGAGAATAACAGAGTGAGCAATAGGAACTGAAGCGAATGTGTTGCCATTATGAAGAAGAACACCTTTTATGCTGTCTTTTGACGAATCAATGAACAGCCGCCATTCAGCAGGATCATACTTGAGTTTAAACTTTTCCATCACTCCGTATATATCGTTGCAAAATACCAAATCTTCCTCTTTGCTGAAATACTTCAAAAATTGTGTCTCGCGGTTGCGGTACCAATAAAAAGTTGTTCCTGGTGACAATAGATTTTTCTGTTTAAGCCGAGAACCTAGCAGTTGGGCAGCATTTTTGGGAGTCCTAAATCCCGGACTAAATCATTCAATTCAGCTTGAGAGAAAAGTTCAGGTTTCGGATCTGGTTCAGTTTCAAACTCGGAAGTACTGGACTCATCGGGAAAAGCCATCTGATGAGTCTCATCATGATCAGAACTGTCCACACAAATATGATCCAAAGATTTTGGTGGTTCAGGCACAGGTACTTCATTGCTATGAGGCATAGGCCTAATTGCTGAGGGAAGGTTGGGGTAACTTATTACGTTCTTATTTTTTAAGTTGTATCCCTTCACAATGCAAGAGCAAAAATAGCAGTCACTGCTGTGGTCTCTTTGTTCACGCCACATCATAGGTATTCCGAAACGAAATGCTTGTTTTTTACCTTTCATCCATAAGCGTAGATCTTCCTCACATGTCTTGCACACTTTGTGAGGAGCCCACGGTTTGTCTTGATCGCCTAACTTCAAACCGAAATAGGCGAAATATACTTTTTTAATAAATGCAGAAATGTTCCTCTGCCGCTTTTTCACAGTATATTCCCCACAAATAAAACAAAAACTGTCCGGAGAGTTGACGCAACCTCTGGCTCTGTGAGCCATCACAAATACACAGCACTGCAAACTACAACTGTAGTGAACCACTTCGGAATAAAGCTGGATTACGACTGAGCAAACAAAAGGTAATAATGAACTTGCAAGAAACTGAAATTTGACAGGAACGTTTATGTCGCAACCACCGTGTTTGAGCGAGCGAACGAGGCGAGGCGAACAGGAAAGAACATGCGCCAGCGCGAGTACTGGATTTAGCCCCCCGCCTCCCAATTGTCCTGTTAATGTATAAAATGAATACAAAACACTCTAAAATATCATGAGGGAGTGTTTCTAGTTAGTTAACCATTACAACCTCTATTTTGGGCCAAGAAAATAAACTGCAGTCGGCTAAAAAGAAATTATGTGAACATTCCTTATATGGGTAAGAAATCTAATTTTGCAAGAAAACGTGACGTGATGGAACATTTTGGCTATTTTTCCTGGATTCAGCACCCCAAAATCTATAGGAATCAGTTGCAAAACTGGAGGCAGTTTTTTGGTAGTGTACCTGTGTAATTCATCTTGACGATGAAGTAAGGTAACATCTTGAACCAAAGCGTCAAGGACTCCCTGCTGCGAGGTAAACCTCCCCTCCTGTAATTCAACACACTTTTCTATTAATAGCAATCTAGATTCCTGATTAGACAACTTTTCAACTGTTTCTTTCGTAAAAACAGATATTCTTTGTAAAGATGAATCTAAAGTTGACTCCATCTTAGATAACAGGGCCCAAAGATCTTTAAGAGAAACATTATCAGGGGGAACATGAGGCTCCCCAGGCACGGAAAAAACAACAACCGATGGAAGTGGAGGAGATAAAGTCACAGGTGCAGACTCAATCCACAAAAAAGAAGAGGAAAGTATAGGTTCCCCAATGTCAGAGAAAGCAAGGCTAGCTTTAGGAAAATCTCCAATTTTAGACTTTTGCTTTTGTATAGTTGGGGGTAAGTCCTTTAAATCCGGGGAAATGTCAGAAGACACAGTACTCACAGTTGACTTTCCTTCCATAACCAAATCCAATTCTTGAGTCTCAGGCAACAGTCTCCCGACCTGTACATGAGCGTCCATTGGACCGACTACCTTACCCGCTTTCGGTACTGCAGCCGGCAAAGGATGTTTCTTCCTTTTCCCCATAAATGAGATTCTACTCACCGAATGCGCGCCGAAGGGGCGCCAAAGGGGCGTGACCTGCCCCTTTGGTCACGCCCCTTCGGGCACGCGCCCGCTACGCGTCCCACATTGTGGGCAGAGTGTTATAGCCCGTCAAATCAAGCAGCCCCAATGAGAGCAGCAGCCGCGGGTCACCAGGCCAATCAAATGAAAAGTTCACCGCAGGTAGGAAACAAAGTAACTCCTCGGCGTCCCGCGTTGTGGGCAGAGTGTTATAGCCCGTCAAATCAAGCAGCCCCAATGAGAGCAGCAGCCGCGGGTCACCAGGCCAATCAAATGAAAAGTTCACCGCAGGTAGGAAACAAAGTAACTCCTCGGCATCCCGCGTTGTGGGCAGAGTGTTATAGCCCGTCAAATCAAGCAGCCCCAATGAGAGCAGCAGCCGCGGGTCACCAGGCCAATCAAATGAAAAGTTCACCGCAGGTAGGAAACAAAGTAACTCCTCGGCGTCCCGCGTTGTGGGCAGAGTGTTATAGCCCGTCAAATCAAGCAGCCCCAATGAGAGCAGCAGCCGCAGGTCACCAGGCCAATCAAATGAAAAGTTCACCGCAGGTAGGAAACAAAGTAACTCCTCCCAGTCCTTATTTTTATAATGGTATCCAACGTCCAGAAATGAAGCAAGGCGCCGTACTGGATTATGGATGGTACCTTTAAAACAGTCCCCACCATCTTCACACAGCTGTTGGAACTGAGGATAAAAGTTGAATCCTTACACTTGCTTACTGTTTAATATTGCAGAAATGTTTATAATTCTACTACACTCTTTTCCAAAGCTTAAATGATTTTGCCGCCAATCACAATATCACTCTTAATCCATCTATTATTATTACAGATTTTGAACAGGGAGTCATCACAGTTTCTGCAGAAAAATTCCCTCAAGCAACCAATAGTGGTGGCTATTTTTTCCATCTTGGTCAAAACATATACAAGAAGATACTGACAACTGGACTTTCACAAAAATATGCAACTGAAGAGGACTGTAGCATTAAGATTCGCCAGTTCACAGTGCTGGCATTTCTTCCTCCTATGGAGATTCCAGTTGCTTGGCTTGAGCTCATATAAGGTCCCCCTATGGAAGCAGAAGAGCTAATTCAGTAGTTTGATGAAAGTTATATCCATGGATTTGTCTGTAGAACTCTTCGAGACCAGCAGATCCTGTCATTTCCCTTATTCCTTCCTTCTTTCTAGCCTATTAATGCTCGCGTCAAACCTGGAATTCCATGAACCCAGAACTCTGTTGAAGCCTGGCATATAAGACTAGAAGCATTTATTGGCCATGCTCATATCAGCCTCTTCAGAATGATTCATGAACTGCAGAAGGAACAGGAGGACGCTGAAGGCTAGACAGAGTGCATCATAAAAGGGAACCAGGCAAGAAGCCCATATATCAAATGTCAAACACCAAGAAGATCACATCCTTTTGATATTTTCTGCAAGATCATGCTGCAGCCCTCCAGAAATTCTAGAGGCTTAGCACATAATCTGCACTTATAAGTTAAAAAAGGCCTACTTCAGGCGAACATCGGAACATTAGGCCAAAATTGTGTATTAATTATTGAAATTATGTATTAAATATGTATTAATTGTTGACCTTGACATTGATATTTTGATGGTTTTTCATTCAAATTCTTAAACTCAAACATTAGATGAATTGTCCATTAGAGCAATTGACCCATTTCCCCATTGTCTGTTAGACTGATTGTACATTAGCTGAATTGTATGATTAGACAAATTGTTATTAGACCTATTGTCGGTTAGGCAAGTTCTCTTTAGACAAATTGTACATTGACCCAGTTGATACCAGGGTAATTAAAATCACCCATTATTACTGTATTGCAACTTTTTTTAGCGTCCCTGATTTATTTTCAGCATTTCATTATCCACCTGTTCATTCTGGCCAGATGGATGGTGGTGCACTCCCACTGCCATTGCCTTCCGCTTTTTATATAGAATCTCTATGGATAGAAATTCTACAGTGTATTTTGTTTCCTGCAAAACTTTTATCCTGTTGGACTCAATGCCCTCTCTAACATATGGTGCAATCCCTCCACTAATTTGATCTGCCCTATCATTCCAATATAGTTTGTACCCTGGTATCACAGTGTCCCATAGGTTGTTCTCCTTCCACCAGGTCTCTGAAATGCCAATTATATCTAACCTTTCATTTAGATCTATATATTCTAACTCTCCTATCTTGTTTTTTAGACTTCTAACATTTGCATATAGGCATTTCAGAGGTTGTATTTTGTTAATATTAAAAAACTGGTTATCAGTTTACAGGGGTAATTTTTTAATTTTTCAGCTCTGACTGCTCTTTACTTAAAGGAATCTGGGTTACTTTTACCTTTATTGGAACCTCTCTATTGGGATACCCTAACTTCCCTCTTTTGCTTTTATCCTTCAAGAATACATCATTCCAAACCATGCGTTCTTGGGTGTCTGCCAACTTTCCCCTATTATGAAAATATGGATTTAGCCTTAATCCTAAAGAAGGTAATCCTAAAGAAGGTAACAACTTAGAGATAGCATCCCACTTACTTTTGTAGATGACCTGAAGCACCATAGTTTCAGTGACCAACAATTAATGAACAATTCCAGGTAGTTAAAAGCTTCTCAGATGACATCAAGATGACTTTTGGCCTTAATAATTGTGCTAAGTTAACCTTACTTGGAGGAAAATTGAACAAAACAGAAAACATGTCCCTGACTGAGGATTGTGACATCAGGGAACATGAACAGGAAGGCATATGTAAATACCCAGGAACCTAAGAGTAGACAAAGGAACAACAATAAAAAAAAAGACTGAGAGAAAAGGTCAGGAAAAAATATTACAGGAGATTAAATTGCTATTTAAAAGTGCTTTTAACATCATGGGATAAGATATAAGCCATTAAACAGCAGGAAATTCCTGTACTTTCAAACAGCTTTAGGATTGTAGACTGGCCTCTTAAGGATCTTGAGAAACTGGACGTATGAAGAAGAACACTCTTCCATGCCTATGAAGTAATTTATGCAAATGTACCAGTATATGCCAGGACTACAAATGCAATGTGTGCATTTGAGTCAGTGCTGACTCTTGGCGACCCAGCAGTTCCTGGGTTTTCTTGACAGTGTGACCAGAAGTAGATTGCCAGGCCTTTCTTCTGAGGCAGTGAAGGGTCAAGTGACTTGTCCAAGGTCACAAGGAGAGGTGAACTGAAGCCTAAAGATGAGAGATTGATAGTTGCAGGCCAGGATAGTGGATTACAGACGAGGTACTTCACAGCAAGTCCAGAGAAAACTAGCAAAACAGACATACATAGATTCTCTAAGAAATTGCTGGAAATGGTTATTCATTTCATGACTGGTTGCAAAGTTCTGATTGCAGAATATCTCTATACAGAAAGGCACATCAAGGAGAAATGCCTCATCCTTTAGAAACTTTGTAAATGCTATAACATTGCTGTACCAGACAAACACTGGGATCATGATCCTAAGAGAATAATGGAGAATGAAGATGTTAAGATAACTTGGGACATTCCCATGCCAATGAATAAAAGCTAGAAGTGAGAAAACCTGACATAGTGGTAAAGGAGAAAAGCACAAGAACAACATTGATAATAGAGTTCCAAGTGATTGCAGTTAGAGACCAAGAAAATGTGTCAGAAAGATACGGAAATATTCCCTATTGTATTGGTTGCCATGGGGCAGATTAATAAAGAAGAATTTCCAATTGCACCTTGAGAAGTTGCCTTTACATGTAATATTTTTAACTGTGTGAACCACATAGATTGTTTTGCCATTTTTGCAGTATATGAAATAAATGAAAGCATAAACATAACCAAAATCATCTTACAAACTACAGAAGGAAGCTCTCTTTGGCACAATGCAGGAATTATGGCGAGTGTTAGCAGAAAATTTGAGAGACTGAGAACATGATCCATATACACTGGCCAAGGTGTGAGGTTCATGACTGTCATGGTTTGAGCAAAATTAATACACAGAACACCAACTGTCTAAGAGCAATATAGTAATCAAAATAACACAACAATGCCCTTAAATACAAGATTTACTCCTAAATAGAATTACTAACACTCCAAATAACACCTTAATACTTCACATAGGCAAAAATGACCTCAGGATGGCTAGATCCCTACATGTAGTGATGAAATCACTATAGGGAACAGCTGACGCTCACATCATAGGTCCTATAGCCACTTTTATTCAACCAATTTTCAATCACCACTAATACACCCTAAAGCCAAAAAAAGTACTTCTGGGATTACCATAGATATTACATCTAATCACACACACACATTACATACACGACATCCATAATCACACAAAAAGCGTCATAATGATATAAACATTAAGATGAGCAGCACAGGAACAGATTGTGACTCCCTAAAAAAAGGAGAATAAAGATAAGCTGGTATAAACAAAACTCGCCAAATAGTCATCAAATACTTATCTTTAGAAACACTTCAAGCCAATCGCTCCATTAGCGCTCAACCGCTGCGTTGCAAACTTCCCAAACGAACATTCCAAAGCAGAGAGACTTTCAAGAAAAATCAAGGAGTAAATCTTGTATTTAAGGGCATTGTTGTGTTATTTTGATTACTATGGGGTATGTTTACTAAACCGCGTTAGTGCAATTCGCGTTAGGAGCTGCGGTAGTAACCAAAACCCCAAATAAGGACATGGGCGGGACATCGTAACCACTAACGCGCGTTCCAAAAACTAACGAGCGTTACAGGGCGCTGTGGCATGTCACCGCGCATTAAGCATAAGAAGCCGCCCAGACATACAACACTGATACAGAGCTGTAGCACAATGGTTACTGCACTGACTGCTGATACAGGCATAATGGGTTCAAGTCCCGAGGGTGCCAGATGCATAAGGCTGGCTGACGCAGCATCCTGTACATTATATAGTGAGTGAGGGGGCATGTGTTTTTTTTTTGTAGGGTTGCCAGCAAACACCCCCACACAGTGGCGTACCCGAAGGTGCCGCAGAAGGCACCCCATAACGCACACCATAGGCTACATTATAAAGTGGACTGTCCGCTGAGGCACATCAAAATGTCCCCCATAGAACATCCTATAAGGGAACGTAAAGGGCGCCAGATAAGGTGACACATGGGGCACCCTATGAGGCTCTGTAAGGTTATATTACGCTGAGGGGATGTCGCTGGTAGCAGTCATGTGTATTAAAAATATATAACGCTGCAGACAGCCCTATAAAATGTGCCCACTGTGGGTCTGAACCCATGACTACTGGCCCCACAAGCAATGAAGGAACCACTGGCCTGCAGCCCCATAGCTGCTAACAACCCCCTGGCTGGCTACTGAAGGGCAGCAGGACACCACCCTAACTGCCTGCTGTGTTGGCTAGGATCTGTACCAATGCAGGCATACCCATGGTGCACTGCACATGCAGGCCAGCAGTCCAGAGATGAACACAAGAAGGGGTACGTACCCACATAGCCCCCTGGTATGGTAAGGCGAAATGACTGTGTGCGTCACTGTCACATAGTAGCAACAGACAGTATCCCAACAGGGTGCCCCATAAGAAGCTAGAAAAGGTAACCTTTAAGGCAGCCTGATCCGTAGCACAATGGGTACGACACTGTCAGGTGGTGCAAGGTCTGTGAGCTCAATTCCCCCTGTGTTCCCAAGGACCAAAGCTGCCTGCAACAGTACCCTCCACAAAAAGTAGCCACTCATATGCAGAACCAGTCACCACTCTGTTCAAACCATAGATAATCCCATATTTTTGTCAGACACAAACAACCTGAGAGGTGGGAAAAAATGCCCACCTCCCCTCATTGGGAGTGGCCGTTTAATCAAGAGAGCCTCAGCCCCCAAAGGTAGAAAACAGTGTGAATCTGCAGCCAGAACTGGGTGTGTGAAACGTACAAAGACAAATATATACACAAATCATTTAATAAAGGAAAGACAACGTCATACTGTGCTTGAAACAAGGCAGGGGACAACCCTATTGTCCTGCTATTGTACGCCAGCAGCAAACACCACCACGACATGCATTGTTTGGCACAACTATGGGCCCTGTACCAAGTGAATGTGTCCCTGCCAGGTGGGCGTATCTGTGCATGAGTGTGCGTCATGACCCCCACACTAGATCAGTGATGTCATAGGTAGTCTGTTTTGTACATCCAACAAGTTCTGCTGGCAAACACCCACTCACAGGAATATAACCCGAAGGTGTCATATAGGACACCCTAAAAGCCACACCAGAGGGCAAAGGTTAATGTGCACTGTCTGCCAGAGCACCTTATAGGGCGTGTCACAAAGCGCCCCATAGGGCATGTTATAGGGTCCCTGATGAGTCACTGTGAGGAGTCTGCAGTGTGAGGGTGTTGCTGCTGTCAGCACCAATGTAAAGCAAGATAATGAAATGCCCCTCCAAGGGGCGCCAAATGATCCACTGTGTGCTGAAACCCATGACCTAGGGGCCCCCCAGGCATGGAAGTAACTATTCGCTCATATTGCTAGTGCAAATAACACAGTCCCAATAATGAGGTGGCCAGCTACTGGAGCAGAACTGTCAAATGACCCAAACACCCACACCAGAACCACAGAAGTTGCACTATGTACATACAAGGGATGCCTGACAAGGAAACAAAGCAAGGTCTTAGCAAACAAGGGAATATGGCAAACACAATCAAGACCAAGGCCATGATCATTACCAAATATATATATATATATATATTTTTTTTAGTGCCATTGAGTCAGTGTTGACTCATAGTGACCCAGCTACCTCTGGGTTTTCTTGGCAATGTATCACCAGAAGTAGATTGCCAGCCTTTTCTTCAAAAGCAATGGAGGGTAAAGTGACTTGCCCAAAGTCACAAGGAATGCCAGTGGGAATTGAACCCTTGATCTTCTGGGTACTAGGCAGTTGCTCTAACCACTAGGCTACTCCTCCACTCCAAATATATAAGGCCCAATAACATCACAGACCCCTTTCCAAAACTGAATGTCACTGGCAAAAGCAAAAGCAAAAACAAACATACTATGGTTAGTGTGCGCAAGAAAATGCTGATTTCCGTAACACCTGCACCACAACCCCCTGACTGTGCACCGAGGGGCGCCATGTCTTCACCCAAGGTGCCTGCTGGGGTGCTAAGGATATGGGTGTATGCAACAGTACCCATGGTGCACTGCACATGCACAGCAGCAGTCCCGAGATGACCATAGGAGGGGGTAGGCACCCCCACAGCGCCTGGCTCGGAAGGGAGAAATGAATATGTGCACCACTGCCATAGAGCAGCAAAAAACAGTAGCCCAACAGTGTGCCCAAGAAGAAGCCTGAAAAGGTGTACCAGTACGGTGTCAAGACAGGTGTCCAAAGCTAAGTGCAATATGAGGTACATAGGGATAGGAGAGTGCTGATGGAACCGTGGCCCATAGAACAATATGGCACGGTGCTCCAAAAATGGTATGTTTGCCAAGGTCAGTGTGCCCTAGGGGCTGCAAGGTGTTCCTGGAGGGCCTGCAGGACCTGCGTGGAACAGAGACAGATGTAGTACAAACACCACCTAGAACCCACAGTAAAGACAATGAACAGGTGACAGATGGAGGGCGAGTAGGGAGTTAACGGACCCTCATCCCTGACAGCATCACATGTGTCTGGCAGCAGCGCAGACAAACATGGCGGTGGCAACAGCATCACAGCAAAGGGTGTTGGCACCCTCGAGTACCGGAAAAACAGTGTGTGGCAGGTGAGGAGAATATGTGTCCCCCAGTGGAGGGTGAGGTGGCCAGAGGAGTGAGTCTAAAATGCAGAACAGGCACGGGACCACCAAGCAAAAAGAGATGCAATGCAGACAAGGGTAGCAGGGTAGGATACGGGGCAACAGTCCACAGCAACATACAGGACATCTCACACCACAATGATGCAGATAGATGGACCAAAGGATGGACGGCAAATGTGATTAGGATAATATGAGCAGCCAGGACGTAGAAGCCAAGAAATGAGTGTTACAGCGACCACAGGTACCAGTGCAGGAAAGGCATAAAAACAGGGGAACAGAGAGATTGCAAATCTATGACCACTAGGATGGAAAGCACTGCTGAATAAAAATGACCACAACAACACCCTGAGGCACACAGAAATGGATGCAGACAGGATCACAGCATGTCAACATCCAAAACCACAGCTGCGTGTCAGGCGATGGAACCACAGAGCGTAACCAAGATGCAGTACACATGTGGAGGAGGGGTCCACAGCCAACAACACAGTCCACAGGTGGAATGGAAGACACATATGAACAGGTCCACACACACACCATGAAATATAATGCAGTGTAAACAACATGCAACTGATCAGGGGAGTGACACATGAGGGGTGGAAGGGGTTAGGCCAATGGAGGGCCATGTGGATGGGCTGTGGAAAGGGCAATGGACTGAAAGAGGAGCATGTTAATGACCAACAAGATCAGGGATGAAGCCCAGGCCAACCAACATCAGCAGCACCAATACACAGGTAGCCCAGCACATGCACCACTCCAGGAGGAGAACTACAATTAGTCCAGACAATGTGGCACAGGGGCAGCAAACATGCCACACGGACATGAACAGCTCAACCATGGATGAGTGGGCGGAGATGTGATGGGGATGCACACATCATATGGCCAAGTAAGCAGCAAACAAGGAAGGAAAAGACAACTGCCAGGTGTCACCCAAAACGTCAAGCACACGAATGGCAATGAAATGGGGTGACCAAACCCCCAAATATCCAAAACCACGAAGGTGCAAACATCTGTCCCCAACAGTCAATCACCAGACCCAAGGAGAAATCATATTCTGCATTCCGGTGCACCATATGACCTGAAGAACGACATGGGGCCTGTGTGGCAGCCAATGTCGCAAGGACACACCCAACCCCCGTTGCAACTCCACCCACCTGTTTCTGCCCGTGGAGCCTACACACCCTGACCACCCCCCGCTGGTGCAACCCAAAATCCAAAGCTCTAACTCAGCAGACTCTGCAAACAGACAGTAATATGTGAGGTGGAGGGTCTCACCATGACATGTCCACACAGTGTATGCACTCACTGTATGCACAGCAGACACCATCCTCAGCAAACAAAAGACTCTGGTGAAAGCATGCAGAGTGACAAGGCCACATGCCATGCCAACGGTGACGGTCCAAAAATCACCAACCCATGTACAGCTCATCACCCCCCTACTGCAAAAACCGAAACACCCAAACAGGTCATGGCAGCAACGGCAGGCAAGTCACCGCAGGAACAGTAACAATAGGCCAGCAATGAGTCAGAGAAAAAGGCCTGTGTCCAAAGTGCAGAGGACCATCTCCCTGTGTCAGCAACATCCAGGAACACGCTCACATGGGTGATGTGGCCAAGCACATATGGATGACGGGAACACCAGATGCAGTGGAGCACATGTGTCAACATTGTTGTCAGTGTCCTGTGTGAAAAGATGCAGATATCAGGTAAGGGAATGGCACACCCACCCACGACCCCTGGAGGACAGAAAGGAGACACACACATAAAAACAGCAACACCCAGAATGCATAGATAGCACCACATGACATGGCCACAACACTGAGCACAGTGCACATGGACCACTGCAGGAGATGTCCCTGAAGACCAGGACACCATCCCAATATGTTCATGTAAATGCACATAACACGCATACACCCCAGGGGTCCAGAGCATGTGCAGCAGTGGTGGCACACAGAGATAACAACGAAGGACATCCTGATAGCAATAGGCCAAATGCAGCATCAGCACGTGGTGTATTTCCCAGAGGATGGAAGGTGAGGCCCACCTGAAAGGTATACCAGTGGCCTGACTGGGAATGTCCGTGTCAGGCAAGAGCACAAAGAGCCCCAATAGCGGATGCAGACACCAATGGACGGTGGACATCACCACGTCTGCATGGGTAGCTGTGAGTGGAACATGTCCACGGTGCATTGTGTTTTGCAGAAACACAATGTTGATGTACATTGGACCACCAGCAAAACTGTGACACATCTGAGAAAAATATATGACACATGTGCACAATGTACATTAGCCCACAAGCAGAAGGTAACAGAGGGATGAGGGAACATAATTGGAGAGGTGGCCAAACACATCCCTACAACACAGATAGGCAGGGTAGCGCAGAATGACCGGTCATGTAGACAGGTCAAGCAGAAACAGTAGCATACACTGTGTGACAAGGTACGCATGCCAGAAGGTTCAGATGGCAGGACCCCCAACACTGAACGACAAATGGAGACACACATCACAGTACATGCATGAGTGACACAAATCTTTCAAATGACTCAATGCCAGTGACTGTTCAACATACCCTCCAACAATACAATGTCCTGTGCCCGTGTACACACACAGCCTCACAATATGTGTGTAAGATACACCATGAAGACTCTCAAGATGTGAACAGGTAATGGCCACATGTGTGACAGATGGAAGCTAAGGGTGATGGAGCAGTGGTCCAAAGACATGTGCATCACCATAGGAGCAGTGGAGAGAAAACAACATATATGTGTATAACCGTGACGACAGCAATGCAATCCTCACTATCTGCCAACTCACCCGAGTCAAAAGGAATGGTGCTTATATGAACACACACTCCCCACATGCAGCACAGCTTCGGGCAGCATAGTCAGCCAATCCCTGTGGGCCCGGAACACAGAAGCTCATCCTGTGGAGCCAAGAACATGACAGAGATATGGAGACATGAGATGGCAGTGCTGCACAATCCGTACACCAGCTAACACATGGCTAACCCAGAGACACGTCCCCAGCACACCCATAACTTACAGGAAAAGAGCTCCTCGATCAGATGTTGCCTGGCTGCCATCCCCGCACATGGGCAGGTGCAGGAGGGCACACAGGATCAACCCCGAGATCCTCATTAATATCGACTGGAACATTGTGCCTGAGAGCAATGTTGTGGAGGATGCAACAGGCTATGATGATCTTTGCCACAGTCAGGGGTCCGTACTGTAAGGCCCCGCCAGTCCTATCCAGACACCTGAAGCGACTTTTGAGAACACCAAAGGTGCGCTCAATGACCGAGCGGCTGGAGGCATGGGCCTCATTGTACCGCATCTCTGCAGCTGTCCGAGGGAGACGCACAGGGGTCAGCAGCCAGGTGCGACACCCATATCCTGCATCACCTGCAAACAGAAATGGAAGTAAGGCACATGTGAGAAGAAGAATCTATGGAAACCATGATGTAGCAATGCAGAAATGGACAGCAGGAAAACATGGTCAAACACATATGACGGCACAGCATTGCACACAATTGTGGTGCACCAGATTCTGCATCAGGGAGATCAAAATCACACTGGCCAGTACAAAGATGGTCAGGTGGGCAAGTCGCTGGGACATGATGTGATATGGCACACAGGGGATATGTCAGTGTACCACAACCCGGGTGGGCAAGGTGGGGGTGTCAGCGCAGACAGGCCAAAGCAAACAGTCATGCAGCAGACATGTGTGATCTCAGGTTCGCACATACACCCTGAGATGTTCCACCCCCTACATGGCGGCTGAGTAGGCCACATACACACTGTACAGCTGGTCTATGGTCCTGTTCCCCGAGTTCCACAAAGCCCCCCCCCCCCCGGCTGGCACATGCACAATCCCGTGGCACATTGGGCATGAGATGGACACAACACACAGGCCGATATATGTGAAACCTTTGCACCATGCATGCCCTGAATGACCATGAAAAAGGATGATAGCGAAGTAAACAGCTAAGGCAGGGTAGAGACGACACCACATGGGTGTGGGGTGACACAGATGAGCAAGAATAGGCATATGGTAGGCAAGGGGATGTGTGTTGCCGCACAGAGGTACGTGAGCACAGTCCAGGTGACAGGGCGTGCTGTGGTCACAGTCCCAGAATAGTCAGCACAAGGACACAACAGCACCATGTCATGCATGCAGAGGACACAGTTGACAATGGTGCCCCCGTGAAACACATGTGGTCGTTACACACAGGATGCGGGGAATACCTACCCAGCAGGACATAGTCCTCATATTGCCCGGCCTCAAACAGGCCAAACAGTGCTGAGTTCTGCAGGATATAGGAGTCATGGGCTGACCCTGGGAATCGCGGGACCACATTCAGGATACGCATACCTGCATCACAGACAACCTGCACATTGAGGGAATGGAAGTGTTTGCGGTTGCGGTACACAACCTCCCTGTTGCATGGCGGGATGAGGGCAACATGTGTGCAATCTATTGCACCCATCACATGTGGTATCCCTGCAATCTGCTGGAATGCATGTCCCAGGGCCACCCAATGTTGCCTACTGTTGAGAATGGCAATGTAATTCCCAACCCGGCTGACCATGGCCCGCAGTACCTGGTGGAGGCAGCGAGAGAACATTGGCCGACTCATCCCACCCACTGCGGCCACTGAGGTTTGGAAACAGCCAGAGGCAAAGACATGTAGGGCAGCAAGGAGCTTGGCCATTCCCGGTATAGCATGTGACCGGGCAGTCAGGGGCTCGAGGTCAGGTCCTAGATCCTCATAGAGCTCCCTAATAGCCCCTGTATCCAGCCAGTAGAGGGAGATCACCTGGTCCTCCCTGATGTTCTGTAGCATGGCCCTGGGCCTGTAGAGGCGTTGCAGGCGTGGCCGCCCCTCAGGACACCTATGGCGCCGTTGTTCCACCACACCTGCCTGTGGACCCTCCACAGCTGCAGGCCTGTATTGCAGTGGGTGAGGACCCATGCCCAGGGCCTCAGCCCCAGGACCATCATCTCCCTCTGCCTGAAAGTGCAGCCCAGCTAGCTCCAGCAATGCAATGACTGCACCACCTGCATTCACAGTCTGAGCCATGATAGACACAGGATGTGGGACAGGTGGCTGTGAAATAGGGTACAGGGCGGGAACACAAATCACACAAACAATACATACCTGGTCAACCAGGAACATCCACCACACCCAACACCCTGTAGTCCGCAAAATCCTGTAGTCGGAAACGTAGCGCGCGAAGGAGCACGCGTACTCCCGCATTGCTCCCGAGAAAAGCCATTCCGATAATAACCAACTCCCTGTGATGCAGCATAGTGTAAAGGTACTGCGAGGTATACACCCTACCAAATAAGGAAGACGCCAAGATGTCACAGACATGCCAACTGCGTTCACACGCGTGTACACACAACGCACGTACCACGTAATGAGCCACACAGGACGTGACTAGCAGCCAACATGCGTGGTTACGCACAGAACAAATATACACGGGTACCCCAAGAGAAAAGATATGTCATACTTACCATCACAACATGCATTGTAGGAGGAGGCCACGTGTAATGTGTACATCGAGGGATGAATATCTGGAGAACAGGCAAAAACCATGCACAGTGCGTCACATAGGGCACATATTTGCATTACCTCCATGCGTGCTCAGGGGGAGAGCACGATGTTACGCGTGTACACAACGCGCATACGCAATGTGCTCAGAGCCACACCCACACGGGACCTATATAAAGCTGGGGAGGACAAAATGGCACGCACCTCAGCACTCAATCTGGATGAATATGACAAGCCAGATGTCTGACAGTGCCGGAACAGAGCAGGTACCATCGATGGACACCCCCAATGAAGATGGTGAGAGGCCAGGCACATCAGGTGTACATGGAACACCATGTGCACAGGGCACTGCCACAATGGGGGCAGCACGGCAACACAGGTGTTGACATGGATGACAGGACAGCACTATGCACCTGGGTTGAACAAGGACTGTGTATGCAGGGCTGATAGCATTGACGGGGCTGCATGGGGGGCGTGGTAGCATGCATGGGGGGGGTGGTCACTTGATGTCGCAGGGCAATGGCCCCTCTCGGCAATGGGGAATAGGTGAGGGGGGTGGGGGGGAGGGGCCCCCACCAGGGCCCATGTGGCTCACCCACACACATGTGCTCTCAGGGGAGTGGGATGGGTGCAGACAGGCAGCCCTGATGCATATGACCTATATGATCTTGGGTCCCATAGGTGACATAGCTGCCATAGATGCAGCTGAGGAGGCGCATGGGGACAGCCAGCCCTGGGCATGCACCCCCATGGACACAGTGCCGGAGGTTTCCAACATGGAGGCAGGAGCTCCCCCAACCCCCCCCCCGGTGAGGACAGTGGGACCATCCCTCAGCCAGCCTGTGGAGGGGACACGCACACCGATGGCGCCACCGGGAACGTGTTTGCAGAGGCAGGGCAGCAAAACAGTACTGCAGCGCTGTCCGCGGTGGAAGAGGTGATCCAGCAAATGCAGGCGCACACCGCTGAGCCACACAGGGATGTGGAGGGTGAGTCTCAAACTGTGTTCTGTTGACAATGCGCCTGCAAAGGAAGGCGATTAGTTTCACGACACCAATGCACTACCTGCTGTCTCCACAGGTATACGGCATTTACTGCATGCGTGCCTGCGGGAGCAGCGGCGGCAAAGGCATGCGCTACGCAGACATCATCGTATGCTGTCCAGGGTCATGATGGGGGTCCCAAGGCTTGTTGTAGCTGCAGAGAGCATTGCTGAGAGCCAGCGAAGCATCGCAGCACACATGGGGGTGATGCCACCACCACCACCACCACTACTTCCTCCACCAACACCAGTGGAAGCAGCGGCAGCAATGGCGGCAGCAGAGCCACCATCATCACAGGGTGGGAGGGGCCACACAAGGCATGGCAGGGGTAGGGGCCGTGGGAAATAAAACGCATAACATGCGGATGAAGCACATGTCATGTCTCCTGTGTTGTTTGGGGGGACAGTGGTACGCACAGCCCACACGTGCATGACCCTGGGGCGTGCCCAATGGGAACTATTATGCCAGACGGTGTAGACACCGACACTGCTGTGCCCAGCATGGGATGCCCCACGTGCTCTTGGGCGCACACCAGCAGGCACACACTACCCAGTATTTGCAACCAACATCTGTTCCCCGCATCCTATCCCTGTGTGCAGGGGGGTGTGGGGGGGGACATCCGGTCATGGGCTATGGGGGGGGGGAAGGGCATGACATTAGGTGGGCTGTGGGTGATGGGGGGGGTTGGACTGGTGATGGGCTGTGGGCTGATGGGGGTAGTTAGGACTGGCAATGGGCTATGGGTGGCTGACTGGGAATGGGTTGATGTGGTTAGGACTGGAAGTGGGCTGATGGGGGGTTAGGACAGTAAGTGGGTTGATGGGGGGGCTAGGACTGGTATTGGGTTTGGGGGATGCTAGGACTGGAACTGGGCTGATGGGTGGCTAGGAATGGATATGTGCTGCTGCAGGGACTAGAAGGGAATGGATGCTGGGTGAGGCTGGAATTAGGAGGGAGCTGATGTTGGGGGTGGATCAGAATGGGATGGGGCTGGAAGTGTAAAATGGAGAGGTGGAAAATATTTTGTGTGGGAGGGAGATAACATCTCCATTTGGCCGGGTATTGGGTGAGTACCTGGGGATTGGGGATGGAGGGGTAAGAGTTGAGTGGATGAACTAGGAATGCGGAAAGAGAATAATGAGAAGGATTAGTATGTTAAAGCAGATGTAGCGAGAGAATGGTAATCAACTACAAAAGAGAAGAAAGGACACATGGACAGCAGACGATGGAGAGTTAGCAGAGGACACGAAGAAACCAGGAGAAATGGCTGGAACACTTGCAGCTGAAGAAATTGCACAAAAGGTAGACACATATCCCTTTGTATTGCATTTCCTATCTAGAATAGGTCAGCTCTGGTAAATGTGCATCATTAACGTCTGCGCTTTGTTTGATACAGGAGAAAATTAATGTATAGTTTTATTTCTACAGTGTTGTACATTCCAAGTTAGGCTGTTGTGATTCACAGTTTAATGGTTGTCTTCCTGTTTCGAATTAGTGATTACCTGTTTGGTGATGGTCTATGTTCTGCATGTGTAACTGAGCGGAGGTGTTCTGTTTAAATGATTCCAATGTGGCATTGCCACTTGTTCTCCCTCCCCAGTGGTTCAGGTATTGTGGTTCTGTGAAATGTGTTGGTGTAATATTTGCAGTGCTACCTTTTGATTGGTAGAGTATGGTGCTTAGTGAGTCCTGGTATTGCTGTTAGGATACAGCAGGTTTGCAATGGGTTTTACATGGGCAGTGTACATTAGCCCACCTGCTGTGTCCATGCCATCCACCACCCTGGTCTGCACCCATCACAGATACTGCACATAGCCTTGCAGGTGCCATCACTGCTGACCCCTGGGCACAGTTACATGTCTGTGCATTGCTACATGTGTGGCACCAGCCCATGTAATGGCCGTAGTATCGCTAGACGCATGACACATGTAGAGTACCCTGCACGCACCCTTTGTATCTCACACTGACACACATGTGTGTGTCCTCATGTGTCTCTCACACAACACTGACCCATAGCACAGAGGGATATCTGGACAGCACAGTTAACAGGTAACAATGTCAAACTTTATTTACAGAACAACTTGGGGGTGGGGTTTTTCATTGGCCAACATGTGAACATCGCTGTCAAACAGCCCTGCTGCCCTCCGTGTGTGGGGTAGGCCATGGCATGGGCTGTCACAGGGTGGGTGTGTACTGCGTATCCACGCGCTACACACCCCGGGGACCCCTGTCACATGGTGGCTGTTCCGGCGCGCCCCCAGCTACGCACTCCTCCAACAAGCGTAGCCGGTCAGCCACCATGGTCAGGGTCGCCAGGACCTGCCCCATGATAAGGGCATTCTGCCTCTGGGCATGTGCATGCACACGCACAGCCGCGGCCACATGCAGCCACACAGACACAGGTCTCCCCGTGTCTGTGTGGTTGCATCCACGGTGCGCATGTCCTCGGCTATGTGTGCCATGCCCATGTCCAGGGGGTGTGCATCGCCATCACCATGGTGCAGGTCGCTGGCGCCCCCGTAGCCCTGTGACAGCTCATGTAGCTGGGCACCCAGCACACATGCCCCCCCAGCCCCCCCAGCCCCCCCACCCAACCCATCCCCCACCAGTGCCACATTGGGCAAGTCACCCTCTTCAGGCCCCTGTCCCACCACAGCAGGGCCCCTACCACCCCGAGCCACCTGCACCCGCCCCTCCTCCCCCTGCCCTCCCAGCACCTCTGCCCTCCCCCCTCCTCCACCTCCTCCCCCACCGTATCCGCACGGGGCAGCTGCATGTCCTCCTCAGCCGGCCCCCCACCCTGCCCCACATCCTCCTCCTCCCCCTCTGCGTCCGAGCATTCTTCTGCCCCATGAGGTGCTGTGTGGCGCTCCACCACCATTTCCACAGGGTCAGGCAGCACATCCATCTCTTCTGCTCCTTGCGGATCACCGGGCCCCGCATCCTGCACCACCTGTTCCTCCGCAGTGCGTGCATCCACTGTGGGAGAGGGGGACACGTGTCATTCCCATGTTCACACATGTGCCACAGCAGTAACATACATCCTGTGGTCATGTCTGCCACTGGCCCACAGGGCCATGTCACATCACTCACCGTCCTGTTGGGCCAGCCGCTCCCTCTGCACTCGGCGCACAAAACGGGGATACCGTGCCCGCAGCTCCCGCGCCTTTTTGCGGAGATCCTTGACCTATTGGAGTGACAACACATATTGACATTATTTTTATTTATTTATTTATTTAACGGTCTTTTCTATACCGCCCCTTCCAGAGATCAGGGGCGGTTTACATTGAACATTAAACAGAACAATTGTATACTTCTGTATACATTTACAAGGAACATTATGCTTTAACTATATACAGGTGAGCTTACAGGGAACATATTTTGAACATATTTTGAACAACATTTTGAACATATTTTGAACATTAACTATAACAGAGCTTTTCAAACTATTTACAAGTTATATACATGGAGCGCATCTTAGTTAGTTACAGTGGTGAAATAGTCAACTGTTTGAGTGGTTCATTAGCGTGTTGTGTGGGGTTAGTGAAATTTCCTGTGTTAGTCATTTGTTCTGTCTTGGGTACAGTGTATGTGTTTCTGTGATTGTATTGGTGAGGTTCTTTGTTGGTAGGGGATTTCAAAGTGTTTTGTAAAGAGGTAGGTTTTTAATTCTTTTTTGAATTGGTGAAGGTCTTTTATCATGCGTAGTGTTAATGGTATTTCATTCCAGAGGGTGGGGGCAGCGAAGGAGAAGGCCCTGTCACTTGTTGTCGCTTTAGTTTTTCTAAAATTTGTTTTTATGTTGAGGGAGTGGGTTGCGTTCTGTCTGCGTGATCTAGTATCTGATGGGGGGTGTATTAGGGTGGATAGTTGTGATGGGGAGATGTTGTTGACGATTTTGAATGTAGTTAGGAGGATTTTATATTTTATTCGGCTGACATTAGGGGACAGACACCCTTTGGTGGCCTGTGCCGCAACACAGATATATTTATCAGTGTGCAATATGGTTTGGCCCAACGAGTCACAAACTGGGCCATTCCCCACAGCACCAGGATGAGGGGTAGGGCTCTGAGGTGAGGCCTACTGCATCCTGGGGATGTGGTTTGCCCTTGTGTTCACAGACTGGGCCATTCCCCACAGCACCAGGGTGAGGGGTAGGGCTCTGAGGTGAGGCCTACTGCATCCTGGGGATGTGGTTTGCCCTTGTGTTCACAGACTGGGCCATTCCCCACAGCACCAGGGTGAGGGGTAGGGTTCTGAGGTGAGGCCTACTGCATCCTGGGGATGTGGTTTGCCCTTGTGTTCACAGACTGGGCCATTCCCCACAGCACCAGGGTGAGGGGTAGGGCTCTGAGGTGAGGCCTACTGCATCCTGATGATGTGGTTTGCCCTTGTGTTCACTGACTGGGCCATTCCCCACAGCACCAGGGTGAGGGGTAGGGCTCTGAGGTGAGGCCTACTGCATCCTGGGGATGTGGTTTGCCCCATTTGTTCACTGACTGGGGCATTCCCAACAGCACCAGGATCAGGTATGGGGACCTGTAGTGAGGCCTACTGCATCCTGGGGATGTGGTTTGCCCTTGTGTTCACAGACTGGGCCATTCCCCACAGCACCAGGGTGAGGGGTAGGGCTCTGAGGTGAGGCCTACTGCATCCTGGGGATGTGGTTTGCCCTTGTGTTCACAGACTGGGCCATTCCCCACAGCACCAGGGTGAGGGGTAGGGCTCTGAGGTGAGGCCTACTGCATCCTGGGGATGTGGTTTGCCCCATTTGTTCACTGACTGGGGCATTCCCAACAGCACCAGGATCAGGTATGGGGACCTGTAGTGAGGCCTACTGCATCCTGGGGATGTAGTTTGCCCTTGTGTTCACAGACTGGGCCATTCCCCACAGCACCAGGGTGAGGGGTAGGGCTCTGAGGTGAGGCCTACTGCATCCTGGGGATGTGGTTTGCCCTTGTGTTCACAGACTGGGCCATTCCCCACAGCACCAGGGTGAGGGGTAGGGCCCTGAGGTGAGGCCTACTGCATCCTGGGGATATGGTCTGTTTCCTGTACTCACAAACAGGGTCAGATACCATAGCACAAGGCCTGAAAATGGGCCCTCATTTGGGGCCTGCAGCATCCTTGGGCTATAACTTAACCCTGTATGCACAAACAGGGTCAGATACCATAGCACAAGGCCTGAAGATGGGCCCTCGTTTGGGGCCTGCAGCATCCTTGGGCTATAGCTATGTCTGCTACTCACATACAGGGTCAGATACCATAGCACAAGGCCTGAAGATGGGCCCTCATTTGGGGCCTGCAGCATCCTTGGGCTATAGCTATGTCTGTTACTCACATACAGGGTCAGATACCATAGCACAAGGCCTGAAGATGGGCCCTCATTTGGGGCCTGCAGCATCCTTGGGCTATACCTATGTCTGTTACTCACATACAGGGTCAGATACCATAGCACAAGGCCTGAAGATGGGCTCTCATTTGGGGCCTGCAGCATCCTTGGGCTATAGCTATGTCTGTTACTCACATACAGGGTCAGATACCATAGCACAAGGCCTGAAGATGGGCCCTCATTTGGGGCCTGCAGCATCCTTGGGCTATAGCTATGTCTGTTACTCACATACAGGGTCAGATACCATAGCACAAGGCCTGAAGATGGGCCCTCATTTGGGGCCTGCAGCATCCTTGGGTTATAGCTATGTCTGTTACTCACATACAGGGTCAGATACCATAGCACAAGGCCTGAAGATGGGCCCTCATTTTGGGCCTGCAGCATCCTTGGGCTATAGCTATGTCTGTTACTCACATACAGGGTCAGATACCATAGCACAAGGCCTGATGATGGGCCCTCATTTGGGGCCTGCAGTATCCTTGGCTATAGCTGAACCCTGTATGCACAAACAGGGTCAGATACCATAGCACAAGGCCTGAAGATGGGCCCTCATTTGGGGCCTGCAGCATCCTTGGGCTATAGCTATGTCTGTTACTCACATACAGAGTCAGATACCATAGCACAAGGCCTGAAGATGGGCCCTCATTTGGGGCCTGCAGCATCCTTGGGCTATAGCTATGTCTGTTACTCACATACAGGGTCGATACCATAGCACAAGGCCTGAAGATGGGTCCTCATTTGGGGCCTGCAGCATCCTTGGGCTATAGTTATGTCTTTTACCCCCTAACAGGGACAAGTACCATTGCACCAGGATGGGGGATGGCCCCTGAGGTGGGGCCTGCTGAATCCTGTGATGTGTGTTGACCTTATGATCGCAGACAGGGCCAGGTGACAGACCCCTGTGTGTCTCTTTGCATCTGTGATGGGCCTGTGGTCCTCTGTGGATAGGGCACATCATTGAGGCTACAACAGCGGCACATACCATAGGAATGTGGTCTGTAATTCTCCTGTACGATGTTTGCAGGCACCCCCTGTGGCCAGGGGGATTCTGTTTTGGGGGGGTGGGACAGACCTCACTCCCAGCTGGATACGGAGACACCTTGCAGTCCCTATTAGTGCATAGTTGATTGTTGATTTGGTTACATGGTGTTCCTCTGCACATCCTGGGTTGGGGTGCCTGTTCCCATGAACTTACCTCACGTGGGTAGTCAGAGCTTCGGTTGTACCTAACAGTGAGGCGCTCCCATGCCCTTCTGACCCTGACCAGATTCTGCCTTCTGGATGATCCAGGGAATAGGCGCCTCTGTCTAAGGCAGAATAGCTCTGTGAGCAGGTAGAGCTCCCTTTGCGTGAATGCAGGCTTCCTCGACATTGCATCCATGTCTTCAGAAAAAATGTCTTGTGCGTAGCCATGTGCGTTGGTGCAGGCGTGGCTACGTGCGTTGGTGCGGGTGTGGCCACGTGCCTTGTTGCGGGCGTAATAGCGTGCGTGGGTACGTGTGTTCTTCCAGCGTGGTCACTTTATATTACAAACTCTTGCACCTATTAATTATGCTAAGAGGTGGAATTGTAATGGCCTATGGTTTATCCGAGCCTGTGAGCATTTGCTGGATTTTAAACCCCCAGGTTTTAGTACTGCTGCTACATCTCCTAGGTAAAGTCTTTGGGACTCTGCTCATTACAGGGTCTGCTTTATGTTTCCTAGACCCTTCTGCTGCACACATCTCGCATTAGCATACATTCACCTTCCTTTGCCTAGAGGTGACCATGACGTAGAGCTGTATCTGACATTTCTGATGTCCCTTTTCTTTGGGTGTATTGAGGGGAATGTGTGGAGACAGGGGCACAGAGGGAGTCCCAGATTAGTTAGATGTAGGGTTGACATTGGGAACAATGTGGAGGTGTTGTGATTTTGACCTTTTGGGTATGTATAGCATGGATTTGCTCCTTTTCATGTGTGCTCTTTCACCTTTGGACTAGTTCCTCTCTTGGCTTTGGGCAGGGAACATTGGCTTTGATTCTCTATATCACCTCAGATAATAGTATTTTTGCAGACACCACTGCTCAGAGCGGAAATGCATCTGACAGCCCTGCCACGTATCACCACAGTGGGTTCAAACCCATAACCTCTGGCTCCACAGTCGGTGCATTTGACAGTGGGTTGACGTTATGTCTGTATCTGTATCTCCTTCTATATGACTGGCTGACTACAGAGGGACGTCAGTTCACCACACAGTCCATCCACAGTAGTTCACAGGGTTGGATTGGCCCAGTCACACCCATGATGCACTTGACATGCAAATCAGCTGTTCACAGATACACACCATGGGGAATGCACCCCCACAGCACCTCGGCCTGGTGGGGGAACTGACCATGTGCACCACCACAGCACCTAGGCCTGGTAGGGGTTTCTGACCGTGTGTTTTACTGGCACAGCGTAGCTACACACCGTCACATTGTGCGGGTACTGCGCTCACCGTGAGGGTGCAGTGAGGTGCACAGCACCATGTCCACAGCACCATCCATGGCAGACATAGGCTATGCGGGATGTCCACAGCAGTGTTAATGTGTGGGATAGGTAGTTTCTGCACAAACACCTTGGATATATCTGTCTGGCTCAGTCAGGTATAGTCCCTATGGACCCCTAGGGGGATTCTGGTGGTAAACACAGTTCTCCCATCACCCAATCCACAGTGGAAGGGACCATCACGCTCAGTTCTGCTGTGGGAGAGACACCCTCAGGGCAGTTACTGCAGCTCTCTACATATCCATAGCACACAGACTTTAGGCCTGTATATGCTAGGCTGGAACCCACCACTATCTGATATTCTCCTGCAGCAGGCCTTCAGCCACTGCACCCTGCTATGCACTCCATCGAGACACATACCAGCTGCAAACAGTCTGCTAGTTGGTCCATGATGCATGTTCCTGTTGGAAACGCATGCACCCAGAATTGGACTGGGATGGAAGCATACACAACAAGCAGATAAGTCAGTGACTGGCCCCCAAAGGGAAACACATACATATCACATGACAGAACTACAATGTAGCACTATGGGGATGCCTAGCCATGCTGTGGTCACTGCACAGTCAGGGTGAGATTGATCTCCCTGCAGAACATACAGCGGTCACCCTGTCTGTGTAGGTGGTGTCCGGGCACTAATATGCCGCAGTCAGTGCCCTATGCACTGTGCAGATGCAGCCATCCCATGCCACCCTGTCTTGGCTATACCCATGGTACCTTGCTCCTCATTATGCACAGTGGCAGGCCAATACTGGCAACAGTGCTGGCAGTGTGGGCTGTGGAAGGTGTTTGCAGCCACCACACACTGTAGAGACAGACACAAACTCCGACAGCTATGCCAGCATTGTGCTACTGTAGAGGGGGTTCAGCAGCCCTGCCCACCACACCAGTCCTGGGCACAGTCCAGGCATGTATATGGTCCGCAATACTGTTGGGCGTCACTCCCCGGGGTGGTAAACACTGTCAGAGACCTGACCTGTAGCACACACTTCAGACATCAGAATGATTGTTATGATGGAGCTAAATGAGCAAACTGTGCTTGACGTAGGACTTGCCATCTGCCAGTACTCATAGGAAATGTTTGATAGATGCGTACCGTATACCCAGGTGTAGGGTGCCATTGCTAGGGTATGCATGTGGTAGTATTGGGAGATGCACACAGGGCCCAATGTCCTGCCTCTCCAGGAGGCATTGGCCACTGGGGCCTGTGGGTGTGGGTGTGTCTGTCCCTGTTGGCTGGTGCTTTACAGCAGAGGTTCCCAACTCCAGTTCTGGTGTGCCAAACACTGTTCGGGTTTTCATGCTGTCCCTCATGAATATGCATGGGCTACAGCTGCATACCATGGGGGTGGTGCATAGATATGCAGCACAGAAATCTTCATTAGAGGCAGCATGGAACCTGAATGGTGTGTGGCCCTCTAGGACTGCATTTGGGAGACTCTGCTCTAGGTAATGCGGCTGTTTCTGGTGTCTGTGCTCGGTGTGGTAATATATAGGCGTAATAACCATGCGTATGTTCGCAGCAATAAAGGTTTGTCATTACAGTCACGGTACAGTTGGGGGAAAAATATGTGGACTGGATTGGACATTGACCCAGCAGGGCTTTGAACCTGTGACCTTCTGTTCTTGCACGCACTGTCTGTGTGCACTGCACAATGGTGTTGCCACAGATATGCTGTATTCCCTGGGTAGTCCATGACTGTACATCCAACAGGGCCTGTCTGTTGCTGTGGATGTGCCAGCCTGCACATGGCTAGGCCACTGTCTGACTAGCAGCCACTGCCCCCTCCATCACCTGTACCCTTCCGCCAAAATGCTGACATGTCCTTATCTTGGAAAATGAATATGACCTGATTGAGGTGTGGTACTCCAGGACTGCATTTGGGGGACTCGGCTGTTGGTAATGGCCATTGTTATGGTGTGTGCGGTGTAGGGTAACATATTGGTGTTTGAACGATGCCTCTGTTCTCTGCAATAAAGGGGTGTCTTTACTATCTCTGTTTAGTGGTGGGTAAAATATGGGGACTGGGTTGGCAGAGGCCCCAGCTGGGATTTGAATCTGTGACCCTCTGGTCCTACAGGTACTGCCTGTGTCTGCTGCACCACACTGTAGCCACAGAGACAGTGCAGTCCCTGGAGATAGGTCACCTGGCCGAAAGAGTCAGAACTCTGCTATGCACATTTTTTACTGTGGGCTCATTCACCTTGTATGGTGACATAGGTGCACATAAACCCCGAATATGACCTCGGAATAAGAGGATAGGAACATAACCAAGCTGGCCAATAGTGATATTAATGGGCAACCATGGAACACACTCCCAGGAGCGCTCATAATTAGGATTAGGGAATGATTTTTGGAGGGGTCTACGCTCCGTTGACCCTTCCAGGACTCATTTCTTTTTTTGGGGCTTTCCTGGGAGTGTTTTTTATGGTTGCCCATTAATATCACTGTTGACCAGCTTGATTATAGTTTTTTAGGATTTTGTTGTGGTCTTTTTCCATTCCTATTTGCTATTTTGTTCAGTGCACATATATCACACTGCTCACGTTTTGTAGGTTTCCCCGGTTTTGCTGTACATTGCTGACGGAAATGGTTTCTCTTCCCTTTAATATGCCTTTAACGGAAGGTTTTCATTCGCGTTGGGATTGAGCTCTGAGATTCAGCGCGTTAGTGTGAGGGTAGCCTCTCCCCGCCCACTCTCCGCCCATTGACCCCTTCTCTCCGCCCACTCTCCACCTTCTGCGCTGTTTTAACGCGCCGCGGAGGTTTACGATCGTTAACTGCGGTTAACGCGCGTAAAGTACGTTTAACGATCATTCGCACGTCAGAACGCGCGTTCGGACATGCGAACGATTGTTAAATGTACTTTACGTGCGTTATTCACGATTACCGCATTTTAGTAAACATACCCCTATATTGCTCTTAGACAGTTGGTGCTCTGTGTATTGTTTATTGTACTGTCATGGATATTGTGTGGAAAGATTCCTTTAGCTATAGCTCAGAGAAAGCAGCTGAAATTTTAAAATTGCCACCCCTACTGGGGGATGATGCTAAGGGTTATCCTGACTGGGATTCGTTTTTTAATAAGTCTAAACGTAGTGTGCGGTTGGAGCTCCACAGTGTTACATTGGCTGAGTACTGTAGGAAGGAAGTTATCCCTACTGGTATGGAAGGCTCCTGGGATGTTTTTGGAAGATGATGCCTTCATTAATCGTTGGAATAGTATTCTGAATAAGTGCTCACTGGACTTGATGTTGTTGGTTATAGAAACAGCGCATACCAAGAATATTTCCCTTAAGAAAGAGCTTGAAACTGATTTAAGTGAATTAAAGTTGGCTGAGGATTTTGCCTCTCGATTCGCCGATATTACTAAATCTATTGATAAGTATAAAAGTGATTTAAAGCTTGCTAAGATTAAGAAATTCATGAAAGATGAGAAATGGACTAAGGATGGCCCTATTTATAATTGGCATATGAGGAGATCACGTCAACAAACTTCACATTGGAAAACTAGCAGCAGTGATGTTTCATCATATTCTTCTGATTCAAATTTTGAACATAAAAGTTCAGATTTTCGCTTGAAGAGTAAGGGTCCGAAAGTCCCTTTATCTGACTCTGCCAATATAGATTGCGATAGGCAAGAGGATTTTTCTGGGCTTCCAATGCGTTCAAGACACAAGAAAGACGGGGTGACCTTCCAGTGATGCAAACGGTTATTAATTTATCTGATGTATCATTGACGTCAGTGCAGTTAAATCTATTATCTAAAGGGCTGTCCTTTGTTAATGGTCCTATATATGATGGTTTTCATAGCCGAGTATCTGTAGAACGACTAATGCGGTCCTTGCAACTTAAGAGTTTTTTTCATGCCAAATCTGATGTGTTGGATTCATCTGTAGTACGTCCTAAGTCGACGTGGATTCCTCCGGGACCAATGGATCCTATTTTACATACTTTTAGACATCTTGTTTTGACTGACTTAGCGCAATTAGAACAAAAATATAGTAACCAACTGAAGAATTTATAATCAGACGAGTTTTCTGCTCTACGAGAGTTGCAGCAAATGACAAATATAGTAATTAAGAGAGCCGATAAGGGGGGTGCAGTAGTCATTTTAAATCTTGTTGACTATGATAGAGAAGTAATGCGACAATTAAACGATAGTGCTCATTATCTATGGTTATCATGTGATCCTACCGAAGATTTACAAAAACTTATTCTTGAGCTTACTACTACTGCACTCTCTCAAGGCTTCTTAACAGTACATGAAAAATCTTTTTTAAATCCGCCTTTTCCTAAGGTACCGGCTTTTTATATTTTGCCCAAGATTCATAAAAGTCTGCAGTCTCCTCCTGGACATCCTATCCTGTCCAGTAATGATTCACTGCTGGAGCGGGTTGGAATTTATTTGGATGAGTTTTTGAAAGAAGAAGTTTTCAAAATTCCTTCATTTTTAAAAGATACTACGCATTTTTTGCATTTACTAGATGCTATGGATAATTTTACACAAGTTGACTGGATGGCTTGTCTGGATGTAGCAGCATTATACACTTCAATTCCGCAAGATGAGGCTGTCAATGTTTTGGAGATGGTGTGGGATAATAGACCATTCCCGCGTAAAGTACCTACTTCCTTTTTGACTACTCTGGCAGAAGTAGCATTGAAGAAGAATTATTTTGTCTATAATGAAGATTTTTTTCAACAAATTTCAGGGACGGCGATGGGTGCAACCTTTGCTCCATCTCTTGCTAATTTATATATGAGTTTTTTTTGAAACTCAATATGTCTATTCTTCTATTTATGCTACTCATATTATTAAATGGTATAGATATATTGATGATATTTTTCTTTTATGGCATGGTTCAAAATCTCTTTTGGAAGAATTTTTTCATTTAAATAAATGTAAAGTTTGTATTTCTTTTGATATAAATATGCAAGATCAAGAAATACACTTTTTGGATGTTAAGGTCTTGAAGACTACTACTGGGTTTTTGACCACAATTTATTCAAAGCCCACAGATAGAAATACCTTGCTGCATTTTGACAGCTTTCATCCGTATCATCTTCGTCGTAGTTTGCCTTATTCACAATTTTTACAGTGCCGAAGAATATGTTCTACTGTATCTGAGTTTAAAGTACAGGCTAAGAATATGCGACATAAGTTTGAAGATCGTGGATACCCTGATGTGATTCTTTCAACTGCATATAAGCGGGCAAGATATAACCATCGTGAATGGTTACTTCATCCTCGTTCTATGCCATCGGATTCTGGATCAACAGTTACTTGTGTTTTACAGCATTCCAGTTTATCACGATGGATAGCATCTGTGATACGTAAAAGGTGGACACTGATTGGCGCACATCCTAAACTTTCTGGTTATAAGTTACGGATGGCGTATAGCTGTGGACGTAATTTAAGGGACTGTTTATGTCCTGCAGTACCACGACGGAATACTTTTGTAACTTTGCCTTTAGGTCATGTGGCATGTCAGCGCTGTTCTTTCTGTGATATTATGGTTAATGAGATCTGTGAGAAGTATAGAAGCAAAGTTCAACGACTACGAAGTGACACTACCTGTAACACTACACATGTTGTGTATGGACTTTGGTGTCCTTGTTCATTACTTTACATTGGGAAAACTACCCGCCCTCTACAGACTCGTCTTGCTGAACATAAATATAGTCTTCATAAATCCCGTGTAGATACGCCATTGATACAACACTGTATAGACTTTGAACATCGTTTTGAAAATCTCACCTGTACTGTGTTGGAGCATGTCCCTTCTAATATTCGGCGGGGTGATCGTAATAAGCTTCTGTTACAGAAGGAGCAGCGCTAGATTTATTCATTAAATACAATCTACCCACATGGTCTTAATGATAAAATTGAATGGTCTCTGTTTTATAATTATTATATAACTATTAGTTTTTCTGGCCTGTGTGGCTGTGGAGCTCCTCCTGCTTTCTTAGTCTTTATATGTAGTTAGTGACGTATTTTGTTTTGATTGGTTATGGGGTTTTATATGAAATGCGTCAGACGCTGTGATTTTTAGGAGCGGAGAGTTTGGAGAGCCTAAATGGATTCTTTAGTTCGTAATTCTTTCCCCTGATGAAGCCTAGATGTGGCGAAACGAGAGCTTTCATAGGGCTGTCTTTGTGAAGAACATTTGACTTAATTTATCTTGAAAGTCTCTCTGCTTTGGAATGTCTGTTTGGGAAGTTTGCAGCGCAGCGGTTGAGCGCTAATGGAGTGATTGGCTTGAAGTGTTTCTAAAGATAAGTATTTGATGACTCTTTGGCGAGTTTTGTTTATACCAGCTTATCTTTATTCTCCTTTTTTTAGGGAGTCACGATCTGTTCCTGTGCTGCTCATCTTAATGTTTATATCATTATGACGCTTTTTGTGTGATTATGGATGTCGTGTATGTAGTGTGTGTGTGTGATTAGATGTAATATCTATGGTAATCCCAGAAGTACTTTTTGTGGCTTTAGGGTGTATTAGTGGTGATTGAATATTGGTTGAATAAAAGTGGCTATATGACCTATGATGTGAGCGTCAGCTGTTCCCTATAGTGATTTCATCACTACATGTAGGGCTTTAGCCATCCTGAGGTCATTTTTGCCTATGTGAAGTATTAAGGTGTTATTTGGAGTGTTAGTAATTCTATTTAGGAGTAAGTCTTGTATTTAAGGGCATTGTTGTGTTATTTTGATGAGCAAAATTAACCCATTTGGAGATGTTCCTAAGACATTAGATCCTGAGACATAGACCATCTCAAACACTCCTCCACCAAATCAGTGACATGCCACGTCAAACAGCAAACTTTATACAAATGCAAATCAAGGAAACTTAAACACCATCTTCCCTACACTATTCCATAAAAGTGTATTCACTGGCCCTGTCCACCAAGTCAAATCAGCCTGGCACAATACCAGGGGCAAACTTTGCAAAAAACAGACCCATTTGGGAAGAATCATCATGTTCCAACAGTGGCAGGGCATGCCAACCCTCCAATAATTTCTCAATATTAAGGAGCAGAGGCCTCATATTAAAGGGTATGTTTACTAAAACCCCGGTAATGTGCGCGGCGCACTAGTGTGCGGATGCCATATAAGGAGTGGGCGTTTCAGTCTGAAAAAAGCAAAACCGGGATTAATCATGCGCTAATGTGCGCCGTGCTCATGTGCGCCCCGCACATTAGCGCATGAGAAAGCTGCGCGGGAAGCATAAGCGGCACGCTGATGTGAAAGCATAGGAGCAGTGCCACAGTACAATGGTTAAGACACTGACCCAATGGTGCAGGGATCAGGGGTTCAATCCCTCACAGTGCCCAATGAACAAGGCTGGCTGAGGCATTATCTGTTAGGGGTAATATTACTTTAGGAGGCATTTTAATATTGGGCGGCATAAGGCGGCACGCTGATGTGCAAGCACAGGAACAGAGCCACAGTACAATGGGTAAGACACTGACCAATGGTGCAGGGATCATGGGTTCAATCCCCCACTGTGCCCAATGAAGAAGGCTGGCTGAGGCATTACCCATTATGGGGAAGATTGCTTTAGGAGGCATTTTATTTTTATTTTAATTATCTCTACTAGCAAACGCACTCTCAAAGCGTGTTAACATAAGGCGCCCCATAAGGCACATTTTAAAGTGCACTGTCCAGAGGAACAGCAGTGTAGCACAATGGTTTAGGCACTGACTGCTGATACATGGGTCATGTGTTTGCTCCCCAGTGTGCCTACTACGTAAGGCTGACTGAGGCATCAGCTTTGCAATGTACATATTGTTTCCTGCAGCACTTTATTTGTATTTTATTAATTGTTGCCAGCAAACACGCCCTCACATGCTGTAATGGAAGGTGCCGCATAAGGCACCCTTTAAGGCACTCCATAGGGCACATTCTAAAGTGCACTGTCTGCCATGGCACCCTAAAATGTCCCCTATAGGGCACCCTATAAGTCGCTCCACAGGATAATGTATAGTGCACCTTATATGGACGGTAACCATAAGGTGCCCTATAGGGCGCCCTATAAAGCGCCCTCTGAGGCACCTTATGGGTACAGTATGCAGAGAGTGTTTTTGGTAGCAACAATAATGTACATTAAAAAGAGATAATGCCTTGGGCAACCCTATCAAATAACCCCACTGTAGGTTTGACCCCATGATCACTGGTGTCACAGGCAGTGAAGTAACCAGTGGGCTACAGCTGCTTGCAAGCCCGGGGCTGGCTGTAGAGGGACTGCACGTCACCACACAGACAGTCTGCTGTGGTCACCAGGATAGGGCTAGGCCACCCGTACCCATGATGCACTGCACATGCAAATCAGCTGTCCACAGATGAACACAAGATGGGGTATGCACCCCCACAGCACCTCGGCCTGGTAGGGGGTATTGACCGTGTGTGTTACTGGCACAGAGTAGCTACACACCGTCACATTGTGCGGGTACTGCGCTCACCCTGCGTGTGTGGTGGGGCGGCCAGCACCAGGTCCACAGCACCTTCCATAGCAGATGTAGGCCATGCTGCAGGTCCCCAGCAGTGCTAATGTGTGAGATAGGTAGTTTCTGCAGAAACACCTTGGATATATCTGTCTGTCTCAGTCAGGTTGTAGCCCCTATGGACCCCTAGGAGGATGATGTATCACCACCCTCCTCCTCCAGGGCTGAGGGTGGCAAAAAGGGTCTCCCATCAACAGATGCACATTCTACCTCCCTGCAATGGTGGCAGTAGAGGGGACCATCAACCCCAGTCCTGCTGGGGAACAGACACCCTACAGGGCATTCAAGGGAGCTCTGTACACATCCATAACACAATAGCAGACAGACATTAGGCCTAGATATGCTAAGCTGCACCCCACCACTATCTGATATTCTCCTGCAGCAAGCCTTCAGCTGCTGCACCCTGCAAGACACTCCATCAAGACACATACCAGCTGTAAACAGTCTGCTAGCTAGTCCATAGTGCATGTTCCTGGTGGAAATGCTTGCACCCAGAACTGGGATGTCAGCATACACAACAAGCAGATAAGTCAGTGACTGGGCTCCAAAAGGAAAACCATAAATATAACATGATAGAAATACTATGTAGCACTATGGGGGTGCCTAGCCATGCTGTGGTCACTGCACAGTCAGGGTGAGAGTGATCTCCCAGTAGGACATGCTGAGGCCACCCTGTCTGTGTAGGTGGTGGCCAGGCACCAAAATGTCCCAGCCAGTGCCCTATGCCCTGTGCAGATGCATCCTGGCCAGGCCACCCTGTCCGGGCTATACCCATGGTACCTTGCTCCTCATTATGCACATTGGCAGGCCAATACTGGCAACAGTGCTGACAGTGTGGGCTGTGGAGGGTGTTTGCAGCCACCACACACTGGATAGACAGACACCCCCACACCTATGCCAGCATTGTGCTACTATAGAGGAGTTTATCAGCCCTGGCCACCACACCAGTCCTGGGCACAGTACAGGCATGGATATGGTACACAATACTGTTGGGGGTCACTCCCCAGGGTGGTAAACACTGTCAGAGACCAGACCTGAAGCACACACCACAGACATCAGAAAGGTTGTTATGATGGAGCTCAATCTGCAAACTGTGCTTAACGTAGGAATTGCTATCTGCCAGTAATCAGAGCACACGGTTGATAGCTGTGTACCGTATACCCAGGTGTAGGGTGGCATTGCTAAGGTATGCAAGTGCTAGTATTGGGAGATGCACGCAGGGCCCAATGTCCTGCCTCTCCAGGAGGCATTGGCCAATGGGGCCTGTGTGTGTGGGTGTGGGTGTGTCTGCACCTGTTGGCTGCTGCTTTACGGCAGAGGTTCCCAACTCCAGTCCTGGTGTGCAAAACACTGTTCTGGTTTTCATGCTGTCCCTCATGAATATTGTCACCACTCACCTTCCCAGAGGCATGCAGCTTGAGCTAGGTGAGTGGGCAGTTGTGCTTCGTGTGTCTGGGAACCACTAGGTGAGGTTTGGAACGGCCTCTTGGGTAATGTAGTTCTACAGCACTTGAAGAAATTATAGTTGTGCACGAGTGATTTTCAGGTTAAATAGGAATTTATTCCCCTCCCGGGGTTGGATATCATTGACCATTGAACAAAAGGTTACAGTAACAGAAAAACCAAGCTTCTGGTATAACAAAAATAAGTAAACTCAAACAATGCTTGTCTTCAGCTTTAAGGCACAAAAGAACAGAAAACAGTTTAGCTCCCAAATGCTCTTTTGGACTGTTTTCTTCTTTTCAAATACTCCAACAATGTTAACAAAGAGACTTTACATTATCAGATACCATATATGAGCAGTCCATGTATACCTCAGGCTCAGGGGGTTGATAGGAATCCCATTGCATGGGGTCACTTTCTCCTTCAGTGTCCCGTGGAGAGAACTCTTCTGCCTGCTGGGAAAACCTCTCAGCTTCAGTCAGTGTATTCCCTTCCCCCAACCAGCTAGAGGAGTCTGGGTGTTTACCATAAGTATTGGATTCTCGAGCACACAGCTCCTGGTAAGTGCAAGGATACAAACTGTCCTCTTCTGCTTGGCTATTATGAGTTACGTATCTGTCTTCTAAACAGCTTTTTCCCAGGAACCTCTCTTGGCTGCAATCTGGTGTCAGGTAAAACTTTTTCTTTCCTTCAGATAAAACCTTTGTAACAGGAAAATGAGCGTTACCTTCAGGATATCTGTAGTGATAAGACTGTGGCTGTCTTTTCTGGCTTTTAGAGTAAACCTCCTTGCTTTTGGAGTGGCAGAAATCCCCAGTGCTTTTGCCAGCTGTGCACTGCTCTCTGCGACCTGGGACTGTATATCTCTCAAAGTTCCCCTCCTCCGATAAGCTTCCCTGAGTGAGATTGGGACTCCCTTCCCTTCTCTCTTCTCCCAGCCTCAAGCCTTGGCTGAATTCAGGGTATCTGTCTTTCTCTATTTGGCTTCTTCCAGGTCTCTCTCTGTGTCTAGGATTGTACCTAGGACTTCCTTCCTGCCTCTCGTCAGGTCTCTCCTCATGTCTCTTAGTAGCTTCTCTTCTATCCTCCACTAAGGGATTTTTATCTGTGTTTCTTTTTCCGTTGGGCTGGGCTCCACCCCCCACCAGCTGTTTCCCCTTCCCTGATGAAACAGGAATTAGCTTGTGGGACGGGCGTTCCCTAGCATACTGTGACGTTATTTGTTTGGGGTTTCTATGCCAACCCTCCATGCTTGCTTCAGAGCTGTCAACCCTGGTTTCACTTTGCAGTGAATTTTCTGTTTCCATCGGCTCTGAACCTTCTACCTCACGACAGATCCCCCGCCTTAAAATATTACGTACTGCCGAACATTCCGTCAGACAGTACGTAATTCCAGTGTGGGATCTGCTGTACTGTTCCATATATACCATACTAGCGGTGGCAACCCTCTCTTTCCAGGGTTTTAAAAGGTTCAGGTGATACACCTGCCTGCGACCCTTTGTGTTTTCTATCCTATAGGAGACTGGTCCTACTTTCTCTACAACTGTGCAGGGTCCCCTCCAATGGGCTTCGAACTTTGGGCCCGGATTTGCCACCTGGATAATTACCTTATCCCCGACATTTAATGTCCGGGGCTTTTTGCCCCTGTCGTAATACTGCTTCTGCCTTTGTTTACTAGCTTGCAGATTTTCCATTGCGGCCTTTGCCGTTCTTTCTAGGCGTCGCCTCAGACCCTTTAAGAACTGAGGTATTTCTATTTCAGAAGTGTCTGGCTCTACCCATTGCTCGTGTAGTATATCTAATATCCCTCTAGGGGATCTCCCAAACATAAGCTCGTAGGGTGAGGCCTTCAGAGAGGATTGCACGCGTTCTCTGCACGCGTATAATACAAATGGGAGCAGAGTATCCCATTCTGCTATCTCCCCTTTCTTCAACCCTCTCCTCAGCATCTGCTTGATGGTTTGATTTGTGCGTTCCACCAAACCATTGGTTTGGGGGTGGTATGCTGACGTCCGTATGTGCTTTATTCCAAAAGCTTCCCACACGGTGGACAAATGCCTGGACAAAAAGTTGCTGCCCTGATCAGTAAGTACCTCCCTGGGGAATCCTACCATACAGAATAATTTGACAAGTTCCTGGGCTATAATCCTCGCAGAGGTGTTCCTTAGGGGAATAGCCCAGGGGAATCGGGTGGCATGGTCGACGACCACCAGTAGGTACTGGAAACCCCTGGGTGTACGTGTCATAGGGCCCACCATATCTATGCCTATTCGGCTCATGGGTATGGCTATGGTCGGAGTAAGTATCAAAAGTACAGCCTTCGGCCTTAATGCTGATACCCTCTGACATGGAGCACACGACTCGCAATACTGTTTAGTCTCCTTGAACACCCCGGGCCAGTAAAAGCGACCTAATATTTGGTCCAGGGTGCCTTGGATTCCTTTGTGGCTTCCTATAGGGTGGTCGTGCGCGAGACGCAAGACTGTAGCCTTGAACGTTGTTGGCACTACAAGCTGCTTCCTCACTGCCTCAGAGTAAGGGTCCACGCTTTCCCTATATAGGATGCCATTGTCTATGAAAAACCTAGGCAACGTAGGCCGGATCTCCCGGGCCCATTCAAAGGCTCTCTTGAGCGCTGGGTCAGCCCGCTGCTCAGCAGGAAAGGAGGGAAATTTATTCACTAGCTCTGCGGGTACCCAGGGTAGGCTCGCACCTGCCTCCAATTCTGCTCTGCCCCGGGATCTAGATTGCCTCTCATGGCGTCTCTTTGCCTTGGCCTTCCTCCCTTGCCTAACAGATTCATTTATTAGGTCCTCGTGGGTAGGAAGAATATCTGCTTCTTCCTCCCGTGACTCCTCCTCTTGGGGTACTAGTCCTTCACCAGGTTCTTCCCTGTCCCCAGCTGATGTCTCTCCCATCCCTGAGGTCCCGGCTTGTGATCTGGTTGAGACCAAACCGGCTCGGGTATTCAAACCTGCCACTAGTCCCTCATAAAAGGGTGACCAATCCCTGCCTAAAATAAGGTCTTGGGGTAGTGCGGGAAGTGTAGCTAAAGACATTATTTGTTTGAACTTTAGTGCAATTACAGAGAGATTCCGCCGAGGATAGAGTGCAAACGCACCGTGGATGCATTTTACTCTGACCTGGTTTTCTGCTTGACTCAGGGGCGACGAACGGCGCCTCTCGATGGCCTCCCAGAGCCTACGGGAAATCATGCTCTGGTCGGCCCCCGAGTCAAGCAGGGCCAAGGTCTCTACCCCCTCCACCTGTGCATGTAATAAAAACCCATCCTGTACTGGCTCATCCACCCCAGACATCAGGACAGTTTGTTTTGTACACTCCCTTTTAAAATGCCCCATTCTCCCACACAGATAGCATTTTCCTTTGGGTACAGAAACATTCCCTCTGGGCACAAAAATATCATCATCATTATCATTCTTAACATTCATACTTGCCATAGTGTATTTTTCTCTATAGGGAATCTTTCCCTTTTTACTACCAAACAAACCTGCGGCTTGCAGTACACTACGCTCCGAGGGATCAGCAATCTGGGCCTCCAGAAAACGGTCAGCCAAATTAGCTGCTTCCTCGGTGGTCCGGCAGTCCTGCAAGGTGAGATACATTCTCATCGCTTTAGGCACCGCTTGTACAAATTGCTCTAAGATTATTGTGTCTAGCATGCTTTCTACTGATTTTGTTTCTGGACTTAACCA
The DNA here is from genome assembly GCA_033557465.1 of Ichthyophis bannanicus. Classification (NCBI taxonomy): domain Eukaryota; kingdom Metazoa; phylum Chordata; class Amphibia; order Gymnophiona; family Ichthyophiidae; genus Ichthyophis; species Ichthyophis bannanicus. The sequence goes on along the minus strand of CM066034.1, from coordinate 617,694,263 downwards.
CTTCCAAGCCAGATTTTTCAGACGTTACTGCAACGCCTTTGGGGTTTCTTGCGGCTTCAGGCGGGCTTCCCTAAATAGCCTCCTATAATGTGAGGTAGTGAGCCCCAACCTGTCCTTTACCGCTTTCTTTATCTCATTATAATCCCCCGCAAGGGTGGCTGGCATGGCTTTGTAGGCTGACAGGGCTTCGCCTGTCAGCAAAACTGCAAAGCGGGTGGCCCATTGATTATCAGGCCATTTTAATGCCTGCCCAATACGCTCGAATGCATCAATAAAATCGTCTATGTTATCAGTTGGACTCAATTGTGCTAAAGAGAAGGTATGACTTGCGTTCAATGTGGTCCCTGGTACAACCATAGGATTCTCAATCCGTGGTTCTCGTGGTTCCTTCAGCAGCGCTGTCACAGCCTCCAGCAAAGGCTTCTGCTGTTCTCTCATAAGGGTAGCATTTTCTTCCTGGATGCGCTTCGCGAGCTCCATTTGCGTATCCCACTGCTGCCGCATCCAGGCCATCACATCCATTGCCTCCATCTTCTGCCGTCAGTCCTGCAATAAAAGAGACAGAAAAAAAAAACCCAAGTGCGGCTCCCTTTTTTTAGATTTTTTTTTTTTCAGCCCCAGAGCGCCCCCTTTTCCTGCGATATCCTCCCTCACTTATGCCCAGGTGCTATTACCTGAGGCTTCGTGTAGAGGTCAGCATTCAGGAAAAGAAGCTGTGTTAATGTACTTTACTTTTCTTGCAGCCTTCCGGTAGCCCACTTGCTTGTGCAGGAGTCCTGGTACCGTAGTTTCGTGTATAATGTCCTTTATCCAAGGTCAACCATCCTAAAAACTACGCCAGATGTGTCACCACTCACCTTCCCAGAGGCATGCAGCTTGAGCTAGGTGAGTGGGCAGTTGTGCTTCGTGTGTCTGGGACCACTAGGTGAGGTTTGGAACGGCCTCTTGGGTAATGTAGTTCTACAGCACTTGAAGAAATTATAGTTGTGCACGAGTGATTTTCAGGTTAAATAGGAATTTATTCCCCTCCCGGGGTTGGATATCGTTGACCATTGAACAAAAGGTTACAGTAACAGAAAAACCAAGCTTCTGGTATAACAAAAATAAGTAAACTCAAACAATGCTTGTCTTCAGCTTTAAGGCACAAAAGAACAGAAAACAGTTTAGCTCCCAAATGCTCTTTTGGACTGTTTTCTTCTTTTCAAATACTCCAACAATGTTAACAAAGAGACTTTACATTATCAGATACCATATATGAGCAGTCCAGGTATACCTCAGGCTCAGGGGGTTGATAGGAATCCCATTGCATGGGGTCACTTTCTCCTTCAGTGTCCCGTGGAGAGAACTCTTCTGCCTGCTGGGAAAACCTCTCAGCTTCAGTCAGTGTATTCCCTTCCCCCAACCAGCTAGAGGAGTCTGGGTGTTTACCATAAGTATTGGATTCTCGAGCACACAGCTCCTGGTAAGTGCAAGGATACAAACTGTCCTCTTCTGCTTGGCTATTATGAGTTACGTGTCTGTCTTCTTTTTTTTTTTTTTTTTTTTTTATTTATGAAATTTTAAACATACTTACAAAGAAAGTACACAAGCAATCAAAATGCCAATGTCATTCCAAAAAACATAACAAAGGAGAAACCCTCCGAATAATAATAGGAAAATAATAACACATCAGCATATCATATACTTAGCCCACTATAAAGGGGAGAAATAAAAGCAACTATATAACCAAACATTCAGGATACCAAATCCTACTACTAAGGCAGCTCAAACCCATTATCCCCACTTCTCCTAACAAAGTATGGAGAAGTATTATCTAAAAATAACTGCAGTTGAGAAGGATCAACAAAGGTATATTTAGACCCTTGAAATGTAATTAAACACTTACAGGGGTAACGAAGAAAAAAACTAGCTGAAAGTGCCACTACCTTAGGTTTCAAAGCTAAAAAGGCCTGTCTCCTAAGTTGAGTGGCCTTACAGACGTCAGGAAACATCTGCACCTTAGCACCACAGAACGGCACGGCTGACTTTTTAAAGTACAATTTAAACACAGCTGATTTATCATACTCAGAAACAAAAGTGACTACCAAAGTAGCCCGAGTAAGGATAGTATCCTGAGAGTCTTCTAGAAATTTGGTAAGGTCAATGTCAGCACCACCTTGGAGAGTATCATACTCACCAGGGTGCCAGCAGATACCTTCCGCCCAGTCAAATAGTATAACTTAGAAACCATAATAGAGTCGGCTGACGCCAGACCAAAGACTCTTTAAGATACTTCCGAAATAATATATCTGGAGATAGCAAATGACATATAGGAAAATTTAACAACCGAATATTTTTAGCTCTAAACAAATTGTCATACATTTCCATCCTATGATGAACATACAAACTCTCCTTAATATCTGAAACACTAGTAGCTTTAAGAGTTGCACACTGAGTCTCACATTTATTAAGCTGAGAGGACATATTCCCTAGACGCTCTTCTACGTCTGACAGCTGGTCACTAACCTCCGAAGAGAAGTTACAGAGCTGTGAGACGGTGGGGGTTAGAATACTCTCTATACGGGTAATACTCCTCCATATGTCAAGCAGAGTAACCTGGTTCTCAGGAACCTCTGCACTGACACCTGGAGTAGAAACCCAAGCTACAGATGTTAATTTCCCCCGTGAAACCACTGGGGTACTTTGCTTAGCATGCTCGCCCACAATTGCCGAAGAGGGTGGAGAGATATAAACTGGAGGAGAAGGTGGAGATCTGTCCGGAGAACTTAGAGACGCCACTGATGAGCGAAAGGCCAGAAAATCCGGATCCAGAGACGAATCCACTCCTACCTTTGCCTGCAGATGTTTGTCCATAGGACCCACCACCGGATCAGCTTTCGCCTCTAGTATCACTTTCTTCTTCCTTTTCCCCATCACTGTCTCTGCGGCTGGCAGAACTTACTATATACTGCTCCTGCAAAACTCCTGCGAGGCTCCAAGGGGCTCCCAAGGGGCCTAAACGCCCCTTGTATCGTGCCCCTTTGATCGCTGCCCCCAGCAGCGCCTCCGGCTGCGCCTAACTGCAGAGTATTTACAGGGAGGCCCCCGATGACGTCGGGGCCGCGGGACCAAGTGCCTGCCGCCTCCGGGCACAAACGCTGCTTTTCCGGCTCTCCCAATGCTGTTCTCAGCTGCACCCTTTTACAGGGAGGCCCCCGATGACGTCGGGGCCGCGGGACCAAGTGCCTGCCGCCTCCGGGCACAAACGCTGCTTCTCCGGCTCTCCCAATGCTGTTCTCAGCTGCACGCCTTTTACAGGGAGGCCCCCGATGATGTCGGGGCCGCGGGACCAAGTGCCTGCCACCTCTGGGCACAAACGCTGCTTCTCCGGCTCTCCCCACGTATCTGTCTTCTAAACAGCTTTTTCCCAGGAACCTCTCTTGGCTGCAATCTGGTGTCAGGTAAAACTTTTTCTTTCCTTCAGATAAAACCTTTGTAACAGGAAAATGAGCGTTACCTTCAGGATATCTGTAGTGATAAGACTGTGGCTGTCTTTTCTGGCTTTTAGAGTAAACCTCCTTGCTTTTGGAGTGGCAGAAATCCCCAGTGCTTTTGCCAGCTGTGCACTGCTCTCTGCGACCTGGGACTGTATATCTCTCACAGTTCCCCTCCTCCGATAAGCTTCCCTGAGTGAGATTGGGACTCCCTTCCCTTCTCTCTTCTCCCAGCCTCAAGCCTTGGCTGAATTCAGGGTATCTGTCTTTCTCTATTTGGCTTCTTCCAGATCTCTCTCTGTGTCTAGGATTGTACCTAGGACTTCCTTCCTGCCTCTCGTCAGGTCTCTCCTCATGTCTCTTAGTAGCTTCTCTTCTATCCTCCACTAAGGGATTTTTATCTGTGTTTCTTTTTCCGTTGGGCTGGGCTCCACCCCCCACCAGCTGTTTCCCCTTCCCTGATGAAACAGGAATTAGCTTGTGGGACGGGCGTTCCCTAGCATACTGTGACGTTATTTGTTTGGGGTTTCTATGCCAACCCTCCATGCTTGCTTCAGAGCTGTCAACCCTGGTTTCACTTTGCAGTGAATTTTCTGTTTCCATCGGCTCTGAACCTTGTACCTCACGACAATATGCATGAGATACATCTGCATACCATGGGGGTGGTGCATAGATATGCATCACAGGCATCTTTATTAGAGGCAGCATGGAACCTGAATGGTGTTTGGCCCTCCAGGACTGCATTTGGGAGACTCTGCTCTAGGTAATGCGCCTGTTTATGGTGTCTGTGCTTGGTGGGGTAAAATATAGGCGTATTAACCATGCGTATGTTCTCTGCAATAAAGGTTTGTCCTTACTATCACGGTTTAGTTGTGGGAAAAATATGTGGACTGGATTGGCAGTAGCCCCAGCTGGGCTTTGAACCTGTGACCTTTTGTTCTTGCACACACTCTCTGTGTGCACTGCACCACTGTGTTGCCACAAATATGCTGTATCCCCTGGGGAGTCCATGACTGCACATCCGACAGGGCCTGTTTGTTGCAGTGCACGGCACCCACCTGGACAGGGCTAGGCCATGATCTGCTGTTGCCACCAGCTGCTGCCACCTCCACCACCAGTACCGCTCCATCCTTAGATTGTAGATAGCATAAACCCTGAAGGATTTGTGGCCCTCCAGGACTGCATTTGTGGGAATCTGCTCTAGGTAATGTGCACGTTTCTGGTGTCTGTGCTCTGTAGGGTAAAATAGAGGTGTTTGGACCATGCCTATGTTCTCTTCAAAAAAGGTTGGTCTTTACTATCACCGTTTAGTGGTGGGTAAAATATGGGGATTGGGTTTGCAGGAGCCCCAGCTGGGACTTGAACTGGTGATCTTTGGCTTCTGAACACACTGTCTGTATTTACTGCACCACACTGTGGCCAGAGAGACAGTGTAGTCCCTGGAGATAGGCAACATGGCCAAAGGAGTCAGAAACCGTGCTCTGCACAATTTCACTGTGGGCTCATTCACTTTGTATGGAGACGGAGTGTAGACCCTTCAAAAAAACATTTCTTTTTTTTGGAGCTTTCTTGGGAGTGTTTTTTACTGTTGCCCATTGATATCACTATTGGCCAGCTTGGTTATGTTTTTTTTCCCTTTTTTTAGGTCATTTTCACTGTTTATTTGCCCTTTTGTACCATGCACATGTATCACATTGCTCACTTTTTGTTGGTTTCCCTGGTTTTGCTTTACATTGCTGACAGAAATGGTTTCTCTTCCCTTTAAATCGGCTCTACCGCGAGGTTTTCACTCGCAGTATTTTTTTGCTTGTATTTCAGCCCCGCTCGTGTGCGGGGAGCCTCTCCCCTCCCACTCTCCACCCATTGACCCCTTCCCTCCGCCCCTGGGGAGCCTTCCTCCGCCCTCCCGGAGCCTTTCCACACCTCTATCGCACAGTAGCGCGCCGCGCACATGAGCAGGCACTTTAGTGCGGCGCGCACATGTGTGGGGCACAAAAATTCATCATTAGCGTGCGCTAAGGTACCTTAGCGCATGCTATTGTGCGCCGCGCACTTGAGCGCAGTTTAGTAAACATACCCCTAAGTCTATACAGATTTGCGGGACTCCTAGTATGTAAACGTCTAGGTGTTTAACCACATAGGGGCCTACTTTAGTGGAAAAGGCTCATCTCAGGAGGACTGCACAGACCCACTCATGTCAAGTGCCAGTGACTTCTTCCAGTTAACCTATAGAATTGTGAAAAAACTACTGTAAATTCTTTAAGGCTAATACCCATATCAATTTGCTCATGGGGTTACTCAACAAGACTAATAAATTATTTGCAAACAGGGCAGTTTTAAGAATTTGATTCCCAATCAGAATCCCTATACCCACTCATCCTGCAAAAGCTTCCTGGCCAAAAGTTCAATACACAATGCAAATAAAGCACATGAGAAGGAACAACCCTGTTGTGTCCACATCATACATCAAACTCAGTAAATAAATAACCATATGCTAAAATCTTTCCCGAAGGCTGAACATATGAAATCTTCGCACTATAATTAAAAACTGAACAAAGCCCACCCGCTACAGTACATACCATAAATAATCCTATGTGGCATGGTCAAATGCTTTCTCAATATCAAAACTCACTACCAAAACTCCATTACTGACCTGATGACCCTGCTCAACCCCAGCAGTCATCCGGCATGTACTGACTACAGTTGAATGGCCTGGCCCAAAGCCCACTTGCCCTTTATCAGTAGAGGACGGCTTGATCTCATTAATTCAGTTCCTCCAAATTTTTACAAAAACTTTGGTATCAAAATTGAGGGCCAAAATTGGTCAATAAAAGCCTTGATCTTCAAAATCCCTATCCTCCTTGGGTAGCACTGTAATCACAATTGGGTCAGGTGGACTCTAGAAATATGAGTATATTCTTTCTCGCTTAGATGAAGCACCTTCCATACATCAAGCAAGTCCAGATCTTAACATAACCTCTGTATACTACTCAGACCCTTTTGATTATTTTCCCCTAAATTTCCATTGTTTTGAAATACTTTTCAAATATTTAAAATTGATCTTCTTTAATAATCATTAAAATCTAAATATAATCCAATACTATCTCGACTCAGCCGCAATAAGTGCCACAACAATAAAGAACAGTAGATAAGACACCTATCTAACCGGCCACTCAAAACCCACGAAAAGCAAGTTCTTATAAAAGGACTCAACTTTATTCTCAGCAATGCAACCAACACAGAATTCCTTGCCAGCCTCGAAAACCTACTCAAATCAAACATCCTTGGTGAGGATACCCAACAACAAATACACCAAACCATCGTCCCAGCTCTGAAACAAAGCCAAACGTTAAATGCACCTTCTAAACAAGAGAAATAAGTGCTCCAATCCCTGAAGACTGACCATACCATCAGCATTCTCCCTGCTGACAAAGGACACATGATGGTGGTAATGGACAGGGCAGAGTACATATGGAAAGTTAAGTAACTACTCCAGGATACGTCAACTTACCAGATCAGCAACAACAACCTGACCATGAAGCTCATTAACATGATCAACAAAATCCTAATGAAACTTGAACAATCAAACTGGATCACAAGAGAAGACCGCTGGTGAATGAGAGTGAATGAGCCCAACATCGCACAGTTCTATGGACTTCCAAAAGTGCACCTACTTACAATCTAGCCAGAGACATGTGGAGATACTTCAAACACCTGACCTATGGGTCACAACACTGTATAAACAATGCCCAACAGTTTCTGAACTAAAATACCATCAGTTCAACATAGATGGAGAGATGATATTATTCGACGTCACAGCACTATCTACATTTGTCAATCAAAAACTGGAAGTCAGTATAATTGCTGACCACCTCAATGACCAAACAATGTGAACAGGATTGCTCACAACACAAAGCATATATGAACTCCTCAAGCAGTGCCTATCAACTGAAAGTATCACCAATAGGATCCCTCCTATCTGGCCTAATTGCTGAGATTGTGATGCAAAAACTCAAAAGCATCGTACTCCCACAAGTAAACCAAAAACTGTGGGTATGATATTCTGACAACATCTTCATCATAATAAAATGCAACTAAATCAAAGAAACATTCTAACTACTGAACAGAATCTTCAAGAACACCCTGTTCACAATGGAAATGGCATAAGAACATAAGAACATAAGATATGCCATACTGGGTCAGACCAAGGTCCATCAAGCCCAGTATTCTATTTCCAACAGTGGCCAATCTAGGTCATATGTACCTAGCAGTTTCCCCAAGGGACACAGGTTCCACAATGCTTGTATTGGTTCAAGCATTGATATCCTGGGTCCCTTCTTAATAATGGATAATGGACCTTTCCTCCAGGAACATGTCCAAACCTTTTTTAAACCCAGCTACACTAACAGCCTTTACTACATCCTCCGGTAACAAATTCCAGAGTTTGATTACACGTTGAGTAAAAAAATATTTTATTTTATTAGTCTTAAATAGTTTACCCTGTAGCTTCATTGCATGTCCCCTAGTCTTTCTATATTCTGATAAGGGAAACAATCGCTCTACGTTTACCCGTTCCACTCCGTTCATTAATTTATAGACTTCTATCATATCTCCCTTCAGCCGTCTCTTTTCCAGGTTAAAGAGCCCTAACATTTTTAGCCTTTCTTCATAGGAGTATCCTTCCATCCCCTTTACCATTTTGGTGGCTCTTCTCTGAACCTTTTCTAAAATCGCTATATCTTTTTTAAGATACGGTGACCAGAACTGCACACAATATTCAAGGTGCGGTCTCACCATGGAACGATATAGAGGCATTATAATATCTTTTGTTTTATTTTCCATTCCTTTCCTTATCATACCTAGCATTCTATTTGCTCTCTTGGTCGCTGCTGCACACTGGGCTGAGGGTTTTAACATGGCATCCACAATGACGCCTAAATCCTTTCCTGGGTGGTGGTTCCTAATGTGGAGCCTTGCATCGTGTAACCATAGTTTGGGTTGTTCTTCCCTAGGTGCATAACCTTGCACTTGTCCACATTAAATTTCATCTGCCATTTTGATGCCCAGTCTTCCAATTTATCAAGATTCTCTTGCAATTTTCCACAATCCTCTTGGGTTTTAACAACTTTAAATAGTTTTGTGTCATCTGCAAATTTGATAACCTCACTCGTTATTCCACTTTCCAGGTCATTTATGAATATGTCAAAAAGCAGCGGACCCAGCACAGATCCCTGGGGTACACCACTATTCACCTTTCTCCATTGGGAAAATTGGCCATTTAGCCCTACCCTCTGCTTTCTATCTTTTAACCAGTTCCTGATCCACAATAGTACACTGCCTCCTATACCATGACTCTTTAGTTTTACCAAAAGTCTCTCATGAGGGACCTTGTCAAAGGCTTTCTGAAAGTCCAGATACACAATATCAACCGACTCACCTTTGTCCACCTGATTATTCTCTCCTTCAAAAAAACATAACAGATTAGTAAGACAAGATCTTCCTTGTCTAAAGCCATGTTGGCTGTCTCCCATTTGGTCATGACTATCTACATGCTGAGTAATTCTATTCTTTATGATGGTTTCTACCATTTTTCCCGGTACTGATGTCAGGCTCACCGGTCTGTAGTTTCCCGGATCACCCCTGGAACCCTTTTTAAAAATTGGTGTTACATTGTGTAAACGGGGGCGCTGGGTGAGAATGTCCACAGTCTTGGCAAAGGCAAATATTGGTATGACTTGCAAAGGATTGTGGGAAATGTAGTCCATTCATGCCAGAATCAGCCGTTCACAAATAAATGAGTTGTGCTTGCTTGAGTGTTAAGCAAAGAACATATATTTTATTTATGGGGTTATTTCTCCCACACAGATATACTTGGTAGCACAAAAGGATACTTGCTTTCAGTATTATACTTTGGAAAAACAAATCAGGAACAACAACTGAACTTCTTAAGCAATCAATCAAACAATAAAGACCTTGATGGGAACAGAAAGGTCTTTCTGTGGGCTCCTGCTAATACCTTTTAGCAGTGCTCCAAAAACAAAACCAAAAACCCAAAAAGTAATCAAAAACTGTTCTTTTCCAAGGATAACTTCTTGTATTTTCACACCCCCCCAGAAGTGTCCTTTTAGAGCCCACGTGCAATTATGCAAGGCTTAATTGCTAACCATTAACCAGCTGCAAACCTCTTGGCTGGTTTACTTTCTATACGTGGCTCTAAGCCTACCCAAAAGCTTTCTTGTAAATTTTTCTAGGTAGATAAAAGAACAGGATATATTTCTTTTTGATGGTTGGTGTATTTGTGAAAGTAAATTACCACAGAAGCCTAGATAGTGAGCAATCCATGTATTCACTCTGATCATTTAAAATATCTCCTTCTTCTTCAACTATCATAGAATCAATATCATGGACTGGTTCAGGGGAATTTCTTAATGGAGCACTCTCAGGACAATACTTGTTTCCCTGCTGTCTTCCAAGTGAATAGCTAGGGCATAGATCAGTGTTCATACCTGAGCTTCCATTGCTGTTAGAGTCCCTCTCCAGATATCTTGGCCAGTATGTAGTCCAGTTTTTATGTCCAGCCTTCCAATCAAGATCCCTGGACACTGGGTCTCTCTTCACATACCTTCTTGCACTGGTCTTAGGGCCCCTTCCAAATGCAGCCGTCTCCCTCACAGGTGCCGTCCGGGGATTCCTGGCTCTGTAACCCCACTCATCTGGTTTCCTCCAGTCCAATGGAGTGTGCTTGCCTCTGGAATGACTCCCAGCACACGTACTGATATGGACTCCTTTAGACCTCCAAGATGCTTGTCTCTTCTTTCTTCCACGCTGCTTCTTGCTCTCTCTGTCCTTGAGCTCTGGGTTCCTCTGCTCCTGCTTCTGCTCCGTCTCTTTCTGATTCTGTGTAGAATAGACTTTACTTTTAACTTGTTTAGAGGGATACTCCACCCTAGCACAGCTCAGCTGTGCTGAATCAAGCCCTGCCCTTGGAGATGAGTGATTGGGGATTACCTCATAGTTCTCCTGATTGAACACACGTTTCCCCACTTCAGCTCTTCTATAGGGTGTTTGAAACCTGGTGCATTCTGGGACTGGTAGTCTTTTATGGAAACATTCTGTTTTATTATTTCTACCAGCAAAGACAGGTTGCTTGTTCAGAGCCAATTCACCTCTATTATAGCTCCTTCCTGAACTATGATAAACTTCCTTATCACAATTGGCGATCCTCCAATCTTCAGGTATTAGAGATGATTTTAATGATAGTTCACAGATTACTAATAGCAGGTCTGCAATCTCGTATTTCAGTTCTTTCAACACCCTTGGATGTATACCATCCGGCCCAGGTGATTTGCTACTCTTCAGCTTATCAAATAGTTGTAATACATCTTCCCGATGTATCAATATTTCCTTCAATTCTTCCGCACCTTTAAATACCACTTCAGTCATGGGTAACATCCCTACATCTTCCTCAGTAAAGACTGAAGCAAAGAATTCATTCAGTCTCTCCGCTATCACCTTGTCGCCTCTTAGCCCTTTCAAGGCCTACTTTAAATTTTTAATCCACATTCTGCAGCCGGGTTAATTTTTGCATATTTCAGGAAAATTGCACCCGTATTATTCAATATGTTCTAATAGTGATTTTCCTTCTGCTATGGTCATGTATTATATACCATTTGATAGGAATATTTAGTCAGAATTTTGGATCCCAAGAGTTTTGGGCTCGGCCTGGAAAGGGTTAGTGCTCCTTTAACACCTTTATCATCTAATGGACCAACTGACTCTCTCACAGGTTTTTTGCTACGAATGTACTTGAAAAGGTCTTTACTTCGCGTTTTTGCTTCCGCAGCAAGCTTCTTCTCAAATTCTCCTTTTGCCTGCCTTATCAATGCCTTGCATTTGACTTGCCAGTGCTTGTGCTGTTTCCAGGTTTCGTCGTTTGGCTCTTTTTTCCATTTCCTGAAAGATGCTTTTTTGGCAACATCAGCCTCTCTGACCTCACCTTTAAACCATGCTGGCAGTTTTTTGGACTTCCTTCCACTTTTCTTAAAGCGTGGAATACAGCTGGTCTGGGCTTCCAAGATAGTATTTTTCAACAACAGCCAAGCCTGATGTACGTCTTTAACCTTTGCAACTGCTCCTTTTAGTTTTTTCTTAACTGTTTTTTCTCATTTTATCATAGTCTCCCTTTCGAAAGTTAAAAGGTAGTACTGTGGATTTCCTTACTATCCCTCCTCCACTAATTAAATCAAAGGCAATCATGCTATGATCACTATTGCCAAGTGGCCCCAACAACCTTATCTCTTGCACTAGATCTGGTGTTCCACTAAGGATTGGGTCTAATATGGCTTCCCCTCTGGTTGGTTCATGAACCAGCTACTCCAAGAAGCAGTCATTTATTTCATCTAGGAACTTTATCTCCCTAGCATGTCCTGACGTGACACTGACCCAGTCGATACCGGGGTATTTGAAATCACCCATTATTATTACTGTGCTGTAACTTTTGTTAGCTTCCTTGATTTCTTTGAGCATTTCATCATCCATTTGGTCATTCTGGTCAGGCGCTTGATAGTACACCCTCACTGCCATTGCCTTCCTCCTTTTACATGGAATTTCAATCCATATAAATTCTACAGCAGATTTTGTTTCCTGAAAAACTTTAATCCTTTCTGATTCATTGCCCTCTCTAACATAGAGAGCAACCCCTCCACCAATTTGATCAGCTCTATCATTACGATATAGTATGTACCCAGGTATCACAGTGTCCCACTGGTTGTCCTCCTTCCACCATGTCTCTGATATTCCAATCACATCTAAGCTTTCATTTAGTGCTATATGTTCTAACTCTCCCATCTTATTTTTTAGACTTCTAGCATTTGCATACAAGCATTTTAGAGAATGTATTTTATTCATATTAATTTGGCTATTGTTAGACATGGGTAATTTGGGATCTATAAGCTCTGTCTGCTCCATACTTGAGGGTATTTGGGCTACTTTACTCTTTTGTGGAACCTCTCTGCTTTTGGTAGTATCCTTCAAAGATACATTCTTCCGAACCATCCGCTCTTGGGCGACTGTTGGCTTTCCCCTAATATCTAGTTTAAAAGCTGCTCTATCTCCTTTTTAAAGGTTAATGCCAGCAGCCTGGTTCCATCCCGGTTAAAGTGAAGCCCATCCCTTTGGAAGAGCCCCTCCTTTCCCCAGAATGTTCCCCAGTTCCTAACAAATCCAAAACCCTCATCTCTGCACCATTGTCTCATCCACGCATTGAGACTCCGGAGCTCTGCCTGCCTTTTGGGTCCTGCTCGTGGAACAGGAAGCATTTCGGAGAATGCTACCCTGGAAGTTCTGGATTTCAACTTCCTACCTAAAAGCCTAAATTTAGCCTCCAGAACCTCCCTACCACATTTTCCTATGTCATTGGTACTGACATGTACCAAGACAGCAGACTCCTCCCCAGCACTATCTAAGACCTTATCTAGGTGGCGCGTGAGGTTCGCTACCTTCGCACCAGGCAGGCATGTTACCAGGCGATCCTCACGTCCACCAGCCACCCAGCTATCTACATGCCTAATGATCGAATCACCAACTATAACGGCTGTCCTAACCCTTCCCTCATGGGCACATGGCCCTGGAGAAACTTCTTCAGTGCGAGAGGGTTTTACATCACCTGGAGGACAGGTCCTAGTTACAGGATCACTTCCTGCCACACCAGGGTGATGCTCTCCTGTCACATGACCTCTCTCCTCCATGGCAACAGGGATGCTGCCTGACTGGAGGTGGGACTTCAGGACTATATCCCTGTAGGTCTCGTCTATGTACCTCTCTGTCTGTCTTATGCTTTCCAATTCTGCTACTTTAGCCTCTAGAGAACAGACTCGTTCCCTGAGAGCAAAGAGCTCCTTTCACCTAGTGCACACGGAAGACCTCTCACCAACTGGGAGAAAATCATACATGTGACACTCAATGCAAAAGACTGGAAAGCCCCCATCCCGCTGCTGGACTGCTGTCTGCATCTTAGTTTTAAGTTTGTGTTTAGATCTAAGTTCTTTACTTACTAAGAGTTGCTATGGATATTTATACTAATAAAACTGTACCTAATATGTGTAATATAGCTTGTTCACCTGAAGCTTAACTAATCTCAGGTCCTTAGTGTATGACTGATTTGGGTAATGAGCTTCACCTGAGAGCACCTCCTGTCTTTTAAGATGTGTAAGTACCTATAAAGCTACGATTATGCAAGGGGTGGGTGGGTGTGGGGAGGGAGGGAGGGAAATAACACTTATTAAAAGAGGGCTGCTACACAGTACCCTGTCTTGTGCTGCTGAGGTAAGCTATATTCTGATTTGATTTAAATTATAGCTCTTAGCTGCTGCTAGGCTCTAACCTCTTATGAAATTTAAACTACAAGTTTTCTGCTGGGTTCTAAATTTAACCATAAAGCTCTTTTCTGTGTTTTAAATTTAAGCTAAAAGTACTTTGCTGATGCTAGGCCCTGAGTGACTATTAAATTTAAACTACAAGCTCTCTGATGGGTATGAAATGTAACCAGAAAGTTCTCCTCTGTGTTTTAAAACTAAAAGTAATTTTCTGATGCTAGGCCCTGACTGACTATTAAATGTAAACTACAAGCTCTCTGCTGGGTTCCAAATGTAACCAGAAAGCTCTCTTCTGTGTTTTAAATTTAAACTAAAAGTACTTTGCTGTTACTAGGCCCTGAGTGACTATTAAATTTAAACTACAAGCTCTCTGCTGGGTATGAAATGTAACCAGAAAGTTCTCCTCTGTGTTTTAAATTTAAACTTAAACTGCTGCTACTAGCCCTGACTGATTTAACAAAAATAGTGGATTCACAGATTAATTAGCTTTAATACAAAGAATTCCTTTTAGAAAATTACCAGAAGTATATACTCACAGTTGCAGATCTCTCTCCAGAAGTAACAGTCCCTTTTTCTAGTCCTTCAAGACCATGGCCAAAGACAACAAACTCCCATTTCTACTGTAGATGTTCATGTCATGGGAACCAAAACCGGTGAATTCCACACATCAGTCTATAGGACTGCAACACACATGGACCAAATCCTGAACTACAGCAACCACCCAAAGTGCCACAAACAAAGCTGCATAAAAACTCTATTCAGAAGAATAGAATCCTATTGCAACACAACAGAAGCTAAAATGGAAGAAGAGAAACACCCATACAAGGCATTCACAAGGAAGGGATACCCACAGAACTTCATCCACAGATTCCTGCAGCCAAAAAGCCCCAACCTCCAGACCAAAAATGTACCTGATGATTCACCCTCCCTTACATCCAGAGCACCTCCAAAATGGCTGCAAGACTACTAAGAGACCATGGCATTACAATAGCCCACAAATCAAAGTGACCCTGAGAAGAATCCTGTCAAAACCAAAAGAAAACCAGAGAAAATCAATGGGCAAAACCAGAGAAAGATCAAAGGGCAAATGTCATGTACAAAATTCAATGTGGTGACTGTGACAACAACTACGTTGGCCAAACAGGAAGAAAACTATCCACTAGACTATACAGCCACTGCCCCTCCCGCTCCAGCCATCAAGGCCCAATCGG
The DNA here is from genome assembly GCA_033557465.1 of Ichthyophis bannanicus. Classification (NCBI taxonomy): domain Eukaryota; kingdom Metazoa; phylum Chordata; class Amphibia; order Gymnophiona; family Ichthyophiidae; genus Ichthyophis; species Ichthyophis bannanicus. The sequence continues at coordinate 617,679,206 of CM066034.1, read as the reverse complement.
GGCTCAGCAGGACACTTTAAAACCACAAGCACGCACAGGCATGCCCGCACATGAGGGCCTCGCCAGAGGGCCCTTTGGCGTGGCCCTTAGGAGTGGCAGAAAGACAAAGAAAACAACCAAATGTATGTACAATCTATCTTTAATAATTGCCAACCGCTCATGCATTACCACAGAACAATGTCCTCTTTGTATTAATATTATACATGCCTCTTGTTGTTCTACCCGAGAGAAATACCCTAACATATTCTAACAATCGTAAATACCTCGACCAACATGCTAGGCCCATAATCGGCGTCTACATACCTGGCAATATACTACAGTCAATCAATATATTGCCTAAGTGCATCATTGCTGTATTAAATTTGTAATCCAGTGTAAAATTATCTTAGACAAACAATGGATATCTCAAAAATTATTTATTGTACAATTCAACCCTGTTATAGGAATTTTACCTCATGTATATAGCCTATTTCATGTAAATAGTTCATGTATATAGTTCAACCCCTGTTATCCAAGTTTATACCCCTGTTCGATGTACAACCAAACAAAATGTGTGTTTTGGTCACTTTGTTATACTGTAAACCGCGCTGATGCCGAATAGTGCGGTATATAAGCAACTGTAATAAATAAATAAATAAATAAATAAAATGTTGATAAGCCTTTCCTTCTGTTTTATATTGTATACTCAAATGAGTTTGACATACACACACACCTCCCCTTTAAGCTTGATACATAGCCCTATTTACATAAAATACCCTATACAAAACATTCACAGTTCTCCTATCATGCTACTCAGTATAACTCATTCCACCCAAAATCAAAATCAAAGAAACTCTATGCAGACTAATCAAAATTAAAACAACACCAAACTTAATGGCACATAACACCATAACAGCAGCCCCTCTAAATTGTATCCTAATTAATGTCAGGTCAATCAGAAATAAATTACCCCTCATACAAGACCTCATTATCGATGAAAAGCCAGATATACTATGCATCACGGAAACTTGGCTAGCTGGCACTGACGTAGATCTCCTTAACCAACTAAGGAAAACAAGTTATAAACTATTTAGTTGTCCCCGTACCAATAAGAGAGGAGGAAGTGTAATGATAATTGCAAAAACTGCCTTAAACCTATCTGCCAGCACCTATAATTCACTTGAAGGAGTAGATATACTCAAAATTGAGAACAGAAGGCTTAAAATTTGCCTCATTTATAGACTCCCCTCTTCTAGCCATGAAGTACTAGCAACTGTGCTAGAAACAGTATGTGCAACACCAATAAGAAAACCCCAGATTATATTAGGAGACATCAATTTAGCATCCCTACAAACCACACACACAAACGCATTCTTGGAAGCAATGGACCAAATGAGATACCAACAAATAATACACAACCCCACTCACAATAAGGGAAATATACTCAACATGGTATTCCTCCTTAAGCTGACATTCGTCCCCACAGATAAACCCCCCCCCCCCATAAGATAACACAGGTCCCGTGGTCAGATCACTACCTAATCCAATTTACATTTAATATGCCAATGCACCTCTCTGCTCAAGAATCGCCATCTCATGCCCAACAAACAGGTTCAAAACCTATGATAAAGACGCACTAATAAGTTCAATTAACTCCCACATCAATACTGAACAAACTGACCTCGATGTACTCATAAATTAATGGAATGCAGCAATAGAAGCAGTCGCAAAACTGACACCCAAACTACAAACCAATATGAATAAACATTTGGAGCATGGTACACCTCAGACCTAACCAAGAAAAAAAAAAGACCTCAGAAAAGCGGAACAGAAATGGAGAGCTAAAAAGACCACAGAAAATAAAACACAATATTTGTCAATGCTCGCAATTTACAAAGAGGCAATAAACACAGTGAAAAAGAACTTTCACTCCAAAATACTAAATAATGCCATAAATCGCCCAAGGGAACTTTTCAAGCTTGTAAAATCGATTACCAAGCCCCCACAAGATAGTAATTTAAAAACCCCAATCCAACCACAGACTCTGGCTGACTTCTATGCCAGCAAGCTAAATCCCAAAAACAAAACTTGCACTAAACAGATACCAGTAACCGTGGCCTCTGCAAAAACGTGGCATACCTTCAATCCCATTGATTCAAGACAAATCTTGGACATAATCTCAAACTTAAACACGACCACATCCCCTCTAGATCCCTGTCCAGTATCCTGGATCAAGGCAATGAAAACAGAAATTGCACCATTCATATAAAATATAATAAATCAATCCCTCCAGCAAGGAACTATGCCCACCAACCTCAAAAGATCCATAATCCAACCAATTCTAAAAAACAAAACTCTTAACAAAGATGACCCCTCTGCATATAGACCCATTTCAAATATCCCTTGTATAGCTAAAACCATCAAGAAAGCAGTGCAACGTCAGCTCCCAGACTTTATAGACTCAATAAACGCCCTAGATGATCACCAATATGGCTTTTGACCCTTTCATGGAGTTGAAACACTCCTCCTAGTGCTGTTTGACAAATTAATGCAGGGCCTGGAGAACAACAAAAAAATGTTTATCCTAATATTCCTTGATATAACATCAGCGTTTGACACTGTAAACCATGTGACCCTTATAACAAGACTTAAGTCCATAGGAATAAAAGGAACCACCCTGAACTGGTTTTCCTCCTATATAACTAACCATGTTCGACAGGTACACCTTGATCAAAAAACATCAAATACATTCCCACAAAACCAAGGAATATCCCAAGGGTCAGCTTTATCAGCTCTCTTATTTAATTTATACGTAAAACCTATCTGCACAATTTTCAAAAAATACAAAATTAATTTTCACTTATATGCAGATGATATAATGTTGTACACCCTACTAGATACATGTAGCCCGATATACAAATCCCTAGCAGCCTGCCTCAAAAAAACCCAAGCATGGCTTCAAGAAAATAATATGAGAATCAATCTCAAGAAACCCAGAATTCAACCCCCCTTCAACAATCCTTCTGAATAATAATCTATTCAATGTCAAACAGGAAATAAAATACATAGGGGGTCACCCTTGATAAAACATTCAGCAGGGATACCATCTAAGGTTATTAAACAGAACCATATTCTACAAGCTAAGAATTTAACAACCGCTACGAAACCTCATTGGGCTAGCCGATTTCAGAACAGTAGTTCAAATGCTTGTAACACCACACTTGGACTACTGCAATGGCCTACTACAAGGAATTCCTAAAAAAACACTAAACATACTTTAATTGGCACAAAATATCACGGCGAGAATCATAATGAAATCTTGGTTCTCGGATCATATTACACCCATCCTTATGGGGCTCCACGGGCTTCCCATTCCAGCCCAAGTATAATACAAAGTTTATTTATTTAACAGGTTTTATATACTGATTTATCATTTCAATCAAAGTGATTTACATTGAAATGTAAACTTGGTAATGTATATTAAACAGGGACATTGATAAGTTGGATTGTTCTGAGGCAATGGAGGGTTAAGTGACTTGCCCAAGGCCACATGGAGTGCTAGTGGGAATTGAACCCTGGCCTCTGGGTTCCTAAGCCAGTGTTCTCAACCATTAGGCTACTTCTCCACAGTAATAATGATGGTTTTCAAATTAATACATAACATAGCCCCATCTCACCTTTACACACTCATCAAAATACAACCCCCTAAGAGAAACAGAAGAACCCCCAACCAAAACATACTAAAGGTACCACACACTATATGCAATACCAAGCAATCTATGAGCAACAGAGCATTCACATACATAGCCCACCTTCAATGGAATAACCTTCCAGATACATTAAGAGGAAACAATGACCTTCAATCATTCCGCAAGGGTCTAAAAACACATCTATTTTGAGAATATTACAATACCTAGTCCATTTTCCTGTTCCTACACCTACTATCCTCCCTCCCCCCTCCTTTCTATGCTGTCCCCTGTCCCTCTACTCCTCCCTCCTACAACTAATTTCTAGTTGATGATTGTACCGATTTGCTGTCGCCAGTAAGAACATTACTGTAAATTCTCTCTGTAAATAGTTACAGCGGTCTATCATTGTAATGCTTTATGTAAATAGTTTGAGGCATCCACTCACTCAACTGTTCTGTGTATAAAGTTCTAAACCTTGTTACATGTAATTTTTATAGTTCATTGTTATAATGTAAATCACCCTTGATCTCTGGAATGGGCAGTATAAAAATGTAAGCAAATAAATAAATAAATAAATAAATTAATTCAAATGCCCACTAGCCAGCAAAACACATGATCCACTCTCCCTGGTCTCAATCCATGAAGACACTGAAGGACACAAATTCAATTGGAACACAACTGAAATCATAGCACGAGCACAAACGAAAAGAGAAAGAGAATTTCTGGAAGCCTGTTTTTCTACCACAAGCTCGATAAGCAGATATATCAACAATTTCCCAATCTACCAATCCCTGTGGACCAAAGAGCTGAGGCACCACCACCAATACCCAGGAGTAACAAGCATACCCCAGAAACCCTCAGGGAAACCAACCAATCAATCACTGCAAACCAAAGAGCTGGGTCACCACCAACCTGAATATAAGTGGAAATGCAAGCATTCAAGCACATTACCATCTAGAACCTCACACTGATGATGTCCACTCGAATAGAAATGAAACATCTGCAATCAAACTATCAAGCTCAGGGAACAACCCAACATCATAATCCATTTCAAATTACTTTTATCGCTGGTAATCTAACATAGTAACATCAATGGCCACAAGCAAGACAGGCCCATTTGGACCCGTTTCTGGACCACGGGAACAACTAGAGTAGGGCTGAGGACAGCCCAGGTTACCTCTGCCACCTGAGAGAACGTCTTCCCTGCAGGCACCCCTGACTCCCGCATTCTCCACCCCCTTTTCCCTGCTGCCCGACCCAAGGCTGGCCTGCCTTGGCCTGGATCAGGTGGTGGGGACCTCCCTCACCCAGACCCAGCCCCAGGGGGGATCCCCAGGCCCGATCACCAGGTTTTTGCTGCTTATTCCACCTTCAAGCAATGTGTCCCCCATGGGCCTGGAAGGACATACAGGGCTGTGACTTGAATCGGCCCTGTATGTCCTGCTGGGCTGGCCCGCCCCTGCTCTGCCCTGATCCCACCCCCTGCCGGCTCTCACCATCCTGATGCTCCGGGGAGAGCCATAGGGGAAATTGGACCTTGACGGCTTGTGGCAACCCACATCCAAGAATTGGACCCATAGTATGCGATAGCAGATAAAGACCAGTATTGTCCATTTAGTCTGCCCAGTAAGGTGGCTAAAGTGATAGTAACTACTGTTCTGTGCAGGTCATCCCTCTATGCCTGTGTTTAGGGTTGTACCTACTGCCATGCAAGTCAGCCCCCCTCTATTTGACCTGCAAGAAGTGGCAGGTACAACCGTAGAATAGTGTATTTTCCCCATAAGTGCATTTTGAGAATCAGTACAGTAATAAACGTTGTGAAATGAAGGCATGCAAGAAATCCACACTGTGTCATATAAGCTTGATATTACAATAAAAATATCGCCCTTGATCTAGACATTCAGTATTGTCGTGCTTTACTCTAGATGAAACTCATTTAAATATGTTCACACCTGATACTGCTGGATTCTCACAAAGAGATATTATACAGTGAGCCTAGTCAAATATTATATATTCTTCAATTGAATGCTTCTTCCTTTCTTTGTAATCTATCAAAGTCTATGAAAGCAAACATTAAATGTGTTTCATTCTGTTTTTGCTTTGGAGTCTTATTGTTTAAGACCTCTGGTGATACCATCAGCAGAAAAGGTAAACGGACAGTGACTGATTCAATTAATTGATAAAATCTATTACTGTTATGCCAAACAGCTTTCTCCAGGTAAATAGCTTTATGAACAAATAATCAGATCTACATCTGTCATTGCCCACCTTGAATATGACTTTTCAGATTGTGCTCTGATGGATACCAGAAACAAGTCTGCAAGCAAATTAATTGTTACTATAAATGCTAAGAACCACTCATTTAGGGAGGTCTGCAACCAAAATAGGAATAATTCTTTTCTTTAGAAATCGACCCTGCTCCTACCTTGTGTACAGGTTTTGAGTATCTGTTATTGTTTGACACTTTAAAAGGGTAGTCTGAAATGAATCTATGGACTCTGGATCTTTTTATTATTTGATTACTTGTCTATTTCCGCCACCCCTTTTTGACTTCTGGCTCAACCAGAAGCTACCGTAAATGGGGCTACAGAATCATGAACATAATTTCATAGCTACTTAAGTTGATAGAACACGTTATTCTATCTCTTTCCCTCCTTCTAACCCAACAATTTCAGTGACACTCTTCTGAATGCGTTTCGGGCAAATACCAAATTTGTGTCCTGTCATCGCTATTGAGCATGCGCTGGCGTTTTTGATCAGCCGGGAGACTGTTTTAATGTTGCAGTTGAATTAAGCATTGAGACAGGGCAAAAATTTGGTATTTGCCCGAAACGCAGTGCTGTGTACTTTTCTGTAACTGCAGTGTATATTGTGCGAAGCCTGAGAAGATCTATGAGAGCACTGTTGAGAAAACAGTGATAGAACAACTAAGATAAGTAGTAGTCTTGATCTTTCTGTTTGGACTTCTGCACAGTTTTTTACAAGACCACAGAATAGTTTGGTTTTATGTAGGTGGCACTTATTTATGGTGTTTTACCTGTGTTTATACAGCTCCGATGTGGGCTCATTAAAATTTGAGCAAAATGGAAGTATAGCTTCAAGAGGTGGATTTAACCTCATGGCTGCTCTTCCGACAAAAATGCATACACGCTAGCTTACAAAAAAATCATTTTCACTCTATTTTTGGTTTGGGGTATATAGTGTAGAGTGGCAGTTAGTTTGTTACTTGGTGGTCACATCAGTAAGAGTAGGGTTGCCAACTGGTCGGTTTTCAGCCGGCCTGGCCGGTTTTTCCATGGCCAGGCCGGCTGCCAGCGCAGATGTAAAACCGGCCCTTGAGAAGCTGGTTTTTTGCTCTGGCCGCAAGATCGGGAGCGGCCAGAGCAAAAAAACGGCTTTTCTTTCGACCCGAAGTCCAATAAAAACCCCACCCAGGGCCGGCCCGCACACCGGAGGGCTTCAGAGGGAGCAGGGTAAGCTCGCGCGAGGCCCCGGCTCCCTCTGTACAGCCGCCAGCATGAAGAGCCTTTTCCTTCACGCTGGCGGCTGTATCTGTAAAGCCGCGATTGCTGGGAAAGGTTAAAGGCAATACCCTTTAACCTTTCCCAGCATTCGCGGCTTCACAGATACAGCCGCTAGCGTGAAGTAAAAGGCTCTTCACGCTGGCGGCTGTACAGAGGGAGCCGGGGCCTAGCGCGAGCTTACCCGGCTCCCTCTGAAGCCTCTCAGACAGCTGCGGTGCTGGTCGGGGGGGGGGGGGGGCAAGGACTGGATGGGGGGTGTTTGGGGGGGGGGGACCGGGCCCGGAAAAGGGGGAGGGGGGGGGGGCCTTGGACGGGAAAGAAATGGGCTGTGATGGGGGGGGGACCTGAACTGTAAAAGGGCTATGGGGGGGGGGGGACTTGGACTGGAAATGGGTTGTGATGGGGGGGACCTGGACCGGAAAATGGCTATGGGGGGGGGACTTGGACTGGAAAGAAATGGGCTGTGATGGGGGGGGACCTGGACTGTAAAAGGGCTATGGGGGGGGACATGGACTGGAAATGGGTTGTGATGGGGAGGGGGACTTGGACCGGAAAAGGGCTATGGGGGAGTAACTTGGACTGCAAATGGGCTGTGATGGTGGGGGGGGGAAACTAGGACTACAAATGGGCTGTGATGGTGCAGGGGGACTCGGACTGCAAATGGGATGTGATGGTGGGGGCTAGGACTGGAAACGGCCTGTGATGTGAGAGCTAGCACTGGAAATGGGCTGATGAAGAGCTAGAATAGGACTGGAAATGGGCTGATGTGGGGCATGGGAGAATGTGACTAGAAGAGAGTGGATGCTGGGTGGGTCTAGAACTATAAGGGAACTGATTTTGGGGGAGGACTAAAATGGATGGGGAATGAGAATGGAGAGGGGAAAAAATATTTTGTGTGGAAGAAAAGTCTATGATGGGCTGGGTATTGGGAGAGTAAGAGGGGCTTGAAAATGGAAGGGTGAAATTTACATGGATGATAAAGGAATAAGGAAAGAATTGGGGGAAAGAGCAAAAGGGAAACAATCAGTATGTTAAAGCAGAAATAGAGAGAGAATGGAAAACATCTAAAAGAGAAGAAAGGACAAATGGATAGCTCGCAGAAGACACGAAGAAACCAGAAGAAAGTGACTGGAGCAATTGCAACTGAAAAAATGCCCAAACAGAAGGTAGAAAAATACTTTTTATTTTGAATTTATTAACTGGAATATGTCTGGTCTGGGAAGTGTGTATTGCTAACATCTTTGCGTTTTTGTTTAGTGCAAGAGGAAATTACTTTATAGTTTTATTTCTCCAGTGTTGTACATTTCATGTTTGGATTTTGGGGTTCCCAATTTAATTATTATCTGACCAAGGAAGTTAGCCTACACGTATCCTCGGTAATTTTTGTGGGTGGGACTAGGGGCGGAGAATGGAGGAGCATGGTGAGCCACAGGTGTCGGGTTTTTCTCGGTGAAAAAGTTGGCAACCCTAATTAAGAGCAACATAAATTCCTTCCACTGACAGACATTCAGTAAGACTTCCCAAAAAGTGGCAAGTGTATCAGGCAGAATAAGAAGTTGGATATCCTCCACATAGATACCAAACTGTACCCCTAGAGATTTTAAATGTCTGCGTCATGGGCTGCAGATAAGTGTTAAATAGTGCAGCAGATAACATGAGCCCTTTTGAGATACTAGAATGGAGAACATGACAATTACAGAACCAGCAACTCTTGCACTGGCCATATAATCCAGCAGGATTATCTTGACCACTGTGTAAAAAGCCACAGAAACCTCTAGAGATACTAAAAGGCTAATATTCACACTATCAAGTGAGCACTGAACCTTATCAGTCACAGCAGAATCTCTGTGCTGTTCCCCCATCTAAACCCATATTTATCAGGGTCCAAAAGATCACTCTGAAACTATTTTAAGTGCACTAGCACATGCTTTCCAGTAATTTCGTTTAAAATTTAACACAGGCTGGAAATTAGATAAATCACTCTAATCAAGCCCTGGCTTCTTCAGCACAGGTTTCTCCAATGGCAACTTCAGCACAGAGGGATAGAGTCCTGCCTGTAGGGACGCATTTACCAACATTATTAAATGGTGAAAATATCCAACACACTTTTCAGAAATCAGGCCTACACAAACTGAGAGAGCAGCTTGTCATATGCAGTTGCCTGACCACATCAATTTCCCTCAACACAAACCTCCTTAAAGCGAATCTATTGAATAGTCTGAGAGTTTTGAAAACAAATTACTCTATTTCTTCTGCACAAACCACAGAGGGCCACCCTCCCCAACAAAAATTCAGTGTACAACTCACCATGGGGGTTCACATCTATTGTATCGCTCAAATCTTCTCCCTTCAACTCTTAACTACCATAAACAATTCCTTAGAATAATGTAGAAAACCTTCTACCTGGCACACAAAATATTGGGGTATGTTTACTAAACTGCGGTAATGTCATTCGCGTTAGGTTCCGCGGTAAAGGTACAGATGCCCATATAAAGGCATGGGCGGGGAATCATTATGGCAAGCCGCCAGGTAACACACGTTATAAGGTGCATTATAAGGCACGTTATAAGGCACAGTACAAGGCACGTGTCTTAACGTGCCTTGTACTGTGCCTAATAAGGTGCCTTATAACGTGCCTTGTACTGTGCCTAATAAGGTGCCTTGTAACGTGCCTTGTACTGTGCCTAATTAAGAGCCTTATAACGCCTTATAAGGATTGCTGGCAACTGTGGTGAGGGTACTATGGGCTGACAGCATGGAGCTGCAAAGATATGACTGTCACAGGCAAGCAAAACATCTGCCTTAGACAGGAGGGAACAACGAGCAATCAAACCCATGACCTCCACCTAGAACGTCAGTGTACTAACCAGTAGGCTATACCTCTATGGCCTGTTGCACAGCAATAGCTGGGTACAGAAGGACTGCAGGTCACCGCACAAACTGTTTGCCCTGTGTGCCAGGATAGGGTAACCCTACCAGCACCCATGATGCATTGCACATGCAGAACAGAAGCCTACAGCTGACCACCAAATGGGGTCTGCACCTCTCCGGTACTGCAGCATGGTAAGATGGACTGGCAGTGCGTGATACTGGCACAGAGTAGCTACAGACCATGCCATTGTGCAGGCTCCATGTTCACCCTGAGGGATAGGATGGGCACCCAGCACTAGGTCCACAGTACATCTGGCGCTAGAAATAGATCCTGTTGCACATCCCCAACATTGCCAGTGTGTGACAGGTGTTAGCAGCAGTGCAGCTGAAGTTACAACTGTTCCAGCTATGTTCTGCAGTCACATGTGGGACCAGACACCACCTAGATTATTGTGTACCTGGTGTTACGGTGTGACTGCCATGGGTACCTGTTATCAGGGAAGTGGGGTGTATAGACTCGCATGAGGGTGATGCAGCACTGCCACGATGGGTCTAAGTGGTATGTGCCATATACCCCAAGGGGCCTCAATCACCCCTTTTGTAGATGAGGTTGTGGTGGGACAGGTGCCTGTACCCTACGGCTCCAGTACCAGCAACCACAGTCCTGCTGGTGGATGACAGCCCTCCAGGTCTGCTGGGCCAGTGCCATACCTGTGACTATTGCAGACCAGCAGTGATGCTTGGGGTAGGCAGGGGAAGGCTCAACTGCCCACATCACGGTCTGTCATTCATCAACAGACAGCACAGTCAGACTGCACCTGCAGCATCCTACAAGGTGTTCCCCCCATGCCAGGCAAACTGCAGACAGCCCACTAACCACTACATAGTGCATGCTCACAGGGGAACCCTGTGCACTCAGAGATGGGATGCATAGCACAGACACCAAACAGGTATCTCCATGATTGGGCCCCAGAACCGGGAACACCCAGGTATCTCTGGAAACAAATAATGTGTGGCACTATGTGGGAACATAGACATGCCATGGTCACTGCTTGGTCAGAGTGAGAGTGCCCCCCCCCAGTGTGACATGCTGTGGCCACCCTGTCCATGCAGGTGCTGGTCGAGCACTACAGTGTCCCAACCGTTGCCCTCCACCCTGTGCAGATGCATCCTGGTTAATCCGCCCTGTCTGGGCCATACCCACAATACTTTCCTCCTCATTATGCACAGTTGCAGGCTAACGCTGGAAGCAGTGTGAGCAATGTGGGCTCAGTGAGGTGTTGGCAGACACAAAGCAATGGAGAGACATACGCACACTCCCATACCTATATCAGCATTGTGCAGAGATGGAGGTGGTTGACAACCCTATCCGCCGCACTGGTCCTGATCACAGTGCCGACATTGCAAATCTGTGCAGGGGGTAGTAGTAGTGCTCTGGTGATAACTGCAGCTCTGTGCTGGGGCTAACAGCCTGACACTTCATGAAGCTGTGGATAGTGGAGCCCTTGTGAGTGGGTGTACGTACCCCTGTGCACCACTGTGTTGGAGTTTGCCCATTTTGTTGGTGTTGCTGGATTGTGGGCTAAAACTATGGGGAGATGCTCTGCAGGATCCACAGATGGGACCTGAACCTGTGACCCTCTGCTCTTGGACATGCTAGCTGGGTGTACTGCACCACACTGTTGCCACAGCAGCATAGCTGTCCCTGGGGCTGCCCTTATGTTCCTCGGCTAGACCTCTTCTGTTGCACTACACACCACGTACTGGTATAGGGCATGGCCTAGGTTCACTGCAGGTGGGTGCCACTGCTCCCTCCAGCACAATCACCCACCCCCTCTGCCATGCCACCATGACCATATGCTGTCAGTGCCGGTAGTGTGCCATCCCAGGTCATCCAGGGGGCAGGTAGGCGGCTGCCTAAGGTGTGGGTCCTGGGGTAGGGGTGCCTACATAGATGTCCACGCTTCCCCTGGCACCGCCTGTCAATGTTATGTTCCCCTTGGGATACCTTCTGGGTAATGTCTCTGGATGGGACACTGTGGGCCACAGACTCATGGGCATGTCTGATCCTGGTCTGTTGCTGTCTTGCTGGTTTCCATTTTCTGCGTTCCTATGTGCCACCTCGGCAACCGCCTAGTCCACCCTGTGCACCAGTATCCCCCACGGCATGTCCCGCCTGCAGCCTCCATGCCCCATTTGCACCATCACCATAGTGGCCTTTCATACCTGGGCACTATGCTGTTGCTGCAAATGGAGCACTACTATCACCTTTCTTGGGCTCCCTGCCTATGCTGTACATTGCTGACACTGAAATAGTTTCTCTCTTTTGCAAATGTGTGCTAACGCCAGGTTTTCAGTTGTGTTAGGATTCAGCCCTTAATTTCTCCATGTTAGTGTGAAAGGGGCCTCTCCCTGTCCATTCCCCGCCCAATGACCCCCCCTTATCTCCGCCTTCCCTCCACCCTTTTCTGGACTTACCGCGGCCAGGAACGTTAAGGCGCGTTATGTAATGTTAAGGCGCCTTAACGTTACAGAATGTAATGTTAAGGCACCTTAATGTTACATAACGCACCTTAACGTAGCCGCTGCTACGTTACCGCAGTTTAGTAAACATACCCCATTGTCTCTTAATCTGCTGCACTAATAGGCTATGATAAATACTGAAACATAGAAACATGATGGCAGAAAAAGACCACATGGCTTATCTAGTCTGCCCTTCTATATCAACTACAATAGTCCCCTTTTAACATTTAGAGATCCTCTGTGTTTGTCTCATGTTTTTTTAAGTCAGATACTGTCCTCTTCTCTGCTATTTCCACTGGCAGACTATTCCACGCATCTACCACTCTTTCTGTAAAGAAATATTTTCACATATTACTCCTGAGTCTATCCCCTTTCATTCTCATCCTATGACCCCTTGTAGCAGAGCTTGCTTTCAATCAAAATAAACTCTCCTCCTGTACATTTATGCCATGGAGATATTTAAACATCTCTATTAAATATCTTTTATCCCACCTTTCCTCTAAAGTATACATATTAAGATCTTTAAGCCTGTACTCATGCTTCATAACGAGACCACTAACCATTTTAGTAGCCACTCTCTGCACCGATTCCAATCGGCTTATATCCTTTTGAAGGTGTGGTCTGCAGAATTGAACACAATATTCCAAATGAGGCCATACCTGGCCATACCTTTCTCTATTTACCTTCACCTTTTCTACCTGTTTAGCTACTTTAAAGTCGTTAGACACAATTATGCTCAGACCCTGCTTTTCTTTCATGGACAGAAGTATCTCACCCCCTTCACTGTACTACTACTTTGGATTTTTGCAGCCCAAACACATTATTTTTAGCATTAAATTTCAGTTGCCAAATTCTAGACCATTCTTCAAGCTTAGCTAGATCCCTCCTCATCGTATTTACTCCTTACTGTGTGTCTAATCTATTGCAGATTTTGGTATCATCCGCAAATAAGCAAACCTTATCCAACAGCCCTTCCGCAATATCACTAACAAAGATGTTAAAAAGAATCAGACTAAGGATAGATGTCTGCAGCACACCACTGGTAACCTCTTTCTTGTCAGAGTGAGCTCCATTTACTTGTACCCTTTGTCACCTCCCACTCAACCAATTTCTTACCCAATCAGTAACTTTAGGGGTCCATCCCTAGGATGCTCAGTTTGTTTATAAATCGCTTGTGCAGAACGGTCTCAAAGGCTTTACTGAAATCTAAGTACACCACATCTAAGGCTCACCCTCAGTCCAACTCCCTGGTCACCCAGTCAAAGAAAACAATCAGATTTGTTTGACAAGACCTGCCTCTGGTGAATCCATGCTGCCTTGGATCCTGCAATCCATTGGACTTCAGAAACATCACTATTTTCTCTTTTAGTAGCCTTTCAAATAATTTACTAACCACAGAGATTAGTCTAACTGGCCTGTAATTCTCAATGTCATCTGTACATCTGCTTTTGTATGAAGAGACCACATGTGTCTTTCTCCAGTCCTCTGGCACCACTCCCGACTCCAAAGAGACATTAAAAAGTTCAGACAGTGGAACTGCTAGAACGTCCCCAAGTTTTCTCCGTATTCTTGAATGTATCACATGACTTTGTCTACTTTTAGTTTAGCTAGTTCCTCATGAACACAGTCTTCTAGAAATTGTTCAAGATTCCGGTCGCTTCTGTTCTTATTTGTGGGTGTTTTCAGAGGTCCATTTCCTGGCCCTTCATCTGTGAACACAGAACAGCAATATTTCTTAAGAAATTCAGCTTTATCCTCATCAGTTTTTGCATATTCCTTCCCTGTACTCTTGAGTCTGGCAATACAAATTTTACCCTTCCTCCTCTCACTAACATATCTGAAAAATGTCTTATCCCTGCATTTTATTGCATTGGTTATTTCTTCTTCTTTTTGTACCTTTGCTTTCCTGACTACTTTGCTAGCTTCTCTAAGTTCTTCCAAATATAGATGCCTGTCTTCCTTTCTCTGTGATCTATTGTATTTCCTGAAGGCCTCCCTCTTTTTCTTCATCTTTTCAGCTATTTCTTCTGAGAACTATAGGGCCTCCTTTTCCTTTTACATTTATTTACCTTTCTAACAAAAAGGTTTGTTGCCCTTAAAATATCCCCTTTCAGTTTTGCCCACTATTTTTCTACATCCCCTAGCTTTTCCTATCCCACCAACAACTCTTTGAGGTATTGTCCTATCTTGGCAAAGCTAGTTTTCCTAAAGTCTAAGGTCCTCACTTTTGAACAGATTTTTTTCAGCCCTAGTCCTAATACTGAACCATACCATCTGGTGATCACTGGATGCGAGATGATCTCCCACTGTAACATCAGAAACACTTTCTCCATTGGTAAGCACTAAGTCCAGTATGGACCCCGTCATGTGTGGGTTCGGTTACCAGTTGCCTGAATAGTTCTCCCTGTGGAGAATCCATAATCTCCGTACTGCTAAATGATACCGCAGCATGGATGTGCCAATCCACCACCGGCAAATTGAAATCACCTATCAGTAGCACTTCTCCTTTCATGGCAATTCTAGATATGTATTCTATTAAATCTTCATTCACTTCTACTTGCTGTGAGGGGAATCTGTATATTACTCCAATGCAAATGGATTTCCCTTTCCCAAAACATTCATCAATCAAAGATTTCTGTCTATTGTACAATGTAGGGCTTTCTGCCAATCAGACTCCTCTCATCTCCCATTTTGACATTTTCAGTATAAGCTGACTGCTGTGGTACTCTTCTGTCTTATCAATTGGCAACCTGATCTACTTCAATAGAGTGACAACATCTAAGGCCACACTGATTTATTCATGTCAATATCTACCATAGCAACCAGGTCACTATGCTGAAATGATTTGTCATCAAGATATCATTTATCTGGCGACAACTAATCTCTCATTCTCTTTGCTATCCCCTCCCTAACTACTTCTCATGATTCTGAGCCTTCAAGCAGGCGTTGATTAAAAAATGACCCATCTAAGGGGCAGTAGATGAATGCAAAAATTTACTATCTCGACGACTCATCTCAGGAACAAGCAACGGATCTAATAAATGACTGGCCCAAACTCATCCACCACTACCATGTAAGACCTTCCCTCAAAAAAAGAAGTAATCTATTTGAGATCTATCCCCTTTACCCAATTTCTTCAAGCCAATGCAATAATAAAGGGGGTTATTTTCAAAACCCTATTCATGCTTTGGAGGTCTGAAGTTGGCATAGAGTTGTCAAAAGCACAGATATCTCCAGAATCTCCTGAAGCTGGGTCTGTGAATGTCTCCAGCATGATGATGTCCAAGCCAAAACCGGGGCTTGATGTAGGCATGGGAGGGGCATGTCCAAGTAGGGCCAACCTGTTCATTGTAAGAGAATGCTGTTCACACAGAGCCCAATGCTTCAGGGGGACCCATGCCAACTTCATTCCACATATGGCTGGTTGGTGGGGCTGGCTTTATAGGGAGCTGGGGAGGCCCGAGGCCCCGGTCAGGGCCTTAGCTCACCTCTGCACAGCTGCCAGAGTAAAGAGCGGCATGTTCCTTCACTCTGGCAGCTGTGCTCTCATGAAGCATGCTGAGTGCCGGAAAACAGGAAATGTCCTTTAACCTCTGGCGCCAGTGGGCGTCATGAAAATACAGCTGCTAGAGTTAAAGAACATGCCACTCTTTACTCCGGCAGCTATGCAGAGATGTGCTAGGGCTTCAGGCCTCCCCAGCTACCTCTGAAGATGGTCAGACAGGCGTGGGGCTCTTCATGGGAGGGGGGGGGGGCTAGGATAGGACTGGAAATGGACTGATAGAGGGCTAGTATAAAACTGGAAATTGGCTGATGGGGCTAGGATAGGACTAGAAATGGTTGATTGGGGGGCTAGGATTGGAAACGGGCTGATGGGGGACATGGACTGGAAATGGGCTGATGGGGGCTAGGATAGGACTGGAAATGGTTGATGGGGGGCTAGGATTGGAAATGGTCTGATGGGGTGGCTTGGACCAGAAATGGGCTGAAGGGGGGCCAGGATAGGATTCGAAATGAACTAATTGGTGGGGGCTTGGACAGGAAATGGACTGATGGAGGGATAGTACTGGAAACAGACAGATTGGGGAGGACTTGGACTGGAAATGTGCTGTTGGGGGGGGCTTGAAATGTAGATGGGCCTTTGGGAGGTTAAGATAGGACTCAAAATGGCTGATGGGGGGGCTAGGACTTGAAATGGGCTGATGGGGACTAGGATATGACTGGAAATGGCTGATGGGGGTTAGGACAGGACTGGAAATGGGCTGATGGGGTTCTAGGATAGGACTGTAAATGTCTGATGGAGCTAGGAATGGAAATGCGCTGATAAAAGGCATGGACTGGAAATGGGCTGATGGGGGGCTTGGATAGCAGTGGAAATGAATGATAGGGGGCTAGGATTGGCAATTGGCTTGGGGGGGGCTAGGATTGGAAATGGGCTAATGGGGAGGGCTAGGACTGGAAATGTGCTGATGCAGGGGGATGGGAGAATGGGACTAGAAGGGAGAGGATCATGGGTAGGGCTGGAGCTAGAAGGACTGATGTTGGGGGAGGACTAGAAGGGAATGGGCCTGGGGGTGTAAGGATGAAGAGGGAAAAATATATTTTGTGTGCGAGGGAAGAACAATCTCCTAATGGCCGGGTATTGGGAGAGAAAGTGGGGATTGAGGATGGAATGTTGAAATTTGGGTGGATGAAAAAGGAATAGAGAAAGAAATGGAGGAAAGAGCAAAAGGGGAAAGATCAGTATATTAAAGCAGATGTAGAGAGAAAATGGAAAAAAAAACTAGAAGAGAGAAGAAAGGACAAATGGACAGCAGGCAATGGAGAGTTAGCAGAAGACACAAAGAAACCAAAAGAAAGTGACTGGAGCAATTGCAACTGAAAAATAAAATGCCCAAACAACAAAAGGTAGAAAAATACTTTTTTATTTTGAATTTATTAACTGGAATGTGTCAGCTCTGGGAAATGTGCATCTCTAATGTCTGCATTTTGTTTAGTAGAAGAAGAAATTAATTTATAGTTTTATTTCTCCAGTGTTGTTCTACATTCCAAGTTTTGCTTTTGGGGTTCCCAGTTGAAGTATTGTCTTCTTATTTCTGAATTGTGATCCCTTGTTCTTTGTTTGGTGATGGTCTATGTTCTGCATGTGTAACCGAGCTGAGGTATTCTGTTCATGTAGTTTCTATTTGACGCTGCCACTTGTTCTCTTTCCCCAGTAGGAGATGTATTGGTATTTTCTGAGATGTATTGGTTTAATATTTGCAGTGTTGCCTTTTGATAGGTAGGGTTTGGTACTTTGTGGTCCTGGTAGTGCTGTTATGATATGGCGAGTCTGTTATGCGTTCTAAATGGGCAGTGTCTGTAGTACTTCCTAATGTGCCTGGCAGTTGGCACTGGAGTAAAGTAATGTAAAAATCTGTTTGTCTTTCTTTATCCAGACACTCGTTAAGAGGCATGTTTACTAAAAGTCGGGGCATGTTGTTAACATTATGCAAATATTTATGCAAATAAGGCCCACAATGAATTTCTGCACATGGCCCCGCACCCCCTTGTGCTGCCCCTGTTCCCAAGAACTTGGATATCCATAACAATCACAGAAATACCCTGGACATTCTGAGCCACATCCAAGGCTATAACTGCTCCAGGCATGACCATCAGAAAAGTGCTTGTTTTGTCAGGCAAACATCTGGAGGGTGTGGAGAAGAAGACACACTTATAGTCCCTTTAATTTACAAGTAGAGAATAAACACTCACAGGGAATGAGGACTCATATTTATGTTGTGCTGCACTGCTGGACATCTCCCTTCTGCTAGTTTACCTGAGATGGACGTCCCCGCATCATGCTTTCCTATGGAGAACATCTATGTAGCCGCCGGCATGGACGTCCATGTTGAGGACACCTATGTTCCTAAAATTAGCCAGATATTTAGATGTCACTGGTGTTTTTCTGCACTTTCTGCACCGGATGTCACTGATTTGACTTGGCCATCTTGTCTAAAATGCCACTTAAAATGTGCCAAATCTTATAAAATGTAGTGGTTAGATTGAGGAGAACTAGAAAAATCAACTCCCTTTGATCCAAAGATCTCCACATATCATATGAGAATGCCATAAACTCTGTGGACTAAATTCAGAACAAACAAAATATAGAGCTGGAACTAGGCCCTCCTTTTATTCCACAAAATCCTGCAGATGATGACTTTACAGCTTTAGACAGGACTGGAGAATTCAAAATTCGATCACAGCTGGCTAACTTTCTGTGGTCTAAATTATTTTTCTTCAACAATAGTCTCACCTGTGCTTTTTTAAGAGCTAATGGAAAAATTCCTGATTTCAATGAGAAAGAAACTATCTCATTAAGAGCTTCAAAGATTTCTCTTTTGGACTTTTAAACAGCAGAGAAGGACAAGGATTGCAAATAAGAAGCCCATAGTAAACTGTGCAAATTGTACTTTTTATCTGTTCTACTGAAAAGATATCAAATTGCTTGCAATAAAAATGAATTACTTTGGTTACTGAAGTACAGTTATCCTGTTCTTCCTTAAGTGGTATGAATCAGTTAACAGTCATGCAAAAAGAGACAATTAACACAGGCATTTTTTTTTTTGCTATTCACAATAGAACATTATTCTGGGCAAGTATTAATACGGACTTTGTGACATTGAAAAAATGATACCAACTCATGGGCTCACATTAGCAGCTATTTTTTTAGTGTTTTGCTTCAATTTATCTAATGTTCTTACCAGCCTTTAGTGTGATGCTAACAGTTTGGAACACAACATGGAGCCATTTGGGATATTGGACAAGGGGGAAGAAATGAACCAGAGCAGGAGTTGGAAACACAGAGCGATCCCAGCTGAGAAGTGGCAGAGGGACAGAATTAATCATCTGGCTGGGAGGAAAGAGCACAAGGCAACTGTACCCCTGGATCATTCAGCTCAGGGCCACTCACTTCTTAGCCTGCGAGAAGATAAAATAATATGCCGGTACCAGCTCAGCTCAGTGGAGTTTTAACCCTTTCATGGCTGTTATTGCCATATGGCAACCTTCTATTTTCCCCCAAATGTTTCACCAAATTCAATATTTCCAGAAAATTATTAATTGTATCTTAGGTTATGTAAATCTGTTGTGTACCCGAAAGGGTTAAGGCTCTGTAGCAAAATCTTGAGTCGGTGATAAGCAGGTCTTATGCCTTTCTTGGCTTTATCAAGTTCCTGAGCACTTCACATTTTATAGACTGAGCCTCTGAAAACTGCTGTGACCGTAGCTGACAAAACACAGCAATGTGCCTTTCACCGATGCTTCTGCTAAATGCAAAGTGGTCAATATTCAGCCTGGGTGATCAGTGTGTTTTTTTTTTAAAGCCAACTGCCATGTCTGGAATAATTCCAGATATTCAACACCAGTATCCAGATGGTGGTAAGCGTGTAATATCCATATTCAGCACTAACAACCAGTGTTATTCAGATAACGGTGAATTCACATAGCATCATATAACTTCCACCGTACTCAGCAGACATAGTAAATACCCTGTTTGTTACGTGCAAGTTATTATCCACCTAGGTTCTATGTAACGACAACTCAGTCGAGTTTGTTTGCTGTTTGTTCTCTGTAAACCACTTTGGCTTAAAGGCGGTATAGAAAATCCGTTAAATAAATAAATAAATGGTGACATTCAGCCTGCTACTGTATCCAAACAACTAGCAGGATAAAGTTAGGGCGGCCTATTTGTTGTCCTAATTTTTTCACCACTAACTGGATAACTCCAGAGAGCATCCTTGCTCAGCTAATGGACCACTCCAGCACGATCCGTATAGCTCCAAGGAATGCCCTGGAAGATCAAGGGAAGGCATCAGTCACTTACCCAGATAAATGGCTTTGAATATCAGGCCCAACAAATCTATACAGAATTGGGCTTCACATGTCTTTATTTCTGTATTATTGTCAAATAAAAGCATATCCCTACATCATATTGCTGCTCTTTCTTTTTCTTGGGGCTCTTTCTGTGAATGTTGCCGTTTCACCCTTTTCTTACACTTATTAATGTAGGTATTGCTGCCTTATATCCGATTTTATTTTTTTGCAGCAGCCTATCAAAAAGCTGATATTATGCATTGCAGGCATGCCATCAGTGGATTGATTCAAGCATGCAAGCATTGTTATAGAGGAGCAAGGCAATGGACAGGCAACATGAAGAGGCAAGACTTGAACAAATTACTTACCATCCATTGTTAGGTACAAACCTAGATTGTAAGCCCTCTGGGGATAGGGAAATTCCTAAAGTATCTGAATGGAACTAGCCTTACCCTGCATCTTGAAGGGTGTGAGATAAATACAAATCAATAAATAAGGACATGGTACCTGAAGTTAGAAGAGATAAGAATGACAGCGGAAAGCATAGTTATACTGAAGAGCTTTTTTATGGTTAAGCAAGTGAAGATCTGCCAGGAAGAAAGCAAGTTCAAGTAAGGTCAGGAGCAATCATGAACACTTATTTGGGCAGCCAGACCCTAGTGGTAGCACTGCAAACACCACAAGCAGGGGCGACCCAAGGAGGGGTGCGGGGCCATGTGCGGAGACTTGGTGTGGGGCCTAATTTGCAAAAGGGACCTCATTTGCATAAATATTTGCATAATGTTACCATACAGTAACTTTTAGTAAACATGTCTCTTAATGAGTGTATGGATAAAGAAAGACTAAAAGATTTCTACATTACTATAATTCAGTGCCAACCACCAGGCACATTAGGAACTACTACAAACACTGCCCACTTAGAAACCATAGCAAACCCGCCGTATCCTAGCAACACTACCAGGACTCACAAAGCACCATACCCTACCTATCAAAAGGCAGCACCGCAAATATTAAACCAATACATTTCAGAGAATAACAATACATGACCTACTGGGGAAAGAGAACAAGTGGCAATGTCAAATAGGAATTACATAAACAGAATACCTCAGCTCAGTTACACATGCAGAACATAGACCATCACCAAACAAGGAATCACAATTTAGAAACAGGAAGACAATAATTAAACTGGGAACCTCGAAAGCCAAACTTGGCATGTACAACAACACTGTAGAAATAAAACTATAAATTAATTTCCTCTTGCAGACGTTAATGATGCACATTTCCCAGAGCTGACATATTCCAGTTAATAAATTCAAAATAAAGAGATATCTTTCTACCTTTTGTGCATTTTTTTTTAGTTGTAATTGCTCCAGCCACTTTCTTCTGGTTTCTTCATGTCTTCTGCTAACTCTCCATCGTCTGCTGTCCATTTGTCCTTTCTTCTCTCTTCTAGTTTTTTTTTTCCATTCTCTCTCTACATCTGCTTTAACATACTAATCTTTCTCCTTTTGCTCTTTCCTCAGTCCTATTTCATCCACTCAAATTTTACTCCTCCATCCTCAATCCCCAATTTCTCTCCCAATACCCGGCCAATTGTAGATTTTTCTTCCCTCACACACAAAATATTTTTTCCCTCTTCATTTCACTCTCCCAGCCCCATCCCATTCTAATCCTCCCCCAACATCAGCTCCCTTCTAGTTCCAGCCCCACCCAGCATCCACTCCCTTCTAGACCCCACATCAGCCCATTTCCAGTCCTAGCCCCCCATCAGCCCATTTCCAGTCCTAGCTAACCCATCCATTTCCAGTCCTATCTGAGTCCCTCCATCAGCTCATTTCCAATCCCAGCACCCCATCAGCCCATTTCTAGTCCTTTCCTAGCCACACCATCAGCCCATGTCAAATCCTAGCTCCCCTCCACTCAGCCCATTTCCATTCCAAGCCCCCGTTCCCATCAGCTATTTGCAGTTAAAGCCTCCCCTTCGACGCAGCCCATTTCCAGTCCTAGCAACCCTCCCATCCCATTACCAGTCCTAGCCCCCCCATAGCCCATTAACAGTCCTAAGCCCACCATCGCCCCTTTTTCAGTCTTAGCCCCTCCCCCCATAGCCCATACAGTCCTAACCCCCATCAGCCCACTTCCAGTCCTAACCCCGTCAGCCCATTTCCAGTCTTAGCCCCCCCATCATAGCCCATTACCAGTCCTAATCCCCCCATCACCCCATTTTCAGTCTTAGGCCCTCCCCTCCCCCCATAGCCCATTACCAGTCCTAACCCCCCATCAGCCCACTTCCAGTCCTAACCCCATCAGCCCACTTCCAGTCCTAACCCCCCCATCACTTCATTTTCAGTCTTAGCCCCCCATAGCCCCTTTACCATTCCTAAGCCCCCATCAGCCCACAGCCCATTACCAGTCCTAACCCCCCTCCCCCACATCAGCACAGGGAAAAAAAAAGCTGGCTATTGCTGCTGCCGCCGCTACCATGGCAGTGGCAGAATCGAGTGTCCCATGCCCCCCCCCTGCCTGGCAGAGCCCTCCCTCCCTGCATCAGTAATTCTCCGCGCTGGCTTTCAGAGCCACAAAGGGAGAGTTTCTCCCTCACAGCTCTGTTAAACCCGTTGGCGCTGATGGGAAACAGGCATTTCCTGTTTCCCATCAGCCCCGGTGGGCTTAACAGAGCCTCGAAAAGGCACGGCAAAAGCAGCAGCAGCCAGCGTTTTTTTTTTTTAATTTACTTTTAATGCAGAATGTTGTTTGCACGGGGCTCCCTGAAACGCGGGGCCCTGTGCAAAAAACATTCTCACTCAATGGACGGGCCGGTCCTGACCACAAGGTTGGAGTGATGGAGAGGATCAGGGGGAAGCAGACCTCAGCATTGACAGCTGCCCCTTTCATACATGCCTCAGGGCAGCTGTCAATGCTGATGACTATAATTTTCAATAGATGCATGGGTTCCCTTAGAGGGTCATTCTAAAAGTTTTAGTCATGGTTTCGACGTCTGCAGCCATGCACATGGATGTCAAAATTATGGACATGTCACCTTAACCATTGCGCAAATGCCATTCACAGATGTCTCTAGTACTGGGACGTTCAAGTAGGCATGGTGGTGTGGCAGAGGCATGTCTGGGGAGAGGCAATGGACTTACATGTCCCTGTTCAAACCCAGAAGCAGCAGAGGAGTCTACAGGCACATGCATGTTTATTCCTGCTCTAGGCATCAGGGAAATGTTTGTTTCCACTTTAAAACATCCAGAGAGTGTAGAGAAATAACTAACTAGCTTTAGATTATAAAGTCCCCTACAGGGATTGAAAGCCTGCTCACCCATCTCTTAAGCCACTACTCCAACCATTATGCTATTAGACATTTTGGTTCTGCAGGGCTTTCCTGGGGATGTCTATATAGACATTTGATACTATGCATATTGGCACGTCCATGTTTCTGGAATTGTGCCTGAACTTGCATGCGTCTGCCTTTCTTTTCAGATGTTCTGGCTTTGACGTCCCGGATTGCACTTGGATGTCCCAATTGGAATGTGCCTCTTAGTGAAAAGGGAAATCCACATCTATGTTGTTTGTCCAACTCACCTCCAGGATATTTACATGTAGTAAGCATCCCACATTTTCAAAATCCCTGTTCTAAAATGGCATTCACACATATGCCATTCTTAACATGTGTAAAAGCTATTATTTATAAGTGGGTATGCTTTAAAATAACCCCCAATGTAAAGACCATATTGGTCTATTCAGTATACCTCCTCTTCCTCCACCTCTGATAGACAAGCACATAAGTTTCTGTAACTACACTGCCCTTACTATCTGTGTACTAACCATGAACGAAACCTGTCAAAAGGGCTAGCCAACACCACTTCAACTTGCAGGCTATTTGGGGAGGGGGAGGGAAAGAGGCATTTCCCATTACATCCCAATGGAAACCCTGGTAAAAGTTAAAAAAAGGTGGCATGGAGCAACTTCCTTTGGAGGAAAGATAATTTAAATATATATTTCTTCTCTTAGAAAATGGCACCTTGATCAGACTTATTCCAACTCACTTCATGAAACCAAATAAAAGAAGAAATAAAAGCTGAGTATCTAGATGGATGAAACCCATTTTTGGGGAAGGGAAGGGGGAGACTGGAGATTAACTACAACCTGTTAATGGAGAGCATAGGCTGACTAGGTCTCATGTGTATGCCACTTGACTATTTTCAGGCCCATTCAAATACCTTTATCTCCTCTAAGAATATGACAGTAGATATTTTGGACAACCTAATATTTGACTATTAGTTAAATGGAGGATTACATCTTCATAGAAAGTGGCATTTTAGAAGGGATGTCTATAAGAATTTGGAACGTCCAGAAAGCAGCTTCTAAAAGTTGGGGAGAGTGGCAGCAGTGAAGGGAGGCATATATAAGTGCCTTCTGAAAATTTTCAATCTCCCCCTGAAAAATAAACATTCCAGTAAGCGGTTATGAGGTGGGCCCCATGCAGGTTGCAAGGCTGGGTAAGTGCATGGGTATAGGCCTTTTCACAAATTTTTGACATTCCTGAATTGCACAGCTTCAGAACCAAGTATGTGGACGTGCCAGTAGGGGTATTTTGGAAGAGAAGTGACTATGCTATGAGACTTGCATGTCCCGGCCTGCTATCTTAGATACTCAGACATGCAGTGGTGAGCACCTATTTTAGAAAGAAATACAATTTAAAACAAATTGGGATCACTTAGGACACATATAAATTGCTGGCACTTCTATATGTAAGAGACAAATTTTGCAACCTACTTACGCCACTACTTTAACTTACTCCTTTAAGTATTGCAACTTACACTTGTATGGGATGGATTTTACAAAACTGGACATCCAAAGGCAACTAATTAAGAAGATGAGCTAAAAAACTCACATTTTAGTTTTTCTGATGTAGTTTGAAACTCCAGAGAGGTAAACACAATTGCTTGCTCTATCACTCTTCCAAACAACTGAGCAGTTAGCTGATGCATGTGTTTTGGAGCAGGGTGGATGAATGAATAACCCAATTGGAGTCCATTGATGTGGTGGCATCTATTAGACATTGTGGCCCCTGACTCACATGTCTATTAGTCATGATTAGGCATGGATGACCCCAGAACACTGGAATGTACTATATGGCAGTTATGGAACTATGGTCTTGAGACATGGTGTGAAATACCGGGTATAGTGCAAACTGGCATGGATGTAGGTAAGCCCAGCAAAGAAAGTACAGGGAAACTCTCAAAGTCCAAAGCACACCAGCAGACAGCAAGTAGTCCATAAGTAAGTTTATTGAAAACCACTAGGGATCGTCTGTAGACACACAGGAATACTAGATGCTAAACCCAACATGGCCATGTTTCAGAGACTTCAACAGGGCTTAGTGCTACAAACATAAAATTATAAATAATATTAAAATCATAAAAAATGAACATTTAAATCATAAAACTAATAAAACATAGCAATTAAATATGTCATAAATAAGCAACAAAAGCATAAATAATCTAATGTCATCCTAAAATAATGTTCTAAATGGATAAACCATAAAGGTTAAAATGGAAGTCTACAGAGGAATACATGAAATATGAACACAGGGTTAGTCGTGATGGCGGAAAGTTATAAGAGAACATTAGAAAGTCATACATCCATTACAGATATTTCCTAAATAGGCCTAAAAACTAAATATATTCATTAGCTCATTAAAAATATGCATAAACTGACAAAATTATAATCGATACAAACAATATATCTAAAATGTACATATAAAGTTGATATAGAGCATGTTAAACCTATATAATATATTATGTTACCCATGGAGTAATGAGACTAAAAATTCTAGTAATAAAATGTGGAGTTACAGCTAAAAATGAAAGAAGAAAAATATAAACATGTGAAAAGTAATATAAAGTCTGAGATGGCTGCATTACATGAGCAGAGCAGTCAAATCGTGACCGGCTAGTTCTGAAACTCTCTATACCTTAAAGGAATCGAAAACAAGGAAGGGAAGAGGGATCCTGCATAAAAAACACAGGTGGACTCACTAGAATGTGCAGAAAATTCTTGTGTTAAGATGAAATTATCTTTAATATTGGTGGTGGAAAACGCACCTAACCAGTGAGTATATTACATTAAACCCAGTAGAACAAGAACTTCTAAAACATTAAGCACACATACGTGTAGCCAATAGACAATGATAAAACAGATTCTTTAAGTAACAATATTAAGGGAATAAAAATAAAAAAATAAATAGATAATAATTAAGAATCATAAATACTGTGAGTTAAAACCATGTAACAGCCATTGAGGAACTTTAAAACCCTGATGCGGTGTATACATCATAATAAAAACAAGAGCAATCTATGTAACCCTTGTTAAAAGGTGACTATCTTAATATGAATGAGTAAAGTAATAGAAGTCCAACTTGAAGGTTATACTACCGCCGCATAGTAAAGCATTCTGCTATCCTTTCTCATCCACGTCAGTGGAAAACTAGTAAAACGCTGAGTCGGCGTATTAAAGGTCAGCTTGGCACCAAAACAGTAGTCATGGTGACAAAGATGCTGTGAGTTGCCAGACCTGAGTATTAATGACTGTTCTAAGATCATAATAAATATAACAGATCGGTGCTCATCATAAAAAAGTGTATGTAAAATATGCCCTTCATAATCTAAAAACTTTAAATAATAGAACTGAAGGGCATAAAATCAATTCCCAAAAAAGTATGAACATTATGCTTCAGTAGACCTCTGCAGGAATATTGAGTTGACGTATGTATACATAAAAAATTATGAAGGGCAAGATACTTAAGAATTTGTGTGAGCTAAAAACATATAAAATTAATATTGATAAGAGCGACTAAGGGACATAAAAGCAAAATGATATTTCACAATGAGCAGTTAATTGAAAATCATAAATAGGTGTTCCGGCTAGTGAAACATAACTATACCAAATGTATGACTAACGGGCAAGATAAGGCTAAATGCGAACAAGTACCTTATGAATAAAACAGTGAAATCTATACAAATCGTCAAATCGGAATGTTATAGACCCACACCAGACCTGTCATTTCTCACATTGTTCTCTTCTCCTGAATTGATCTATGGATGATGCATTAACCATGTGCTATAGGGAGAGGGGTCTTTAAGCAAGTATATGTGTTCACAGGTTGTAACCCTGCAGGACAGTTGGGAGTCACATAGCTCTTTGTGTAGCGGGCTTCTACAGATGGGGTCCCAGGGCCTTACTTATGCCATGTGCTTGGACAGGTATCTCTAGGGTGCCTTGGGGTGGCTGGGGCTGATGTTGCCAACTAGGCTTCCATGCTGGGCATACAGGTGTTCATATTCCTCAGGACAGGGCCAAATTGCCCATGTTGTTGTCATGGGATGGCGGAGAACTGAATACCTGCATAGATGGGTTTGCACCTATCCAACACAACAGTGAACACATATTGCCAAATTTATATTCCTTTATTACAGTGCCCACCTGGGCCACTTTTGTATGTATCAACATCATAACTGTGCAAAGTGATGCCCTATTTCTCATCCTCACCCCTCCTGACTGGAGTGGCTGGAGCAGAGATACATACCATGAGCTGCTGTATGCGACCATAAGGTCCTGTGAGTTGGTGATTACAACAAAGTCCTGCTGCACCTCCTGTTGCAGGGACGTTAGGTGCAAAAGGACTTCGGGGACCATAGAAACATAGAAACATGAAGACAGAAAAAGACCACATGGCCTATCTAGTCTGTCCTTCCATATCAGCCACTAGTCCCCCCAGCATTACTTCGGGGACTTCATGGTGGCACACCTGGTCCAGCATGGAAACAGACTTGACAGGCTGGATGACCAATTAATGCATTGGTATATCAGACAGTCTGTCTGCCTCCTCTCCCATACCTCCTCAGCCTTTCCCCCCCCCCCTTTACTGATGCCTCTCCTATCTGATTCCTTCCATCCACCCCTCCCAACATGATCCCCCTCCACCCTTTTCCCCTTTCAAGCCTTCAAACTTGAACTCTACTATATCTGGCCTCTCAGTCAGAGTTCATTCTACTGTCCCTCTGGCTCAGGATGATGAAGCTGCCTTTCCTGGCCCTACACCATTGATTCTTCCTATTTTCTTCCCTCCTCCTTGGATGTGTTCCCATGCTTATATGTGGACAATGTGTGCACATGGACTTTATAGAATGGGGGTGTACAGAAGTACCTTAATCTAATTGTGCCTGCTCTAGTATAAGAGCAAATGTCTTAGCCTATGCGCCACTCAAGCTCAACCTCTGTGCATACTCCAACCAAATGTAGTATTTAGCTTACACTTTTTCAGTAATAGATCAAGAGTAGTTACAATCCAAAAGGAAATAGAGGTGTGAAAAGCAGCTAAAATCACATACTCAAACAGCAGATTTCTATTTCCTTTTGGAATTTGGGTTATAATTTTCTTTTTCCTCTTTCCTCTTGGTATTCCCCATTGAGGGCTAGAGTGAGTTGTGTACTTGATATAATTTCTTGTTTTTTATTGCTGGGACTGTTTAGTCTGTAATATTGTTTGCTTGTACCCTTCTCAATTTCCATTTCAAGATGTATTCTTGAATGTATGTATAAACTAATAAATATAAAATTAAAAAAAAGAGTAGTTACAATCAGGTACTGTAGGTATTTCCCTCTCTGCGGAAGGCTTATAATCTAAGGTTGCACCTGAAGCAATGGAGGGTTAAGTGACTTGACCAAAGCCACAAGAAAAATCTGTGGGATTTGAACTCTGGTGTTGTCTGATCCTGGGCTGCTGCCCTAACCACTAGATTACAATAGGTCTTAAGCACACACTTGCATAGCAACCACCTAAAGCATGCACATAAATGTGCATTTATGCACATAAGTCCTTTAGAATAGGAACTTACAAGTGTTTCTAGTGTGTAACTGTCCACACACCCTTTATAAATTATCCCTTTAGTTGCTACATTCGAAAAACTCTTAGGGACAGATATTTAACATGAGTTATGTGTTTGCCAATGGGAGGGAAGGTACAGTTTGTCTATACATAGATATTTAGAAGTTAGATGGATAATACTGGACCATTTACCATTAAAAGGCATGCTTACTAAAGTATGCTAATCGTTAGTGTGGGGTTTAGCATGCGGTAAGCACGCAGCACTAACAGCCTGCGGTCCTTTGCTAAAAAACACTTGCTTACCTGTTAGCACAGGATTGGGTGGGGATTGGGTGGGTTAGGGTCAGAGCATGGATGGTAGAGGTGTATCATGGATAGCACAGCTGCTGCCGGTAGTGTGAGTGCACTTAATGCCACCTCTGTTAAAATGCACTAATGCACATGCCCCCTGAGGTTTGAATGGCCAAATCACTTGCTAAATTAGCACACCTTAGTAAACATCCCCCCTAAATGACCAGATATTGCCAATTTTAAAAGATGTTGGATTAGAGGAGAGGGTGAGGAAATGATCCAATCAGCCCCTAAATGGAGAAGTTATCCATTTAATTTAGGCCTCTTGAATTTTGACAGAGTAGCCACAAATTAACATATATAATCAATGCTGCTATTTATACAAATAGAGGTGATGGATATACTTATTAGGTCAAGCACTGGTGCTGGTGCTTAACATGGTGAGCATACTGGATGAATATCAGGCCTCTAGTGTTCAAGAAAAGGCTTGGTGAACACTGAGCATTTTCTAAAATACGCACTGTACAGCAGCATCACCAAGGAAGCATACACAAAGAGAACGACTATTTTAGAATGAATATGTTAAAAAAAAAAGAGTGGCATCACTTGGGAGTTTGCACATCAAAGTAATGCTTTATTCATGTGTAAATTGCAGTTTTACCACTATATGTTAACTGGAGCCCTTTGCGTGCAGTTTTTAGAAATCTGCATGTCTGCAAGAAACTGATTAAGGAGCCGGGCTCCAAAAATTGAACCTTTTGCAAAGTGAGGTGGCTTTGAACCCCTGAATCGTAAGCTCTCTTCCAAACAAATGTTGACGGAACATTTTTGGGATATACCTTGATTAGGATTCTAAAATATGGATTAAATGTATATTTTGAAGGACATTCCAGACCATGCCCAGAAGAAGCCTCTTGGAAATTTTTGCATGCTTGTTCTGAAATTGCTACTCAAACATGCAGGTTGATTTACATGCATAAATGTCCTTTTTACCTTTCTAAATGGAATATAACTCTTCTAAAATTGACTCCTTTATGTGTTTTCATACGTATATGTATGTGCCTGCTATACTTCTCAATAAACTCTTCATCTCTTGAAATTTGTATTTTTTGTCATAAGTTCTTTACATTTTGAAAGGCATTTGCCTGGAATTTGTACTGCTTTTTCTGCATGTCCTGCTGTGCATCATGATTAATTAGTGGTTTCACTTCCCACTTATATTGTAAAACATCAGTACATATTAATGACTCATACTATTTGATCATGTTGCAAGTCGGATTTAATAGACCAGAAGAAATAAGTTTAGATGACAAGTGAAAGTGTTTTTTGTGCATTTGATAAACCACTTTAATTTTTGCTTTCTACTAGTGCGAAAATGTAGATGTGGCCAAAAAAGTAGAAAGACTAGGGGACATGCAATGAAGCTACAATGTAACCCATTTAAGACTAATAACAGAAAATATTTTTTCACTCAACGTGCAATCAAACTCTGGAATTCATTATCAGAGAATGTAGAAAAAACTGTTAGTGTAGCTGGGTTTAAAAAAGGTTTGGAGAAGTTCCTGGGGAAACGTCCATGAACCATTATTAAAGAGGATTCGCAAAATCCAGTGCTTATCCTGGGACAACCATTGTGGAACCTGTGTGCCGTTTTGGGAACCTGCAGGGAACTTGTGTCCTGGACTGGCCACTTTTGGAAACAGGATACTGGGCTTGAATGGACCTTGGTCTGACCCAGTATAGCATACCTTATGTTCTTATAGTTGCATTAAGGTACTTTGTAGCCAAAATCTTCAAGTTTGGAATTTGAATAAGACTCACTGAGATATTAATTGTAAATATTTTTTCTTCTTGTGCTAATACAGCAAAGCGGCAATGTTTTCTCAGGATGTGTAATCATTCGAAATGACATGGGACATATCAAGTTTCATATCCTTTTTATTCAAAATATGACACTGAAAAATCCTGACATGAAGATTTATGAAAATAAAAAAGAACATTTATTAAAAAAAAACAGGAAACAGGAAAGAAAACAAAATGAAATGTTCTTGCCTGAACACTCCTAATGCTTTCTGGAGGGCAAAATGCATAGCAATTGAGATCTAAGAATGATACTCTGTATACAATCAGGCTGCAGCTAAAATCCTTGTCATAGCAATTTTAGGATTCATCACAGATAAATGAAAAACAATTAGAAACAGCAGCCATGATTGTTGCAGTGCTGTTCTTTTCTGCTTGCAGGAGATAGGATCCCTGCAGGCAGACATGGGTCACAGCCATCAGGGCAACTCATTTGGGGGAGCAATGTCCCCCCTCTAGGGTTACCAACTTTTTCACCGAGAAAAACCCGACACCTGTGGCTCGCCATGCTCCACCCATTCTCCGCCCCTAGCCCCACCCCTGCCCCGCCCCCAGCCCCACCCACAAAAATTACCAAGGATACGTGTAGGCTAACTTCCTTGGTCATATAATAATTAAACTGGGAACCTCAAAATCCAAACATGAAATGTACAACACTGGAAAAATAAAACTATAAAGTAATTTCCTCTTGCACTAAACAAAAACGCAAAGATGTTATCAATACACACTTCCCAGACCAAACATATTCCAGCTAATAAATTCAAAATAAAAAGTATTTTTCTACCTTCTGTTTGGGCGTTTTATTTTCAGTTGCAATTGCTCCAGTCACTTTCTTCTGGTTTCTTCGTGTCTTCTGCGAGCTATCCATTTGTCCTTTCTTCTCTTTTAGATGTTTTCCATTCTCTCTCTATTTCTGCTTTAACATACTGATTGTTTCCCTTTTGCTTTTCCCCCCAATTCTTTCCTTATTCCTTTATCATCCATTTAAATTTCACCCTTCCATTCTCAAGCCCCTCACTCTCCCAATACCCAGCCCATCATAGACTTTTCTTCCACACAAAAGATTTTTTCCCCTCTCCATTCTCATTCCCCATCTATTCTAGTCCTCCCCCAAAATCAGTTCCCTTATAGTTCTAGACCCACCCAGCATCCACTCCCTTCTAATCCCATTCTCCCATGCCCCACATCAGCCCATTTCCAGTCCTATTCCAGCTCTTCATCAGCCCATTTCCAGTGCTAGCCCTCACATCACAGACCATTTCCAGTCCTAGCCCCCCCCCCATCACAGCCCATTTCCAGTCCAAGTCCCCCATCACAGCCTATTTCCATTCTATGCCCGCCTCCCATCAAATAACATTTGCTGTCCTTGTCCCCCCTCAACATCACAGACCATTTGCAGTCCTACCCCCCCCCACCATCACAGTCCATTTGCAGTCCTAGCCCCCCTAATCACAGCCTATTTCCAGTCCAAGTTCCCCCTCCCTCCACCATAGCCCATTTCCAGTCCAAGTTCCCCCCCCCATAGCCTTTTTCCAGTCCAGGTCCCCCTCCCCATCACAACCATTTCCAGTCCATGTCCCCCTCCCCCATAGCCCTTTTCCAGTCCAGGTCCCCCTCCCCATCAAAACCCATTTCCAGTCCATCTCCCCCCCCCCCACATAGCCCTTTTCCAGTCCAGGTCCCCCTCCCCATCACAGCCCATTTCTTTCCAGTCCAATGCCCCCCATAGCCCTTTTCCAGTCCAGGTCCGTCCCCCCCTTCACAAGCCATTTCCAGTCCATGTCCCCCTATTCACAGCCTATTTCCAGTCCAAGTTCCCCCTCCATCCACCATAGCCCATTTCCAGTCCAAGTTCCCCCCCCCCATAGCCCTTTTCCAGTCCATGTCACCCTCCCCATCACAACCCATTTCCAGTCCATGTCCCCCCCCAGCCCTTTTCTAGTCCAGGTCCCCCTCCCCATCAAAACCCATTTCCAGTCCATGTCCCCCCCCCCCACATAGCCCTTTTACAGTCCAGGTCCCCTCCCATCACAGCCCATTTCTTTCCAGTCCAAGTCCCCCCCCCCCCCCTTGCCCTTTTCCAGTCCAGGTCCCCCCCCCCATCACAACCCATTTCCAGTCAAATTCCCCCTCCTAGCCCTTTTCCAGTCCAGGCCCCCTCCCCCCATCACAGCCCAGGCAGTCCTTGGCCTCCCCCCCCCCCCAAAGCCGCGGCTGTCTGAGGCTTTAGAGGGAGCTGGGGAAGCCCGCGCGAGGCCCCGGCTCCCTCTGAACAGCTGCCAGCATGAAGAGCCTTTTCCTTCACGCTGGCGGCTGTTCCTGTGAAGCCGCGAATGCTGGGAAAGGTTAAAGGGCATTGCCTTTAACCTTTCCCACCAATCGCGGCTTCACAGGAACAGCCACCAGCGTGAAGGTAAAGGCTCTTCACGCTGGCAGCTGTTCAGAGGGAGCCGGGGCCTCGTGCGGGCTTCCCCGGCTCCCTCTGAAGCCCTCCGGGTTGGGAGAAAAGCCAGTTTTTTTGCTCTGGCCGCTCCCGATATTGCGGCCAGAGCAAAAAAAACGGCTTTTCAAGGGCCGGTTTTGCCTCTGCGCCGGCAGCCGGCCTGGCCATGGAAAAACCGGCCAGGCCGGCTGAAAACCGGCCAGTTGGCAACCCTACCCCCTCCCCCCCCAAACTATTCCCATAGTTCAACCCAATAGTCAGGTCTTCCTCTGTCTGAATAAGCTGAGACTGGTGATGCTCCAGAGGTACCATTTATAGTCCCTGGTAGGTAGTCATGATCGTTGCTCAAGGGTTTATGTTTGTTTCAGTTTGCTGTACCACTCTTGATTATGATAGCAAAGCTGTTTACATTTTACAATGTCACTATTTTACATATAATTAAAATAATATTACAATATAGCTAAAACCAAAAATAAACATAAAATAAAATATAAAATACAAAATAAAATACAGTTAACTAAGATATGATGGAAATATAAATAAAATACAACATACAAAAACAAATAAAATATCATAAAAATATCATAAATAAATCTAGTGGGCATATGCAATAACCCCATCTGTAGCATTCTGGACCTATAGTAATGACAAGACTAGGTACATTGCAAGGGTACATAAAATAAGATGAAAAATCTCCAGATAGTTGCAAAAAAATAAAAGCCCCACTTTCTTCTGCTAACATTGATTGTCTCTCCCATGTATTGCATTCTCCTCCTTTATATCTCCCTCTGCTCTTCTGGACTCTCAACTTTCCATATGATTTTGACTCTTAACCTCCTCCCTCTAATCTATTGCTCCCATTACCCTATTAGGTCTTGGTCAGCTGCCAACAAACCATGGTTCAATCACGTCCTGCACCTTCTTTGTCACTAGTTAAGCCATGCCAAACACCTCTGGTGTAACACTCATTCCCCAGCACCTAGAAACTGGAAGGATCATGTTACCTCTTATAGAAAAATGCTCTGTATATCTTTTGTTCAGAACCTTATTTATATAGCTGCTAATACACCTTAGAAGTTCTTTTATGTCTATAAATTCCCTTGCTCCTAGTTCTGCCTTTTTCACTTCATCATGTCCCCCATCCCCTGGTGCCTACACCTCCTTTCTTCGCAACAAAATTTACTCCTAGCATTCACTCCTTCTGTCTCTCCTCCCTCTTCTGTTACCCTTCTCCCTTCTCCCCCCTTCATCTCCCTCTCCTTCCCTCACTTTCTATCTGTTTCCTGCTTTCCCCTGTCCCTCTCTGATCCCTCCCCTGTCTCTCCTCTGCCTTTCTTACCCTCACTTCTTTTTTTACTAGACTGTTCCTTTCACTCCATTCATCACTTTTCCTAAACCCTTGACTTTCCCATCTACCCTAGTATTCTCCCTTTTCTTCTGTTTACTTCTCTTTCTTCCTGGAAATATGCTGTCATCTTCCACTGCTTAAGAAACCCTCCTTAGATCCCTCTAACCCCTCTATGTTTCACCCGATCTCCAACCTTGCTTTCCTCTCCAAGATCTTAGAACACACTGCCTTTTCATAGCTTAATCTATTCCTGGATAAAACTGCAATGCTTCATCTCTGTCAATCTGGGTTTCATCCTGGTCCCAGCACTGAATCACTTCTCACTGTTCTGCTGAACAAAATATGGATATCCCTCAACCATAATCATACTATTATTCTCATCATCTTAGATCTGTCCTCTGTTTTTCATCTCATTGACCATCATCTACTTCTGCAGTGACTACCTTATCAGTCTCAGTAGTAGTGTTCTCAAGTGGTTTACCTCATACATGTATCATCACTCCGTTAAGGTTTCCTTTGAGTCTAGGTTTTCCTCTACTTTCAGATGCCCCCAAAGGTTCACTATTGGTTCCCACTCTTTTCAACATTTCACTTGCTCCCCTACTTCTTCTGATTCAGTCACTTAGCTACAGCTCTTACCTTTGCAAGGATGATATCCAGATCATCTTCACTATCCATTCATCTTGCAAGATATATGCCTCCATCACTCTTGCTTATAAGTGGTCAGTTGGCTGTAAGATAACTAGCTATTCCTCAATGTCTCTAAGTACAAATCTGTCCATTTCCTCTCCCCAGGCTCTCAACCTATCCCCCCTCCATGTTTTTCTTTTCTTTTCTCCTCTTCCTTATCAAGATTTTGTTAAAATGCAAGGTATTATCCTGGATTAAGCCCTTTCAAAGCCCAGAATAATTCTGTTTCTTGGTCATTTTTTCTGGCTCTGTGCTATCTTCATTCTCTATCTCCTTATCTTACTCTTCCCCATTGAAGCTTCTGGCTGTTTCTTTAATCATCAGGGGACTCAACTACTCTAATGTGTTATATAACAGTCTTCCCTTGCATTCCATTTGATGCCTCCAACTCAACCATTATAACACTGCCAAGCTCATTTTTGGCACCCATAAGAACATAAGATATGCCATACTGGGTCAGACCAAAGTTCATCAAGCCCAATATCTTATTTCCAACAGTGGCCAGTCTAGGTCACAAGTACCTAGCAGTTTCCCTAAAAGACACAGGTTCTACAATGTTTGTACTGGGGCAAGCAGTGGATATTCCAAGTCCTCT
Organism: Ichthyophis bannanicus; assembly: GCA_033557465.1. Taxonomy (NCBI): domain Eukaryota; kingdom Metazoa; phylum Chordata; class Amphibia; order Gymnophiona; family Ichthyophiidae; genus Ichthyophis; species Ichthyophis bannanicus. The sequence continues at coordinate 617,642,646 of CM066034.1, read as the reverse complement.
TTAATAAGGATTTATGGACCTTTGCTCCAGGAACTTGTCCAAACCTTTTTTAAACCCAACTACACTAACAGTTTCTACTACATCCTCTGGTAATGAAGTCCAGAGTTTGATTAGGCGTTAAGTGAAAAATATTTTCTCTTATTAGTCTTAAACAGGTTACCCTGTAGCTTCATTGCATGCCCCCTAGTTTTTCTATATTTTCATGGCATAAACAATCAATCTATGTTTATATGTTCTACTCCATTCATTAATTTATAGACCTCTATCATATCTCCCCTCAGAGTTGAAGAACCCTAAACTTTTTAGCCTCTCTTCATAGGGGTATCCTTCCAACCCCTTTACCATATTGTTAGCTCTTCTCTGTACCTTTTCTAATCACGCTATATCCTTTTTAAGATACGGCAACCAGAATTGCACACAATATTCAAGGTGCAGTTGCACTATAGAATGACACAGAGGCATTATAATATCCTTTATTTTATTCTGCATTCCTTTCCTTATGACACCTAGCATTCTATTTTCTTTCTTGGCTGCTGCTGCACTCTGGGTGGAGGGTTTCAAAATGTTATCCATGATAATGCCTAAATCTTTTCCGTGGGTGGTGGCTCCTAAAGTGGAACCTTGCATCATGTAGCCATAGTTTGGGTTGATCTTTCCTAAGTGCATAACTTTGTACTTGTCCACATTAAATTTAATCTGCCATTTGGATGCCCAGTCTTCCAATTTATCAAGGTCCTCTTACAATTGTTCATAATCCTTGTTGGTTTTAACAACTTTGAATAATTGTGTGTCATTTGCAAATTTGATTGCCTCACTCATTATTCCCATTTCCAGGTCATTTATGAATATATTAAAAAGTAGCAGACCAAGCAGAGATCCCTGTGGTACTCCACTATTCACCAATCTTCATTGGGAAAATTGGCCATTTAGCCCTACCCTCTGCTTTCTATCTTTTAACCATTTCTTGATTCACAATAGTACCCTGCCTCCTATCCCATGACTTTTTAATTTCGCCAAGAATCTCTCATGAGGGACCTTGTCAAAGGCTTTCTGAAAATCCAGATACACTGTATCAACTGACTCACCTTTGTTTACCTGTTTATTCCCACCTTCAAAAAAACATAACAGATTAGTAAGACAAGCCCTTCCTTGGCTAAAGCCATGTTGGCTGTCTCCCATTAAGCCATGACTATCTACATGTTCAGTAATTTTGTTCTTTATAATGGTTTCTACCATTTTTCCAGGTACTGACATCAAGCGCACCAGTCTGTAGTTTCCTGGATCACCCCTGGATCCCTTTTTAAAAATTGGCTTTACATTGTCATTTTACAGTGTCATGCACTTGGGAAGCAGAAATCCAAGGGAAATGTATGTGATAGGTGGTGAGGTTGATGTGCACAGACCAGGAGAAGGACCTTGGTGTGATTATTTCTGAGGATCTCAAGGTGGTAAAACAGTGCGACAAGGTGGTGGCAAAAGCCAGGAGGATTTTAAGTTGCATAGAAAGAGGAATTACCAGCAGAAAGGAAGAGGTACGAATGGCACTATATAAGTCACTGATGAGGCCTCACTTGGAATACTGTGTTCAGTTTTGGAGACCATATCTTGAAAAGGATGTAAAAAGAGTGGAAATTGTTCAGAGGAAGGCGACCAAAATGATTTGGAGCCTGCGTCAGAAGCCTTGAAGACCTAAATATCTACACTCTGGAGGAGAGGAGGGATAGTGGAGATATGATTCAGACCTTTAAATACTTAAAGAGAAATAATGAACAAACAAACCTCTTCCAAAGACGGGGAAGCTGTAAAACTAGAGGGCATAACATGAAGCTGCAAAGGGGTAAATTGAAAGGCAATGTCAGGAAATACTTTTTCACTGAAAGGGTGGTGAATGCTTGGAATGCCCTCCTGATGGAAGTGACAGTAAAACATGTTATATGTATGTATATAGTTGAATGCAAACATGCTGCAAACTAACTCTTACAGTAAAACATGTTATATGTATGTATATAGTTTCCCCAGTTAACCCAAGTTTAAAACTCCTGTTTTATGTAAAGTAGGACGTATGTTGTCCAAATATTTTGTTCATTGTAAACCGCACTGATGAGAAATAGCGCGGTATATAAGAAATGTTAAATTAAATAAATAAATAAATACAGTGAAAGAATTCAAAATGGCATGGGACAGACACAATGGATCCCTTTACAGCAACAAGATAAAATCAAAACAAACTTAACTATCTACTTTCTCAACAAACAGGGGTGTCCTACATGGAGCGGTGGGTTCACCCCCTAAACAAAGACATGGGGAGGGGTGGCCTGCATAGAGCGGCAGGTGCACCTACTCTTGCCATCTTTCTGGGCAGACTAGATGGACCAAACTGGTCTTTATCTGCCGTCATTTACTATGTTACTATGTTACATTGGCCATCTTCCAACCTTCAGGTATTACAGATAATTTTAATGATAGTTCACAGATTACTAATTGTAGGTCTGCAATCTCTTAATTCAGTTCTTTCAACACCTGGTCCAGGTGATTTGCTTCACTTCAGTTTATCAAATAGTTGTAACATATCTTCCCGATGTATCGATATTTCTTTCAATTCTTCTGCGGCATAACCTTTAAATACCATTTCAGTCATGGGTAACATTGCTACATCTTCCTAGGTAAAAACTGAAGCAAAGAATTCATTCAGTCTTTCCGCTGTGGCCTTGTCCCCTCTTAGTGCCCCTTTTACCTCTCTATCATCTAATGGTCCCACTGACTCTCACACAGGTTTTTGCTACGAATCTACTTGAAAAAGTCTTTATTACACATTTTTGCTTCCACAGCAAGCTTCTTCTCAAATTCTCTTTTTGCCTGCCTTATCAATGCCTTGCATCTAACTTGCCAGTGCTTATGTTGTTTCCAGTTTTCATCATTTGGCTCCTTTTTCCATTTCCTGAAAGATGCTTTTTCGGCAACAACAGCCTCTCTGATCTCACCTTTAAACCATGCCGGCAGTTTTTTTGACTTCCTTCCATTTTTTTTAAAGTGTGGAATGTCTGGGCTTCCAAAATAGTATTTTTAAACAACACCCATGCTTGATCTAAATCTTTAACCTTTGCAACTGCTCCTTTTGTTTTTTTTTTCTTAATTATTTTCCTCATTTTATCATAGTTTCCATTTTGAAAGTTAAAAAGTAGTACTGTGGTTTTTGTTACTGTCCTTCCTTCATTTATTAAATCAAACGTGATCACGCTATGATCACTATTGCCAAGAGGTCCCAACACTCCTATCTCTTGCACCAGATCTTGTGTTCCACTAAGAACTAGGTCCAAAATGGCTTCCCCCCTGGTCGGTTCATGAACCAGCTGATCCAAGAAGCAGTCATTTATTTCATCTAGAAATTGTATCTCCCTAGGATGTCCTGGAATGACATTGACCCATTTGATACCGGGGTAATTGAAATCACCCATTATTATTACTGTACTATAACTTTAGTTAGCTTCCCTGATTTCTTTGAGCATTTTATCATCCATTTTTTCACTCTGGTCAGGTGGCCGATAGTACTCCCCTACTGCCATCGCCTTCCTCTTCCCCTTTACATTGAATTTAAATCCAAAAATGATTCTACAGTGAATTTTGTTTCCTGCAAAAATGTAATCCTTTGTGACTCAATTCCCTCTTTAGCATAGAGTGCAACCCCACCACCAATTTGATCTGCTCTATCATTATGATATAGTTTATACCCAGGTATCACAGTATCCCACTGGTTGTCCTCCTTCCACCATGTCTTTGAGATACCAATCTTATCTAATCTTTTATTTAGTGCTATATATTCTAACTCTCCCATCCTATTTTTTAGACTTCTGGCATTTGCATATAAAAATTTTAGAAGCTGTATTTTATTCATATTATTCTGGCTATCGGTAGGCAAGGGTAATTTGGAAATTTTAAGCTCTGTCTGCTCAATACTCAAGGATGTCCTTAATGGAACCTCTCTGCTGATATGCCCTATTGTCAGTCTTTTGTTAGTATCCTTCAAGGATACATTGTTCCGAACCATGTACTCTTGGGCAACTGTCGGTTTCCCCCAATTGTCTAGTTTAAAAACTACTCTATCTCCTTTTTAAAGGTTAATGCCAGCAGCCTGGTTACATCCTGGTTAAGGTGGAGCCCATCCCTTTGGAAAAGCCCCTCCTTTCCCCAGAATGTTCCCCAGTTCCTAACAAATCCAAAACCCTCTTCCTTGTACCATTGTCTCATCCACGCATTGAGACTCTGGAGCTCTGCCTGCCTTTGGGTCCTGCATGTGGAATGGGTAGCATTTTGGTGAATGCTACCCTGGAAGTTCTGGATTTCAACTTCCTACCTAAAAGCCTAAATTTAGCCTCCAGAACCTCTCTACCACACTTTCCTATGTCATTGGTACCGACATGTATCAAGACAGCAGATTCCTTCCCAGCACTATCTAAGACCTTGTTTAGGTGACGCGTGAGGTCCACTACCTTCGCACCAGGCAGGTATGTTACCAGGCAATGTCCAGCAGCCACCCAACTATCTACATGCCTAATGATTGAATCACCAATGGGTGTCCTAACCCTTCCCTCATGAACACATGGCCCTGGAGAAACCTCTTTGGTGCGAGAGGGTTTTACATCACCTGAAGGACAGGTCCTAACTACAGGATTACTTCCTGCCACACAAGGGTGATGCTCTCCTGTCACATGACCTCTCTCCTCCATGACAACAGGGATGCTGCCAGACTGGAGGTGGGACTTCAATACTACATTCCAGTAGGTCTTGTCTATGTACCTCTCTGTCTTCCTTATGTCCTCCAAGTCTGCTACTCTAGCTTCCAGAGATCAGACTTGTTCCCTGAGAGCAAAGAGCTCCTTGCACCAAGAGCACACATATGATCCCTCACAAACTGGGGAGAAAATCATAGATGTGAAACTCAATACAAAAGACTAGAAAGCCCCCATCTCACTGCTGAACTGCTGTCTGTATCTTAGTTTTAGGGTTCTGTTTAGGTATTTAAGTTGTTTACTTACTGAGTTTTGCTACAGAGACCTATACTAATAAAACTATATCTAATGGCCACACGCACATAGGGGATTGTGATTCTGATCCTGCAGAGCATGTCTAGCCCCACGGGATCAGAATTGTGATCAGGTATGTACGTGCAGGCAGGGATTGCAATTCATTCTGGCCTGCATGTACATGCACAGCTTGACTAACTCAGTCAGGGATTTTAAATGGAGCCATGGTGCCATGGTGTCATGTTGCTATGGCACCGTGGCTCCATTTAAAATCCATGATGCCGGGGGGGCGGAGCCTGATGTCCAGCGGGTAAGACGCTTCGCGCTGGAGCTCCCGAGAGGCCTACTTAGAATCCTGACTTAATACCTATACAAACTTACTATTTCGCTCCGGGCTGACCGGGGTACCTCGGGGGGGATGGCAGCCCATAAACCAGCGCGCTTGGACTTCGGGTCTCCTTCTTCTTCTCACGGAAAACGCTCCAAAACAGAGGTGTCCTCCCCACAGAAGATGGCTCCATTTCGAGAAAACCCCGAAATGCACCTGGAGATTTTAGAGGAAATACGCGGCTTGAAGGAATTGGTGCAGTCCAATGGAGAAGCGCTTAGAGCCATGCGAGAAGACTTTGGAGTGCTCCAGGACCGACTTGAAAGTCTCTCATTACGGCAGGACAATATGGCGGGGGTCCTCGACTCGCACGCGGTGCGCTTGGGCACACTGGACAAGGCTGAGCGCCAGATACAGAATCTTCAAAAGGAGTTAGAAGATAGCAATAATCGAGCCCGTCGCAACAATGTGAGGCTCATTGGAATACCGGAGGGGGTGGAAGCGGGAGATATGAGAGAATTCCTGCTCAAAACTCTTCCCTCCTTGCTGAAGATCACCTTTCATAAAGAACTGGAAATCGATCGTGCACACCGTGTTCCTACCCACATGGCGCTCAACCGATCGGCCCCACGGCATTTTATCTTTCGCTTGCTACGATATCAACAAGTGGAACAAATTTTGAATGCTGCTCGGGAGAACCATCATTTGGAATTTGAAGGTCACAAAGTCTCCTTCTTCCCTGATTTGGCAAAGCCTACCGTTGACCGACGGAAGAAACTCCTTGCTTTTCGCCCTCGACTTCAACAGCTACAGGCTCGCTTTGGCCTGTTGTATCCCGCGAAGCTCCGAGTGACTCTCCACAACCAAACCAGGACATTCGAAGATCCTGATCTACTATCAGCATTTTTAGACTCCAAAGAAGCAGAGCAGATGCGCTAATCCAACGACTTGGACTTTTATTTGCTGGCTCTGTCCGCCATTTTGAAGGGCCCGATGCGGCGGTCATAGTCAAGCATAGAGACTACCTGGACTTTCTTTCTTTCTTTCTATGACTTTTTTGTTTTTTGGTCTCCTATCCCTCCATGATGTGTGCCTCGGTCGGATTCGGAGCACGCACAGTCCTACAGGTTATGTGTTTTTTCAATTTCGGCCTTCTCTGGGGCTTCTCCCCGCAGACACATGGTCGCCAGTAATTTTTGGGGTTCTGCTTCTTCTCTACCGCGCTGCGGTTTTTCTTTTTTAATGTGGGGCGCTTCATTGTATTATCTAAGCTTATTTTCTTTTATGCCATATGTACAGCCAGATACAGTCAATATGAGGGACATTGTGAAATTATGTGCGCTATCATGCTCAGAATTTTTAACTTGTCTGAATGGCCTTATGTAAAATCTTATCACTCAACGTAAAGGGCATTAATAGTCCAATCAAAAGAAAGAAAATCCTTAGCTATCTTAGCCATGAGCATGCTGATTTAGCGTTTCTTCAGGAAACGCACTTAAACTCTGCTGAAACACTGAAACTCAATGTTAAGCCTTACATGGTGGCTGCCTATTCTCCCGCCGTTTCCAAACGGTGCGGGGTAGCCATTCTGGTTAAGAAATCTTTGCAAGCTACTGTAATTGATACTAGCGCTGACAAGGAGGGTAGATGGGCCCGAGTACATCTTAAGGTGGGAGATAGTGAATTTACATGCATTTGCATTTATGCCCCGAATGTGGACAACCCTGCTTACTATGCAAGTATTGCGCAGTTGGCACAGGCCTCTGCCAATACTCCATTAATACTTGGTGGTGATTTTAATCAAGTGTTAGACCCTCTGATAGATAGACAGCCGCCTAGAACGAGTAGTCCACCCAAGAGTCTTGCTACCCTTACAGCTCTGATGCAAGATCTTGCGCTGGTAGATATATGGAGGCTGCTTCACCCCTCTGACTTAGAGTTCACTTTCTTTTCTGCCCCCCATCACTCCCAATCTAGAATAGATTTCTTTCTCATTTCCAAAGCAATGATTTCTCAAGTAGACACGACTAGGATTCATCCTCTCCATATTTCAGATCATGCTGCCATATCTTTATCATTACATGTCACTGCGCGGGACGATCCTCCCCGAGCTTGGTTTTTTGATAGATCCTTACTGGGACAAAAAGATTTTCAGGTTGATATAAAGGCCGCTATCCAAGATTATTTTCATTTTAACTCACCCCATGACACAGCGAGCTGGGCTTGGTGGGAGGGTTTTAAAGCATCTATCCGCGCAACTATAACTAGCTATCAAATTCGGCAGGGGAAACAAAGAAAGCAGCATTTACTGATTCTAGAGCAGCAGATACAAGCTGGGGAGCGTCTTCTCACGTCCCGTACTGACCCATGTATTTTACTCCGTTTACAACGCTTGCGTTTTCAATACAATCAGCTTTTGTACACTGCTGCTGTCAAAAATATTGAATCACAACAAGGGCTATATTATCGGGAAAATAATCGTGCTGGCAAATTATTAGCAAATGCCCTAAAAGGTCAAAAAGAAGCCAAGCGTGTTACCGCCCTCCGTAATCCGTCGGGGGGGGGCTTGGTCACTAAAGATACCGAAATCTTAGAACTCTTTCGTGATTTTTATACTCGGCTTTATCAATCTGAATGTGATTTTGAGCCAGATGTATTTGAACGCTTACTTTCAGGGGTACAAAGACCGACCCTATCTGACGAAGATAGAGTGGCCTTGGACACACCCTTTACTGTCTCAGAAATTCATTCTGCTATCAAGAAATGTGCCTCAGGTCGAGCCGTAGGCCCAGACGGTCTCCCTGCTGAATTCTACAAAACCTTTCACGCTGACTTAGCTCCAGCTTTGAAACTTTATTTTTCTGCTCTGGCCGAGGAGGGTTCTCCTTCTGGGTCCTTTTCAATGGCAAATGTAGTAGTTTTTGAGAAAGAGGGGAGAGACCCGCAACTAACAGCTAATTATCGCCCAATTTCCCTCCTAAACGCGGACTATAAAATATTTGCCACCATTCTCTCTACCCGGCTCTCTGATAGGATGCCTACCTTAATACACCCAGATCAATGCGGTTTCATTCCTGGTAGATCAACTGCTGACAATGCTCGGACTCTATGCCATGTACTGACTACCGCAGTTAATCTTGATCGCCCATTTGTTGGTCTCTCACTTGATGCTGAGAAGGCCTTTGATCGCTTAGAGTGGCCCTTCCTGTTTGCAGTCCTCCGCTGGTACGGATTCGGGGAAGGTTTTCTCCGTTGTCTTTGCACCATGTACGCACAGCCTACAGCCAGTATATGTGCCAATGCTTTAAAGTCTCAGCCTTTTCCCCTTCAACGCGGCACTCGCCAGGGATGCCCACTGTCTCCACTTCTCTTCGATCTTGCACTCGAACCCTTGGCTTTACTAATCCGGCAATCGGAGGAGATTCATGGAGTCCCCTTCACCCATAGGGAAATCAAAATTTCAGCGTATGCTGATGACCTTATGCTTTTTGTCTCTATAGACTCAGTACCGGCTGTCCTAGAGCAAATTGGTAAATACTCACAACTGTCCGGTTATAAGATAAATTGGACCAAGTCGGTAGCCTTTCCATTAAATCCTTTGCTCCATCAGGCAGATATGCAACCCTTCCCCTTTTTATGGCAACCTCGCATGGTCAAATACCTTGGGGTTCACTATTGTTCTCCTTTGGAAGACACTATCTCCTTCAATGCCAAAGACTTAACCTCTAAAGTCCGGGCGCTTACTCACCGCTGGACTCCTTTAACACTTACCTGGTGGGGTCGATTAGAAACCATAAAAATGATGATTGTTCCGAAAGTGAATTATATCTTAGAAATGTTGCCCTGTCTCTTACCTCGACGTATATATAAAGATTTAGAGGGCCTTCTGACTAGATACTTGTGGCAAAACAAGACACCTAGGATAGCGAAACATAAGCTGCAAGCAGATAAGGAAAATGGGGGTGTCAGATTCCCTGATTTCCTGAAGTATCATCAATCTTTTCTTCTCAAACAAGGCGCTCGTTGGCTGGAAGATCCAGTACCGAGTAGACCTGTGTGTCTAGACATAGAAGAGGACCTTTGCAAACCGATTCCTCTTACTTTTCTCCCTGGTATGACTCTCCCATCAGACTCCCACTTTCCACCAATGCTTTTAGACACCTTAGGTGCCTTTAATAATCTTATGCAATCTTTAGACTCCCGACTCTGTCCGTTAGACAAGCTCCCACTTTGGTACAATACTCGATTTCGAATACAAAATAAGCCGATGGCGTGGAGCCCCTGGTACACTAGGGGCATTTGTTTTTTGTTTTTTTTCTTTTTTTTTTGAAACTTTTATTTTCATTTTGCAACAAACAAAAGAAACAACACACCAAAGGAAACAATACAATTATACAATAAAGAAAAGTAAACCCAATTACCCCCCACCCCCACGCTTCTTCTCTAGCTGATTATGTCAGCATGTGAGCGCTTCCAAACAAACGTGATTGTACATCAAAACAATCAAAAGAGTATCTGCGATACAGAATAATCATGAGACAAAGATATATATAAATTTAGACAGTCAGATGAGAGCATTGAGCAGAATGTACATAGTCATTGAGCATCTTCCATTTAGACCGATGATGAGGAGTCTGAATGGGGGAAGCAAACATACGAGGTATTTGTTCATATTTACTGTAGAGACAGACATGATTCCACCATTCATTGGGGCTCAACTGGGAGCTATTTTTCCAGTATTTCGTAATTAGGGAAATAGCAATACCTAGCATAAAGTCCAAAAGGAAGTAAGCCGTTTTTGGAAGAGAGGGGATCCCCGCTGCTGAGCGAAGTCCCACTATCCTCCAAGAAAGGGGCTCTTGAAAGTGCAAAATAGACTGGATACGGCCCCAGACCCGACTCCAGTAATACTGTAGTGCGGGACATTCATACATAACATGAGGTAGTGAACCAATGGCCGCATGACATGTCCAACAATTATTGCCCTGAGTAGTGTTCCATTTGGCTAATCTGTCAGGAGTGTAAAAACACCGGTGGGCTAGAAAGAAGAGTGTCTGAGTGAGTGAGGCGGATCGGGAGACCCGTGTCACTCTACTCCAGACAAGGCTCCATTGCTCCGGGGTCAAAGTCACATGCAGTTCTCTCTCCCATGCTTTCTGCGCTATAGGGGTATCCCTAGTTATAGCATTACATAAGGTTTTGTAAAAAATTGGATGCTACACCCGGTGAACTACCGATAGATCGGATAGTCTCCAACCAACCTTGTGTAGGGGAGGCCGATGGCGGGAGCACCTTAGCACTCCTAAGGCAATGCTGAAGTTGCACCAACTGAAAGTAGTGTTTCGCTGGGAGACCAAATTCAATTTGCAATTCACTAAAAGTTTTCCAGCGACCTTCATGGAACAATTGGCTAGGAATCCAAATGCCCCTAGTGTACCAGGGGCTCCACGCCATCGGCTTATTTTGTATTCGAAATCGAGTGTTGTACCAAAGTGGGAGTTTGTCTAACGGACAGAGTCGGGAGTCTAAAGATTGCATGAGATTATTAAAGGCACCTAAGGTGTCTAAAAGCATTGGTGGGAAGTGAGAGTCTGATGGGAGAGTCATACCAGGGAGAAAAGTAAGAGGAATCGGTTTGCAAAGGTCCTCTTCTATGTCTAGCCACACAGGTCTACTCGGTACTGGATCTTCCAGCCAACGAGCACCTTGTTTGAGAAGAAAAGATTGATGATACTTCAGGAAATCAGGGAATCTGACACCCCCATATTCCTTATCTGCTTGCAGCTTATGTTTCGCTATCCTAGGTGTCTTATTTTGCCACAAGTATCTAGTCAGAAGGCCCTCGATATCTTTATATATACGTCGAGGGAAGAGACAGGGCACCATTTCTAAGATATAATTCACTTTCGGAACAATCATCATTTTTATGGTTTCTAATCGACCCCACCAGGTAAGCGTTAAAGGAGTCCAGCGGTGAGTAAGCGCCCGGACTTTAGAGGTTAAGTCTTTGGCATTGAAGGAGATAGTGTCTTCCAAAGGAGAACAATAGTGAACCCCAAGGTATTTGACCATGCGAGGTTGCCATAAAAAAGGGGAAGGATTGCATATCTGCCTGATGAAGCAGAGGATTTAATGGAAAGGCTACCGACTTGGTCCAATTTATCTTATAACCGGACAGTTGTGAGTATTTACCAATTTGCTCTAAGACAGCCGGTACTGAGTCTATAGAGACAAAGAGCATAAGATCATCAGCATACGCTGAAATTTTGATTTCCCTATGGGTGAAGGGGACTCCATGAATCTCCTCCGATTGCCGGATTAGTAAAGCCAAGGGTTCGAGTGCAAGATCGAAGAGGAGTGGAGACAGTGGGCATCCCTGGCGAGTGCCGCGTTGAAGGGGAAAAGGTTGAGACTTTAAAGCATTTGCACATATACTGGCTGTAGGCTGAGCGTACATGGTGCGAAGACAACGGAGAAAACCTTCCCCGAATCCGTACCAGCGGAGGACTGCAAACAGGAAGGGCCACTCTAAGCGATCAAAGGCCTTCTCAGCATCAAGTGAGAGGCCAACAAATGGGCGATCAAGATTAACTGCGGTAGTCAATACATGGCATAGAGTCCGAGCATTGTCAGCAGTCGATCTACCAGGAATGAAACCGCATTGATCTGGGTGTATTAAGGTAGGCATCCTATCCGAGAGCCGGGTAGAGAGAATGGTGGCAAAGATTTTATAGTCCGCGTTTAGGAGGGAAATTGGACGATAATTAGCTGTTAGTTGCGGGTCTCTCCCCTCTTTCTCAAAAACTACTACATTTGCCATTGAAAAGGACCCAGAAGGAGAACCCTCCTCGGCCAGAGCAGAAAAATAAATTTTCAAAACTGGAGCTAAATCAGCGTGAAAGGTTTTGTAGAATTCAGCGGGGAGACCGTCTGGGCCTGCGGCTCGACCTGAGGCACATTTCTTGATAGCAGAATGAATTTCTGAGACAGTAAATGGTGTGTCTAAGGCCACTCTATCTTCGTCAGATAGGGTCGGTCTTTGTACTCCTGAAAGTAAGCGTTCAAATACATCTGGCTCAAAATCACATTCAGATTGATAAAGCCGAGTATAAAAGTCACGAAAGAGTTCTAAGATTTCGGTATCTTTAGTGACCAAGCCCCCCCCTGACGGATTGGGGAGGGTGGTAACACGCTTGGCTTCTTTTCGACCTTTTAGGGCATTTGCTAATAATTTGCCAGCACGATTATTTTCCCGATAATAAAGCCCTTGTTGTGATTCAATATTTTTAACAGCAGCAGTGTGCAAAAGCTGATTGTATTGAAAACGCAAGCGTTGTAAACGGAGTAAAATACATGGGTCAGTACGGGACGTGAGGAGACGCTCCCCAGCTTGTATCTGCTGCTCTAGAGTCAGTAAAAGCTGCTTTCTTTGTTTCCCCTGCCGAATTTGATAGCTAGTTATAGTGGCACGGATAGATGCTTTAAAACCCTCCCACCAAGCCCAGCCCGCTGTATCATGGGGTGAGTTAAAATGAAAATAATCTTGGATAGCGGCCTTTATATCAATCTGAAAATCTTTTTGACCCAGTAGGGATCTATCAAAAAACCAAGCTCGGGGAGAATCGTCCCGCGCGCAGTGACACGTAATGATAAAGATATGGCAGCATGATCTGAAATATGGAGAGGATGAGTCCTAGTCGTGTCTACTTGAGAAATCAGTGCTTTGGAAATGAGAAAGAAATCTATTCTAGATTGGGAGTGATGGGGGGCAGAAAAGAAAGTGAACTCTAAGTCGGAGGGGTGAAGCAGCCTCCATATATCTACCAGCGCAAGATCTTGCATCAGAGCTGTAAGGGTAGCAAGACTCTTGGGTGGACTACTCGTTCTTGGCGGCTGTCTATCTATCAGAGGGTCTAACACTTGATTAAAGTCACCACCAAGTATTAATGGAGTATTGGCAGAGGCCTGTGCCAACTGCGCAATACTTGCATAGTAAGCAGGGTTGTCCACATTCGGGGCATAAATGCAAATACATGTAAATTCACTATCTCCGACCTTAAGATGTACTCGGGCCCATCTACCCTCCTTGTCAGCGCTAGTATCAATTACAGTAGCTTGCAAAGATTTCTTAACCAGGATGGCAACCCCGCACCGTTTAGAAACGGCGGGAGAATAGGCAGCCACCATGTAAGGCTTAACATTGAGTTTCAGTGTTTCAGCAGAGTTTAAGTGCGTTTCCTGAAGAAACGCTAAATCAGCATGCTCATGGCTAAGATAGCTAAGGATTTTCTTTCTTTTGATTGGACTATTAATGCCCTTTACGTTGAGTGATAAAATTTTACATAAAGCCATTCAGACAAGTTAAAAATTCTGAGCATGATAGCGCACCTAATTTCACAATGTCCCTCATATTGACTGTATCAGGCTGTACATATGGCATAAAAGAAACTAAGCTTAGATAACACAATGAAGCGCCCCACATTAAAAAAGAAAAACCGCAGCGCGGTAGAGAAGAAGCAAAACCCCAAAAATTACTGGCGACCATGTGTCTGCGGGGAGAAGCCCCAGAGAAGGCCAAAATTGAAAAACACATAACCTGTAGGACTGTGCGTGCTCCGAATCCGACCGAGGCACACATCATGGAGGGAGAGGAGACCACAAAACAAGAGTCATAGAAAGAAAGAAAGAAAGTCCAGGAAGTCTCTGTGCTTGACTATGACCGCCGCATCGGGCCCTTCAAAATGGCGGACAGAGCCGGCGAATAAAAGTCCACGTCGTTGGATTAGCGCATCTGCTCTGCCTCTTTGGAGTCTAAAAATGTTGATAGTAGATCAGGATCTTCGAATGTCCTGGTTTGGTTGTGGAGAGTCACTCGGAGTTTCGCGGGATACAACAGGCCAAAGCGAGCCTGTAGCTGTTGAAGTCGAGGGCGAAAAGCAAGGAGTTTCTTCCGTCGGTCAACGGTAGGCTTTGCCAAGTCAGGGAAGAAGGAGACTTTGTGACCTTCAAATTCCAAATGATGGTTCGCCCGGGCAGCATTTAAAATTTGTTCCACTTGTTGATATCGTAGCAAGCGAAAGATAATAGGCCGGGGGGTCGTTCGGTTGAGCGCCATGTGGGTAGGAGCACGGTGTGCACGATCGATTTCCAATTCTTTATGAAAGGTGATCTTCAGCAAGGAGGGAAGAATTTTGAGCAGGAATTCTCTCATATCTCCCGCTTCCGCCCCCTCCGGTATTCCAATGAGCCTCACATTGTTGCGACGGGCTCGATTATTGCTATCTTCTAACTCCTTTTGCAGATTCTGTATCTGGCGCTCGGCCTTGTCCAGTGCGCCCAAGCGCACCGCGTGCGAATCGAGGACCCCCGCCATATTGTCCTGCCGTAATGAGAGACTTTCAAGTCGGTCCTGGAGCACTCCAAAGTCTTCTCGCAGGGCTCTAAGCGCTTCTCCATTGGACTGCACCAATTCCTTCACGCCGCGTAGTTCCTCCAAAATCTCCAGGTGCATTTCGGGGTTTTCACGAAATGGAACCATCTTCTGTGGGGAGGACACCTCTGTTTTGGAGCGTTTTCCGTGAGAAGAAGAAGGAGACCCGAAGTCCAAGCGCGCTGGTTTATGGGCCGCCATCCCCCCCGAGGTACCCCGGTCAACCCGGAGCGAAATAGTAAGTTTGTATAGGTATTAAGTCAGGATTCTAAGTAGGCCTCTCGGGAGCTTCAGCGCGAAGCGTCTTACCCGCTGGACATCAGGCTCCGCCCCCCCCCACTAGGGGCATTTGGATTCCTAGTCAGTTGTTCCATGAAGGTCGCTGGAAAAACTTTTAGGGAATTGCAAATTGAATTTGGTCTCCCAGCGAAACACTACTTTCAGTTGGTGCAACTTCAGCATTGCCTTCGGAGTGCTAAGGTGCTCCCGCCATCGGCCTCCCCTACACAAGGTTGGTTGGAGACTATCCGATCTATCGGTAGTTCACCGGGTGTAGCATCCAATTTTTACAAAACCTTATGTAATGCTATACCTAGAGATACCCCTATAGCGCAGAAAGCATGGGAGAGAGAATTGCATGTGACTTTGACCCCGGAGCAATGGAGCCTTGTCTGGAGTAGAGTGACACGGGTCTCCCGATCCGCCTCACTCACTCAGACACTCTTCTTTCTAGCCCACCGGTGTTTTTACACTCCTGACAGATTAGCCAAATGGAACACTACTCAGGGCAATAGTTGTTGGACATGTCATGCGGCCATTGGTTCACTACTTCATGTTATGTATGAATGTCCCGCACTACAGTATTACTGGCGTCGGGTCTGGGGTCGTATCCAGTCTATTTTGCACTTTCAAGAGCCCCTTTCTTGGAGGATAGTGGGACTTCGCTCAGCTGCGGGGATCCCCTCTCTTCCAAAAACGGCTTACTTCCTTTTGGACTTTATGCTTGGCATTGCTATTTCCCTAATTACGAAATACTGGAAAAATAGCTCTCATCTGAGCCCCAATGAATGGTGGAATCATGTCTGTCTCTACAGTAAATATGAACAAATACCTCGTATGTTTGCCTCCCCCATTCAGACTCCTCATCATCGGTCTAAATGGAAGATGCTCAATGACTATGTACATTCTGCTCAATGCTCTCATCTGACTGTCTAAATTTGTATATATCTTTACCCCATGATTATTCTGTATCACAGCTACTCTTTTGATTGTTTTGATGTATAATCACTGTTGTTTGGAAGCGTTCACATGCTGACATAATCAGCTAGAGAAGAAGCGTGGGGGTGGGGGGTAATTGGGTTTACTTTTCTTTATTGTATACTTGTTTTGTCTCCTTTGGTGTGTTGTTTCTTTTGTTTGTTGCAAAATGAAAATAAAAGTTTAAAAAAAAAAAAAAAATCCATGATGCCAGCTGTCAAATAAAAATGTTTATTCCTCGCAGCTCGACCCCTGATCTGGCTTCCTAAGGCCAGGGTCGGGCTGTGGGGAATAAACCCTGGACCCCCCTGACCCATCTGCACCCCAAGCTGGTCAAAAAAATCATGTCCAGGGAAGTTATTCCACCTCCGAGGTGTTTTTTGTCGGATCACCCACCATGAAAGTTAACACCCTCCAATAGTGGGTCCTCCTTTTTAATCAAGTTTTATAAAAAACTGAAATCTAGCTTTTCAATGGTGGGATAAACACTCACCAGAATGCTCCCTCTAAAATACTTCATCAATACCTCTCCGCTCCTCTAGTATTGAGAAACTACTATATATCAATTCATATCAGTGTCCCACAATCATGGCTTGTCATGGCTTGAAACACAGCGCAGTGTTACAGTACCTGATCAAGGATTTGAGATTTGGACTTGGCAGTATGACTCAGCTTAACTCAACATGGCCCTCAGTTAAGTACATATAAAAATAAGGGGGGAGATGAAGTTTGAGTTTGAGTCTATCATTTTTGGATGCCAGTTTGTGATATCTTTATCACGTTGTTCAAACTGCCGCTGACACAAAGGAAAAGAAAAATTGATTGCGGGACATTGATATGAATTGATATATAGTAGTTTCTCAATACTAGAGGAGCGGAGAGGTATTGATGAAGTATTTTAGTGGGAGCATTCTGGTGAGTGTTTATCTCGCGTTGAAAAGCTGGATTCCAGTTTATTTAAATCTTGATTAAAAAGGAGGACCCACTATAGGAGGGTGTTAACTCTCATAGCGGGTGATCTGACAAAAAAACAGTTGTTATAATTTTTTAAGATAGGCACGAGAAGTTAGGTTCTTATTGAATTTCACCTTCATTTAGAATCCACAGCAAACCCACCGTATCATAACAGCACTACCAGAACTCACAAAGCACCAAAACCTACTTATCAAAAAGGCAACACTGCAAATATTAAACCAACACATCTCAGAGAATACCAATACATCTCCTACTGGGGAAAGAGAACAAGTGACACTGTCAAATAGAAACTACATAAATAGAATACCTCAGCTTGGTTACACATGCAAAACATAGACCATCACCAAACAAAGAACAAGGGATCACAGTTTAGAAATAGGAAGACAATAATTAAACTGGGAACCCCAAAAGCCAACAACACTGGAGAAATAACACAATATATTAATTTCCTCTTGTACTAAACAAAAACGCAAATACATCAGCAACGCACATTTCCCAGAACTGACATATTCCAGTTAATAAATTCAAAATAAAAAAGTATTTTTCTACCTTTTGTTGTTTGGGCATTTTATTTTTCAGTTGCTCCAGTTACTTTCTTCTGGTTTCTTCATGTCTTCAGCTAACTCTCTATTGCCTGCTGTCCATTTGTCCTTTCTTCTCTCTTCTAGATTTTCCCATTCTCTCTCTACATTTACTTTAACATACTGATCTTCCCCTTTTGCTCTTTCCTACATTTCTTTCTGTATTTTTTTTTCATCCACTCAAATTTCACCTTTCCATCCTCAACCCCATTTACTCTCCCAGTACCCGGCCAATCATAGATTTTTCTTTCCCCCCCCCCCACAAAATATTTTTCCCCTTTCTATCCTCACTCCAGCACTTATCCCCTTCTAGTTCTCCCCCAACATCAGTTCTCTTTTAGTTCCAGCCCAATCTATCATCTGCTTCCTTCTATTCCCATTCTCCCATCCCCTTGCATCAGGCCATTTCCAGTCCTAGCCTCCCCCCATCAGCCCATTTCCAGTCCTAGCCCCCCATCAGCCATTTCCAGTCCTATCATAGCCTCCCATCATCCCATTTCCAGTCCATGCCCTCCCCATCATCCCATTTCCAGTCCTAGCCCCCCATCAGCCCATTTTCAACCCTAGACACCCCATCATCCATTTGCAGTCCCAGCCTAGCCACCCATCAGCCCATACCCAGTCGAAGCCCCCAAATCAGTCCATTTCCATTCCTAGCCCCCCCATCAGCTGATATCCAGTCCTATCTAGCCCCCATTAGCCTATTTCAAGTCCTAGCCCCCCATCAACCCATTTACAGTCCAATCCCCCCCATCAGCCATTTCAAGTCCTATCCTAGCCTCCCCCCCCCCCCCCCCGCAGAGGCCCTTTCTGTCTGACTATCTTCATAGGGAGCCAGGGAAGCCCAAGTCCCTGGATCACCTCTGCACAGCCGCTGAATTGAAGAGTGGCGTGTTCCATCACTCGGCGTCTGTGTTCTCATGAAGCCCGCTGGCATAAGAGGTTAAAGGGCATTTCCTGTTTCCCAGCACTCAGCATGCTTCACGAGATTAAAGCCACTTAGTGAAGGAACACACAGGTCTTCACTTCGGTGGCTCTGCAGAGGTGAGCTGGGGCTTCGGGCCTCCCCGGCTCCCTCTGAAGCCACCCCTGCAAACCAACCATGTGCAGAATGAAGTTGGCATGGGGCCCTCTGAGGCACTGGGCCCTGTGCAAGCAACAGTCTTGTACAATGGAGAGTGGCTCTGACTGGAATGAAAAGTTACTGTGGGCATCAACAGTACATGATCACCTTAAAGTTGTAAACAGAGTGGGTGCAGATAACACGACCCCAATTGGTGGCATTATATGCCTCCGTGGTGCTACTGGCCCACGCTGTCTGCAATTTCAATGCCGCATCTGCTGGAGAAATGCTGTGCATGCTCCCTACAGATAGCACACAATATTTGTAATTAATGAGGTGCTATTTGGACAGCAATAGCACATTAGCTGCAAAAGCCTAATGCAGTTTAATAAATATACACCTTATCCTCCCTGATGTTTTGGTCTTCCTATGGGGGTATAGCAAAATTCCAACACAACTTAAAAAACCCCAATGAAATATTAAATTAATCCAAAAGTCATTATTCATTATTCTATGAAACCATAAAATAGCATAAATGAAAAAAAATCCCTGTAACAAATATTTATAATAACTTGTCAAATTAAACTTATTAGTTTTCAAATCAACTTTGAAAATCCCAGCTAAGATTCAAAAATACCTTAGGAAAAACAAAAAATTACAATCATTTATAATCATGAAAATGTTTCATTATTAAAAGTTTTTGATAATTAGCCTAAATCTACTTAACTTCACTAAATTATTATGCTTAATGAATCAGAAAGCAATGAACCATATCCATATATGAACTAACTTTTTATATATTATTATCGTTCTGGTTGCTTAAACTACTAAAATGGTCTTTCTGGTGTTAATGCTATCTAAATCTACCTATCCCCCCCCACTTTATTCTTCTTTTTCTTGCTTAAACCTCCCTTAAGAATTTTACATCCAGATCAAACCTGGCCTTTAAAAGATTGGAAAACACACCAACCTATTAAAAAACAATTAATATTAATTAAAACATACTTTAGAAAAATGTCCTCTTTTATCTTCTATTAAGCATCCTTCCTTATTATACTAGACAACCATTTAAGAAATTAAATGGACATAAATGATCACTGCCACAAGTACACAGCCCCCATGTTACCACAGCATTCAAATATGCCAGTTCCCCTGCTCTCAGCAACAGTGTCACACAGAAATGATGGTATTACCAATTGGAAACAAAAGCAACAAAAAGCCACCCTGCTGTGCCAGAAAAAAGCCCACCGCCAGTCAAAAACAGCCACATTGTCCTTTGGGATGCAACTGTACTGCCACTCCAAGTCAGTCCTACTTACCACCAGACAACAAAAATCACCATGGAAAACAAACCACGAAAGGCGAGGAACATAAGAGTATGCTCATCCTGGTTACCTCAGGACTTTGACCTGCACTGAATAACCCAAACCCACCAGCCCTCTCAGGTCCCTAAAGATAGCTCATTCCCCCATATCCCTGCTCCTGTTGATATGAGCCTCCATACTAGCTGGTAATTGACAGGAAGCACAAATGGGCCTTAAATCTTAGCTTAGTCATGTTCCAAGCCCCACTTTATTCTGAAGCAAACATAAGCAACCAGCTTTCATGGGCTATAGGTGGTATAGGGGCATTTATTGTTTTGTCAGTAGGACTTCAGACAGAAGCAATTTACTGCATAGGCATAAAAAAATCAAACATATGAGGAATATTTTCTTTTACTTTTTCTTCAAATTGACTTCTATTGGGAACTGAGGAGATTAAGTGTAATAGTACTAGCTATGAGTTTGTTCTTGTAGATTGTTCTGATCAAAGCATGAAAATAATTATTTTTAGGATTTATTTTATTGGAGACTGGGGTAAGATTGCATCTAATTGCTTTTTTTTTTCTTCGCACTGTGACTGTCTTGTAACAAGGCAGAACTGTGTTATCAGCGGAGTTTACAGTGCATTTTGATTTCAGGCCGAAGTTGAACTTTATTCCCTGAACATGCATTAAAATGACTTTGTTTTAACTAGAGATAAAGCAAAATGTCTAAAAATATCCACTGACATTAAAAGATCTTAGTCAAAGAAGGTTCTAGGTAGCAAGGTTATAGAAGTCCTTCATGTCACATATTCCAACGGCATCATATTTTATTTCTTTGTGTTGTACTGTGTGTAGTCCTTTCCTAAGGCTGATATGTAAATGTATGAAGGAACATTTTACTAAAGTGCATAAACCAATTAATATGAGAATTAGCATGCACTAAAGGTTCACACAGGACTGTGGTAATTGTTACCCCACTGGCCTCACCGATAGCACACACTAATTCCTATGTTAACTGCTCATGGGACAAGTACTGGGCAGGTTATGGGTGAAGAATGGACATTGGCTGCACATTGCAGTGAGTGAATGGGAATTAGCACTTGCTGCAGTTAGCATGTGGCGATTAATGTGCGCTAGGTATCACTTTAGTAGTTAATGTGGGTGCACTTAATGACACTTTAAAGGTATCACTAACATAAGAACATAAGATATGCCATAGTGGGTCTGACCAAGGTCCATCAAGCCCAGTATCCTGTTTCCAACAGTGGCCAATCTAGGTCATACGTACCTAGCAGCTTCCCCAAAAGACACAGGTTCCGCAATGCTTGTACTGGGTCAAGCTTTGATATCCTGGGTCCCTTCTTAATAATGGTTTATGGACCTTTCCTCCAGGAACTTGTCCAAATCTTTTTTAAACCCAGCTACACTAACAGCCTTCACTACATCCTCCGGTAACAAATTCCAGAGTTTGATTACAAGTTGAGTGAAAAAATATTTTCTTTTATAAGTCTTAAATAGTTTACCCTGTAGCTTCATTGCATGTCCCCTAGTCTTTCTATATTCTGATAACGTAAACAATCGATCTACGTTTACCCGTTCTACTCCGTTCATTAATTTATAGACTTCTATCATATCTCCCCTCAGCCGTCTCTTTTCCAGGTTAAAGAGCCCTAACCTTTTTAGCCTTTCTTCATAGGAGTATCCTTCCATCAACTTTACCATTTTGGTGGCTCTTCTCTGAACCTTTTCTAATAACGCTATATCCTTTTTAAGATACGGCGACCAGAATTGCACACAATATTCAAGGTGTGGTCTCATCATGGAACGATATAGAGGCATTATGTTCCCTGTAAAATAGTTATCTCCAAGTTATAATGCCCTGTTCAATGTAATTTCAGTTTGTTCAATGTAAACCGCACTGATGCAGAATAGCGCAGTATATAAGAGAATGTAAATGAATAAATAGATAAATAAAAATTATAATATCTTTTGTTTTATTTTCCATTACTTTCCTTATTATACCTAGCATTCTATTTGCTCTCTTGGCCGCTGCTGCACACTGGGCCGATGGTTTTAACATTTTATCCACAATGACGCCTAAATCTTTTTCCTGGGTGGTGGTTCCTAATGTGGAACCTTGCATCGTGTAACCATAGTTTGGGTTGTTCTTCCCTAGGTGCATAACTTTGCACTTGTCCACATTAAGGGGTATGTTTACTAAACTGCGATAACTTAGCAGCGGCTACGTTAAGGCGCGTTATGTAACGTTAAGGCACCTTAACGTTACATAACGCGCCTTAATGTTCCCGGCTGCGGTAAGTCCAGAAAAGGGTGGAGAGAGGGCAGAGAGAAAGGGTCAATGGGCGGGAAGTGGGCGGGGAGAGGCCCCTTTCACACTAACGCAGAGAAATTAAGGGTTGAATCCTTTACTTTTTATTTTTATTTTTAAATTATTTATTTATGAAATTTTCACATTTATACAGTAATGGTTACAGTATAAAGAAATATAGAAAAATTATACAAGAAAAAAACAATAAGAAGAAAATCAAAGTACTTCAGCCCACATCTCGGGGAAACATTCAATTAGAATACAAAGAGAAAAAAAAAACTCTAAGAAAACAAAGCCAGTGATATACCGAGTAAGTCCCTGGCCAACTACACTGCCTGAAAGTTACTCCTGAAGATCCCCTCTAAAAAAAAACAAAAGGAAATTATATCATACAAAATCATTGTGCCTTTTCCCTCCCAAGTATCCATCTTTCTAACTCTAAAGATGCCGTGAAAACAAATTTATCATATCCCAAAGTAACACAACATTTACACGGGTATTTTAGAAAGAAAGTTGCTCCAAGTGCAAGAACTCTAGATTTAGGCGGTTGCCGAGGTGGCAAATAGGAACACAGAAAATGTAAACCAGCAAGACAGCAACAGACCAGGGTCAGACATGCCCATGAGTCTGTGGCCCACAGTGTCCCATCCAGGAGACATTACCCAGCAGGTATCCCAAGGGGCACATAACATTTACAGGTGGTGCCAGGGCAAGCGTGGACATCTATGTAGGCACCCCTACCCCAGAACCCACACCTTAGGCAGCCACCTACCTGCCCCCTGGATGGCCTGGGATGGTGCACCACCGACACCAACAGCATATGGTCATGGTGGTATGGCAGAGGGGGTGGTGATTGTGCTGGAGGGAGCAGTGGCACCCACCTTCAGTGGACCTAGGCCATGCCCTGTACCAGTACGTGGTGTGTAGTGCAACAGAAGAGGTCTGGCCGAGGAATATAAGGGTAGCCCCAGGGACAACTATGCTGCTGTGGCAAAAGTGTGTTGCAGTATACCAAGCTAGCATGTCCAAGAGCAGTGTGTCAGAGGTTCAGGTTCCATCTGTGGATCCTGCAGAGCATCTCCCCATAGTTTTAGCCCATAATGCAGCCACACCAACAACATGAGCGAACCCCAATACAGTGGTGCACAGGGGTATGGACACCCACTCACAAGGGCTATCCACAGCTTCATGGAGTGTCAGGCTGTTAGCCCCAGCACAGAGCTGCAGTTATCACCAGAGCACTACTACTACCCACTGCACAGATTAGCAATGTTGGCACTGTGATCAGGACCAGTGAGGCGGGTAGGGTTGTCGACCACCTCCATCTCTGCACAATGCTGAGATAGGTGTGGGAGTGTGCGTATGTCTCTCCATTGTTTTGTGTCTTCCAATGCCTCACTGAGCCCACATTGCTCACACTGCTTCCAGCGTTAGCCTGCAAATGTGCATAATGAGGAGCAAAGTATTTTGGGTATGGCCCAGACAGGGTGGATTAGCCAGGATGCATCTGCACAGGGTGGAGGGCAATGGCTGGACACTGTAGTGTTCGACCACCACCTGCATGGACAGGGTGGCCAGCGCATGTCCTACTGGGGGGAGGACACTCTCACTCTGACCGAGCAGTAACCATGGCATGTCTATGTTTCCACATAGTGCCACGCATTGTTTGTTTCTAGTGCTACCTGTGTGTTCCCTGTTCTGGGGCCTAATCATGGAGATACCTGCTTGGTGTCTGTGCTGTGCATCCCACCTCTGGGTGCACAGGGTTCCCCTGTGAGCATGCACTATGGACTGGTCAGTGGGTTATCTGCAGTTTGCCTGTGCATGGTGGGAACACATTGTAGGATGCTGCAGGTGCAGTTTGACTGTGCTGTCTGTTGAAGAAGGGCAGATCATGGTGTTGAGCCTTCCCCTGCCTACCCGAAGCATCACTGCTGGTCTGCAATGGTCACAGATATGGCACTGGCCCAGCAGCCCTGCAGGGCTGTCATCCGCCAGCAGGACTGTGGTTGCTGGTACCCCACCCTCATCCAAAAAAAGGGGTGATTGAGACCCCTTGGGGTATATAGTACATACCACTTAGACCCAAAGTGACAGTGCTGCATCGCCCTCATGCGAATCTCGACACCACACTGCCCTGATAACAAGTACCCGTTGCAGCCAGACCATAACACTGGGTACACACTAATCTAGGTGGTATCTGGTCCCACAGGGCCACATGTGACTGCAGAACACAGCTGGAACAGATGTACCTTCAGTTGCACTGCTGGGAACACCTGTCACACATTGGCAGTGCTGGGGACGTGCAGCAAGGCCTATTTCTAGCACCACATGTACTGTGTACCTAGTGCTGGGTGCCCATCCTATCCCTCAGGGTGAACACAGAGCCTGCACAATGGCATGATCTGCAGCTACTCTGTGCCAGTATCATGCACTGTCAGTCCGTCTTACCACGCTGCAGTACCGGAGAGGTGCAGACCCCATTTGGTGGTCAACTGTATGCTGCTGTTCTGCATGTGCAATGCATCATGGGTGCTGGTGGGGTTACCCTATCCTGGCACACAGGGCAGACTGTTTGTGTGGTGACCTGCAGTCCTTCTGTACCCAGCCATCGCTGTGCAACAGGCCATAGACATATAGCCTACTGGTTAGTACACTGACATTCTAGGAGGAGGTCATGGGTTCTAATTCCTCATTGTTCCCTCCTGTCCAAGGCAGATATTTTGCTTGCCTGTGACAGTCATATCTTTGCAGATCTGTGCTGCCAGCCCATAGTACCCTCACCACAGTTGCCAGCAATCCTTATAAAGCGTTATAAGGCTCCTAATTAGGCACAGTACAAGGCACCTTATTGAGCACAGTACAAGGCATGTTATAAGGCACTTTATTGGGCACAGTACAAGGCACATTAAGGCATGTACCTTGTACTGTGCCTTATAACGTGCCTTATAACATGCCTTATAATGTGCCTTATAATGCACGTTACCTGATGGCTTGCCATAATGATTCTCTGCCCACGCCTTTATATGGGCATCTGTACCTTTACCGCGGAACCTAACGCGAATGACATTACCACAGTTTAGTAAACATACCCCTAAATTTCATCTGTCATTTTGATGCCCAATCTTCAAATTTATCAAGATCCTCTTGCAATTTTCCACAATCCTCTTGGGTTTTAACAACTTTAAATAGTTTTGTGTCATCTGCAAATTTGATAACCTCAGTTATCCGCGCTAATTGCAAGTAAACCTAACTCGTAATAAGGGACTTTTCAGTGCAATAACTGTAGGGACATGCTGGCCATGCCCTTGACAGTTACCACATGGCTTCTACACTTACCACCCATTGGTTTTCACTGTTAATGCATGGTACGTACAAAAACTTTCCACACATTAGTTACAGGATCCCTAAGAGTAGCCCAGTGGTTAGCACAGAAACCTATTACCCAGGAGATCTAGATTCAGTTCTTACCGGTGCTTCTTGTGACCTTGGACAAGTCACTTTACCCTCCATTGTCTCAGAAAAAAAAAAGGCATGGCAATCTACTTCCAGTCATACCTTGCCAGGAATCGGTATTGACTTAAAGGCACTTAAAAAATAAAAGGTCTCCTGCTAATTTTCAATGGCATTATCTGCATAGTGTCTCCAAAAATCCCCCCAAATATCCCAGCACTATCCAGATAATGTTAGGGCAGAGCAGATGTACAAAGTCCAACTATATAGACCATGGTGATTCAGCCACTGTCCATATAGCTAAGCAGTTTGATTTTAGAGCAGGAACAGAAGCTTCCGCACTAAAGCCTCATATCCACGCATATGATGGTTGAATAGCTATACATATACCTGAAAAGGTCAAGTGCTTTTGGAGTGGAGGAGTGGCCTAGTGGTTGGGGCAAGGTACTTCAGGCTGGAAGGTCAGGGGTTCAAATCCCACTAGAGAACAGCAACCTTGGGCCAGAAGGACTGGGGTTTCTAGTACCACAGGTGCTCCTTGTGGTCTTGGGCAAGCCACTTAACCCTCCATAGCCCATGTTCCCTGTAAAATAGTTATCTCCAAGTTATAGTGCCCTGTTCAATGTAAACTGCACTGATGCAGAATAGTGCAATATATAAGAGAATATAAATAAATAAATGTATACTAAATGCCACCACCTATCTGGTTAGCAGGGCAGAATATGCATATGGGCTAATATTCAAAGCTGTTAGCCATCTGGCCAATGGAAGGCTGGTCAGCTAAGGGGATACACTATGATATTCAGCAACATTGTCTGGATAGAGCTGCTAAATATGTCTACAGACCACTCCAGCACTGTCTGGTTAATATAGGCATGGTCCATAGGTGGAACAGGGGCAGAACTGGAACTAACTGGGTAAGTGTCAGCAGCTAATTGGTTAATGAGATTTAATCTCTCCTGTAAAGGGATGGTCAAAAGGAACACTATTATACAATTTATTTTATTGAATTATCCAATTATTACATTGCAAAGTAATGAAAATGTTAAAGACATATCACTTTAAAGGTAGATGAGACACAATAATGCAAAAATCAATTAGCCCACATCTCAGGGAGATAATAAAAATAACTCCTTAAAAAAACATATCAAAGAAAAAACAAGAGAGAGATCACTCTCACTAATTAGCAGCCATAATCAATTAAGCTACCAACCCCTATTATTCAATGTGCCTCCTTAACTAGCAAGAAAGTTTCCCACTGCAAAGGATCCAAAAAGATGCACTTACTCCTCTGAAAAGTAATTAAACATTTACAAGGATACTTCAGATCCATCACCTAGGATTAAAAGCTAGAAAGGCCTTACTGCATAGCTCATGAAACATCAGGACACATTTGCATTTTACATCCACAAAATAACAACTCCTTATTCATTCTTAAAATAGTTTTTTAATACTGAACTTTTACTTGTATCAGACTGGAAGGACACCACTAATGTAGCAATGGAAGATATTACATCTTGTGAATTCCCCAGAAAATCTGTCAGATCAAACTGAGGCTGAGGATTCAACACATCAAACACCTCTAGAGATTCACAAGAAACCTCTTTACCAGTCAAATAATATAGCTTAGAGATCAACATAGAATCAGAATTAGACAAAACAGGAAGTTCTCAAAAGTATTTCTTAACAAGAAATCAAGTTATACACACGAAAGTTCAAAATCCTCAAATTCTTAGAACTCGCTACATTCTCAAGAGATTCCAATTTCACTGGTCTACAATTTTTTACAAGTTGTCTGCTTCAGCCAATCTGCCAATACTTATGCATTTTGATGCACTGAGTTCAAATATGACAATTAAAATCTCTGATTAGCTACTGTTTCCAAGATATCTAAGCTTTTCCATTTTACGTGTATATATAGCATGTTGGTAGTAGAGGTTTAAAGATAAATTATTATAAACCTAGGTCTTTTCACTTAGGAGTATGTT
Organism: Ichthyophis bannanicus; assembly: GCA_033557465.1. Classification (NCBI taxonomy): domain Eukaryota; kingdom Metazoa; phylum Chordata; class Amphibia; order Gymnophiona; family Ichthyophiidae; genus Ichthyophis; species Ichthyophis bannanicus. Next base: position 617,614,915 of record CM066034.1, on the reverse strand, counting down.
TACTAAATGGTGCTAACAGTGCAACTGTGACATTATTGCACAATACGTGACATTATCGCGTGCTAATGGTGCATTACCGTGCGAGAACGTCATGTATCGTGCAATAACGTCTCTGGTGGCATTAAGGTGCGCAGAGGGTGGAGTAAGGCTCCCCAGAGGGTGGAGTAAGGCTGCCCAGGGGCGGAGATAAGGGGTCAATGGGTGGAGAGTGGGCAGGGAGAGGCTCCATACACACTAATGCCATGAAATGAAGGTCTGAAAACTAGCACCAGTGAAAACCTCGCGCTAGAGGCACATTTGCAGGAGAGAGAAACCATTTCATTCAGCAATGTACAGCAAAGCCAGGGAGACCAAGAAAAGTGATAGTGATGATACATGTGCAGCAGCAGCATAGTGACCAAGTACAAAGGGCATGACGGCAAGGCAGCAAATGGGGTACAGGAGGCTGAAGGTGCGACATGCAGTGGGGCAGCTGGGGCACAGGGTAGACTAGGCAGATGCCTAGGTGGCACAGAGGAATGCAGAAACTGCAAATCAGCAAGCCAGCAAATGACCAAGGTCAAACATGCCCACGAGTGTGTGTCCCACAGTGTCCCAGGGGACATCACCCATCAGGTACCCCAAAGGGCACATAACAGTGACAGGCAGAGCCGGGGAAATCGCGGATGTCTATGCAGTCACCCCTACCCCAGATCCCACACTATAGGCAGCCGCCTACCGGCACACTGGATGACCTGGGACTGCGCACCACCAGCACCACCGGCATAAGGGCATGTCAGCATGGTGGTGGAGGGGTGCTGGTGGTGGAGGGGGCAGTGGCATCTGCCCACAGCAGACCAAGGCCAAGCCCTGTTTAGGTGGGTGCCATGTGCTGCAAAAGACAAGGTCTGTCTGACGAACAGTCATGGTATCCCCAGGGATTGACTTGCCTCTGTGGCAACAGTTTGGTGCAGTACACACAGCCAGTGTGTTCAGGGGCAGAAGATCACAGGTTCAAGTCCCAGCTGTGGCTCCTGCAGACCATATCCCTATATTTTAGCCAGTACTAAACCGTGGTAATAAAGACAGAATCTTTATTGCTGTTAAAAGAAACACACCATAAACGCCTATATTTTACCCTACAGAGTACATACACCATAGACATATGCAGTCCCTAGAGCAGAGGTTCCCAACTGCATTCCTGGAGGGCCAAACACCATTCAGGTTTCATGCTGTCCCTAAGAAATATGCTTGTGATGCATTTGCATGCACCGCCTTCATTGTATGTAAATGTATCTCATGCATATTCATTAGGGACAGCATGAAAACCTAAACCGTGTTTGGCCCTCCAGGACCGGAGCTTGGAGGCTCTGCCCTAGAGCAGAGGCCAACAGAGGCACAAATACCCACACCCACAGGCTCCACTATCCAACGGCTCATGGAGAGTCAGGCTGTTGGGCCCTGCGTGGAGCAGCGTCTACCAATATTAGCACCTGTATACCTTAGCAATGCTGTCTTAAACTTGTAAACACGTTCCACATATATCAAAAGGTTGCTATGATTAATGTCAGATAACAAATTCTAAGTTAAACACAATTTGTTGAGAGAGATTCATCATAGCAACCTTTCTGATATCTGTGAAGTGTGTTTCAGTTTGTTGTGTCTGACAGTGTTTCCCACCACGGGGAGTGATCCTAACTGTATTGAGTACCATAGCAATGCCCGCACTATGCCCAGGAATGGTGTGGAGGCCAGGGCTGCCAACCATCTCTCTCTTTGCACAATGCTGAAATAGGTGTGGAAGTATGTGTATGTCTATCCAGTGTTTTGTGGCTGCCTACACCTTACTGAGCCCACAATGCTTGCACTGTTTCGAGTGTTAGCCTGCCAATGTGAATAATGAGGAGCAAGGTACTGTGGGTATGGTACGGACACGGCGGCCTGAGCAGGATGCATCTGCACAGGGCATAGGGCAATGGCTGGGACATTGTAGTACCTGGCCACCACCTGCTCGGACAGGGTGGCCACAGCATGTCATGCTGGGAGGTCACTCTAACCCTGACTGAGCAGTGACCATGGCATGGCTACGTTCCCCCATAGTGCTATACAGTAGTTCTCTCAAGTGATATCTATGGGTTTTCTTTTCTGGGGCCCAATCACTGACCTACCTGCTTGGTGTGTGTGCTTGCAACCCATTTTTGGGTGCGCACAGCTCCTCCAGGAACATGCACTATGTATTAGCTAGCAGACTGTCTGCAGTTAGCATGTGTATGGGTGGAGACTGATTGTGCCCTCTGCTGGTGAATGTCAGATAGGGGTGGGGGGCAACTGATCTTTTCAAGGCCTATTGCCCTACATGATGCATACAGATCTGCATTGACTGCCCTGTAGGGTGCCCATTCCCCAGCAGGACTGGGGTTGAAGGTCCTCTCTACTGCCACCATTGCAGAGATGTAGATCTGTTAGTGGGGGTTTCTTTCCCCCACCCTGACCCACAGAGGGCGGGTTGGGTGGTGCTACATAATCCGCTTTGGGGTCCAAACACCACCCTTCACTTATTACATGTGACATAAGAACATAAGATATGCCATACTGGGTCAGACCAAGGTCCATTAAGCCCAGTATCCTGTTTCCAACAGTGGCCAATCTAGATCATACGTACCTAGCAGTATCCCCAAGAGACACAGGTTCCACAATGCTTGTATTGGGTCAAGCATTGATATCCTGGGTCCCTTTTTAATAATGGTTTATGGACCTTTCCTCCAGGAATGTGTCAAAACCTTTTTTAAACCCAGCTACACTAACAGCCCTTACTACATCCTCCGGTAACAAATTCCAGAGTTTGATTACACGTTGAGTGAAAAAATATTTTCTCTTATTTGTCTTAAATAGTTTATCCTGTAGATTCATTACATGTTCCCTAGTCTTTCTATATTCTGATAGCATAAACAATCGATCTACTTTTACCCGTTCCACTCCATTCATTAATTTATAGACCTCCATTCATTATAGACCAAGGCACACACACAGGATATGCACTATTCTGGGTGCATCATAGTCTTCAAGGGCTGGATATGACTGGGAAGCACAAATAGACACAGGGGTGTCTGCAAGAGCTACCCATCACACACTGGCACTGATGGGGACCTGCAGAGCAGCCTACCTCAGCTAATCCAGGTGCTGCGGACCTGGTGCTGGGCACCCTACCTCGCCCTCATAGTGAGCACAGTAACCGCACAATGTCACGGTCTGTAGGTACTCTGTGCCAGTAACACACACAGTCAGTTCCCCCTACCAGACTGGGGTGCTATAGAGGTGCATACCCCATCTTGTGATCAGATGTAGGCTGCTGATCTGCATGTGCAGTGCATCATGGGTACGAGTGGGTTTACCCTATCCTGGCAACCACAGCAGACAGTTTGTGTGGTGACCTGCAGTCTTTCTGTAGCCAGCCAGCGGTGTGTCAGATGTTATAGAGATGTAGCCCACTGGTTACTTCAATGACTGCAGAGGCAGAGATCATGGCTTTGATCCCACAGTGGTGTTATTTAATAAGACTGTCTGAGGCATTTCCTTTTAATTAAAATCAGTGCTGCCAGCAGAAACACCCTCACAGTGCCATAGCCTAAGGTGCCTCATAAGGCGCCCTAAAAAGCACCCTATAGGGCACATTATAAGGTGCCTTGGTGGACAGGACACTTTATAATGTGCCCTATGGGGTTCTTTATAGGGCGCCTTATGCGGCACCTTAGGTTACGGCACTGTGAGGGTGTTTTTGCTGACAGCACTGATTTTAATTAAAAAAAGGAAATTCCTCAGACAGCACTGATTTAAATTAAAAGAAAACACCTCAGACAGCCTTCTTACCTAACACCAGCGCAGAATCAAACCCATGACCTCTGCCTCCGCTGTCATTGCTGTAACCAGTGGGCTACATCTTTATTGCTTCTAGCACTGCGCTGACATGAACTTAGGGTTAACACGCGTTAACGTGCCACGGCACACACTATCACGCGATACAGATTCTTGCTACCTTGCCGCCAGAACGCCCACTCCTTTTATGGCATTCTTTACATTATCGCTGCAACTAGCGCTGGTAACATTAAGACGGTTTAGTAAACATACCACTTAGTCTTGGAAATTTATTGCTGACATACTTGAAAGCTGGTTTTGTTTTGTCCATGGCCTTGACAACATTTTTCATTAGACCCTGCTTAATATGTAAGGGTAATAACAAAATCTTCCTTGATTCAACAAGTGATGGATGCTGCACACTTTTCTTACTGGAAGATGTAGTAAAAGCTGTTAGTGTAGCAGGGTTTAAAACTGTTTGGGCAAGTTCCTGAAGGAAAGGTCCATAAACCATTATTAAAGACGACCCGGAATATCCAGTGCTTGCCCCCAATACAAGCATTGTGGAACCTGTGTCTTTTGGGGAAACTGCTAAATACTTGTGATCTAGATTGGCCACTGCTGGAAACAGGATACTGGGCTTGATGGACCTTACTCTGACCTAGTATGACATATCTTACTTTCTTATGTTCTTTCCAGGATCCAATGACTGTCAGAGTGATCAGTTTCTCTTGATGAAGTGGGAATCTTTTCCATGACTATCTCATTCACAGAGAAAGTAGCTGTACTTTGTGTATCCAGTCTGCAGAGCAAGCAATAGAGCAACAATTTTGAAATCAGCACAAAGCTGCCACTGATGGTAATGATAGTTTATGCATCTCAAAAGCTGTTTTATATGGTCATAGATTTCCTTCATATGGACTGCTTGACCAACTGGAATCGATGGCAAAACATTGCTATTATGCAGCAACACAATAAGACTCATCTTTGATGAATCGATGAGCAGTCTCCATTCATCTGGATGATGAATGATGTTGAGGGCTGCCATCAGACCATCAATGTTGTTGCAGGCTACAGGATCACTTTCCATGAAGACTGTAACAAGATCCTTTTGACGTTCATGGAAAATGGAAACCCTGACAGGAGATTCCACTGCTACAGTCTGGAGTCCAACAGCTCTGCCTTACTCTTAGATAGTTCCATATCCCTGACAAGGTCATTCAATTTTATTTATTTATTTGGCTGGGTTCACATAATGTTTTTCTCTGGATCAAAGCAGTTTACATCAAACAACACACATTAGTTACATTGAACCTATTGTTAACTTATTTACAATTGAACTAAACATACATGTGTAGTTAACTTATTTATATATTTACAGTATAAACATGCATGCATGTTGAGATGTAGCTCTTTACAGTGTGGGAGGTACATTCCATGGTGGGTTAAGCTTATTTACTTGGTTCCTCTGGGAGGCCAAAATGTTCAATGAAAAGGTGTGTTTTCATTTGCTTTTGAAAGGTTAGGAGGTCAGTGGTGGATCTTATTTTGATTGGGAGTGTGTTCCATAAGAAGGGTACATATAGATTGAACGAGCATCTGCAGGCCTGGTTGTTGTTTTCTTCTTGCACGTGGGATTACTAGAGTGTAGTTTGTGGCTTGGTTTGTGGTTCTGCTGGGCTTGAACTGTTGTAAGATAGTGTGTAGGTAGGATGTGTTTTGATGTTGAATAGCTTTATGTGTGATGAGGAGGGTCTTATATTCGATGCGGCTTTCTAGGGGGAGCCAGTGTAGCTTTTTCAGGATGGTTGTGATGTGGTTGTACTTTGCTGCTTTTTGTATAATGTGAGCTGTTGTGTGGAGGGCTGTTGTGTGGTAGGAGTGAGGAGTGGTGTAGGCCCTGGTATATAGCATTACAGTAGTCAAGGTGGAGGACGGCCACGGCTTGTAGTTCTGTGCAGAGGTCATGTGGATCTAGGAAGGGTGAAAGTGTTGAAGGGTCTTGGCCTTGTAGTATATTACCTTTGTGGTCATTGATATTTGTTGTTTGAGTGAGATGGTTTAGTCCAGGATGATGGCCGGGTATTTTTTTGTGGCTGTACCTTTATTTGGGTTGTGTTTAGTGTAAGACGGGTAGGTAGTGTGAAGGAGTGGTCCTTGGTTATGAATAGGGCTTCAGTTTTCTTGTAGTTGATGGTGCAATTATTGTCCCGAAGCCACCTGGAGATATCATCAAAGCATTGAAGGAGTTGTGGGTTGGTAGGGTATGTAGTGGTTATTGGTCCTTAGAGCATGATATCATTGGTGTATATGTGGAAGTTGATGTTATGAGATTTTATAATTTAGTAGAGTGGTCACAGATATATGCTGAAGAGAAGAGCTGATAATGTGGAGCCTTGTGGTACTTTCTGTGTTTGGCAGAAGGGGGTGAAAATGCAGGTTCCAGTTTGTATTTGTTGGTACCTGTTTGTAAGGTATGACTTGAACCACTTTAGTACTGTGTCCTGTATTCCAGTTGCTTGGTGACAGTGGAGGAGAATGTTATAGGAGACTGTGTCGAATGCTGCAGAGATGTCTAGAAAAATTAGGATGTATTCATCTTGCTAATTTTGAATACCTTTCATGAGGGTGTTTATGAGGGAGACCATGAGAGTTTCAACTCTGTGGAGCAGTCGGAAGCCTTATAATTGTTGCTGGATGGTCTTCTTGATGATCTTTGCCGGAAAAGGGAGGTTTACGATGGGTCGGTATGAAGCGGGATCCAAGGGACTGAGGTCAGGTTTCGTTAGGGTGGGGCGGATGGAAGATGGTTTGAGGCAGTCGGGCATTTGGCCTTGTTGAAGGGAGGCTCGGGGGAGGTTGGTGAGTGCTGGGCTTAATTCTTGTTTGACTGTCTTGATGCAGCTGACTGGGCATGGGTCAAAGAGGGGGTGAAGGGTGGTTGTGTTGAGTACTGTGATAATAGTTGTGATCCCTCTTTGCTGACAGTGTCAAACATAGACACTGATAGAGGGGGGGGGTAGGATGTTGAGATGTGGGTGTAGCTGCTTGTAGTGGCCTGTGAGTTATTAGGGGTTAATGCTTGTGTGCTGGTCTGTGGTTGTGGGGATCTCGGTTAGTTGTTTGACCAGGTCACAGTTTGCGGGGGCAATTGAGAGCTCTGTTAAGTATTTTGCTATGGTAATTTTGCATTCTTGATTTCTGTGTGGTATTAGTTTAGTGTTGCCATGTAGCATGCTCTGCAGAGTCATGCGTGTTTTTTTGCCATCATCTCTCCAGTCTTCACAGGTAGGTTTTGAACCTCTGAAGGATGGGGGTGTACCAGGGGTTTTGGGTTATTTGGTGTTTTTCTTTGTGTAGGTTGTTGTTTGGTTGCTGCTTTGCTGCTTATGCTCTTTCAGTCAGTTGCCAGTCTGTTGGGGTCTGATGATTCAGTTTGGAGTTGGGGTAGAACTCCTTTGAGGAAGATTTCCTTGTTGAATGGTTTGAATAATCTTTTTGGTTGTTTGTTGATGGTGATGGGAGAGTTGTTTGGAAATTTGGAAGGTGATGAGTCTCTGGTCAGACCGAGGTACTTGGATGGTTTGAAGATTGGGGGTGTTGCCTGCTTGCGTTGAGTGAGTGTTGAGGAAGATAGCTTCAGGGTATTACCTCTGTCATGCATAGATGCTTGGAGGATCTGCAGTAGTTCCATGAATGTCATGGCTTTGAGGAAGGCAGTGACATGTTTGGGTTGTATGGATGGAAAGTTGAAGTCAACCAAAATGAGGAGGCCTTTTGCTGAGTTGGAGATGTCCAGTATTCTGTTTAGGATGTTGGAGAAATTGGATGTTGTTGTTGGGGATCTGTAGTGAGACAGATTGCGAGTAGCTTGCTGTTGATGGTGAGGATGTTAGCATCTTCATAGCTGTCTGTTGAGGTGTATCAGAAGTGGAGAGGTGTTTTTTGTAATATTGCTGTGCCCCCACCTCTGCCATGGGAGCATAGGCAGAAGAAGAGGTCGAAACCATGGGGAGGGAATTGGTTCATGATAACGCTGTCAGTGTCAGAGAACCAAGATTCAGTTATGCAGAGTATGTCTATTTGATGGGTTGTGAGTAGGTCTTTGATGACGGGGATTTTGTTCTTCACTGAACAGGCATTTATAGGTGTGCAGTGTAGTGTGGATGTAGGGTTGTGTGGTGTTGACAGTGTCAGTGAGGGGGTGTAGTGGTTATGGTTTTGATGTGTTTGGGGGCAACTTTGGGATATGTTCATTTATAAGGTAGTGCTTGTGTAGTGTGGATTGTGAAGGTAGTGGATATTGGTGGGAAGGGATCGAGGGACAGTGGTGGGGGGGCTAGTAGCATTATGACAGGTAGAGCATACAGTGGTAGGCTCTTGTTGAGAGTTACTGTTGAGCATATGTTGTCTGGGCGTTGTTGCTACTGGTGAGGTGGAGGGTGTGAGCCAGTATGTTTAATCTTGTTGCTGTATTCTCTGAGAAAGTTGTTCTTCCTTTGAGGGGTCCATCCTTTCTGTTGTGCCTAGTGTTGGTTCCCATTGGTTAGTAGGGGTCAAAGTCTTGTGACGGTCCTTTTCTGTGGTCCTTTTGTGTGGTCCCCACCAAAGGGCCCTTTGGTGAGACCCCTAGGTGCAGGCCCACCTGGTATGGATGCATCTTTCAGCAGCTTGGTTTTTAAAGCCTTTGATCTGTCAGGGCAATGATAGTGATGTGCCTAGGCTGTGGGAGGGCCTTACCTGTGAACTGCTGGTCTGCTGTACAGGCTCCAATATTGGCTGTGGTGGTAATGGCAGTGCTGAAGTAGGCAGAGGCAGTTCCTTGTGTAAGTGTGTGTGAGTCTGTTCAGTTCAGTTCACCTTGTGTGAGTGTGTGTGAGTTCAGTTCACCTTGGGTTAAGAGGTGTGGTTCAGAGGAGGAGGATGGGATAAAATCTGGGTCATGTGAGATTGATGGTTCGGGACAAGAAGTTTCATCACCTTCATTTTACTCATGTGGCTCAAGTCAGAATGATTCTGGAACATCAGGAACTGGCAGTCCTTCTCTGTGGCATACTGGGCATATAGCGGATGGAATGTTTGGATACTGCACAGTTCAGTATTTCGTCTTCAACAAACTTTTCCCAACAGGAGGCATCATACAGCTGATATGATCTGTCAGCTCTCTCCAAATCATTGGCACTGAAAAACGGATGGATTTCCTTTTTCTATTCAACCACTAGTGAAGCTTTAAAACACATGTGTTGCAGCATATGTATGGGTCCCAGCTCTTGTCCTGATCTCTAATTTTGCAGCCAAAGTAAAGCTAGTAGGCTTTTACATTTTTATGATGCAAAAGTCACTTCACCACAAACATAGCAGAAGTGATCTGCATTGTTCACACAATTATGAGGCAGCTCTCAAACACTGAGAAGACTGGTCTATAGCTCATATACTACTGACATGTCATGGTCATTAAAAACATGTTCTGCAATTTGTTCTTAAAAGTGATACAATTAAACTGAGTTAGGATTGCATCATCTATGACATCTAGGAATAACATGATGCAATTCATATCATGTATGATGCAATAGCACCTTTCAAATTGCATTATTCATTAATTGTTTTGCCTGAAAAGCAAGCACTGTCCAAACAAAAACATAGATTTATCACAAATCCAGTCAAAGATGTGCATGCAATTTAGTAATTTATGGTTTAAGTTTAGATCACTTCCCATTATAACTTGCATATCCTTAGCACGTCCAAAGTCAAGGTCATATGCAATGACCCAGTAGTACAAATTGAAAACTAGAGCCAATAAACAGTTCTAATAATCATACACAGACTTAATAAAGGTGACTGAATTTCTTTCAGAAGTATCTTGGCTGTAGAATGGTGATGAATAATCAAACTATCGTTAATCACTGAAACAATAACTGACTACAAAAAAGTGCAATGAGTTTCAACCACAGATAATTATTTAGAGTAACTCTCCATTCTCTCTTCAGTAGTCCCCAACTGAGCCATGATCTCTTGAGAGAACTGGCCAAGTTGAGAGAGAATGGATACAAGAGTTCCTTCTGTATGGGGTCACAACATTCCATATATGTGCAAGGGAAACCTGAGAATTAGGTACCTCCCAAGAAACTGCTATAGGCAATGAAGAACTAACAGAAAACATTTGGAGAACTCTGCTGGACTGACAAATCACAGTGAAGTCAGGTGGAGTCATAGAAGATGGGGGTGGCAGCATGTGCTCCAGGGAACTCAATGTAGCTCCCTCAAGAGGTGAAGTAAGGGGTACAGTACCTTGTAGTGTCATCTCATCCTTGGCCTAAAGGTGCTTATCCATCAGGTCAGTAACCAAAGTGTTTCCAACAGAATGCTTATTTTTCCTTTACCCTTGGAAGATATCAGCAAGGCCACAAGACAGGCTCCTCACTGCTTCTCTGGTGCTCCTAAGGGGCTTCAAAAGAGTGCATTCTACCCCATGGCATGCCCTTAGGTCATGCTGACAGCCAGTGGCCCAATGGCTGCACACCCCATGGCAGTGCAATCTTCTGTTATGTTTTTTAAAATGTATTTTTTATTGAATTTTCAAATAATTCCAAGCATTAACAATTTGTACAGAAAAAGGAAAGGATAATGAAAATTATACATAGGAAGAGCAAAGAAAAATTACATAAATTCCAAAAATATAACCTAACCCTCCTAATCTAGTTCACTCACTACAGGGGAGATCAACCAAAAATAACAACATCACATTAGTAAAGGAAAATATGCCAGGAACACAATAGTCAAATTAAGTTCTTTTTGAGAATAGGGTCAAGGGTTTATTTCAATATAAAAAAATATATACATAAATTATCAAGAAAAGAAGAAACAATTGTTTTACAATAAAGATGAACATTGAGTGTTGTAGAACCGATGATTGAAAAAAGTGAGCATTGAATGAAATACTGCTTGAAAGAAATTCCCAGCAATCTTCCCGCAGCTCCATTCTGATGGTTCTTCACACTCCTGTAAATATCACTGATCAACACTGAAATTGTTACTGACTTTAAAAGGCCCTTATCTGTAGTATCTTGGTGAGCTGAACACAAATATAACATTAAAAAAAAATTATTGGCTCTCGTTTTGAAGATATTGCATGTAGTTTATTTTTGACATTTCACCGTGTAAAATCAACAACCTCCCAAATAAGCCTTGAATGATGTAATATTGCATCACATTGCATAATATCAGCATGCACACATCATCCAGAGTTGATTGCATCATTTTCTGATGCAATGCAATACTATTGCCAGACGGCTGCTGAAGCCATCTGACATCAGCAGTGTACTATACGCAGTCGGAAAGGTTAAGCATTTAAAATATTTCAGACTGTGTGCGAGACAGTTTAAGCTACTGTTACATGTAACTTTTATTAATCATATAATTTTAGCCATTTAGGTACAATACAGAACAGTAATGCCGCGAAATCAGCATCTACATATTCTTCCCCTTTATCCTTGAGTCTGACAATACCACTTTTGCTCTTCATCCTCTTACTAACATATCTGAAAAATGTCTTATCCCTTCATTTTGTTGCATTGGCTAGCTCGTCTTCTTTTTATATCTTTGCTTTCCTGACTACTTTGCTAGCTTCTCTAAGTTTTTCCAAATATAGATACCTATCTTCCTTTCTCTGTGATCTCTTGCATTTCCTGATGGCCTCCCTCTTTTTCTTCACCTTTTCAGCTACTTCTTTTGAAAACCATAGAGACCTCCTTTTCTTTTTATATATATTTACCTTTCTAACAAAAAATGTTTGTTGTCCTTAAAATATCCCCTTTCAATTCTGCCCACTGTTTTTCTGTTTCTGTTTTCCCAGCTGTTCCCATCCCACTAACAACTCCTTCAGGTATTGTCCCATCTTGGCAAAGTTAGTTTTCCTAAAGTCTAAGACCCTTGCTTTTGAATGGATTTTATCAGCCCTAGTTCTAATACTGAACCACACCATCTGGTGATCACTGGATGAGAGATGATCTTCAACTATAACATTAGAAACACTTTTCCCATTGGTAAGCACCTATTCCAGTATGACCCCTTCATGTGTCGGTTCTGTTATCAGTTGCCTGAATAGTTGTCCCTGTAGATAATCCAGGATCTCCTTACTTCTAGATGACACTGCAGCAGGGATGTGCCAAACAACATCCACCATATTGAAATCTCCTAACAATAGCACTTCTCCTTTCATGGCAGTGCTGCATATGCCTTCTACTAAATCTCCATCCACTTCTCCCTGTGAGGGGGATCTCTATATCGTTCCAATGCAAAGGGATTTCCCTTTCCCTCCTTCTAGTTTAACCCACAGTGCCTCCTCTCTCCCTTTTAAGCCCTGTAATTCTATATATTTAATATTATTTTTTATATATATAGTGCCACTCCTCCTCTCCTTCTTCCTACGCTGCCCTTCCCGAATAGAGTATATCCCAATATAATTACATCTCAGTCATGGTTTTCTGTGAACCATGTCTCCATAACTGCCACTAAATCCAAGTCAGCCTCTTCCATTAAAGCTGCCACATCTGGGATTTTATTTCCTGTCCTATGGGCATTTATATACACTGAATGGCCATCCCTGCTATTTATGCTGGCTGCATGCCCCAACTAACTTCCTCACCGGTTGTGCGGGGGAGTAAGTAGGAGGGCATGGAAGAGGCAGTCCAGGGGTGGAGAGTGAGCGGGCAGTGGGCGGTCACCGGCCCTGGACATACAGGGCCAATTCTAATGTTGGCCCTGTATGTCCAGGGCCAGCGAAATGGCCGGGGAGGTTATTCCATCTCTGAGGTGGAATAACTCCTCTGGTCATGTTCTTTTAAGCGGCCTGGGGCGCAGAAGGGGTTGGAGGGGCAGAGTTAATTCCCCGCAGCCTGATCCTGGCCTTAGGAGGTCAGATCAGGGTTCAGGCTGTGGGGAATTAACTCTGTTTGTAGACGGCCTGCATTGCGGCTTTTAAATGGACCCGCAGTGTTATGACAACATGGCGCCATGGCACTGCACCTCCATTCAAAAGCCCTGGCTGAGTTGACCGAGCTGTGGCTGTACGTGCAGGTCGGGACTGAATCACATTCCTGGCCTGCAAATACATGACTGTTTGTGATTCTCATCCCATGGAACTAGACGTGCCCCATGAGATCAGAATCGTGATCTCCTTTGTATGTCCGGTTCAGCCCAGATGGACAAAGAAGATGTACATGCAGGACAGAATCAGGCCCACTGCTTTCCAGATGTTGCCCCTTTTACTCATTTCTACAGAGATATTTAATGTTTCACTTACCTGGGGGCTTTCTTCACTCATCCCCAATGAATCTAGTTTAAAACCCTCTTCAGTAGGTTAGCCAATCTGGTGCTGAAGACACTTCGACCCTTCTTGGACAGATAGATGCCATCTCTGCTCTGCAGCCCTTGGAACATCATCCCATGGTCCAGGAAACCAAAACACTTTCGATGACAGCATCCACACAGCCATGCATTCATTTCCAGAATGTGAACTTCTCTACCTCGGCCTTTACTCTCAACAGGGAGGATTGATGAGAACACCACCTGCACACCTATCTGCTTCAACCTCTGTTGCAAAGCTATGAAGTCACTTTTGAAACACTCAGAGGGATACCTAGCATTATCATTTGTGCCGACATAGATGAGCAACATTGGATAATAGTCAGTAGGCTTGATGGGTCTCAGCAAACTCTTTGTAACATCGTGGATTTTGGCACATGGCCAATTGCACACCTTTCTGGACATCAAGTCTGGTCAGCAGATGGATACCTCAGTACCCCTCAGAAGAGAGTCACCATTCACCACTACCCTTTGCTTCTTTGGGGTCACTGATTTTGCCACTTTGTTCTGCTCGATCTATGCTTCTTCCCTTTCTTGGGATGCTTTCACCTCCTCTACTTACAGGCCAACATACTGGTTCTTCAATTCAATGACTGCAGGAGTTGGGGTGTTGATTCTGACGCTCTGGTGACTTGTTTCTAACTTTCTTTATTCCATAGCCTCCCATCTTCACCTCTGTTGGAAAGCTTGGATGTTTCAAGAAGCATCTCAGTACTTTTCACAGTCTCAAATGCTTCTCAGCCTCGCCACTTCTTCTCTGAGCTCCTCCACTTGTTTCCTGGGAGCTTCAGCATACAGGCATCCTACACATAGAACCAGTCCTACAACTGGCATTGAGATCTCTGTCTGGACAGAGGCAGAAGCTTTAACAGGGGCAACAGCTTTGGCAATATGATTTTTTCCAGCCATTGTTCAGTTGATGGAACTTTGGTACCTGTTAAAGTAAAAGAGAGAGAGAGACCTACCAAAGTCCTTAAATTTTTCTCAGCTGTCCTTTAAGAGAAAAAGCAGTTAACCTCTTTTAATTGTATTCTAACAGTGCTGTTCTAAATCCCTGTGTGTAGCTAATTAGGGAGCTGCCCTATAAAGCAAGAATGCCCATATGGGGTGGGTGGGAGCTGGAGTGGGTAGGGAAGGATCTAACACCTAATGCGGTCAGTGACTTCAAAGAGCTAGCTGTGAATGTGTTGCTGGAACAAAAGACAATGAACTCTGACAGAGCTTTGCCCAACACCACAAAAAATTCCCCCTTTGAAGTATAAAAAAAGATTTAACTTTTAAAAATGAAAAACAAAACCCCTTTAAGAGTTTTCAGATAGAGAGCTTGTATTTAAAACCCACACAGTATTACCTTGCTTGCAATGGAGTCCCTGTTAGACATGCCAGTACTTGCAAGACCCAGTAGACCCTTATACAGCACTGCCTAGCTGCTTAGCAGGCTAATCGAGGACCGCTAATACCTGATGAGGTCAGTTGCTTCAAAGAGCTAGTTGTGAATGAGTAGCTGAAACAAAATACAATGAACTCTGACAGAGCTTTGCCCAACACCACAAAAAACATTTCCCCATGCAGTACAGAAAAAGAATTAGCTTTAAAAAATGAAAACCAAAACCCCTAAAGCTACCTTTGTTTTCCCTGAACTGCTGTCTGGTCTGTATTGTACATAAAGCCTCTTCACATCGCACGCCATACTACCACATATGGTGACAGCTTAGAGATTTCTTCTAACCACTACAGCAGGATTTTTTATTTATTTATTTATTTATTTATTGGAAATTTTTATACTGCATTTTCCAATAGATCAAATGCGGTTTACAGAGAACACAACTTTGAATTGTACAAAGACAGTGCATATTCATTTACATTCAAACAGGTAACTATATGCAGTTGAATGAGAGCAGGTAACTATATAAATTAAATTAAAACAATTTTCTAATTAACTATGTACATGTTGGTCCTGTAGATGTTGTGTTATGTTTGATGAAATAGAGCTATTCTAGATGATTTTTGTTAGGTGAGTGTTTGTGTGAGGTTGATTGTAGGGGTGTCTTGGTTCAGTTGTGTTTGAGAGTGCTGATGTGCATTTCCAAAGTGTAAGGTGAACAGGTGAGTTTTGAGATGCTTACGGAATGTGGTGAGGTCATCTATGGATCTTATGTTGTTTCGGAGATTGTTCCAAAGGACATGGGAGAAGTGGGAAAAAGCTCTGTTATTAGTTGATTTTCTGGATTTCTTGAAGTCAGATGGGATGACTAGCTTGTTTTTGTTGTGTTAGTTAACATAAGAACATAAGATATGCCATACTGGGTCAGACCAAGGTCCATCAAGCCCAGTATTCTGTTTCCAACAGTGGCCAATCTAGGTCATATGTACCTAGCAGTTTCCCCAAGAGACACAAGTTACACAATGCTTGTACTGGGTCAAGCATTGATATCTTCGGTCACTTCTTAATAATGGTTTATGGACCTTTCCTCCAGGAACTTGTCCAAACCTTTTTTAAACCCAGCTACACTAACAGCCTTTACTACATCCTCCGGTAACAAATTCCAGAGTTTGATTACACGTTGAGTGAAAAAATATTTTCTTTTATTAATCTTAAATAGTTTACCCTGTAGCTTCATTGCATGTCCCCTAGACTTTCTATATTCTGATAACGTAAACAATCGATCTACGTTTACCCGTTCCACTCCATTCATTAATTTATAGACTTCTATCATATCTCCCCTCAGCCGTCTCTTTTCCAAGTTAAAGAGCCCTAACCTTTTTAGCCTTTCTTCATAGGAGTATCCTTCCATCCCCTTTACCATTTTGGTGGCTCTTCTCTGTACCTTTTCTAAAATCGCTATATCCTTTTTAAGATACGGCGACCAGAATTGCACACAATATTCAAGGTGCGGTCTCACCATGGAACGATATAGAGGCATTATAATATCTTTTGTTTTATTTTCCATTCCTTTCCTTATCATACCTAGCATTCTATTTGCTCTCTTGGCCGCCGCTGCACACTGGGCCGAGGGTTTTAACATGGTATCCACAACGACACCTAAATCTTTTTCCTGGGTGGTGGTTCCTAATGTGGAACCTTGCATCCTGTAACCATAGTTTGGGTTGTTCTTCCCTAGGTGCATAACCTTGCACTTGTGCACATTAAATTTCATCTGCCATTTTGATGCCCAGTCTTCCAATTTATCAAGATCCTCTTGCAATTTTTCACAATCCTCTTGGGTTTTAACAACTTTAAATAGTTTTGTGTCATCTGCAAATTTGATAACCTCACTTGTTATTCCACTTTCCAGGTCATTTATGAATATGTCAAAAAGCAGCAGACCCAGCACAGATCCCTGGGGTACGCCACTATTCACCTTTCTCCATTGGGAAAATTGGCCATTTAGCCCTACCCTCTGCTTTCTATCTTTTAACCAGTTCCTGATCCACAATAGTACATTGCCTCCTATCCCATGACTCTTTAGTTTTGCCAAAAGTCTCTGATGAGGGACCTTGTCAAAGGCTTTCTGAAAGTCCAGATACACAATATCAACCGACTCACCTTTGTCCACCTGTTTATTCACTCCTTCAAAAAAACATAACAGATTAGTAAGTTCATGTTGCCTCCAGCCTTCCAACTATGGGGGTGGTTCATTCAGAGTTCACCAAAAAGCTGGTTCATCTTCTGCCATTATTTTAAAAAACACTTACGTATACTAGAGAGTGGAGTTGCGTTCTCTGTAGGGCCTTGGTCAACTGAGCTAGGGAACTCTTCTGTAGTTCCCCTTGTGCTCAAGTAAGGTTCTGTATCTGCTGCTGCTGCTGTTGTTGCTGTCCTTCCAGCAGTGCATGTTGAAACTGCTGCTGAAATTGTTGCTGTTGTTGCTGATACTGTTGCTGTTGCTGCTGACCTTCTGCCAGAATCTGGAGGAGCCGCTCCATCCTGGCTTGTCACTTGCACTACCACAACAGCTTCCTCTTCTGCAGCTGAGTTAACCCTACAGTATTCAAGCTCCAACAAACTTTTAACAGCCTCTGTCTGGTACTGATTATACCTTCTTCAAGCTCTTTGTTTGTATGGGCTAAGAGGGTTAGTCTTATCCTAGTTAAGGAGCTTGAAGAAGGCATAGTCAGTACCAGACAGAGGTTGTTAAAAGTTTGTTGGAGTTTGAATACTACCTCAACTACAGAAAGTGGATGCCATTGCTCAGATCCCCACCTCAAAGTCAAAGAAAGAGCTTCATGCCTTCCTTGGATTGATTGGCTATTACTACTGGTTAATCTCTAATTTTGCAGAAGTGACAGTGCTGATAAACAATGCCACGTGCTTTCCCAGGAGGGATTGAGCAGGGACATCGCCGGATTGCCTCCCCCTTATCGGCTGCCCAATCGGGGCACATCAGCCTGATATAAAGAAGGATGCCACACCGCTACTGTCCTCTCTGCTGTCGCGTGCTCTCCCAGGAGAGATTGAGCAGGGACATCGCCGGATCGCCTCCCCCTTATCGGCTGCCCAATTGGGGCACATCAGCCTGATATAAAGAAGGATGCCACACCGCTACTGTCCTCTCTGCTGCCGCGTGCTCTCCCAGGAGGGATTGAGCAGGGACATCGCCAGATCGCCTCCCCCTTATCGGCTGCCCAATCGGGGCACATCAGACTGATATAAAGAAGGACGCAAGGAGGCGCACCCGTGCCTTGCGGGCCCGTGCCTGAGGGCCTCGCTAGAGGGCCCTTTGGCGTGGCCCTTAGGTGGGGACCGCCAGAAAGCCGCTTGTGAATAACTTCCCCCTACTACACCCACCGCACTTCAGCTACAAGACAGAAATGAAGGGACTCCCAACCAAGATCTCCAGCAGACACAAACTACGAAATGGACTTTGCAAGGTATTTAACTATTCTTTTTTTTTTTTTTTTGCAAATCTTTTTTATTGATTTCACACATTCAACAAAATATAATAAGCATTCCTTGACAGTCGTGCAACAAGCACGATTACACAATACCTATCACCCCCCTTAAACCACCTACCCCTCCATCCCCCCTCCCCCCCCCCCCCCCCCCGTCCCCCTGGGATCCTTATATTACACATCTAAAGCACTATAAAAACATCAACTTCCGCCGATCTACTCAGCAGGTGAAAAACTACACCTTGCCCTAGCTGCGTATTCATCTAAATAATACCATTTATTGAACGGTTGACTCTCACCCCCGTTGCTTCCCTGCACCAGCCTTGCAACATACCACAGTCTCCAATATGATTCTCTCTTCTCTTGCGCTTTCTCAAATTTAGAATAGAGACACACCAGATTCCACCAGTGATGACCATCCAATTTAGCTAGGTCTTTCCAGTTAGACACTATCAGCTTTAAAGCTATGGCCATCATAAAGTTAAAGAGAAAAGTCTTATCTCTCTCCAGCGCTAAACCACTCGCGCATGAGCGAAGGATAATTATTTCCCAACTCAACGGAGACTGTATGTCTAAAATCTTTCCAATCTTGTGCCAGACTAGTCGCCAAAATCTCTGAACATAAAAGCACTCAAAGAACACATGTTGAAACGTGCCCTGAGCTTCAGAACATGACCAGCATCTTCCCTGATCTTTCCCCCGCCCCCCACTTGGCCACTCTAACTGGTGTGAGATATGCCCTATGCAGAATAAAATACAAGGATTGTGTGAGAGCTGCCACTCTCAAAACTCTATTTACCCTTCCCCACACCTTTTCCCACACTTTGGGTGAAACAGGGCCCCCAAACTCCTCCTCCCATCGGCGACCCAACATAAGAGGGAGCGACTGCTACCTGTCTCTAAGTATGGCATAAAATTTTGACATAATACCCTTGGTGCCCAGACATGCCTCCACCATTTGGAGCAATTCCCCTTGATCCGAAATCGCGGAGGGGACACAGGGAAGGCGCCCAAGGCAATGTTTTAATTGCAACCATTGAAAGAGACACAACCGTGGGAGACCAAACTCAACTTGAGGATCCTCAAAGGATTTCCATACATTATCTTTAATTAACTGCCCAATCATCCATACACCATTTTTCTGCCAGCCTTTCCACCCAATGAGCTTACATCCTATCTTTAAGTTAGGGTTAAACCAAATTGGAGACCTGGCCGAAACTCTCCCGTTCTGCTCCAACTTTTGGCCCAGCAAACAAAAGGCTTGTTGTGTGGCACAAATTATCCTTAAGTTCCCCCCCACCCCCGGGAGGGACATTTCTACTAGCAAATGGGGGGGGGATAGGTGTTACCAGACTTTCCTCTACCTCTACCCAAATGGGCTTTTGACCCTCCCCATCATACCCCAGCCAATTCGTGCCTTGCTTCAACAAGAGGGCCACATGATATAATCGAAAATCATGGAATTGAACTCCCCCTTCCTGCTTACGTGCTTTCAGTTTTTTTAAGTGCGACCCTCGGAGGCTTACCTTGCCAAAGAAAATTCGATAAAATACGCTCCAGCACCTTATAAAAGGTCGCTGGAAACTCCAAAGGGATCATCTCTAGAACGTAATTCACCTTAGGAACCAACACCATTTTAATAGATTCGAGTCTTCCCCACCAAGATAAATGTAAAGGGGACCATTTCAAAGTATAAGCCTGCACCATGTCCTTCAACACCTTTACATTCAATTTCACCGACTCCTCCAGCGAAGGACAGTAAGATACCCCAAGATATTTAATAGCCTCCGCTTTCCACTTAAAGGGGTACTGATCCACTGAGGAGGAAAAGGTCAACCTATTCATCGGGAAAGCCATTGACTTGTTCCAATTTATTTTGTATCCCGACAACGCCGAGTACTGTCCAATCAAATTCAGAACCTCTCCTACAGAACAAGGCTGCAAAAATAACAAAAGGTTGTCTGCATAAACCAAAAGCTTTATTTGCTTCCCAGCAATCTCCAGCCCCTGTACCTTATGAGACTGTCTCACAAGGATAACTAATGGTTCTAATGCCAAATTGAAAAGCAAGGGGGAAAGGGGGCAACCCTGATGTGTCCCCCTATTTAATAAAAAGGACCCAGACAAGGACCCATTGACCAGAATACGAGCCGTAGGGGAGGTGTATAACACCTCTATCATTTTTATGAAGCCTCTCCCTATTCCAAACCATTCAAGTGCCTGCACCAGAAAACCCCATTCCAGCTGATCAAAGGCTTTCTCGGCGTCCACAGAAAGCCCTACCAAGGGCTCCTGAGCCTCTTCTGCAGCCGCAAACAAGTTTAAAAGAAGCCGCCCATTATCCGCCATGGATCATCCTGGGACAAACCCACATTGATCAGGGTGTAGAAGGGATGGGACCATTTTGACCAGCCTACGAGCCAGGACAGAGGAGAAGATTTTGTAGTCAGCATTGAGTAAAGATATTGGGCGGTAGTTCTCAACTTTATGTGGATCCCTACCCGGTTTTTCCAGCACCACAATTGTCACTTCACTAAACGATCCTACTGCTGGAGACTGGATCAAAAGAGTTTGGAAATATAATAGAAGATATGGAAGAAACTCTTCCGTGAATAATTGGTAGAATTCCACCGGAATGGCATCCGGGCCAGCTGCCTTCCCTCCCTTCATACTGTAAATACTCTCTCTTATCTCACTCGCCGACATCTGTCCATCAAGTTCCGCCACTTGCGACGGCTTTAATGTGGGGTGGGGGATCTGCTTAAAAAGCTGCTGGAATGAGGCTGGATCTGAGTCCGCTTCTGATGAATATAATCTCCTGTAAAAACCCCGGAAACAATCTGCGATTTCCCCATCTTTTGTACAGAGACCCCCGCTCTCATCCAGTACAGCTTCTATCCTGCTTTTAGACGATCTAGGACTTAAAGTACTCACCAGGAGATGTCCAGCCTTATTACTCTCACAATAGTACTTCCCTTGGGCCTGCCGTATCTGAGCAATTGCTTCCACACTAATGATGTCATTATACTGGTATCTCAGCCTTTGTAAACGCACTAGGATACCAGGATCAGACCTATCTTTCAGAAGCCTCTCCCCAGCCAAAATTTGAGCCTCTAATTCCACTAGCTTCTCCTTCCTCCTCCATGCCATTCTAATCTTGTAACTTGTGACAACAGCTCTAAGAGAAGCCTTAAAGGCCTCCCACCAAGCCCATACCGGAGTCTCCATGATAGAATTTGATTGAAAGTATTCTTTTATGGCTTCCTTGATTTCCACGCCAAACTCAGGCTCCTGCAATACCTCTCTGGGAAAGTGCCAGACAGCCACACCCCGGGGATGACCTCGCACATACAGGGATAATGTTACCGCTGCATGATCCGAGAGATGCGTAGTCGAAATTTCGGCAGATGCCATCTCTGGGATTAAGGATCTGGAAACCAAAAAATAATCAATTCGCGAGTGCGATCCATGGGGGAGCGAATAAAATGAGTATTGCCTATCTTTAGGATGCCAGAGTCTCCATATATCCGAGAGACCATACTCCTGAATAATGGAGAGGAGCACTGTCACTGCTCTACTACTCCTCAAAGACCGATAAGGCTGACGGTCCAACAACAGGTCAATAACCAAGTTGAAGTCCCCACCCAAAATCCATTCCACTGAATCCCATTCCTTCACCTCCTTTGCCAACACCTTAAAAAACACAACATCATCCTGATTTGGCCCATATATATTCAATATGGCAAATATTCGACTCCCAAGCTGCAACATTACCTTGGCCCACCTTCCCTCAGTGTCCACCCTCCTCTGTAGGATCTTTGGGTCAAGAGCTTTCCGAACCAAAATGGCAACCCCGTTTTTTCTGCCAACTGTGGGGGAGTGCCCAACCAACATAAATTCCCCTACGCCCAATTTTCCAGTTTCAATGGTCATCAAATGGGTTTCTTGTAACAGAACCACATCTGCGGACTCCATTTTACAGTAAACTAGGATTTTCTTTCGCTTGATCGGGTTATGTATTCCTTTTATGTTCAGAGACATGAACTTCACCAACTGCATGGCACAAGATTATCCCGGTTACTCAGGCTGTGCAGGGTAACAGTCAAAACATGATAGCAGCATCCAATCCAATATAAAAGAAGATCCCAGGGAGACACCCATTCTCTCTGCCGGAGAGCAACTAATGGGTGAACCATTCCAATCCAGATTACCACACAATCCCACCCTCTCTTTTTTTTATTCACATTCTTATCTCCTTGCCCCCCTGACAAAACCACCACCCCCTTCCCCAACACCACATTGTACTTCCCCCACCCTTATTCTGGACTTCTGATACCCACAAAATCATACATAATGTTGACCCCCCCTCTCCACCCACCATCACTCACAACCAACTCTATCATATACAAAACCACTCATCCATCCATCTGACACCCCCCCGCCCCCCGTATCCAGTTCCTCCCCTGCAACCCATGACCCACATCAACTCCAACTTCTACCGGCAAACAACTACAACAGTTGCCATTACATACAACAATGGAGCACAGTCCAACACTTCTTTGCCGTCACTGGATACCTCCCGGCTCCATAGGATCAGCATCCGCAAGCTTGAAAGGAGCCTGCTTTGTCTCTGCGTGCACATAGCGCTCTACAAGTCCTCAATTAAGGAAGCATTTCACAGCCAACGTCCATCTTCCTGTGACTTATCCCACAGGCAGCTTAAACCACTTCCATTTCCCCTAGCATCCCAGATCGTCCCAGAAGGAACTACAATTTGAACACTCCACTCCGACTCCGATAGAACCCCCTCACTGCATAGCCAAGGACTCTTTCTCCTCCAGGAAGGATCTTAAAGCTGCAGGGTCCTCAAAAGTGCGAGTCTGGTTATGTAAAGTCACCCTCAGCCTCGCAGGGTAGAACATACTGTATCTGGCTTGTAATCATTGAAGCCGAGGCCGGAGTGCCAACATTTGCTTTCTTTTCTCCACTGTGGCCTTGCAGAAATCCGGGTAAAATGCCACAGTGTGTTCTTCGAATTTTGTCGGGCTCCGTGTCTTGGCCGCGGACATGATTTGAACCACCTGCAAGTAATGCAGAGCCCACATTATCAAGGGCCTCGGGAACCTCTGTTGTGGGTTAGCCTGTGTGGGCACTTTGTGCGCCCTATCAATTTCCAAAGGGTGAGAGAGCTTTAGCTGTAGGATCTTAGGTAATATTTTCTCCAAAATCTCCACGGCGTTGGTTCCCTCTGCACCTTCCGGAATGCCGACCACCCTTATATTGTTACGGCGCGCCCTGTTGCTTTGATCCTCTAAGCTCCGTTCAAGGGCCTCGATCCGTTTCCTGTTTTTATCCACTTGTCGCAGTTGTACCTCCTGAGCCGCCATTTTAACATCCACGTCTTCCATCCTAGCCGCCAAAGCAGCCACCTGTACTTTTTGCTCCTTCAGCTCAAGGATATCAGTTTGAACCTCTGCCAAAGTCTCTCCATTAGCTGTAACCAAATCTCTCACAGCCCTGATCTCTCGCAATACTTCTTGCATGCCCATTCTGCAATCGTGGCCTCCCGCCGACTTCTGTGGGTAGGGGGGGTCAGGTTTTGGGCGTTTACACGCCATATTTGTGCCTACCCCATAATCCAACTTAGTAGGCTTACTTGCCGCCATTTCCCCCTACTTCGCGGCAGGGGTGGACCCAATAAGTCTCACCAAGAAAGGCAAGGAGAACAAACTTTTAGCAGGATCTGGCAGGGAACTAGGATTACGCGGCCATCTTGGATCGTTGCAGGCTCCGCCCCCTGTATTTAACTATTTAATTATCGGAATTATTTCATACAAGAAGGTCAACCCCAACCGCGCTAATTGCCCTCCAGAAATATTAAATTAGCAAGTTCTTTAAAAGTCTGTTATAAGTATCCTAGCTTAACAGCACTATAGCTGAACATATGGAAGTGTCTGTCAATACACTAAATGTTTAGCCTCTGCTGAGCCTATGCCTCAACTTTAACAAAGTATTCCTGCTCAATATATATGACTCATTGAAACATTGTATCCTAACAGTCCCTCTGCCTTTTGAATCTATGTTACGAAGCAATGTCGACTGATACAAAGTAACCCCACTTATTTTTGCTCACTGAACAAACAGGCTTTTCAAACACGGTTACAAACGAATACTGTCCTACTGAAATCGTGTTACAGAAACACTCACCCGAAGATATTAAAACCCTCTCCCCACAGCACACTGTCTCGCTGATTCTCCTATAGGTTGCCCTATCCACCTCAGGGGCTACTTAATTCCAAGCTTTCTCTCAGCTCACTAATCTAAGTAAGATAATAAACCTTAACTTCTAAATAACAAGAACCATGACCTTCTCCATACTTGCCATTACATGCATTTACCTACTTGCCAATTCCATTTATGAATCCAATGCCCTCACTCACGATCATAACCATATCCCACTACTTCACAACACGAGCAAAAAACACCACCAAAGCCATTACCAACATCCACAAAACCCATGCTACAAAAGACAATCCCACCTGCTCCATATAGCCCTAGAGCAAACAGCCAACACAAAATGCAATGAACCTGATGTTCAACATGAACTCAGGTGCGCCCTCATTAATGCTCGCTCTGCCCGCAATAAATGGCCAGCCATCACAGACCTCATAACCAATCTCAACCTAGACATGTTAATGGTCACAGAAACCTGGCTCACTGACACTGACACTGCCATACTAAATCAGCTCACACCCCCCAAATACTCTATCTTCACATGTAACAGGACGAACAAAAGAGGAGGGGGGGGGGTCTGCATAATAGCAAAAACCAAGCTAGTGGCCTAGTGGTTGGGGCAAGGTACTACAGGCCGGAAGGTCGGTGGTTCAAATCCCACTAGAGGACAGCAACCTTGGGCCGGAAGGACTGGGGTTTCTAGTCCCACAGGTGCTCCTTGTTGTCTTGGGCAAGCCACTTAACCCTCCATTGCCCATGTTCCCTGCAAGTATTAAATGTTCCCCTCATGTTAAATGTATCCCCAAACTGCTATGACCCGGTGAAAAGCGGGATATAAATGCAGCTAAATAAAATAAAATAAATAAACAATACTGAACCATCCTATCTAGAAGCACACAACAACTAGACACAATCACCATCTCAAATAAATACAGCACTATCAACCTTATTTACAGTCCCCTGGTCAGACCACAGCTTGATTTCATTCAATATTCCATCACAACAAGATCCAACCAGTCATACAAAGATATGTTCATTAACTAAGTCAGCAAGATTCAAACCATTGGACGAGAAAGAATTTATGAAACACATACTCCCAAAACTCGCCCTCCCTTCAGCCAACATCAACGACATGGTTGCAAACTGGAACAACACCCTGAACCAGTACTCCAAACTACCGCCTGCCCACAAACACTCAACATCAGATAACCGTGTGGATAAAAGGCTGCCAGCACCATGGTACTCCCCTGAACTAAAGAAGTACCTCCTTTGCTTGAGGAAACTAGAGAGAAAATGGCGTAAATCTCATAACACCACAGACCAAGTCGCATACTTAACCCACCTGAAAATTCATCATGAAGCAATCTGGGACAAGAGAAAAGCCTTCCATTCCGAGCTCCTCAACCGCTCTTTAAACAAGCTACGATAACTCTTCAACTTAGTAAAAACTCTAACAACGGAACCATCGCCCCCACAACAAGAACATCCCCAAACTTACGCCAACTATATCCTATCCAAAGCCATCAAAACTTCAACAGTCTCCTCCTTAAAACTTACCCAGCCGCCTGGGAACCAGAACTCACTTCTCAAGCTTTCATCTCCTTCAGCAAAAAGCATTGAAGACATTATTGCCAACATAAACACCACCACTGCACCAAACAACCCCTGCCCAGCACACTGGATAAGAGCGATGCATTCAGAACTCAGCCCAACTATATCCGAAATCATAAATCAATCCTTCTCAACTGGAATATTCCCATCAGCTCTTAAGCAGACTTCCATCAGACCACTGCTAAAGAACAACCAACTAGACCCAACAAAGGAGGAATCCTACCGACCCATCTCCAGTATCCCACTCCTATCCAAAATTATAGAGAAGGTGACCCAGAGACAGATCCAACTACATATAGATACCGCATCACCACTAGACCCCAGCCAACATGGTTTCAGGGAAGCTCACAGAGTTGAAACACTTCTGACTTCCCTAATTAACACACTCATTAGTGGGATAGACAACATCAGGACTGGCTTCGCACTAATATTCCTTGACATCTCCGCAGCGTTTGATTCAGTGGACCATGACAAACTCTTATCCCGACTCCACGACAAGGGAATCCATGGACTAGCATGGGAATGGTGTAAATCTTACCTTGAAGAACGATGGCAACAAGTTTGGGTTGGAGAAAGTACATCGGAACCTTTCCAACTAAAGCAAGGTGTTCCTCAAGGCTCCTCCCTCTCGGCGTTACTCTTCAATATATATATGCAGCCGATTTGCGAAATCACTCACTCGTATGGCATAGATTGCCTAATCTATGCAGACAACGTGTTGATATTTACAGCAATCAATGTCACTCTCCCAGATTATACAGTACTAGTAGAATGCTTCAACGCAATAGCTGACTGGCTCCTTACTCAAAATATGTGAATAAATTTCAAAAAGACCGAAGCTCTCATCATCACGAAAAACAAAGAATTTGCACCACCGGCTACTCTAAAAGTGCGGGACGCAGAGCTCCCTATCAAGTCCACCATAAAATACATAGGAGTAACACTGGATCATCGACTGGACTTCAAAGAACATATAAACCGCACTGCAAAAATCATCTACTTCAAGATTAGGACCCTCCGACACCTGAAAAATATGCTAGACCATAACAACTTCCGAACTATATTCCAAGCCATAGTCTTGCCCCACTTTGACTATGCAAACATAATACTCCATGGCCTCCCAAATAACACCCTAAATACACTACAACTAGCCATGAATGCTGCCGCCCGTGTTCTGTATGGAGCATCAAGGAGGGACCACTCAACCCCCATCCTAAGGGAGCTACACTGGCTCCCTATATACTGTAGGATTGCATATAAAGTTCTCATCACCACCTTTAATGCTATTAATAAAATAGTCCCTCCCTCAATCTCAACACTCATCAATCACACCCCCAATATTAGAACAAGGAGATCAGCAGCATGTAATGCCCTATCCATACCGACAGAATTCATAAGATGCACTCGTACAACTACAGAAAGAGCATTCGCATTCTACGCCCCCAGATGCTGGAACAACCTTCTACTCGCAGTCAGATCAATCACTGACCTCAAGCAATTTAGAAAAGCCCTAAAGCATCACCTGTTCCTCCTACACTTCTACAAACACCACGATCCCTCACTGACTCTCCAACACAACCCAATCCCACAAGATATGCAGTAATGTTCTGTCTCACGCTGCACATAATGTAAATAATAACCTTTTACTGTATATAGTTTATACCTCTATGTACAAAGTTTTCCCAATGTTGATTCCTGGTTATTTGCCCTGTTATTTGTAAACTCATTACAGCTTGTTGCTTATGTGAGTACTTTCGTTCACTGTAAACCGGACTGATGATAAATAGCGCGGTATAAAAGAACTGTAAATAAAATAATAAAAATAAATCTCCTCCAAAAGAGAGCTCCTGAATGGATTCAGTGATCACTGGACCTGGACCTGGCCTTCCAGTGCCTCAAGGAAGCCATGTGCTCTGAACTCATCCTGATTAGCCCTGATTTCACTCTACCATTTATTGTGCAAACTAATGCTTCACAGGTTGGCCTAAGAAACGTTCTGGCCCAGGAAGTTAGGGGTGAAGAACATTCTGTAGCATTCATCAGCTAGAAACTGCTTCCTCAGGAACTGCATTATGGAGTGATTGAGAACAAAGTCCTGGCTGTCAAGTAGGCACTTGAGACCTTCAAATACTACCTACTCAGCCATCTGTTTATGCTTGTAATGGACAAGCAACCCCTCAAGTGGCTGGCTCAACATAAGAAGTCCAATGGCCATATTATGTGTTGTTTTTTTGAGTCTCCAACTCTAACAGTTTCGGGTCCGCCATAGGCCTGGTTGGACTCACCTGAACACGGACTTCCTTTCCCGAGTATGGGTCTCAGATGAGGCAGGCGCTCAATGAGGCATGGTTGAGATGAGGGGGAGGGTGTGTGATGGGATCTATAGAATGTTACCAGTCCTTCTCCAAAGGGATTATCAACACTTCCCTTTAAGAGAGTCTGCAGCCCAGAGTTCAGGGCTGGGAGGATGTGGCTCACAGGGAGAGGTTAAGAACCCAGCAAGCTGCCAGAAGGAGAGAGGCTTGTGGAGCCAGAGGTCCTTACAAGGCAAGCCATGCAGAGAAGTTCTTAGATACGAACTGTAATTGGGGCTTGAGGAAGGGCCTGGAGAAACTGCTCGTGGAGGTTTAACAGAAGTAAAGCTGCTTTTGCTTTCACTGAACTGCTGTCTGTTCTGGGCTTTGCTTTGTGGAGGTTTAACAAGCTGGGACAGAAAAACTGCTTTTTGTTTTCCCTGAACTGTTGTCTGGCCTGTGTTGTACAGAAAACCCCTTCCCACCACACACCACACACCACACTATGACACAGGCAAACTTCTCTAGGGCAAAGACTCTGATGCTACATGGGATTGTCCTTGAGGAGAAGGAGCTCCCCAGGCTGCAACAAGAAGGGTTTGGAAGAAGATCTGCATCGCCTTAGTGAGTTAAGATTACCATTTTATGCCTAAAGACACAACCCATGGGAATACACCTAGCTGTATGAAGACACCAGGGTTGTAGGCAGGGATGTAAGGTAGCCAGAACTGGGTCAAAAATGAGCCAAAACAGGCCATTCCCCCAGGGAAACACCCTCTGAGGTTCAAGAAAGAGCAACAGCAGTAGGTAGACAAAAAGATAATTTAATCCACAAACACACAGACATCCAGAAGCACAATCTAAACCCGTCAGGGTGAGTAGACATACACATAAAAACAAAGCAGTAGAAAGGTAAAATGTGCCAAGAGACTGGCAGGACAGGGCTGACACATAGTGAGTGCTAGTAACCAGGATGTCAGAAGGGAGAAGTGGCAGATATGCCCTGCACCTGGTACCATGGCGCCCTGATAGCCCACATGCCACAGCTCCCACATACCTGGAAAGGGAAGACCCTCAAACCAAAGGCAATAGGGAGAGAGGTCAGGTGGATGGCAGGGTAAGATCTGGTGAAATGAGTGTAGTCCTAAGTATTAGTTTTCCATTTATCCCCAACATATGTTTCCATGTATTTAGTGACTTAGAGTTGGTGAAGAAGCGATTCATGGCCATGCAGAGGACTTGGCCATAATGTTTGGAGTACCTCCATCAGCAATATAAGTCATGGCACATGTGGAATAGATGTCACATGTACAAAGGGGACCACGGATCACCATCTGCAATGTGCAAGGACATTCAATGCATGTCAACACCATGCAACTATTCATTGTATACAACACAGCTGATACCCACCTCAAACCTAATCAATCTCAACCCATCAGATGGAAACACTATCAACAAGACCACTTGAGGAGTGGCCTAGTGGTTGGGGCAAGGTACTTCAAGCCGGAAGGTCAGGGGTTCAAATCCCACTAGAGGACAGCAACCTTGGGCCGGAAGGACTGGGGTTTCTAGTCCCACAGGTGCTCCTTGTGGTCTTGGGAAAGCCACTTAACCCTCCATATCCTATGTACCCTGTAAAATAGTTATCTCCAAGTTATAATGCCCTGTTCAATGTAATTTCAGTTTGTTCAATGTAAACTGCACTGATTCAGAATAGTGTGGTATATAAGAGAATGTAAAATAAAAATGTAAAATAATTAAAACAAACCACCCTCCTACCCTGCAACAGCAGAAGAAATCACATACAGGTAACCCATTCAGTCTGCACATTCAAACCCAGAGGAACTACAGAGTTAAGTCTGTAGATCCATCTCTGTTCACATTGGGATAAACATGTCATATGATCCCTAGACTCAAAGCCACCTGATCTATGCAAAAAAGGCAACTCAACAAACTTATGACCTAATGATACACAGTGGGACACCATAGGGGCTTCCCTACACTCCTGCTGTAAATGACTCCTATGCTCACCCATTCATGCCAACACCATGCAACCATGACATACTCTTGGGCACCATATGCACTGCCACAGAAGCCAGGGCATAGGCTGGAATGGTGGTATGCAGCAGAGATCCCTGTATAGTTGCTGGCATATCTGGAAGAAAGGGCCCAAGGTGTGCCCAGTAGGACATAGTATCACAAAACTCATGGAGTGGCAGCACTCCATGAGTTTTGTGATACTATGAAGGCCAGTAGCAAGGATCTGGGACCTATAGAAGGGACACATGAACAGTGAGAGTCAGTGTAGGGGATTTGACCAGGTCAGGAGACTCAGATGTAATGCATGATGATGGCATGAAAAGTAGCCTGAACTGTGAGTCCCCAGATACATGTGCAGGCCACAAATGTTGTGGGACCCTGATATCAGGTGAATAGCACCATAGGTGTGGTGTATATTAGCTCCCCTGACACACAGGTATAAGATGTCATGAGGGCTGCAGGTGCAGTGGCTCCCCCAACCAGGGAACTCTCTGCCATGGGTACTGAGGATGTACAACACCCAAAAAATAAACAATGACACAGCAGGGGGGTTACAATTATGGTAGAGTGTCCATGGGCTAGCTACTGTAGCAAAGGACAGTACCAACCAGGTAGTGATGTTGTTTCCTTAGGAACAACATACCTATACGCATAAGGTGCATCCAAAAGGACTCTAAAAATGAATGACTGCGTGGCACTTATTCCACCTCTTTTCCTCTATATACTTTGTTGAATAGCAGAGGAACAGCACACCTGTAGTATACCACATCTGTCATAGTCTGCTCCTGAACAGTCCAATACCAGAAGCACAGGAGACCTCGCAAAGTCCAAGAACACCATAAGAGAGTGAGTATCTCAATCAAAATCTTTTATTGAAGACACAACATAGTCAGGAAACCATAGGAATATCAAAGCACTTAACCCAACATGGCTCTATTTCAGCGGGGCCTTCCACAGTGGTTAAGACTGAGAACATGCAAACACATAAAAACATTAGAATAAATACAATGCATACATAAAATATTAAAAACATATAAACCATCAATAATTAAAAGATAAGGCATATTTATTTATTTACTTAACTGTATTTATATCCCGCTTTTCACCGGGTCAAAGCATAAAAGGACAATGTAGACAATAATGTATAAATGATATTAAAAATATAGAGAGTATATATAAATAATTATGAATTGTAAAATGCAATAAAACATGGAATTTCATGTGATGAGGAATGACTATAGGACCATCTGCATAATACATAGAAACATAGAAAAATGATGACAGAAAAA
Organism: Ichthyophis bannanicus; assembly: GCA_033557465.1. Lineage (NCBI taxonomy): Eukaryota > Metazoa > Chordata > Amphibia > Gymnophiona > Ichthyophiidae > Ichthyophis > Ichthyophis bannanicus. Next base: position 617,583,360 of record CM066034.1, on the reverse strand, counting down.
GACCACATGGACTATCTAGTCTGTCCTTCCATATCAACAACTACAACAGTCCCCTTTTTTCCTTTAGAGATCCTCTGTGTTTGTTCCATGCTTTTTTGAATTCAGATACTGTCCTCATCTCTACCACCAAAAAAAGAAGCACTGTTCCACGCAAACCAGGAGCCCAAGTCCAAAAATGCAGTACGCAGAAGGGATCGCTTAAAAACTTTTTATTTTTATTAGGGATTGCGTGCCAAAGACCCTACAAATGCCGTGTTTCGTCACAACTTCATCAGGGGTATTGGCATACTAAAATCATAAGACAAACATAATTAAAACACATGTTGTACATGAATGTAAATAATCATAAAAAGATACATTAAAACCATAAATAATAACCAGTAAAACATATGCAATATATAAATAGAAAAAGGAAGGGAATTGATGTAATAACTTATATGAACTCATACTCATTTTACTTGTTACATGCTAAATACATTCATACTAGAATAATAAATATCATTAAAACCTTTGACATATAAACACTTTGAATTATTGATGAGACAACAACTGAACTCTCATAAAAACTGTGAATGATACAAATACCTCTATTGACTGTCTTGTGCAGTATGTGCTATGAACTCTTGAATAATTTAACCAATTTCACTTTGGATGGTTGTGTCGATTGTACACACTTGTATTGTACTAAAATGTTAAAATTATGAAATAAAATGAATAAATAAATAAGCCAACCATAAGTAGATAAAACAAAAAGGATTAACCCATAAAACCATAAAAGAGTAAAAGGGTAAAAAGATAACAAGATAAAACAATGAAACGATTATCAGGAAGCAGGAGTGAATAATCCACATGAGTGTGACAAACTTTGTGTAAAACACCTTGTCTAACCAGCTGTAGGATCCCAAACCTCAATGAGTAATGTATCTATACATTATGGACATTTACATTTGTATCTCTCATTTAAGTCGAGAAAGGGGGGTAGTGCCCCCACCTTCATGTATTCAAAATCATTTACCATGTGCCTATGAAATCTGCAAAATCAATCCGTGTAACCACGTATTTGTGCTCTTTTAGATCGAGCTAACTCTTTTGTAATAATCAATCTCCCGGTATGTCTATAATATCTCTGAGCTCCTTTTTTGAGCTATGATGGATCTCAATCCTAACATAAGTTAAAACTGTACAAATGCAAATGTAAGTACTGATGTGGCAACACAAACAGGGCATTCAGTTTTTATGTCCCCAAATGCTGGAACACTCTACCCCCCGACATTAGGGCCATTACCAATCTATATCAGTTCAGGAAGGCTCTCAAAACCTACCTTTTCCGCCAATACTTCCCAGACAGCAACTGAACTAGATATCCCTTCCAAGAAATGACCCAGTCTAGAAATGCCCTTACAACTTATAGCTGCAGTGTAGATAGCTTATGTATATAGTTAACTCCTGTTCAATGTAAAACCTGACAGTCTGTCGTTATGGTCGTTTTGTTATGATGTAAACCGCGCTGATTCTAAATAGCACGGTATATAAGAAACTGTAATAAATAAATAAATTAATTAATAAATGTTTACCGCACAGATAAATACATGATAGACTTAGCAGCTTGATGAATTATTTTAACGTTTCTGCATTTCGAGAGTATACTGTAGCACCATGATTTACATATAGATAAGTATACGATAATCCATATGGCTTAATAAATTATTGCAACGTATTGTATTTCAAACAAATACCGCAAACACTTATGCACTGTACTCGTTATAGTTCTTATATCGCAATCCCTATAGTCTTGCATTTATAATTATAGGGGCCATGCAATGAAGCTACAGGGTAAACTATTTAAGACTAATAAAATAAAATATTTTTTCACTCAACGTGTAATCAAACTCTGGAATTTGTTACCGGAGGATGTAATAAAGGCTGTTAGTGTAGCTGGGTTTAAAAAAGGTTTGGACAAATTCCTGGAGGAAAGGTCCATAAACCATTATTAAGAAGAGACCCAGGATGTCAATGCTTGACCCAGTACAAGCATTGTGAAACCTGTGTCTTTTGGGGAAACTGCTAGGTATGTATGACCTAGATTGGCTACTGTTGGAAACAGGATACTGGGCTTGATGGATCTTGGTCTAACCCAGTATGGCATATCTTATGTTCTTATGTACTCTATTGCAGATTTTGGTATCATCCGCAAAGAGGCAAACCTTACCCGACAGCCCTTCTGCTATATCACTAAAAAAGATGTTTAAAAAATTGGACCAAGGACAGTTCCCTGGGGCACACCACTGTCGCCTCTCACTCAAGCAATTTCTAACCCAAGCAGTAACTTTAGGGGTCCATCCCTAGGGTGCTCAGTTTGTTTATAAGTCGCCTGTAAGGAACGGTGTCAAAGGCTTTACTGAAATCTAAATACACCACATCTAGGGTTCTCCCTTGGTCCAACTCCCTGGTCACCCAGGCAAAGAAATCAATCAGATTTGTCTGACAAGACCTGCCTCTGGTGAATCCATGCTGCCTCAGATCCTGTAATCCGCTGGACTCCAGAAACCTTACTATTTTCTCTTTCAGCAATCTTTCCAATAATTATTGGAAACATTGCTGAAAGAGTAAATTATAATTTACTCACCACCAAAGTTAAACTAACCAGCCTGTAGTTTTCAAACACATCCTTACTTCCGCTTTGGTATAAAGGCACCACATGAGCCTCCCTCCAGTTCTTTGGCACCACTCCCGACTCCAACGAGGAATTGAAAAGGTCAATCACTGGCGCTGCAAGAACATCCCCAAGTTCCCTCAGTATTCTAGGGTGAATCCCATCCGGACCAGTCACTTTGTCTACTTTAAGTTGAGCTAATTTCTCATGAACACAGTCTTCTGAAAATTGTTCAAGATGCCCCTCGCTTCTGTTCCTGTTTATGGGTGTTTTCTGAGGTCCTGTTCCTGTTTTCTTCATCTGTGAACACAAAACAGAAATATTTTTGAAGCAATTCCACTTTATCCTTATCAGCTTCTACATATTCTTCCCCTGCACCCTTGAATCTGACAATACCATTTTTTGCCCTTCCTCTTCTCACTAACAATGTCTTATCCCCTCATTTTATTGCATTGGCTATTTCCTCCTCTTTTTGAATCTTTGCTTTCCTGACTATTTTGCTAGCTTCTCTAAGATTTTCCAAATATAGATGCCTGTCTTCCTTTCTCTGTGATCTCTTGTATTTCATGAAGGCCTTCCTCTTTTTCTTCACCTTTTCAGCTACTTCTTTTGAAAGCCATAGCGGTCTCCTTTTCCTTTTACCTTTATTTACCATTTTAACAAAAAGGTTGGTTGCCCTTAAAATATCCCCTTTCAGTTTTGCCCACTGTTTTTCTGCATCCCCAGCTGTTTCCATCCTGCTGACGACTCCCTGAGTTATTGACCCATCTTGGCAAAGCTGTTTTCCTAAAGTCTAAGACACTCACTTTTGAATGGATTCTAACAGCCCTAGCTCTAATATTGAACCACACCATCTGGTGATCACTGGATGCAAAATGATCTCCCACCTTAACTTTAGAAACACTTTCACGATTGGTAAGCACCAAGTCCAGTATGGCCCCTTCACATGTGGGGTCTGTTACCAATTGCCTGAATAGTTATCCCTGTAGAGAATCCAGGATCTCCTTACTTCTAGATGATACTGCAGCAGGATTGTGTCAATCAACATCTGGCACATTGAAATCCCCTATCAGTAGCACTTCCCCTTTCCTAGCAATACTGCATATGTCTTCAATTAACTCTCTGTCCACTTCTTCCTCTTGTGAGGGAGGTCTGTATATCACGCCATTGCAAATAGATTTCTCTTTCCCTCCTTCTAGTTTAACCCACAATGCCTCCTCTCTCCCTTTTAAGCTCTGTAATTCCAAAGCTTTATTATTATTTTTTACATATAGTGCCACTCCTCCTCTCCTTCTTCCTATCCTGTCCTTTCTGAATAAAGTATAGCCTGGTATAGTTACATCCCAGTCATGGTTTTCTGTGAACCATGTTTCTGTAACTGCCACTAAATCCAAGTTGGCCACTTCCACCAAAGCTTCAACATCAGGGATCTTATTTCCCATGGTACGGGCATTTATACACACTGCTTACCATATGTTACCGCTTTTACCCATTTCCATAAAGGTATTTAATGTATCGCTTACCTGGGGGCTTTCACTTACCTGGGGACTTTGTTCAGCCATCCCCAACAAATCTAGTTTAAAGCCCTCTTCAGTAGATTAGCCAGTCTACTACTGAAGACACTCGACCCACTAACTCCTGATTAGATGTTAGCAGCTCCCAAGAGCTGAGAAAGTTACCAAAGCAGAGTTTTAAACCTACACCACTAAAGAAAATATTTCTCCTTTTAAACTAAAGCACCGAGAAGAATGTAACTGTGTTTTAAAAATGTACCAAAACCCTTTTAAGTGCTCCCAGTCAGAGATCTTGCAATTTAAAAACAAAACAAAACACAAATTCTTACCTTTGTTTGAAATGTATAGCCCCTGTTAGGAAAGCCTCAACAGTGCAGGGCTTCTTTTTTATGAGGCAGTATGCAAAATTAGATGTAGAATATAACAGTACACAAGTCATGTAATACATGAAAAAACTATGTGCTCACCAGTGAAGTCAGAAACTCATAGAACACCTGTGGGATGCTAGTGGTAGAACTGGGGAGGGAACTCCAATTTGTACATTACTTTGGACAAAAGCAAAAATGATATATACAATAATAATACTGAATGGAAAGGAAGAAAAAACTATATACTCGTATAATAGAATTATGGGACTCACCAACAGTATTCAATTGTTTACCAAATGATGCGGTGCCACTAATTCAAAACATCCAAAATAAAAGCTTCATCCTGCAACTAAATACAATTAGTGCTGCATGCCTACTTACACAGGGAGAAAAAGGATCTCAGAACCAATGAGCATTTCAGAACCAATGAGCATTTCAGAGCCTCGGACCAAGCTCAGGTACATCAAGGATCCAAAAAACTCCCTCACATTAGGCTTCTAGAAAATGCTCATTCAAAAATCACAAAAACTATCAGTATTCCATTCATTGCAACAATATAATTCCACAAAATCCACAGTATAGACCTTGTTCACACAACCTTCAGCATTCATGTATTCTTTATCCACAGTTTTCTCAGAGCAGCGGACACATAAGCTGCATCATATGTGGATACCACCACTACAACCATGATTACTACCTAGTGGATGCAAGCAGCAGCAGTGGCTCCTTGTCAGAATGGAGGGTAAGGAGGGAGGAAAGGGGAAACAAACCTTTGATATGGTCATCACTCTTATGGAGGTTCAGAGATGGCCAGCAGCCAGAACAGGAACCTGAGGCTGCAAGGATAGTAACTCGCTTCCACTAGAGCAGAGGTTCCCAAACCTGCCATTGAGCCTCCCCAGCCAGTTGGGTTTTCCATCTATCAACAATGAATATGCATGAGAGAGATTTGCATAAAATGGAGACAGTGCATGCAAATCTCTCTCATGCATATTCATTGTGGATAGATGGACTGGATGGGAAGAAGGTTTGGGAACCCCTGCAGTATAGCCTATAGACTAGGGAGGGGATTGGCAACATAAGATCAACAAGATGTACAGGAGGAGGAGATGGAAGTAGGTGGGAGGAAGGGGGAGGTATGGGAGGGGGAAAGGGAGGTGAGGGAGTGGGGAGGAGAAGGGGGAGGCAGATAGATAGGCAAGAGAACCGCAACAACTGGTTACCCTGCCTGTCCAAACTACTTCCATGCTGGACCTAGTGTGCCACCATGAGGTCCCTAGCATCTTCATGAAACCAGAGATCCTGCTGAACCTCAAGTCCCTTTAATGTGAGGTACAACAGGGCTTTGTTGCAGTCATTAAGTCACAGGACCTTATGGTAGAACATCTGAAAGAACTGAGAACAGAGATATATGTCATGGCTGGGGCCCTACACCATCTCATTGCAGGTAGCTTCACTCTAGTCACTTCAGTCAGGAGGGAGGATGGTGGGGAGTAGGGCATCACTATGTATAGTTATGATGTAGATACATACACAAGTGGCCCAGGTGGGTACTTTAATAAAGGGTCATGAATTTGGAAATATGTGTCCAATGTTGAGTTTGCATGTGCAACAACCCACATTTGTAGTTATGCAGCTCTCCACTATCCCATGGGAGCTGCTACCATGCTCTAAAACAGTCAGCACATTAAAAAATCCTTGGCTGCTTAGCACGTGACGGGGCAGGGACTGGATGGATTACAGGCAGAGAGTGAGCGCTGACTACATACTGTGGTTAGTACAGGGGTTATTAACATTCACTTATTGTCAATGTTGCATTTAGCATGGGTGCACTTAACACCACTTTGATGGGTGACGTTAAATGCACCTGCATTAATTGCAATAGAGGTTTTAGCATGGTGAGGTACTTTACAGCATGGTAACTGTTGGAGACATGCTGGCTATACCCCAACAGTTAGCGAAGGACTGTTGCACTTCCTCCAAATGAGTGTTAAAATGTGAACCCTTAGTGCACTTAGTAAACATGTCCCATTGATGCCTATGTATCATTATAAAATAAGCTAAAAATAGGTGCCAAAGTGACCTTCACAAATAAGTACCCAGACATAAAATTACCCACTGTGTGCATTTATATAAATGCTGAATGAAAGCAATTGTAGTATGAACTACATACTTCCCCTGGTGGTAATCTCATGGTAATATTGCTAGGGGTCGAACTGCTAAATGAGGATACTTCCCCTTTATTTGGTATACTGATCCCAAGCAATAGCACCATGAGACTACAGCTTGGGGTTTAGAGATGCCATTTTGAATCTGGGTGCAATGGGGCAGGGATACCCCAGTAAGAGCTGGATGGGATTTGGAGGTGGGAGGATATTATTGATCATGTTGGAAGTGGAATCAAAGGGAATAGATAGTGCTATTGGTCATATTGGGAGACATTGGGGAAGTTAGGGATTGGCAAATTGATCACAACACCAGCCCCTTTATGTCACCACAATCAGGATTCTATTATCTTCCAGCTGCAGTAATACCTATTTGTTAGATTAGGGCACTTTTTTTTTCAGCATGTTTTTATTTGAAATCGTTGATCCTACTAGACCTATTCAAAATGGGACTTCATGTTATTTTAGGTGATTTTAACTTTCATGTTAGAACCTTGCTGATTGGGTAGGATGAAAAGTAATGTAAATGCATAAACAAACAAACAAACAAATGGTATACACTAATAATGAAAAGAATACTTAGAATTCTTAAAACAAAACAAAGCCAATGGAGAAAACTAGAAATGATATGAAGAACAAAGCAAAGCAAAAAGATTTGCAAAGTATAGCTCAATAATGTTCTTTAATAGTTTTTTATATAAAGAAATGAATGCACCAGAACTAATCAGTTGGTAGATAAATCATACTGAAACCATTTACAACCCACACCCCAGTCTTTCAATCTGAATTTATTTCATGCTTGTGGAAATATTGACTTGTTCAGAGTTAGAAAGCCCTACCTAATGATCCCTAATTTATGAATCTGGGCACTGCTATGCTAATCTTTATGAGAATGAGAGAGATGCTGATCCAGCTTTGATTATTTTCAATCAGAAAACATCATTGATATCAGGTTTAATGTGTCTTCATCTGAAGGCTACATGCAGCGTGTCTATATGCAGAGATTACTCATGCTTAGAGATCTTGTCATAAATAAAAGGTGGCTAATCATAAACTGGGACACTTAGCAGTTTTCTCTCTTTTTCTGATGATCTGAAATTCTCAAATGGAAAGGATGCATGCTTGTTTAATTTGAATGTGCTTGTCTATCATCAACTGAATCCTACATTGATCCATTTAAAGTAAAAAGAGCCACTGCATTATCACAATCAGCAGTATATTTATGAGGTTCTCTAAGGTGTGCATGGAAGCAGGATTGTACCAAGCTAAAAATTCACTCTGTGTGACTAACGAATCTGCCCCCCTCCCCCCACCGCAGTCACATGTAATAACTCATTGTTTCTGAGCTTCCTGGAGGCCCAGTGATGACATCAGCGCCTTTTCTGTACCTGTGCCGTGTGCAGCCATAGTACTCGCACAGTCCTTGGTACTATCCAGCATGTAAGAAATAAACCACACAAGACTAGCATAATGAAATATTTGATTAAGGCAGAATTAAGAAATAATAAATAACAAAGATGAGAAAAATATCATTTAGAGTTTAGTTTAGTTTATTGAGTTTTGATATGCCGCCTTTGGCGGATAACAGTTAGACGGTTTACAAAGCAATAAGAACGCTTGCTAATACTGCTAATTTAGGAACAGAGTACAATTGAAGCCAGTGGAGGAAAATAATGATTTTGGGAATTTAATGCATCTAAGGCAATGCTTAATTAGATTAAACCTGTAAGGATCCTTTGCATATGAAGGTATATCTCTTTTCTTCATCGTTGTGCTCATTATGAAAATATCTTTGGCAGACAAACTTTCCCTTTTTCTCCTCACTTAGCTGGAAATGTTTATTCCTCAAAAAACCCACAAAAACAAAGTGTCTTTGTTAACTTTAGAAACAAAGGTACACAGCACACTAGTTTTTGGGTTGTAAAAAATATAGGGCCCGATTTTTGAAAGGCATTGCTACAGTTTACAGCCCAGTAAACTGCGTAAATGCCTTAAATGGGAATATATTCTGGCATTTACACAGCTAGTGCCATTGAATATCCTGTTCTAACTCCCCTACGTGTCCCGATGCTATCTGGTGAGCATTGGGGCATGTTGGGGGTGTTCCAGGGCAGAGTAGAGGTGGAGACTGGCACTAGCTGAAGATCACTAACCGGGTAGTGGTGCAATATCACCGCTACCCGGTTAGACTCCGTGACTGTTTCCTCTCAGCGCTAAACCCAGATAAGCAATACTATTGCCGCGGCATTGAATAGCTGGGGTTAAGGGTCAGCGGGCAGGGCTATGTGCCATAGCAGTAATCTATCAGAGTATATCAGTGAAACAGAATCATGGTTAAAGGACAACAACCTTCATATAAACTACAAAAAAACAGAGACCTTAATTATAAAAAGAAATCAAAATGCCCCCCCTCCCTCCGCAAACCATCACAATTAACAATGTCATCCTCCCTGTTAAACAAGAGGTGAAATATCTAGGAATAATACTGGATCAGTCTCTCACCATGCTCCCTCATCTAAAACAAACAGCAAGGACCATCTTCTTTAAGCTAAAAACCGTGCAACACCTAAGATCCCTTCTAGATGTTAACGACTTCAGGTCAGTAGTCAAAGCTACCATCACTCCCCACTTTGACTAGTGCAATAGTCTGCTACAGGGTTTACCAGCCAAAACATTAACATTCTCCAAAGAGCACAAATTATGACCGCCAGAATCGTATGCAAGGCCCGACTAAACAAACACATAACTCCTATACTATACGACCTCCTCTGGCTCCCAGTAACAAGCCAAATAAAATATAAGATATTGATGATAACCTTCAAACTGATCAATAACATCTCACCATCATATCTATCTACCCTTATCCAAACACAACCAGATAATAGAGCACATAGGCAAAATGCTAACTGTTCTCTCATAACCCCTTCAATCAATTCGCAAAACAAAACAGACGAGTACCAGAGCTTTCAAATTTACTGCCCCAGGTCTCTGGAACTCACTGCCATTACCAATCCATGAGATCAAGGACCTCCAGATGTTCAGAAGAGAATTCAAAATGTTCATATTCACTGCCTACTATGGAGATATAAATAAAAACCCCATCACAGAAACACCCAATCAACATACACAATAGCTGGCATTTGCACAACACATCTAACAATACCCCATCCACATCAAATCTCTGTGACCTAATATTACCCAATGTACCTTGTATATAGTTGATTACACTGGTCAACATTGAAATCATTACTGACTTTAAAAGGCCCTAATCTGTAGTATCTTGGTGAGTTGAACACGAATATAACATTAAAAAAAATTATTGGCTCTCGTTTTGAAGATATTGCATGTAGTTCATTTTTGACGTTTCACTGTGTAAATTTATCCAGTAGGACATCAACAACATCCCAAATAAGCCTTGAATGATGTAATATTGCATCACATTGCATAATACCAGCATGCACACATCATCCAGAGTTGATTGAGTCATTTTCTGATGCAATGCAATACTGCTGCCAGATGGCTGCTGAAGCCATCTGATGTCAGCAGTGTACTATATGCAGTCGGAAAGGAAAGTAATCTGGTATTCTGTTCCGATATTGAAAGCCTCATGAATGCCTTAAAAATCACTCATGACCCACAAGACTAGAGACTATTTATAGACTCTTCGAAACTGAGCCTGAAGGCTGTGCTTTTGAACAATAGAAACCGTCTTCCATCTATTCCAGTAGTGCATGCCATCCACATGAAAGAGACATACGATAACTTAAAGCATCTACTGACTTCCACTAACTATAACAAGTACAGATGGCACCTCTGTGGTGACTTGAAGGTAGTTGCCCTTTTAATGGGACTGCAGCAGGGCTATATAAAATACATGTGTTTCTTATGTGAGTGGGATAGCCGAGCAAGTGATTGGCACTACTTGCGGAAGGAATGGAATCGCAGACAAAATGTAATAGTTGGAGAGAAGAATATCCAGCACCCAGCTCTGGTTGAAGCTTACAAAATCCTGCTACCACCCCTTCACATCAAACTAGGTTTGATGAAAAACTTTGTGAAAGCAATGGACCGCACTTCACCAGCTTTCCGATACCTGCATGAAAAATTCCATCGACTCAGCGAAGCAAAGATTAAAGATGGAGTTTTTGTGGGTCCTCAGATTCGAGAGCTCTTCAAAGATGACCAGTTCAACAACTTGCTGCAGGGTGATGCGAAACAAGAATGGAATGCTTTACGCCTAGTGTCAACAAACTTTCTCGGGAATGTTAGGGCAGAAAACTACAAGGAACTAGTAGAAGACATGCTGATGCAGTATCAGAAACTTGGCTGCAATATGTCTCTAAAGATCCATTTCCTTGATTCCCATCTCTATTTCTTTCCTGACAACTGTGGTATGGTTAGAGATGAATAGGGTGAACGTTTTCATGAGGATATCACAACGATGGAGCAAAGATACCAGGGAAAATGGTCCACTACAATGCTGGCTGACTACTGCTGGACACTCCCCAGAGAAGCTCCCGAACAGCTGTACAAGAGACAGGCGAAAAAAATGTAAGAAGTAGTCTATGACTTGGTTTTTTACAGGTATTAACCTAAGGCCTATTATATATATACTATTTATTTATTTATTTATTTGACATGCATTTTGTGATGTAAACATTAATTCTTGTAGATTACAAAAAAACTAGCCAACTTTGCAATTTCACTGTCATATTCATGTTCAGCATATAAAAATTGATAAGGAATGACTATTTTTATTTCAGTAACATGACTTTTGTAAAAATTTGTCGACCAGTGTTATGTTAAAACTACCAATCTTATGTATGGTCTTATGTAGCAATTTATCCAACCTATTTTATGTAACTTGAAATGCGGTTTCTTGTTAAATTCCTGTTTTACTATGTAAATAGTTTTACTACTGTTCTATGTAACTTGTTTTGTTATTTGTAAACTGCCCCTGATCTCTGGAAGGGGCGGTATAGAAGCATTAAATAAATAAATAAATAGCCTGCCCAGATGAATATCAGGCCCATAACCTTTTGGGTATAATTTTACAATTAAACATATGCTAAAATAATGAACACAAACCTTTTTACTTTTGTGGGTACTGGCAAATTTTTCAAAGCAAGAGTATTGTGTTCTTTCTCTTTGAAAATTACAAGCTGCACAGTACTCAGCACAATGTCAACAATAGCAGTGGTTGGATTTGATCCCTGCCTGCCCTGTCCCTAGGCCACTACTCTAACCATTAAGCTATTATAGATGCCCATGCTGTGAGATACTTTTCTGGGAACATCTATGTAGATGCCCCCATAGATGTCCATACTGGTGAGGCCGCGTGGCCCCCCCCCCCCGGGGCGTGCGAGCGGCCGGCGGTAACCGGGGGGGAAGCCGGCCGCTTCCCCACCACGGCGTGTCTACGCGATTCGGGGGGAGGGCCTCCGGCAAGTGAAGGGCTCCCATTGGCTCCCGCGGTACATGGCAGGGTGCGGGAGCCAATGGGAGGGGTCGAGGATGTCGGAGGGGGAGCAAGGGGAGCGTTGCGGTGTCCTCCGGCCTTTCCCTCGAGGTGGCCGGAGGTACCGGACGTCCCGCCCTCCCACCCTTAGTTGGGGCTCGGGGGTGGGGGGCGTTGGAGGGGTGTTGCAGCTGGGGGGGGGGGGTGGGACGGGATCCCGGATGTTTCCGGGGTCCGGAGCTGGAGCCAAGCAGTAGGGCGGGGGTGGGGTACCCCCGCCTGGGCGGTCCCTCAGGCTTTTGCTAATAATATGGCGAAGCCGGATGAGGGAGGCTAGGCAATTTGCCGGGGCCTGGACAAGGCGGAAGCGGAAGCGGCCTCACTTTGCTACTCATGGCTGGTGAGGGTTCGCTCTGCTGGGGGGGGGGGGAATGCAATTTAATGTTGGATTGTTGATGTTGTGGTTTATGGCAATAAAGCTGCGACCAGTTGAATTCCCATATATGTGTGGTCTATCTTTGTTATTAGTGGTTGAGGGGTCGGGGGGTGTTGCGGTGGGGCAGAGGCCGGTCCGCCTTACCCGGTTACTGGTACATCCACATTTGTGAAACCATGTTTGCATCTGGACGTGCTTGGTTTTTTTCAGATATTCTGACTGAGACATCCCAGATTGCACTTGGATGTCCCTTCTAAAATTCCCCTTCATGTGGATTCTTTTCTTTGTATGGGGTATTGGCAAATTTTAAACCAAAATTATGCGCATCTGCTTTGACAATTACTTCAGGGAGTTCAGGCGCTTTAGGCCTGCTCTCTCCTATGCACACATTTACTGTACTAATTTATGACATACACATTTATTTTCCAAAGTATTCACATACATGCAATCCTCTTCTCCCAACCCCATCCCCAGGAATCATTTTTTCTCAACTTGGGTAAAATTATTGAAGGTATTGCCTGTGCCCAATAAACTTCACGCACATTTTGGAAGTATTGTTTTATAAGTGCCAGTTTCTGCCTATAAATCAATGTTTTGTATGCAGAAATGGCTTTTAAAATTACCCTCCATACTACTTAAGCCTTATTTATTTATTTATTTATTTATTTATTTATGCTTATTTCTATACCGCTTTTTCCAAAGATCAAAGGCGGTTTACAGGTAACATTTAGTGAACATGGTTTTACATAGAACATCGTTTTTTTCATAACTATGTACAGTTAACATGATAAACGATAACATGGAACATTGTTACAGAACTAAATACAGTTTAACATGGATTATTGTTACAGAACTATTTACATTTTAACTTATTAAATTATTAACTTAATAGTAAGGAACCTGACATACTTTGCAGGGCTATCAGTTCATTAAATTAATTCTGAGAGAGTTGTTTCCTTTGCACATTAAGAAATCAAACAAACATAAATTGAATAAAATTGTTGTTAATTAAAATGAATCATACAAGAGAGACATATGTTGAAATGGTAAGGGAAATATAAATATTTTATTGAATGTGGATAGCTGCCAGGTTACCTGAATAAATATCAAAGAGGATAATCATTTGCAGAAAATGTTCAAAAATAATTATACTTTGTATAAGCGTTTAATATGTGAAAACATAAAACAGAAATTAATTTCTGATGTGCCTAAAAATACACACATAAATATGTGATTAAAACATTTCTACTGTATTTTATGTATGATTGGTTTTGCTGAACGTGATGCAGATTTGTGCATGCCCCTGGTAGGTGGCATAACCAGCCAGAGACTCTGTTCAGATGCACAGAAGTTCTGAGAGCTTACTTACTCTGCATGTTTCGCATCAGAGGCCCTGCATGACAGCCTCATCCACTCTCCATGGGCTCCGAGTGTGATGGCCACAAGAATATTGTTGGAGTACAAAGAGGCTGGGGATAGTAGTGTATGTGTAACCAGCAACTATACCAACATCTAACTCCATGTCCAATCTGACATGCTTCCACATGCTCTGGGGCGAGGGGGGGGACTGCTTCCAAAGCATGGGAGAACACATGTGCTTCACTGTCCATTTTGCAGTGTTCATGGCCAAGAACATGATATAATAAGGGAGCACGAGCATAGCACTGTGTTCAGTACTCACTGCGACAAGCTGCATTCTCTATAGGGGCAAAAGTAGCATATAGGTACTCATATTGTGAGGTGCACCCTGGAAAATAAAAGGGCTAAACAGTATTGACACACATAGCCCACATTGCAGCCATAGTGGTGATCTTAATCACTGGAGCATTGTCCAGTACCTGCATGTCTTATATGACGAAGGAGCAAATATGCATGGCCCTCCGAAGAGAGCAGGATAGTCTGGAATGGACCTCATGGGTCATGAATGAGGTTTGAGTTCAGTGTATGTGCAAAAGTACTTATCTTGTAGTTACAGTAGGTCACAAAGGAACACATGGCCTGCAGATGTGCTGCCTCAGAGGTCAGTGCAACATTGCAGCCCAGTGGACCTCTGTGTGTGAATATTGTTTGACTTAGGAGGTACAGTGGAGGTAAGGGCATCATGCCCTCACATGTGGCTTGGCCTTTGGACTGCTGCTTTGTGTCTATTATGCAGATGCAGTACTGAGTGTCTAGTGCAGTCCATACTGCATGTGTACCGCTGCAGGCAGGCCCTAGGTGTGGTTTACAACAGTCTCAGAATGTGCCTGCAACGTTTTTTCAAGTTCTGGGTATGGGCCATTACAGGCAGGGATCTGTAGTCTGGTTTATTCTAGAAAGTGCTGTAAAGAAAGGCATGGATGTGTAGCCAAATGGTTAGAGCACTGTTTCAGTAACAAATAAACCAGTGATAAATCCCACTTGTGGCCTTGGGAAAGTCCCTTCACCCTCCATTGTCTCATTGGGTCGGCAAGCATGCACATTGCAATCATACTCATCTTACAGCATGACTTCATTGGCTCTGCTTCAGCACATTGCAAAGCGTTGTACAACTTCACCCTGTAGATGAGCTGTACATGACTGATAACTTTGAATGAACATCTTTTGCTCCATCACATATATGCAGTACATGCAGGCATGGCACACTCCGATAACTGGCAACTAGTGCCCTTACCACTGGGACACCTACTCCACACATGTTGGAGCCCTTAACGCTGCCGTTTTTCACTCACAAATGGTGTGCCCTTAAGTCCTTAGTAAACATACCCCAAAATTTTGCACTTAGCATTCAGTAAGTGCCAAATTACTGTGCAGTAAGGTCAAAGCCTACACAACAAAGTCAAAGCCTGTGCCGTAACTGTGGGGGTATTCCCATACAGTCACTGCATGGAAAAACAACTTTATAGCACCATAAGCTTAGTAACAGTGCAGATGGACTATTTAGGAGGTGATATGTGCATCTGTGCTCTTTTCCACAGTGACTCTACATACAGTCTACTCCCATTCCCTGCCTATAACCTGCTCAATAACTGATTATTGAGCAGGTTATAGGCAGGGAAGTGCCAACTATCATACCACTGTGATAACAGTTACCATGGCTATGTGCTAACCATTGCTGTATGCTTATTGATGTGCTAACTGCTTCATGCATTTTAATATAACGGCCCCCTCATTTTTATATATATAGGATTGCTGTCTTCTTCCTTCTACATTTTCGGTCATAGTTTAGTTTTCTTTTTTCTTTGCTGTTGTTTCTCTGTTAGGTATGCTAGGGATTGAATCTGTGTCCTTAAAAACCAGGAGCCACAGATTTACAGTTAGAACCAAGGACACTGCATAACCTAAATCTAGTCCTGGAAGAAAAGATCACAAGTGGTAGAAGATGAAGTCTGTCCTCCCCCTCCTGGAGGAGCACTTTGGACCAGTAAGGAAGCCCAGTTCAAAATACCTTTGCTGATCCAACAGTTCTTGTTGGGCCTGACCAGTATCTACTGTCAACCCAGCTCCCTTTCAACTTAACAGAGTGTTTACTTCTACCCTCACTTGTTGCAAAATCTCTGGTTCCTTCTCTAGTCCTGCCACTGTTACATTGGTTAGCTCCTGCTCTATGTCTGTTCCTGTTTCAGTCCTGCTATGGCTACTCCTCATGATTCTTGATCCTACCTGGTTCCTGCACTGCTCCTCCCTGCTCTGGGCTTAGCCTCCCTACACATGTTACTGCTCAGGGTAGGACCTTACATTTTATCTTGCCTATTTCCCTTTATTTCTTATGTAGTTTGCCAATGATTTATTTATTTTATTTATTTAACAGTTCTTCTATACCGCGCTATTTTAGATCAGTGCGGTTTACATTTAACATCACCTATACAACACAGGCACTCTGAGTTGTATTTACAATAAAACAGGGAGATCAACTTGGAAGTAACTGGGGAAACTATCTACATTGTATTTTCACTGGTACCTATTTTCAGGCAGGGTATACCTACATCTTATTTACACTGGGAGTCTGAATTCTATTTCAGGGAGAACTGTTGAGGGATCGAGTTGATTATCCTTTTTCAAACTGAGTCTGATTGTTTAGGTGTAGTGAGTGATTGTCTGAGGGGCAACATGTATGTTTACTAAGGCTGGATTCGGGGTAGTATGTAGTGAACAGGTGATGCTTTAATGCCTTCCTGAAGTGTGTTAGGTAGGTGATGTTTCGAATATAAGTGGGGAGGGCATTCCATGCTCTGGGTGCATAAATCGTAAAGGCCCTATTCATTGTTGCTTTTGTGCATTTCGTTATTGCTTTTGGGACCTCTAGGGTGTTTTGCATCGTGGGTCTTCTGTTTCTGTTATGTGGTACTTTGTGTATCATCTTGCTGATAGCTGTGGGGGTCAGAGTGTTTAAGGCTTTGAGGGTCAAGGTTAGTACTTTGTGGAGGGTTCTTGCTTGAACAGGTAACCAATGGAGGTTCATCAGGACTGGTGTTATGTGCTCTCTCCGTGAAGCCCCTCTTAGTACTCTCGCGGCAGTGTTCATTGCGAGCTGGAGCGGTGCTAGTGTGGCTTGAGGGAGACCGTGTAGAATTACGTTGGTGTAGTCGAAATGTGGTAATATTAATGCTTGATAGATCGATCGGTAGTCGCTGAAGTCGAGTAGTGGTCGGAGATGTTTTAAGGTCCTTATTTTCAGGTATACTGTTTTTACGGTGTTTTTTATGTGGGTTTTCAGGTCCAGTTGTTGGTCCAGTGTAACGCCAAGGTAGCGGATTGTGGGTTTAGTTTTCAGTTCTGTGTTGCCGATTTTTAAAGAGGGTGGAGGGGTGAAGTCCTGGTTCCTTGAGATGAAAAGAACATCTGTTTTTCTGTAGTTGATTCACAAGTTTTGTGTGTTGAGCCATTCTGCTACTGCCTCAAAACATCTTGTTAGAGGGGAGAGGTCTGGTTGGTTGGTCCTGAATGGGATGTATAGCAGGATATCGTCTGCGTAGGCTAGACAGTTGACCTTGAATGAACGTACTAGGGCGCATATGGGCTGCATGTAGATGTTGAACATCAATGCAGATAGTGATCATGTTTAAATGATGGCATCCATCCTAGTCCTTGTCACAGTAGACAATGAGTCTTCTCTTTCAATCTTTCTCTACTCATTGATGTTATGCAAACCATTCCCCCTTTAATCTCTCAAACTGCCCTATATTTACAGTAAACATTTCCCTTTCTGAGTTACCTCTGTGCTCACCCTCGAAGTCCTCATAGAAATTGCATGCCTTCTCTTAAATAATAACTGTGCATTACATTATTTCTGATCTTCAGTCCATACATTCATCAGTCTTTCCACATTTTACATTAAGTCATTGCTATCCCAAGACAATCTAGCTGCCCTTAAATGTGTTGTTTTTTGAGAACTTGTATATATTTTGTCGTTCCCAATATTGATATTGCAAGCCCTAATGCCTTGATGGATATTTGTAAACAAAAATGTCCAGAGTGAGGTGTCAAATCAAAGTGTATTAGAAGTGCACAGGAAATACTAAACCTATAAAGCTATAAACAGAATGGAGTCGGTGTAGAGGGTGGCTACCAAAATGGTCTGTGGTCTTCGTTATAAACCCTGGGGACAGATTTAAAGATCTCAATATGTATACTTTGGAAAAAAGGCGAGATAGAAGAGATATGATAGAGACATTTAAATACCCTCATGGAATAAATGCACAGAAGAGACTTTCAATTGAAAGTAAGCTCTACATCAAGGGGACATAGGATTAGGGTGAAAGGGGATAGACTCAGGGGTAATATACAGAAATATTTCTTTATGGAAAGCGTGGTAGATGCATGGAATAGTCTCCCAGTGGAAGTACTGTAGTAGAGATGAGGACGGTATCTAAATTCAAGAAAGCATGAGACAAACGGAGGATCTCTAAAGGAAAAAAAAAGGACTATAGTAGTTGATATGTAAGAACAGGCTAGTTAGGCCATAAGGCCTTTTTCTACCATCATGTTTCTATGTTTTGAATGAGTAGCCCTTAAGCCATGTTCTGATGTCTTTCTGGCAAATTTCAGTTTTTCCACATTGAAGAAAGTGTTGAGATATATTTACCCTTCTTTCTCAATTTGGAACTCATTGTTTACAAGGTGGGGTAATTTTTTTCTCCCTACGTTGATTATTTCACAACATGTAATCCTTTGTGGCTGCACATTTGGAGTACCTGAGTAGTACTTGGATTAAGGTAAAAGGGAAGATTGGGTCATGATTCTTATATACATTATTGTGCCATGCTTGGATATTATAAAATCTTTTGTTGTCTATTGGATATTCATGTTTCAGGGGAGGAAGTCAAATATACCTTGCTCATATATTGCATTACCTGCTTATAATCTGAAATAAAAGAACCTTTCAACTCTTCTGTATAACATTTATAGATAAAGGGTCAGGGCTCTATAGATATGAAGGTGTAAAGTACATTGGTTATATCAGCCCATGAAAGTATTTTGCAACTAAAGGGTGAGTGCTGAGATGGGTAAACCGATAGCAACCAGGAAAACTAGGGTCCCTATATGCCTTTGTAGTTTAAATGTGAACCATAAGATATTATAACTCCTAAGTCTGTAATATGTTAAATCTGGAGAAAGTGGCATTCCCAGCCCCCTCGGTACCGGCAGCAGGCATCTCCCCATGCTGCTAGCACTCCCCTCCCATGCAGCAAGGCACTGCACGCCATAATGTATCCCCACCCCCAGACAGGCACATGGAGGCAGCATGGCACACTTACCATAAGCTGGCTTGCCAGAGTGCCTTGCACTCCAGGGCCCACCACTCTTCTCTACCAGCCAAAGTATCACGATTCATGAGACTTCAGCCAGGAGAGAAAAGTGGGTGGCCTTGGAGTGCAAGGCACTGCAGCAAGCAGGATTAATGGTAAGTTTGCCACGCTGCCTCTGTGGGCCTGGATGAGGGTGCACCCCACTTTCTGGTTGGCACCCGGGGTGAGCTGTACCCATCATCCCACCCTTAGTACGCCACTGCTTGGAGAAGAGCTTTGACCTAATACTTGCAGACATGTGGCTACTGTCATGACCAGCAATACACTCAGGCACTACCAGAGGCCATGAGAGTGCTTCTGTGCCTACAAAAGCCCCCTTTCCCTTTGAGTTGAGCCCTCCAGTATTGGGGAGTAGCCAAGACTTGAAGATTAGGATGTTCCAGGTGGAGTGGAATTGATACAGGACTCTAGGCAGAAGATGAAACAAGAGAAGAACCAGTCATATCACCAAATGGAAAGCTTTTGGGAGCAATCCTGGATATCTGCCTGGATAGTTGTCTGAAACTGTGTTTTGTCTTCAGCCAGGTGACTCATTGTTGATAGAGTGGCACCCATAGCTGCTGTTATTGTATCGATCCATCTCATTGCTGGCCTTCCTCTTTTGCGTTGACCTTCTACCGTGCCAAGCATGATGTCTTTCTCTAATGATCTCTCTCTTTGCATGACATATTCAAAGTATGAAAGGCAAAATCTTGTCATCTGAGCTTCTAAAGAAAGTTTGGGTTTGATCTCCTCTAGTACTGACTGGTTTGTTCTTTGGACAGTTGCCAGCACCATAGTTCAAAGGCATCAATTTTCTTCCTGTCTATCTTTTTCACTGTCCAACTTTCACATCCATATGGCATTCTTGAAAATACCATGGCTTGGAGAAGTCAAATCTTTGTATGGAGAGAGATATCTCTGCTCTTGAAAATCTTGTCTAGGTCCTTCATAGCCATTTTATCAAGAGCAATGCATCGTCAGATTTCTTGACTGCTTGTCATTTCTTTATTGATAGTTGATCAAAGAAGGTTAAAGTTGTCAACTATTTCAATTTTTTCCCCATCAACGATGAACTTATTGATTTTGCCAGCTGTCAGGATCTTCGTCTTCTTTACATTAATGTGCAGGCCCATTTTAAGACTATGTTCCTTGATGAGAAGCAAATGTTTCAAATCCTCTTCACTTTCAGCCAGTAATGTGGTATCATCAGTATAACGAAGGTTGTTGATGAGTCTTCCACCAATCTTCACATCTCTGTTGTCTTCATACAGTCCTGCTTCTCTGATGATTTCTTCTGCATATAAATTAAACATGTGGGAGAAAGTATGCAGTCTTGTCGTACACCTTTGCTGATTTTAAACCATTCTGTTTCTCCTTGTTCTGTTCAAACTATTGCTTCTTGATCAATGTAAAGGCTGTGCAAGAGAACATTCAGGTGTTCTGGTATATTCTGCTTCTTAATGTAGCCCAGAGTTTCTCATGGTTTTTAGTCAAAAGCCTTGCTGTTGTTGATAAAACACATATAGATATCCTTTTGTCTTTTCAAGGATCCACCTCACATCTGCAATGATGTCTCTCGTTCCTCGATCTTTCCTGAACCCTACTTGCACATCAGGCAGTTCTCGTTCCAGGTATGGTTGAAGTCTCTGCTGAATAATCTTGAGTAGAATCTTGCTGGCATGTGAGATCAGAATGATTGTGAGATAATTTCCACAAGTCAGTTGGATCACCTTTCTTTATTATCGGTATAAATACAGATATTTTCCAGTCACTTGGCCATGATGTTGTCTTCTAAATTTCCTGGCAGAGCCTTGTAAGTATGGTAACAGCTGCATCCAATGGCTGTAATACTTCAGTGGGAATGCCATCAATGCCTGGTGCTTTGCTCTTTGATAAACTTGAGTTATAAGTACACTGCTTTGATTTCTAGATAAACTGGTATAAAAAAAAAGCCCTTCTAAATAAATAAATAAAACATGGAATATATCTGTTCTGGGCTTCAAAAATAGCATTTTTAAACAACTTGCATGCATGATGTTCTTGTGACATTCTTAAATCACACTGCCATGTGCATCTCCCTTGTGCTGTCCAAGGCACACTACTATTGCTTTCTAAAATGGCTCTGGGGATATTTCTATGATTTGAATGTCTGAATGCCTGTTTTCAGATGTCCTACTCACGCAAACAACTTCTAAATTGACCCCTATTGAGCCTGATCCTAGAAGGGGCATGTCTGGGCGATCTGGATGGCCCCAACCAGGAAACACCTGTTAGGACCCAATTTTGCACTTCGACACCACTAGCCCGCTGCCCACTGAGACCTCAATTGCCCACCACATGACCCCTTGATGGGTGCAGCCAGGGCCCTAAGCATGTGGTGGGGAACCACCTCGCATGCCTCCGTTGCCTCAGGAGGCCTGGCAGGTTGATCTCGGGAGTGGCCAGCACTTATTCAACCTCTGAGGTGGAATATCTGGCTGTCCCCCTGGGGCTCCTAGGACATACAGGGCTGTGAGAAGAATCGGCCCTGTACATCTGGACACCACCTCTCCCATTCTCCCCTTCATGCCGCCCCCGAACCTTGCAGCATGCACAGCGGCTTTGTGCATGCAGGGGGAAGGGAGACAGAATATGGCACTTGCATCATATGTACCTTCAGGTATGGCGTGACTTTATAAGTAGTCCTTTACAAATGTAAATTGGTGTAGTATGCATAATAAATGTGTATAATATTATTTTCTTTGTGTGCCTGCTAGCAAATGTGTGCATATTCATAATGAACATATGATAATGCAATGCATGCCTTTAAGTCAGTGCTGACTCCTGGCACTTGGCACTAGATTGCTAGGGCTTTCTTCTGAGGAGATGGAAGGTTAAGTGATTTGCCCAAAGCCATAAGGAGTGCTAGTAGGAATCAAACACTGGCTTCTTAGTTACTAAGCCGCTGCTCTAACAACTAGGCTACTTCTCCATTCAACATGCATGCAGACAAATGGTTAACTTGAAAAATTTCTATAGGTGAATTCCTCCCTTCCCTCTCCCCATCATCTGAGTATTTCCTAGACTGAAAACTGCTTAACTTGATTTCAGAGTGTTCACATTTCTCTTTCCCTAATACTGTACATTTTTTCCTGAAGACTTAGTTCTTTCCAGAGTATGTTAGCAAACTCAACCTAATGAAACTTTCACTGTACACTGAAAACTGCTGAGCAACAGAAGTTATTATATTAGGCACATCACTTTAACTATGACATTTCTTCTGCTTCAAAGTCTAAAATAATTATGTCATAGGAACATATGGTGATTCGAATTATAACTATTATGCCACACCACAAGCCACGCTGCAAACTAGTCTTCACTTAACTTTCCATCATCTCAGTTTGCAATGCCTTCTGTTCATGTTTTCAAACATATGTACCCAAATGCTTTTTAGTCTCAGGTGGAATGCATTTCAAACCCATTTGTGTGAAAGTTAAGAAGGCCTTACTGTGCAACACATACAACTACTAGAGATGTATGGACCATACAAACAAAGGAGCATGTTTACTAAAGTGCAGTAAGTTTTTACACTTACCAAACCCTAAATGCAAAACCTAATGGACGATAAATGCAAAGTTTGTGCAATAAATGCAGGGGCATGTCCAGTATCTGCCCTGCATTTAAACACAGGGCAGACACTACCACATGGATCTGCTATCTATGTCTTGGCAGATAGCATATACGAGTACTACCTGCAGAGGCATGGAATACAGACCCCAGTGCTAAAATATATATAAAAAAATACTGCTGCCACGACCATTCACGGTGAAACTCCCTAATCTGATTCCCCTCTGATCAAGCTCCCTGATCTGACCCCCCCTGCAGATCAGCACCCCCACAAGTCAGACTCCCCCACAAGATAACTCCCCCAGGTTAACCACCCCCCAACCAGAACTCCCTGAACAGAAGCCTTCTAACATATCCTACCCCCAAACTCCCCCCCCCCCCCCACTCCCTGACTCCCCTGGGACTTTCCTGGGGGTCTCCCTGTTAGTCTGCTGGATTGGGGCAAGAACAGCCTCCCTCTGCTCCTGTCCTGGAAGCCACTGGTCTCTGAAATAGCAGCAATTACCACTAGCAGTAGTTTTATAAGACTACCACTAGGAATAGAAGGGCAATTACTCCTTATATGGTAGGCTTACCCCTAGTGACAAGACTATCACTAGGAGTCACCTCTTTAGGAGGTGTTAAGTGCAGCCATGCTATTGGCAGTCGTGACAGCTACAGTGAAGTAATATACTGCATGATAGCTGTCACTGCCAGCTATCACGTGTTATCTTTCCCCAGAATCCACCTCTCTCCTACCTCCACTCCTGCTCTCACCACAACCTACGTTAGGAACTTATTGTAACCCTCCTTTCTGTGTAGTCCTAGCAGCTGCTTCTAGCAGCTTGGCATGGAGCTCATGGATTTTTATTATCAAGATTATTTTGTGGGGCTGGCATACACCAGGAGGCCCTTTGCATTTGACACTTTTACACCTCTCCCTTCTTAAATAAATAAGTCCAGGCCAGAAATTGTGTTCTGAGCCAAGGGTTTACTTAAATTTTAGGGTCACTGAGTAATAACAACAATAACAATGGGCAGAAGCAACAAACAAGAACTATGTTGCATGCAGTTAACTCCTTCTTAGTCAAAATGGTTAAGGTAGTTTACTCCTTTCTCCTCTCAGTTTGAAATGTTAGCAAACTCCCTTCAGTTACTCTTTATCTTAACCTTAATGGTGACTCTTTTCTTCACCTCCCTTGAATCTTTGTTACTTAATCTGCTTTCACTGAGTGGACATCTCTCTCTTCTCTTTCTAGTACTTTTTCCCAGTGTGCCTGGAACTGTATGTGAAGCAGACACAGATTCCTGATGCTATGTTGGATTTGGGCCACTGGCATATGATAATTGCTAGGGCTATTCTCTTCCTGACAGCTGGTAGCTTCTGTAGATGCAAGTCTCCAGAACATTTCTGCAGAATTTGATGAACTGGAAGGTTTGGTTGCTGGTACAATTCTTGGAACTCTTTCACAGACGAAGCTACTCTCCTTATCAGACAGTAGGATACCGGAACGTTTTGCACAGGCATCAACCCTCTGTTTTCTCCTCCTAGGCTGCTGCTCTAAGCCTGTTGCTTATCCTAGATAGTATGAGTGGCTAGCTGCAAAAGATACCTGTTGTAAAAGGGACAGTCATACTACAAGTCCCAGAACCCCTTAGGATAAGAAGGCCTACTACAGAAAAGATCAGGTGATCTAATTAAGAGAACACACAGGGGGTGGAGGGCTAAAGCAATAAGCAACTAGATCAGAGCCGAGGGAAGCCAGGTTGGGGGAAAACCTTGTTAAGCAAGGATCACCTTAATAGGAGAAAGAGGAATCTGCTTGCATGGGCAGCAGGGAGCCCAAGGCTGGGGGCCTGAGCAGGACCCTCAAGAAAGAGGGGGAGGGCTGACAACCCCTGGAAGAGAAAGCAGCTGGGAAGTCCTGTCAGGTTTGGGACAGGCAGAGCAACAAGGTGAGCAGGAGAGAAACATCCAGGCTGGGGCAAAGGGAAAGTGTGTCTCTCATCCTAGGTGGCAGGGGCAGAGCAAATATAAGCCTGCTCTGTAATGTTTAAAGTGTATGGAAGCACAAGAGTATGAAGAGGATTCTTCTCTTGAACCCATGGAGGTACTTTTTCTGGAACAGTGAATGATTTAGCCCTGGAGCAGGTTCAGCAAGCTGATACAGAACCTGAAGGGGAGTGGGAATGGCGGCTACACAGCTGGTAAAACTGTGTAGCTGAGCAACACTGTTCATTGTAAAGGAAAAGACGGTGGGATTGGGATCATTATGTTCTTGGGACTGCCTATGACTGTTGTGTACTGATTCTCTGGAACGTTTGCTGTGTTTGTGTTCTGGAGAAGCGGAGGCCACGCTCGTCATTGCTGCTGCCAGAAGCACAGGGTTTTGGGGCTAATCTTCAGTTTGAAGTAGGGGCTACCTGAACTGCTCCTTGAACTTCTGTAACTTTTGGAAGGCAACTCTTTGTGTTTTCTATAAAGCTGGACTGAAACTGTCATCTGGAATATCATGTTGTTGCACTTGAGGCTGCAGGCAGGGGCGGCCCAAGGGGGGTGCGGGGCCATGTGCGGAGATTAATTGTGGGGCCTCATTTGCATAGGGAGCCTCATTTGCATAAATAATTGCATAATGTTAACATGCATTTTTAGTAAACATGCTTCTTAATGAGTGTCTGGATAAAGAAAGACTAACAGATTTCTACGTTACTATATTCCAGTGCCAACCGCCAGGCCCATTAGGAAGTACTATAAACACTGACCATTTAGAACTCATAGCAAATCCACCATATCATAACAGCTCTGCCAGGACTCACAAAGCACCAAACCCTAGCTATCAAAAGGCAACACTGCAAATATTAAACCAATACATCTCAGAGAATACCAATGCATCTCCTACTGGGGAAAGAGAACAAGTGACATGGTCAAATAGAAACTACATGAACAGAATACCTTAGCTTGGTTAAAATGCAGAACATAGACCGTCACCAAAGAACTAGGGATCACAATTTAGAAATAGGAAGACAATAATTAAACTGGGAACCCCAAAGGCCAAACTTGGGATGTACAACAACACTGGAGAAATAAAACTATAAATTAATTTCCTCTTGTACTAAACAAAACACAGAAGACGTTAACGATGCACATTTCCCAGAACTGATATATTCCAGTTAATAAATTGAAAATAAAAAAGTATTTTTCTACCTTTTGTTGCTTGTGTATTTTCTTTTCAGTTGCAATTGCTCCAGTCATTTTCTTCTGGTTTCTTTGTGTCTTCTGCGAGCTATCCATTTTCCTTTCTTCTCTTTTAGATTTTTTTCCAATTTTTTTTTCTCTATATCTGCTTTAACATACTGATCTTTCCCCTTTTGCTCTTTCCTCCATTTCTTTCCTTATTCCTTTATCATCCACTCAAATTTCACCCTTCCATTCTCAATCTCCACTTACTCTTCCAATACCCGGCCCATTGTAGACTTTTCTTCCCTCCCACACAAATCTTTTCCCCTCTCCATTCTCATTCCCCATCCCTTTCTAGTCCTTCCCCAAAATCAACTCCTTTATAGTTCTAGACCCACCCAGCATCTGCCCCCTTCTAGTCCCAGTCTCCCAAGCTTCCACATCAGCCCATTTCCAGTCCTAGCCTCCCATATGCTGTTTTCCAATTCCATTCCAGCCCCCCATCAGCCCATTTCCACTCCAAGCTGCCCATCAGCCCATTTCCAACCCTATTCCAGCCCATCACCCATTTGCAGTCAACGTTCCCCCATCAGCCTATTTCTAGTCCTATCCTAGCTCCTCATCAGCCCATTTCCAGTCCTAGCCCCCCCATATGCTCTTTTCCAGTTCCATTCCAGTCTCCCATCAGCCCAATTCCACTCCACGCTCCCTCATCAGCTTATTTCCAATCCTAACCCCCTCGTCAGCCCAATTCGCCCTATTCCAGCCCCCATCAGCCCATTTCCAGTCCTAATCCAGCTCTTCATCAGCCCATTTCCAGTCCAAGATCCCCCCACCATCATAGCCCATTTCATCCATTCCCCCCACCATCACAGCCCATTTGCAGTCCTATCCCCCCCACCATCACAGCCCATTTGCAGTTGACCCCATCACAGCCCAATTGTAGTCCATTCCCCCCATCACAGCCCATTTCCAGTCCGATCCCCCCCACCATCACAGCCCACTTGCAGTCCTCCCCCCCACAGACCAATTGCAGTCCATCCCCCCCCACATCACAGCCCATTTCCAGTCCATTCCCCCCCCCACATCACCGCCCATTCATGTCCTTTTCCCCCCCATCACAGCCCATTTCCAGTCCATTTTCCCCCCCATCACAGCCCATTTCCAGTCCGTTTCCCCCCCCCCATCCCTGCCCATTTCCATTCCGTTTCCCCCCCATCACAGCCCATTTCCAGTCCATTCCCCCCCCCATCACAGCCCATTTCCAGTATGTTTACCCCCATCAATGCCCTTTCACCTCTCCCGGCATTCGCAGCTTCATTGAAACAGCCGCCAGCGTCAAGGTAAAGGCTCTTCACGCTGGCGGGCTGTGCAGAGGGAGCCGGGGCTTCGGTGGGCTTCCCCGGCTCCCTCTGCAGCCGTCCATTGAGTGAGAATGTGGTTCGCACGGGGCCCCCTGAAGCGCGGGGCCCTGTGCGAACAACATTCTCGCTCAATGGACGGGTCGGCCCTGGCTGCAGGAGGGGGTCCAAGGAGTCCTGCGCCGTGCATGGCATCACATTGTGCAAAGGGCAGACCTCCTTTTGCTTCCTCCTGGTTCAGTGGTTGTGTGCCAAAGACACATGCCCATTAAGAGCAGAGGTCTTACTCCTTCCTCATGGTGCAGTGGCTGGGTGCCAAATAAAGAGTTCTGTCATTGGGAATGGGTCATATACAAAGTGGGATTTTCTCTCCCATAGCAGTCTCCTCGCTGCATGAAATGACTGACAGCAAAAATCTCCCCTATTCTGGAAAATGTCAAGCTTTTCTCTATGCTTCCTGGTAATATTTATTATGTATACTTGATGCTGCTGCTGCTGTAATAGTAACTTACAAGCAATATCTATGGCACAGGTCACCAACCTCCAGAGGGCCGCGGGCCGCACAGCCGATTACTGGGAGCCTCGCGGACCGCACCCCCCTTCTCCCCGCCCCCCGTGAAAAAAAACAACAAACGCAAAATTATGAAAACAATGGCTGATCACCTGATAGCCATGAAGCGCGACTTCTGTGCGTCGTCACACTGCAGTTCGATCAAGTCCATTTGAAAGTCAGAGGGCACGTCGGTGGGGCTCATCTCGAAGGGGGCACTGAAGAGGGCAAAGTCTTGCGAGTGCTTGGTGAAGTCTTATTGCTGATTGGTCCTCTAATTTGCGCGCTGCTCTTGGGAAACCGGTCACGTGCCGTTGAACCCGCAGAGCATGCCGCGGGCCGCAGATACAATGGCAGGAATCCTTGGCGGGCCGCACGTAATGTTAATCGGGGTAGAGCCTCGCGGGCCGCACGAAGGGACCTCGTGGGCCGCATGCGGCCCGCGGGCCACAGGTTGGTGACCCCTGATCTATGGTATCATGGGTTTCTTACTAAACAATAGCCTTTTGTGGGGGCTAACACTAAAAGCACATTTTAAAAACATGCTAAATATTTAATGCACTTTAGTAAACATGACAAAATCTGAAGATTTCCTGAAAACCTTCAAAAAATCCACATTTCCAGATGTGCAAACTTATTATGCAAGACTGAAAGGATTTCTAATCTGCTAGGAAGTTTTAGCAAGTTCACAATAAGTAAGGTCAGGTTTACTAAAATGAAAGTGCATCGTGCATTAAACCTCAAAACATAGCTCAGGGTTTTATTTATTTATTTATTTTATTTAACAATTCTTATATACCGCGCTATTTGTTATCAGTGCAGTTTACATTCAACAACGAGAGCTCAGTGCAGTCAAGACTGTTTGAGTTTACATTATAACAGGAGTTAGAACTTGGACCATACAGGGTAGCTATTTACATGTTGCGATATCTTTAAACGATACAAATACAGAGTAACTATATACACGCTGAGTTTGGTAAGGCTAGATAGAGAATACATGGTAAGTATAAACAGGTTGACATGGAGTAATAAAATATTACATGGTGTGAATAGACGTGAAGTGTTTAGGGGCATGAGTGTGATTGCTTAAAGCATGAGTGCTATGTTGTGAGTGAGGTGTTTGTGGGGGATGGGGGTGATTTCTCTGGGGCGGGGTAGCTGATTGAGCAAAATGTAGCAGAAAGAGATGGTGCTTTATTGCCTTCCGAAACTGTAGGAGGTCTTTGATTGTTCTTATTTCTGGTGGGAGGTCATTCCAGCATTTTGGTGCGTAGTATGAAAAAGCTCTTCTCCTGGTTGGCGTTGGTTGGCGTTGGTCCCATGCTAACACATGGAGGCATGCCCAATATGTCTCCATATAGTTAGCGCATGTTCTGCACCACCCCCATGCTAAGCAGTTTGCCATTATTAATACTTCTGCGCTTAATGCCACTCAGTGAGATAGCAGTAAGTACACACCATGCTAACTGCAATATACACTCTTCATCCCTGAACTACCCGATCTCTGCCCCAATCCATGCTAAGCAGTTAGCATGGGATTTTTAGCACGGCCACACTTTTGACCCATGGTAATAGTTACCACAACATACATGGAGGCCAATTCCAGAACATTCATGTCCATCCAGTGGGCCCGTCCAAATCAAAAACGTGCCCAATCGAAACGTGATTCCTCAGCCACGAGGATAGACGCAGCCATGGGTCCAGAATCGGGGACATAGACATGTACACCATAGTGCTTTGTTCGTGCCGTGCAAGAGGCAGGTATACACAGCAAAGGCTGTGTATATCCCCTTGATCACCATATTCAGAAAAAATGGATATATTGTGATTGTGCCCATCTCCGCAACATATCCACAAACAGCCAAGCCTCCCCTGTAAAATGTGCATTCCTTAAGCTACTATGCTCACTGACAATGTTGTACTGATGAAAACTACACATGAAAGCTGATGATACATATATGTGGATGCAAGGTAGCCTATATCAACTAGTCTGTGGCATGCTCAGAACACTGCAAAGTAATCTCAGTGCACACTAAGATAGTATAAAAGCAAGTAGAGAGTGATATGTTTGTCATGACATGGATTGCATCACAATCAACATGCCTGTTTTGGACATCCCTGGAAAATGTCTGTACAATGCTAATTAAGGACCAGAATAAAGCAGAACAGGTCCACCATAGCTAAATGTCAAAACATATATCCCTGTCACAAATAAGGTAGAAAAGGTAGCAAAGCATCCCTAGATTACTTTATTAATCATGACAAGCATGGATCTAAGGAGCAGGTTGATGCACTAAGACAGGAGTCTCCAATTCTGGTCCTGGAGGGCCGCAAACCAGTCAGCTTTTCAGGTTGTCCCTAATGAATATGTATGAGATATAAATTTGAATTCAATGGGGGCAGTGCATGCAACTATATCTCATGCATATTCATTAGGGGTATCCTGAAAACCTGACTGGTTTGCAGTCCTCCAGGACTGGAATTGGAGACCCCTGCACTAAGATGATGAAGTTTATCAATATCTTCTAAAGTGGTTCTCAACCCAGTCCTCTGGGACCCCAGGCCAATCAGGTTTTCAGGATATCCACAATGAATATGCATGAGATATATCTGCATACACTGCATCCATTGTAATGAAGATCTATCTCATGCATATTCATTGTGGATATCCTGAAAACCTGACTGGCCTGGGGGTCCCAAAGGACTAGGTTGAGAACCACTTTTCTAAATCGACCAAGTAAAATAAATGTAGATGATTATTCACTGACTGCAGCATCAGCTCTCTAGTCTCTTGTTCAATTATATAATCGAGCATATTCAATTAGTGGTTATTTTATAAGCACAAATCTTTCAAACTGATTACAACAATCTCTTAGATGGTACAGTGGTTGATGGATCATTATATCAAGAAGCCTCTAATAATATGAAATAACTTCCTAGGTGAATTTTCCAACTCAGTTACTACTGTAAATCAGAAGTAAGCAATATATGTTCCTGCATTTGCTTGATGGCATATTAGTGTGAAGACAGTACAAGTAATCTTTTTTATCTCAAATATAGATTTAAATCTCCTCTTTAAGATGCATGATATTTGCTTTAGTTCACGTAGCTTATGGGTGAGAAGCAGAATAGAATATCTAGCTGTCAACACACAACTTTAAAAAGGAGCTATTGAGAAGGGATGTGCTGTTTCCAAGTGATTATAAAGGGAGCAATTTTATAAAATCATTTTCTGTGCAAAGCATTTTTTACTTGCATATAAAATGGCATAGAAGTTCATGCATAGTCAAGTCCATGAGCTGATAAAAGCAAGTGTACTTTAGCATGATCTTGCTTATAGGCATCCCCAGACTTGGGGTTAACTCTAAGCTGTGCAGTAATCCTTCACCTGCATTCCAACCAAGGGGTCGAGAGCATGTTTCCAATCTAGAAGGGCAAGCAGTTGTAGGACTCTGAGGTGGCCAGCCTAACCTCACGTGTGAAAATGTGATATTGATTTGCTACCCAGAGTGTAATTTTGGTGACTCTGAGGTGAAGTTGTGAGGAACATGAGCAGTGAGGTATACATGGAGGCACATTCCAGATAGGACGTCCAAGTGCAATCTGGGATGTCAAAGCCAGAATTTCTGAAAAAAAAAAGGCAGGCACGTGAAAGTTCTGGCACAATTTCAGAAACGTGGACGTGCTCGATATGCAGGTTTATCAAATGTCTATATAGATGTACCCCAGGAGAGCATTTTAGACTCCAGATTTTATTTATTTATTTATTTGCAGTCTCTTTTATACCGCGCTATTCGACATCAGTGCGGTTTACAATGAACATAAGAGTTGCACATCTCAATTTCGTGATTTGTGCTTACAGTGAAACAGGTATAATAACTTGGGTATACATTAAACAGGAAAATTAAACTTGGGTATGCATTAAGCAGGTATAACAGGTAAAATAGGGTATAAATAACCAGTCCCTTAACAAGGAGACACGATGAATAAATACAGTCTACTTTATGCAACAATATAATGAGTTATGTGGCACTGCATAAGTTTCTCATGGTGGTGTCTAATGGCATAATGGTTGGTGTAGTGGCTTAAGAACTGGGTAGCTAGGGCTCAACTCCCAGTGTGGGACTTTGTAATCTAAAGCTAGTTACTTAATTCTCCATGTTCTCTACACTCTCTCTGGGTGTTTTAAGGTGAAAACCAACATTTTCCTGATGCCTATTCGTGCCTGGAGCAGGAATAAAGATGCAACTGCCTGCAGATGGTGCTACTGCTTCTGGGATTGAACAGGGATGTGTAAATCCATCCCTGCCTCCCCTGCTGCCACACCCCCATGCCTACTTGAACATCACTGTACTGGAGATGTCTGTATAGCATTTGTAGAATGGTTACGGAAACGTGTCTGTGATCTTGGCATCCACTTGTATGTCTACAGATGTGACCTTGACATCCGCTTGTATGTCTTTTAGAATGACCCTCATAGAGGATAATTTTATAACAAGTTATCTAGGTGGGGAAACTAACTGGATGCCTATTTTGGGCCTATTTCATAAAATACTAGCACTAATCTTGTAGAAATCTTGGGGAAAATGAACCCAGACCTGCTTCTCTCTCGCGATTGATACCATGATATTGAAGCACCCTCCCCCCACTGGGATGAATGTTGGTAGAGGATTCCCATACAGCTTTGAGCTTAGCGGGGACGTTGGCATACATTTACACCTGCTCTACATGTATGCACATATTTTATCAACAATTGAGCATATTTAATAAAGTGTGGTAACCGCAAGACTTTGGCCTGGGAGGGAACAGCTGCCAGGCCTGGAGGTCTATATATGTAGTCTACCTGCTTTGATGCCCTCGCAATAAATGTTATGTAGGCAAGACCATGCAGCAACTACAGTTACGGTTATCCCAGCATAAAAATAATCTATTGAAGGCTTGGGAAGAAACACCACTAATATAACATTGTCTTCAATATCATCATAACTTCCAGGATTTTCAATGTATGTCAACTGACTTTGTCCCTGTTAATTTATGTGGTGATGATTGGGGAAAACTTTTGTTGCAACGTGAACAATGGTGGAATTTTTACCTTAATGTTTTGGAGCCCATTGGATTAAATAACATTGGAGAGTTTTTTCTTTTCAATTTAGTATATTCTGTGTTTTAATGTGCAGTTTCCTAATGTGTCCCTTTTTTCTTTCTTTCTTTCTTTCTTTAAGAGAGATGTTCTTAGAGGTAGGTTCCTTTAACAAAGATTTTATTTTCTAGGTTGCCCCATTGAGTTTTATGCTTGTTCCTGATTGGTTGCTTTCCCGGTGTCGTCAGACGCTCACCTTATGCATGAAATCTTTTCTGGCTGATCATTTTTGCTCCTGGGAAGCTTGTTTTAGGTGAAACAAAGATCTTTGTTGGGCAAAATTGAGACAATAATAAGTTCTGAAAGGAAACCAGATGAGCTGTGAGCAGATATACGAATGTGAAGCATTGATGTTCGTTTGCAACGGTTTCAGATAAGTAAACTGCTTGGGGTGATGTGCGAAGAGTTCTGATACCCTGCTTACCCTGGATGTTGTATTTGCAGGAACTTTGTTCCATTGGAAAATTGTTAGTGTCCTGCAAGAGCTCTTTTATTTGCTTGATATTGTTTGATATTTAAACATTGGGTTTTGTTAAAGGATCCTTTCAATGCCTAATGGTGGTTAAAGTTGATTAAATTATAATTATAATTGAAATTAAAACTAAAAGATTAGTGAGGAGGGTTTTTTTTGTTTTGTTTTTTTAAGCCAATGATGTTGAGCTCTCTGCTTTCCCTATGGCTTTATGTTGCCACATAGTGGATGAGACATCATCCTGAGGCTTTTTTTCTCCCTATTTGAATGTAGTTTGTAGGACTGGTTTTCTATATGAGATCTGCCAGATTCTTTGATCATTTTTTGGCAATTATGAATGTTTTAGTTTATCTTTAAAGGATTTTCATCCATATGATGTTATTGAAAATACCATGGCTGGAACGAGTTAAATCTTTGTATGGAGAGAGACATCTCTGCTCTTGAGAATCAAGTCTAGGTCCTTCATAGCCATTCTGCCAAGAGTAATGTGTTGTCAGATTTCTTGAATGCTTGTTGCTGCTTTATTGGTAATTGATCCAAGTAGGTTAAAGTTGTCCATGATTTCAATTTCTTCTCCATCAACGATGAACCTATTGATTTTGCCAGTTGTCATGATCCTAGTCTCCTTTACATTAAGGTGCAGGACCATTTTAAGACTATGTACCTTGATTGTGAGAAGCAAATGTTTCAGATCCTGTTCACTTTCAGCCAGTTATGTGGTATCATTAGCATAGCGAAGGTTGTTGAGTCTTCCACCAATCTTCACACCTCTGTTGTCTTCATGCAATCCTGCTTCTCTGATGACTGGTTCTGCATCTAACAGGTAGGGGAAAGTATGCAGCCTTGTACACTTTTGCTGATTTTAAAACCATTTTGTTTCTCCTTCTTCTGTTTGAACTGTTGCTTCTTGATCAATGTACAGATTGTGCAAGAGAACGATCAGGTGCTCTGGTATACCCATGCTTCTTAATGTGGCCCAAAGTTTCTCATGGTTTACACAGTCAAAAGCCTTGCTGTAGTCAATAAAGCACAAATAGATATCCTTTTGGTATTCTTTAGTCTTTTCAAGGATCCATCTCACATCCGCAATCATGTCTCTCATTCCTCACCCTTTCCTGAACCCTGCTTGCACTTCAGGTAGTTCTTGTTCCAGGTATGGTTGTAGTCTCTTTTGAAGAATCTTCAGTAGAATCTTGCTGGAATATGGGATCAGAGCGATTTTGCGATAATTTCCACAGTCAGTTGGATCACCTTTCTTTAGTATTGGTATTAACACAGATCTTTTCCAGTTAGTTGGCCATGATGTTGCTTTCCAAATTTCCTGGCAGAGCCTTGTAAGTATGGTAACAGCTGCATCAGATTGCTTTAAAACGTTTATGGGAATACCATCAATGCCAGGTGCTTTGTTCTTTGTTAAGGCTTTCAATGATGCTTCGACTTCTTCTTTCATCACCAATGGTTCCGGATCATAAGGTACAGGTTGATCTTTATCATATAAAAACTCTATATTCTTTCCACCTTTTCTTGATCTTCTCAGCATCATTCAACATAGAACCTTGAGCATTCTTGTAACATTCCAGTTCAGGGCTGGAATTTTTTTTTAACTCTTGTAGCTTTAGGAAAGCCAATCTTGTTCTTCCTCTAATAGTTTCTGCTTCTGTTTCCTTGCATGCATCATTGTAGTACTTTTCATTGTCTTGTCTTGCTGCACATTGGAAATCTGAGTTCTGCGATTGCCTCTCTCTCTCCTTTGGCTTTAGTTTCTTTGCGTTTCTGGGCAATCTTCAGAGTTTCTTCCGTCGTCCACTTTGGCCGTTTTTGCTTTTTCGCCTTTTATAGAGACTTCTCGCTTTCTTCCAACACAAACTTCTTGATGTCGGGTGCACAATCAAAGGTGGAGGAAACAAATCTCTCTCCCCGATTGTAATGTTCCCATTTTAATTTAAATATAATGTGAGAAAGTTAAAATAGCTACTTAAGTATATATTTTATTAAAATAAGAACACTACAGTGGGGGAGAGAGATTTGTTTCCTCCACCTTTGATAGTGCACCCGATAATTATTTTTGTAATTTCATCATTTTCACAGTTTGGATTCATTGTTATACTGGGATCTTTTCAATTGATTGATGCATGTTTTGATCTCCAGGATTGTGGGTATTTTTATATCCAAATATTTACTTGGCAGGATTTGGGTGCTGAGTACTTTCTGACTGCCACATTGGATGAAGGTGAAGGGGGATAGACTCAGAGGTAATATACAATCATATTTCTTTGCAGAAAGAGTGGTACATGCGTGGAATAGTCTCCCAGTGGGCGTGGTAGAGACAAGGACAGTGTCTGGATTCCAACAAGCATTGGACAAGCCTGGAGAATCTGTAATGGAAAGAAGGCAACTATTGTAGTTGATATGAACGGGCAGACTAATAGGCCATGTGGTGATTTTCTGTCATCATGCTTGTATTGTTTCCTATGCACCCCTTGCACCATTGACAAACATACATAGTGCAGCTAGCTTACAAGGAAGGCTCTATTACACATACTGCATCTGTGACACATCTATCAACGTATATCCTTCATTGGCAGATAGGCACTGCATCACCTTGACATGACACTCATCTTTTCCTTGTGCCACTGTAATTCATGGACCAAAAGTAGGGGTTCCATGTGAGAGGGATGACATAAATATTATTTCTTGACATTTACAAGGCATATTTTTTGTGTGAAGTTTACACTCACATTCATACGTATGCATATTTCATTATGACAGGGAAAGCAACAGTTTCCCCAATCTTTCATATAAATAAAGACACTGACCACTGAAATAGATCAAAAATTATAACAGATTATCAAATAACTTAATAAATTAAAATAATAAAAACACATAAAATACTATCACAAATTATATTATTGTCAAGATCCACATGTGATTTCCATGAAACAGAAACCGACTGGAGAAATCCTGCACCATGGAATTGGGCAAAAGGAGGAGCTCAAAATAGTCAGTCAAATGACAAAGAACTAAATATGGTAATGTACATTGATAACTTGGATTTTTCTGAGGTAATGGAAAGTTAAGTGACTTGCCCAAGGCTACAAGTAGTACTAGTAGGAATCAAACCCTGGTTGCTGGGGTCTCATGCCAGTGCTCTAACCCCTAGTAGGCTACTCCTCCATTCATTACTTATAGTGATCCACATATGACCATCTGCTTCAATCATGTCTACCTGTCAGATGCTACACCGTACTCAACTCAGTTAGCTTCTTACCATAACTACACATCACTCACATCTATCGTGTGTATTCTGCACAACAGCACTCCTGCACTGTCATGCCTGTCATGGACACATCAAGACCTTGGAGCCTCCTTGTAGGCACACTTACAAATCATTTTAGACCACACAGTGACTTCAGGGCACATTCATAGACTACCTGTCACTTTTGACGGCTGCAACATTATCCTCCCACATACTGTGTGACACATAAGAACCATTGGGGTCCATCTCCTCTTACCTTTCCTTCCATGTAGCCACAGACAGTTGGTTCAGAGTGTTGGTGCCCTAGGCAAATATCAATTTTTACACCCCCTCTTGCTGTAAAACCCTATTATTTAGCTTGGATTACCCTGCTTTGACTGACCTCTAGAAGTAGCTGCCATAGGCGACCGCCTAGTTTGACTACTGGTTGGGCCACCCCTGCATGCACCTCTGATACAGTATGTCACTTTCAGACAGGCTCTCTTATCCTGCGTTAAGATGACTGTCTTTTTCAAATGGTAAGGTGCACGATTGCCACCTTAACGCCCAGAATCTTCTTAGTGCCTTTGTTCCCTTAATGCTGGAATGCCTACTCCCCACCCCATCTTTTATCGTATGCAAATACCCTTAATGTTGCCATTTATATTGTTATCCAGTACTCCCTTAATACTCCTCAGTAAATATACCCCCTTGAGGTTTTTTTTTAACCTTTATTGGAATCTCTCTAGTGGGATGCCCTCACTTTCCCTGTTTTGCTAGTATCCTTCAAAGATACGTCATTCTGTATCGCTCACTCTTGGGTAAATGTTGGCTTTTCCTCATTATCTATTTTAAAAGCTGCTCTATCTCCTTTCTAAAGGGTTAAGGTGAGTGCATCCTTTTGGAAAAGTACCCCCCTTCCCCAGAATGTTCCCCAGATACTAAGAAATTTAAAACCATCTTCCCTGTACCATCTTCTCATCCATTCATTGAGACCTTGGAGCTCTGCCTGCTTCTTGGGTCCTGCACATTGAATGGGAAACATTCCTGAGAATGCCATCCTGGAATTTGTAGATTTCAACTTTCTACCTAAAAGTCTAAATTTGGTTTCCAGAACCTCCCTCCTACACTTTGCTATGTTATAGGTACCAACATGTACCAAGACGGCAGTCTCCTCTCCAGCACTATTTAAAACAATTATCCATGTGTTTATTAGATTTTATGATTGAAGGTGTAAACAAACTGCTAAGGTAAGATTTGACTTTGCTGAAACCATGCTGACTCATTCCTATTAGCCATGTCTTTCAATATAGGGGGTCATTCTGAGGCACGAATAGTGGGGACGTCCATCCCCACTATTCGTGCTGGCTCCTGCTCCTGTATAACGTCCCTGCTGGTTGTGCGGGGAAGTTATACATGGATGGGGAAGGGGCGGCACGGGGATAGAGAGTGGGCGGGCAGTGGTCAGGTCTGATTCTGATGGCCCTATACATCCAGGGCTGGAAAAATGTCTGGAGAAGTTATTCCACTCCTGGGATGGAATAACTTCCCTGGATGTTTCTTTTTGTCTGCATCGAGGTGCAGAAGGGGCTGAGGGGGGGAAAAGTTAATTCCCCGTAGCCCCACCCTGTCCTTAGGAGGCCGGATTGGGGGACAGGCTGCAGGGATTGACTTTTGTAGTAGGCAGCCAGCATCGTGGCTTTTAAATGGAACCGCAGTGCCATGGCAACATGACGCCAAGGCACTGTGGAGCCATTTAAAAGCCCTGGCTGAGTTAGCCGTGCAGTGCCTGTACATGCAGGCTTGTTCACAATTCTGATCCCACGGGGCTAGATGTGCCCCATGGGATCAGAATTATGATCTTGGACGTATAAAGGAGATGTACGTCGGGATCAGAATCAGGCCCATAGTCGGTAATCTTGTTTTTTAGTATAGCTTTAACTGTTTTGCATATCACTGATGTCAGGCTCACTGATCTTTAGTTTCATGTATCAGAAGTAGAGCCATTTTTAAAAATCAGCATTACATAGTCCTCCGGTATCGTGGCTGTTTTGAATGATAACATAGTAACATAGTATATGATGGCAGATAAAGGCCAGTATGGTCCATCTAGTCTGTCCAGCAAGGCGGCAAGAGTAGGTGCATCTGCTGCTCTGTGTAGGTCACCTTTCCCCATGCCTTTGTTAGGGGTGTACCCACCACTCCGTGTAAGTCACCCCTATTTATTGAGATTTAAGAGATAGTTATGTTTATTTTGATTTTTGTCCTGTTGCTATAAAGGAATCCACTATGACTGTCCCATGCCATTATTTATTTATTTATTTTATTTAGCTGTATTTATATCCCGCTTTTCACCGGGTCAAAGCGGTCAACTGGGAGATACATTTAACACGAGGGGATATGACACACATACGCTAATACTTACAGGGAATACTGTCATGGTATTTGTCCTCACGATTTCCATCAGGAGGGCATTCCAAGCATCCACCACTCTTTCAGTGAAAAAGTATTTCTTAACATTGCCTTTCAATTTGCCCCCTTGCAGCTTCATGTTATGCCCTCTAGTTTTACAGCTTCCCCATATTTGGAAGAGGTTTGTTTGTTCATTAATACTCTTTGGGCTATGTTTACAAAACTGCGGTAATGTCACTCACGTTAGGTTCCGCGGTAAAGGTACAGATGCCCATATAAAGGCGTGGGCGGTGCATCGTTACAGCAAGCCGTATCAGCTAAAACACGTTACAAGGCGCCTTAGACTAACATGCGTTATAAGGCACATTACAAGGTACCTTATAAGGCGTCCTGTAAGGTGCCTCGTAAGGCGCCCTGTAAGGTACCTCGTAAGGCGCCCTATAGGGCTTCTTAGGCTAAGCGCCGTATTAGGCACCCCTGGACAAGACACCATAGAAGGCACCCTGGGCTATGGAACCATAAGTTAAGGTGGCCTAACAAGGTTACGGTGCCCTAGGTTAATGTGCCCTAAGGGCTGCAAGGAGCCGCAGGATGACATACATGTGAGGAACAGAGACAGATGTAGCCCTAACACTAGATAGAGCACTCAGGAAAGGCAATGAACAGGTGAGTGAAGGAGGGAGAGCTGGGAGCTGCTGGACCCACCATATCTGTGGCCATCCCATGTGGCTGCCAGTACTGATGACAAACATGGTGGGGGCAACTGTACCACAGCACAGGGTGTTGGCAATGTAAAGTACTGGAAAGACAGTTGGTGGCAAACGATTGGAATACGTGTCCCCCAGTGGAGGCGGAGGTGGCAGGATAGTTACAATGATGGGTGGACAGAGGAGGAGTGGTGCCATGCAGATCAGGCACAGGTGAGGCAAGCACGATGAGGTGCAATGCAGGAAAGGGTAGCAGTGAAGGACATGGGGTGGCAGTCTGCACAGGCAGACAGGACTCTACACAGCTGACAGATGCAGATAGATGGACCGAGGGAATGTTGGCAATTGTGGCGAGGGTATTATGGGATGGCAGCACAAATCTGCAAAAATATGACTGTTACAGGCATGCACACTATTTGAGTACGACAGGCATGAGAGGAGGGAACAATGAGGAATTGAACCCGTAAACTCTGCCGAGAATGGCATTGTATTAACCAGTAAGCTATACCTCCATGGTGTACGTTGCAGCAATGGCTGGGTACAGAAGGACTGCAGGTCACCGCACAAACTGTCTGCTCTGAGTGCCAGTACCCATGATGCAATGCACATGCTGCATAGCTGTCTACAGCTGATCACCAAATGGGGTCTGCACCTCTCCGGTACCTCAGCTTGGAAAGAAGAAACTGACAGTGCATGATACTGGCACAGAGTAGCTACAGACCATGCCATTGTGCAGGTTCTGTATTCACCTTGAGGGATAGGTAGGTGCCCAGCACTAGGTCCGCAGTACATGTGGTGCTAGAGATAGGTACTGCTGTACATCCCCATCAGTGTGTGACAGGTGTTCTTGAAGTGAAGCTGAAAGTAATTTTGGTGTCCATCTGTATCCTGCAGTCACATGTGGCCCTCTGGGAACAGACACCACCCAGATTAGTGTGTACTCTGTGTTAGGGTCTGGCTGACATGGGCACCTGTTATCAGGGCAAAGGGGTTTCCAGATTTGCATGAGGTTTGTGTAGCAGTGCCTTTATAGGCCCACATCACCCTTTTTGTAGGTAAGGGACATGTGCCCCAGCCCCTGTAAAGCAACCTCCATCCTGCTGGTATGCGACAGCCCTCCAGGGTTCGTGGACCATAGCCGTACCTATGACTGGGGCAGTGGTAGACCAGAAGCAATGCTGGGGTTAGGTCTGGAAAACCCCAACTGCTTCACACCACTGTCTGCCAGTCAGCAGCAGACAGCACAGTCAGATGGCACTGTATAGGTGTTCCAACCAAGCACAGTCTAACTGCAGACAGTCCACTAGCCAATCCATAGTGTATGCTCACAGAGGAACTTTGTGAACCAAGCAGGCATCTCAGTGATTGAAGGCCCAGCAATAAGATCACAAAAGGAACACTGGAGGCAGATAGTATAGAATGCTATGTGGGAACCTAGACATGCCATAATCACTGCTCGGTTAGGGTGATTGCCCTCCCAGCATGCCATGCTGTGGCCACCCTGTCCATGCAGGTGGTGGTTGGGCACTACAGAGTCCCAGCCATTGCCCCACACCCTGTAAAGATGCATCCTGGCCAATCCGCCCTGTCCGGGCCATACCCACAATGCCTTGCTCCTCATTATGAACATATTCAGGCTCATGCTGGTAACAGTGGAACATTTTGGGCCCAGTGAGGGGTGAGCTGCCACAGAAGAATGGATAGACATATATACACACACACACACTCCTATTGCAGCATTGTGCAAAGATAGGGGTGTTTGGCAACCCTGCCCACCACACTGGTCCTTATCACAGTGCCAACATTGCTAAACTGTGCAGGAGGTAGTAGTAGTGCTCTGGTGATAATGGCAGCTCAATGCTGGGGCCAACAGCCTGACTCTCTATGTATCTTTGGATTGTGGAGCCTGTGTGAGTGGGTGTTTGTACCCCTGTTTGCCGCTGCTTTGGGCTTTGCACATGTTGCTGTTGTATCTGCATTGTAGGGTAAAATATAGGGACATGCTCTGCAGGAACCACAGCTGGGGCTTGAACCTGTGACCCTTTGCTTTTGGACATACTGGCTGGGTGTACTGCACTGCACTGTTGCCACAGATGCATGGCAGTCCCTGGAGCTACCTGTACTTTTCCTCAGCCAGACCTTTTCTGTTGCACTGCACACCATGTGCTGGTACAGGGCATGGCCTAGGTCCACTGCAGGCAGGTGCCACTGCCCCCTCCAGCACAGGTGCACACACACCCCTGCCATGCTGACATGACCATATGCTGTCGGTGCTGGTAGTGCGCAGTCCCAGGCCATCCACTGTGTATGTAGGCGGTCACCTAGGGAGCGGAGTCTGGGGTGGGGAGACCTACATGGGCATCCCCGCCATCACCGTCTTCCACTATTATGTCCTTTCTGCTTGGGGGATGGTTGGCTGGGGGGATGTTAGGTCAGTGCCCTCGCAACTGTTAGCTTCGGTGGACCAGGGAGATGTAGGTGGATTGTGTTTGGCCTTTGTCAGCTGCTGTCATGCTGATTTCCAGTTTCTATGTTCCTAGGCGCCCGCCTAGTCCACCCTGTGCCCCAGCTGCTACTGCTAGATGTCCCGCCTGCAGCCCCCTATGCCCCATTTGCACCATCACCATAGTGGCCTTTCATACTTGGGTACTATGCTGTTGCTGAAAATGGAGCACTACTATCACTTTTCTTGAGCTCCCTGCCTATGCTGTACTTTGCTGACACTGAAATGGTTTCTCTCTCCTGCAAATGTGCATCTAATGGCAGGTTTTCATTCGCGGTAGGATTCAGCCCTTCAGTTCAGCACGTTAGTGTGCAGGGAGGCTCTCCCCGCCCACTCCCTGCCTATTGACCCTTCTCTCTTTCCACCCTCTGTAGTGTTTACCGCTACTGGGGATGCTAACGCTCATTAGGTAATGTTAACACGCGTTAACGTTACCTGATGCGTGGTCTGTAACATTACCACAGTTTAGTAAACATACCCCTTTAATTATTTAAATGTCTGAATCATATCTCTCCTGTCTCTCCTCTCCTCCAGAGTATACATATTTAGGTCTTCAAGACTCTTCTCGTAAGTCTTCTGACCAGGGTCCCAATCATATTGGTCACCTTCCTCTGAATCATTTCCAGTCTTTTTATATCCTTTGCGAAATACGGTCTCTAAAACTGAACACAATATTCCAAGTGAGGCCTCACCAGTGACTTGTACAGTGGTATTAGTACTGCTTCCCTTCTGCTGGTAATTCTTCTCTGTATGCAACCCAGCATCCTTCTGGCTTTTGCCACTGCCTTGTCACACTGTTTTGCCACCTTGAAATCCTCAGAAACAATCACTCCATGATCCTTATGGTCCGTGCACAACAACCTCTCACCCCCTATCACATAGAATTCCCTTGGATTTCTACTTCCCAAGTGCATGACGCTGCAC
This sequence comes from Ichthyophis bannanicus, assembly GCA_033557465.1. Classification (NCBI taxonomy): domain Eukaryota; kingdom Metazoa; phylum Chordata; class Amphibia; order Gymnophiona; family Ichthyophiidae; genus Ichthyophis; species Ichthyophis bannanicus. The sequence goes on along the minus strand of CM066034.1, from coordinate 617,539,929 downwards.
TTCTTTACATTAAATCTTAATTGCCAAGCATTAGACCAGGGGTCTCAAACACGCGGCCCGCGGGCCGCATGCGGCCCGCGAGAGCATTTTGTGCGGCCCGCGGTTTCACTTTTCTCACCTGATCGCCGGCGCGGCCGCGTGGGTTTAAAAAATACTCCCTCAGTCTTCTGCCGAGTCACGAGCCTGCCCTCAACCAATGAGAGCCAGGAAGGAGGGGGGCAGCCAGCCGAACGCCACGAGGCACCACGCGCCCTCGAGGATCCAGCCCCTGGAATTCCCCGATGTTTTAGTCCTGCCTCCCTCAGTCCCTCTCCTCTTCGGCTTTCAGAGCCGCGAAGGGAGAGCTTCTCCCTCGCGACTCTGTTAAGCTCACCGGGGCAGATGGGAAATTTCCCATAAGCCTCAGCGGGCTTAGCAGAGTCGCGAGGGAGGAACTCTCCCTTCGCGGTTCTAAGCTGAAGCAGAGAAGGACTGAGGGAGGGAAGACTTGCTATAGAACTACACTATTACAATAATCCTGCAGCACACGCTGATAACCTCTATCAGCCACACTCAATGATTTGCACCATTTCCATCCTGTCCTACTGCTGCCGTAAATCCTCTGAAAAACCAGGGTGCAAAGCATATCATGTTCTGCAGCTTCAAGATGTTAAGCTTTACAAAAGTTTTTTCTAAGGTATCATCCAGGCCTAGCCCAGTCCATTCTACATCAACATAACAAAAGCAACAGGCTTATTAATACTATTGATAAAATCATCATTGTCAAAGTACCCAAAATGAAAGTGGCCTTGATTATTTGAAGTTCGCATTATAAACGATAAACATCTGTCCAAGGGACCAGTAAAACCTCATGAAGCATATAAAGCAGCGTAATCAATACCAACAGGTATAAATATTAAATGGAGAGTGTGACCCCTCTCATGCGTGGGCCCTCCCACTGTTTGTTGAAAACTTAACACTTCTACAGCCACTAAAATGTTCCGAATACCCACATAAAAAATAAATTGTGAAACATAAAGATTAAAATCACCTAAGATAATAGTCTGGGAAAACACTCAAGCCATGACAATGTACAACTTGCCATTTATCACAGCTAACTCATCAATATCATGATATGATTGTTTATATACAACACAGAAGCTAATTGCTTGTTATTAACATCCACAATATTAGCATCAGTAATGGGGACAATCATAACCATCTCGCCTTCCAAATCCCTTTTTAACAACCCTAGCACGTCATCCCCTCCTCTACTTGCTTGAGTCTGGTGAAAACAATTCATAAGGCATAACCGATTCAATGATGCTTCCCTTTTAGGGCATGGTTTCATTTTTATGCTTGATGGAGAGACTTATAAAGTCTGTAGGTACAATAATTCTCAAAAAAGGGGACAGGACAGAAGTTCACTAATTTCAACATGCAGGGAGAAAATGTGAATCTACCAGATGAATTTGAAAATCAGAAATAGCATGTCAGTATTTTCAGAGGACTAAGCCTCAAAAAATAAACACTCCTTTAACTTTCTATGGCAAGCTGTTAGAACTGTCAGATTGCTGTTCAGCTTCCTCCTATTCTCAGCTGTTTCTTACTCCTCCTCATTACCAATTGTAACTTTCTTTCTGTAGTGCTGTTATGATACGGGGGGTTTGCTATGGGTTCTAAATGGGCAGTGTTTGTAGTACTTCCTAATGTGCCTGGCGGTTGGCACTGGATTATAGTAATATAGAAATTGTTTAGTCTTTCTTTATCCATATACTCATTATGCAACATTATGCAAATATTTATGCAAATGAGGCCCCTTATGCAAATGAGGCCCCGTGTCTTATGCGGCCCCCGGGTTACTTTACAAGTCCTCATTTGGCCCTCAAAGCAATTTGAGTTTGAGACCCCTGCATTAGACCATTCTTCCAGATTACAAATTAATAGCAACATGTTAGGTATTTCACTTTTGAGCTCTTTCAGGACTCTGGAGTGAATACCATCCCATTCTTGCAATCTGTTGCTCTTGAGTTTGTCAGTTTGATGGATTACATCTTTTAGATTTACAGTGATGCATTTTAGTTGCTTCAAATTATCATCATCAAAGACAAATTTTCCAATATGGGTACGATTCCAACATCCTCCAAGGCAAAGACCAAAGCAAAGAAATTGTTGAGTTCTTTCTGCTTGTACCTTGTCTTCCCTGAGCACCTCTTTTACACTTTGGATGTCCAACAGTTCAACTGCCTTCCTCAAGGGATTTTTACTCCAGATGCCCTTGAAAAAGAATTTAGTATTATTTAGCAAGCTTTTTTTCAAGATCTCCCTAACTTGCATAATTACTTGTTTACATCTAATTTACCAAAGCTTGAACTCACCCTACTTTCTTCATTAGGGTCTACTTTCCATTATCTGAAAGAAGCCCTTTTTTGTTGTCACCACCTTTTCAAACTCAGCATTAAAAACTGGCTGTTGTTTGACCTTCTGTTTTTCCTTTTTTTCGTGCAAAGAATATATTTTATTCGGGCTTCCAAAATTACCTTTTTTTAATTGTATTAACTTTTCACTCTGGAAACTGCTTCTTTATTTTTTTTCTATTCTTTTTTAAAATGAAGTGCTACAATAGTAGTATTTTTAGTGTCTACATTCCAGTGAAGATGAATTTTATCACCTTCTCAATACTATGGGGTATGTTTACTAAACAGCGCTAATGTCGCAGTGGAGACGTTATCGCGCGATAATGGCACATTACCATGCGAGAACATCATGTACCACGCGATAACGTCTCTGCCGGCATTAAGGCGCACAGAGGGTGGAGTAAGGCTCCCCAGGGGAGGAGATAAGGGGTCAATGGGTGGAGAGTGGGCAGAGAGAGTCTCCATGCACACTAATGCCGTGAAATGAAGATCTGAAAAATAGCTCCAGTGAAAACCTCGCGCTAGAGGCACATTTGCAGGGGAGAGAGACCATTTTAGTCAGCCATGTGCAGCAAAGGCAGGTAAACCAAGAAAAGTAATAGTAGTGATACATGTGCAGCAACATCATAGATCCCAAGTACGAGAGAGCACTACGATGAGGCAGAAAATGGGGTACAGGGGGCTGCAGGTAGGAAATGCAGTGGGGCAGCTGGGGCACAGGGTGGACTAGGCAGATGGCTAGGTGACACATAGGAATGTAGAAGCGGAAAACCAGCAAGACAGAAACGGACCAAGGGCAAACATGCCCACGAGTGTGTGTCCCACAGTGTCCCAGGGGACAGTACCCAGCAAGTACCCCAAAGGGCACATAACAATGGCAGGCGATGCCGGGGGGGGAAGCGTGGATGTATATGCAGGCATCCCTACCCCATATCATGCACCATAGGCAGCCGCCTACCAGCACACTGGATGGCCTGAGACTGCGCACCACCACCAGCACCACTGGCACAAGGGCATGTGAGCATGGTGGTAGATGGCTGCTGGTGGTGGAGGGGACAGTGGCATCTGCCCACAGCAGACCACAGCCAAGCCCCATTTAGGTGAGTGCCGTGCACTGCAACAGACAAGGTCTGTCTGACGAACAGTCATGGTATCCCTAGGGAATGATCTGCCTCTGTGGCAACAGTTTGGTGCAGTACACACAGCCAGTGTGTTCAGGGGCAAAAGGTTAAAGGTTGAAGTCCCAGCTGTGGCTCCTGCAAGCCATGTCCCTATATTTTACCCAGTACTAAACCGTGGTAATAAAGATAGAACCTTTATTGCAGATAAAATAAACATGCCATAAACACCTATATTTTACCCTACAGAGCACAGACACCATAAACATGTGCAATCCCTAGAGCAGAGTTTCCCAACTGCAGTCCTGGAGGACCAAACACCATTCAGGTTTTATGCTGTCTCTAATAAATATGCCTGTGCTGCATTTGTATGCACCACCCCCATTGTATGCAAATGTATCTCATGCATATTCATTAGGGACAGCATGAAAACCTGAACCGTGGTTGGCCCACCAGGACCGGAGTTGGGAACATGGGAACATCTGCCCTAGAGCAACAGCCAACAGGGGGACAAACACCCACACCCACAGGCTCCACTATCCAAAGCCTTATGGAGAGTCAGGCTGTTGGGCCCTGTGCGGAGCAGCATCTCCCAATACTAGTATCTGCATACTTTAGCAATGCTGTCCTAAACTTGAGAAAACGTTCCACATATATTAAAACATTGCTATGATTAATGTCAGATAACAAATCCTAAGTTAAACACACTTTGTTTGACAGAGATTCATCATAGCAACCTTTCTGATATCTGTGGAGTGTGTTTCAGTTTTTGTTTCTGACAGTGTTGACCACCCCGGGGAGTGACCCCAACAGTATTGGGTACCATAGCAATGCCTGCACTGTGCCCAGGACTGGTGTGGCGGCCAGGGCTGCCAAAAACCTCTATCTTTGCACAATGCTGGCATAGGTGTGGGAGTGTGTGTATGTCTATCCAGTGTTTTGTGGTTGCCTACACCTTACTGAGCCCACACTGCTTGCACTGTTTCCAGTGTTAGCCTGCAATGTGCATAATGAGGAGCAAGGTACTATGGGTATGGCCCGGAACAGGGCGGCCTGGGAAGGATGCATCTGCACAGGGCATAGGGCAATGGCTGGGACATTGTAGTGCCCAACCACCACCTGCACCGACAGGGTGACCACAGCATGTTATGCTGGGAGGTCACTCTCACCCTGACTGAGCAGTGACCCATAGTGCTAGACATTGTTCCCCCCCCCCCCCCCCCCGTGATATCTATGAGTTCCCTTTTCTGGGGCCCAATCACTGACATACTTGCTTGGTGTGTGTGCTCACATCCCATTTTTGGGTGCACACAATTCCTCCAGGAACATGCCCTATGTACTAGCTAGCAGCCTGTCTGCAGTTTGCAGGTGTATGGCTGGAACACCTTGCAGGGTGCAGTGGGTGGAGACTGACTGTGCCCTCTGCTGGTGAATGTCAGATATTTGGGGGGGGGGGCAGTGGCAGCTGCGCTTTTCCAGGCCTACTGCCTGTCTGCCAGTGACCTATGTGATGCATACAGATCTGCATTGACTGCACTGTAGGGTGCCTATTCCCCAGCAGTTCTGGGGTTGATGGCTCCCTCTACTGTCACCATAGCAGAGAGGTAGAATGTGGATCTGTTGGTGGGAGATCCTGTCCCCCACCCGGAGCCACAGTGGGTGGGTTGGATGGTGCTACATAATCCTCTTTTGGGTCCAACCACAATCCTTCTCTTATAACATGTGACCATGGCAGCCACACAGGATATGCACTATTCTTGGTGCATCATAGTCCACAAGGGCTAAACATGACTGGGAAATACAGATGGACACAGGCATATCCTAGGAGTGTCTCCAAGGACTACCTATCACACACTGGCACTGATGGAGACCTGCAGCACAGCCTATCTCAGCCAAGCCAGGTTCTGCGGACCTGGTGCTGGGTGCCCCACCTCACCCTCAGGGTGAGCACAGGAACCACACAAAGTCACGGTCTGTAGCTACTCTGTGCCAGTAACACACACAGTTATTTTCCCCTACTAGGCCTGGGTGCTGTAGAGGCGCATACCACATCTTTTGAGCAGCTGTAGGCTGCTGATCTGCATGTGCAGTGCAGCATGGGTACAGGTAGGTTTACCCTATCCTGGTAACCACAGCAGACAGTTTGTGTGGTGACCTGCAGTCTTTCTGTAGCTAGCCAGCGGTGTGTTAGATACTATAGAGATGTAACTCACTGGTTACTTCAATGACTGCAAAGGCAGAGGTCATGGGTTTGATCCCACAGTGGTGTTGTTTAATAAGGATGCCTGAGGCTTTTCCTTTTAATTTAAATCGGTTCAGCCAGCGAAAACACCCTCATAGGGCCGTAGCCTAAGGTGCCTTATAAAGCGCCCTATAAAGTGCCCTATAGGGCACATTATTAGGTGCCTTGGCGGACAATGCACTTTATCATGTGCCCTATGGAGTGCCTTATAGGGCGCCTTATGCTGCACTTTAGGTTACCAAACACAACAAGGGTAACACTATCTTTGTAATTTTTTTGTCGGAATGTACATAATGAAGGTCACACATTTGCCCTTGTCAGAAAGTATATATAGGGAAGACTACTAGGACACTGAAGAGATGTTTACTAGAACATCGCTCCCGTATTTCTACGGGAGTAGAGTCGGCCCCGATGGTCTCTCACTGTCAACAACAAGGTCATGTATTTGGGGATTTAAAATGGAGAGTGTTGGATCATATACCAATAAACCCCCGGGGGGAGACCGTGATTTGGTTTTACGTACTCGAGAACAGTATTGGATTTTTACGTTAGATTCTGTGACCCCGAAGGGGTTAAATTTGTCCGTGGATTGGTGGAGTATTTTATGAGATGTCAGCTGAGTTTCATTTCTTATCAATGTTTCCATTGGTTTCTACAAGTCATGTGAGCTTAGTTAAATACTACTTTGGAGAAGGAAAGTCTGAGCAACATTTTTTGACAAAGAGCTGAGAGGATTGAATGGCTCGAAACCCAACGTTATGTTAAATGGTCTATATTAAGATATGGACAGTTGCCTTATCTGGAATTTATTGAAGTGTCTTGGCGATTGCTGAACGGTGACTTGGTCATTGGAGACTACTAGGGGATTTTGAACTGCCTATGTGAGGTTTCACATTTTTTTGTGGTAGGAGAAACCATGTGGATCCCCTATTAGCGTATTTGACCGTGGTCTGCTTGGAGTGAAGGAGAAAAGCTAAGTGCTTCTTTCATTTCACTAACTTACAAACTTTCACATGACATGACTAAGCTAAGACACACTATGGAGGTATTGTTCTCCGGTGTGGGTGGGGAGTTATTACCCCTTTGAAATTAAAGAAAAAAAGAATAAAAAGGAGTGACCTTCATTATGTACATTCCGACAAAAAAATTACAAAGATAGTGTTACCCTTGTTGTGTTTGGAGATATTAGTGGGAAACACTGTAGGGTTGTGCGGTTGAATAGCACTTTAGGTTACGGCACTGTGAGGGTGTTTTTGCTGGCAGCACTGATTTAAATTAAAAAAGAAAATGCCTCAGACAGCACTGATTTAAATTTGAAAAAGGAATTGCTTCAGACAGCCTTCTTACATAACACCACTGTGGGATCATACCCATGACCTCTGCCTCCACCGTCATTGCAGTAACCAGTGGGCTACATCTTTATAGCTTCTAACACTGCGCTGGCATGAACTTAGGGTTAACACTCGTTAACGTGCCACTGCGCACACTATCGCACGATACCGTTTCCTTGCAACCTTACTTCCGGACCGTCCACTACCTTATATGGCATTCTGTACATTAATGCTGCAACTAGCGCCGGTAACATTAAGATAGTTTAGTAAACATATCCCTATTACCTAGCATCCCCACCCTCATTACCCTTGTAACCATGTCCATTGTACCAATAAGGAATAGATCTAAAGAGCGTTCCCTTTTTGTTGGTTCCTGGGCTCCTGCTCCTTGAAATAGTCATCTAGAAATGTTTTCTCCCTAGAATGCCACAATGAGGCATTTATCAAGTTAATGTTAGCTTTCTCCCCACAAATTTAATTCCTCATGTCATTTTGATATTATTTGTACTGTTATTGCAGTATCCCATTGGTTGTCCACCTTCTATTAGGTCTCTGCGGTGCCTATTGGGGAATAATTTTATAGAGTTATTTTCACACGTATATGGCCACATAGATGTGCAAATTGTCTCATATAAAATGCCAAGTGGGTAAAATATGCACTTTAATATGTAGGTGTATACTTTGCTGGTAGGCATTGCCAGGATCACAGTCTGTGCTGAGCATGTCCAGAAGTTGAAAGTAAGTTCATTGATTATATAACAATACTTTGATCCACATACCTACTTGTGAAATTTTCTTGCATGCATTTACACCTGCTATAGAGCAGGTATACGTGCCCATGCCTGAATTTAAGGCAAGATCTACTCCATTATGCTAGTATTTTATAAAAACACAAGTAGGCGCCTACTTGTCTTTATAAAATAGGTATGTTTTGGCTGTTTTAAGCTAGCTGTCCTGGTATAAAGTTACATTTCATGAAGGTAACTTTATAACAGGAAGCCTGAGTAGGCATTAATTTATCAAGACAGGAAGCAGCCTACTCTTCTTTATAAAATACTAGTGTCAGTGATCATCCCCATTCCCCCTCCCCAGACTTACCAGATTTGTTGAAAGTAGGGTTACCAAATGTCTTTGGTCCAAAATCAGGACATTTTTTTCAAAAAATATCACTTTTCAAAAAAACGTTTTATTAGACATCAAACACAATAAAACATTATTTGCACTATGTTCAATGATATTTGATTTAGCAGATTTCCGTCAGCCAAAATCTTTTTGTACATATCACCACAAGATAATGAAATGACAAAAGGAAAGTTTTTGGGCAAAAACACTGAGTCACTTTGATAATTAATGTTTCATTTCTCTGTTTTATGTACAATAAGCAAATAAAAATAACTTAATTAGTATTATAATTTTCATCTTACTCATCTGTCACAATTTTACACAGATTCAGGACAAGTCAGGATAAAATACCAAAATTCAGGACATTTTTCAAATCAGGACAAGCTTCCAAAAATCAGTACAATCCTGATAAAATCAGGACATACGGCAACCTTAGTTGAGGGTATAGCTGGAGCAGGAGGAAGGCCCACTCACTCCTGTTTGGAATGAGGAGTTGCTTCAAAATAACGCCACTGACCCCATGGTATTTATTTATTTGCTTGTTTTCATTCATTTAGATTACCTACCTCTTCCCATAAGCTTGAATTGAAGAACAAAAAAATACCAAGCATGCCCTTCATGAATGATTTTACATTGTAAATTTTCACCCAACTATCTTCCCCCTCCACCCTTCCGTTGAAACATCAAAGTCATACTACATTCAAAGTACACATTTTGGCCTTTCCTCGCTTAAAGAAAACTAAGAACATAATAACATAAAAATTGCCATCTGGATCAGACCAATGGTTTATCAACCCGAGTACCCCATTTTCAACAGTGACAAACCCAGGCCATATATTTTTATTTATTTATTTATTTACAGTCTCTTATATACCGCACTATTCGGCATCAGCGCAGTTTACATGGAACAAAAATGCTCAGTACAGTTAACATGTAAGAGTTTACAGATAACAGGGCAAGTAACTTGGATAACAGGGGTAAGCTATTTACAGCATTTGCTACATAAACTTGTATAACAGTGGCAAACTATTTACAAATATTGCTACATAAAGTCGTATGATCATGAATACCATAGAAACAAATGCACCACTAAGGGTTAGGGAATCTTTCTTAGCATGTTGTTGGGAAACCATATAATTGCTTAGCGGGTTGCATCTCTGTCTCAGTGGGTGAGGTTGGGTTCTATGAGGTACTTATTGAAAAGATGGTATTTAAGGGCTTTCCTAAACTGTGTGAGGCTCTTAATCGCCCGGATATCTGGAGGTAATGCGTTCCAGCATCTTGGTGCACTGATACTAAACGCCCTATTGGCTGTAGATGTTGTGCACGCTGTTAATGCTTTCGGGACTTTTAGGGTGTTTGTAGCTGTGGATCTCCTTGCTCTATTAGGAGATGTGATATGGATGAGGGCCGATATTGACTCAGGGGAGAGCTTGTTAATAGCTTTAAAAGTGATTAACAGTGTCTTGAAGACAATTCTAGCCTGGATAGGTAGCCAATGTAATTGTATGAGCAGAGGTGTCACGTGGTCACTTCTGGAGGCTCCATGGATGACCCTTGCTGCAGCGTTCATGGCGAGCTGTAGTGGATGTAAGGTGGATAGGGGCAGGCCTTGAAGGATGGCGTTGGCGTAGTCAAAATGAGGTATGATCAACGCCTGGTATATAGTCCTGAAGTCATTTGGTTCTAGCATGGATCGTAAATGCCTAAGTGAGCGGATCTTATAGTATACTGCTCTGACAGTGTTCGCTAAGTGGACTTTCATGTCCAGGCGTTGATCCAAAGTGACTCCTAGGTAGCGTATTGAAGGTTTAGAATGTAACTCTGCTCCTTTTACTTTAAGGAATGGTGGTGGGGTGAAGTTAGGGTTCCTCGTAATGAAGAGTACTTCCGTTTTCTTATGTTGTATTCGGAGGTTTTGGGAGGAAAGCCAGTCAGATATTGCGTCGAAACAGCTCGTCAATGAGGAGAGGTCCGGATGTTCAGTAGAGAAGGGTATGTACAACAGGACATCGTCAGCGTATAGCATGCAGTCGACATTGAAGGATCGGATGATCTTGCAAATTGGCTGCATGTAAATGTTAAACAGGAGGGCTGAAAGGGAGGAACCTTGTGGGACTCCCTGGCTTTGGTGGAAAGGTTCGGATGTCATGCCTCCGGAACGCACATGTTGCCATCTTCCGGACAGGTAAGATCTGCACCATTCAAGAGCTCTACCAGTAATGCCTTTCTCAATTAGTCGACCTACGAGAAGCTCATGACTTACTGAATCAAAAGCTGCAGCGATGTCCAGAAAGATGCGAGCAAAACCTTGACGGATGTCATCGATGCCAGTGATTATCTTGCAGAAGAGGGTGGTAAGAAGAGTTTCCACACCGTGGGATTCCCTAAAACCATGCTGGCAGGGGTCTAATGGTGCGGCAGTGTCGACGTGATCTTGTAGTTGTCGTTGTACCTCTTTTTCGATGATCTTCGCAAGCAGAGGTATACTGGATATAGGTCTGTATGAATCTACTTTTTGGGGGTCGAGTTTGCAGTTTTTCAAAAGAGGTCTGATAGAGGTGTGCTTAAGCGCTGAGGGGAAGGAACCTGTTATGAAGGAGAGGTTCATTATATTGGATAGTATTGGGCTGAAATGGCTGCGGAGCTCCTTAATCCAGAAGGCTGGGCAAGGATCGGACTGAGATGTGGTGGTGTTAAGGGCCATAATAGAGTCTTCAATTCCTTTCTTGGTAGGGGTAGAGAATACGGTTAGGGCTGCAGGGCAGTCTCGTTCTGGGGTGGTGGTTGTAGTCAAGATATTGATAGTCCGGCATATCTTGGATTGTGCATAGTTAGCAAAATCTTGTGGGTGAATCTCAAATTGAGGTCCGGTGGTTGGTTCCTTTGATAGAGTCTTGACTAGGTCAAAGAGATCGTGGGGTTTATTAAGTGATCTTTTTAAGGTCTCTGAGTAGTATTGTTTCATTGCATCAGTGATTGCCTTGCGGTGTGCAGCCAGATGACAATTGTATGCTGTCTGGTCAACTGTAGAGTGGGATCGGCGCCAGCGCTTCTCGAGTTTCCGTAATTGGGTAAGAGAAACTCTAAGATCTGCTGTGTACCATGGAGCGCTCGTTCTTTTCCCTAGGGGCTTGTTGGTTGGTGTGCATAGGGCGATTGTACTGAGGCAATTGTTCCAGTGAGTAATCAGGTCATCAAGGTTCGAGGTGGTTTCGCTAAAGAGTTGTTGCGTTTCGGTGAGGATAAGGTCTCTGTTGAAAGGCTTGAAACATCTGGAGTGAGGTCTTGTAGTGTTGTTTGGTTTCTTATTAAGCTTTGAATCGCTTTTGTGCAAAGGAATCTGGAGGATGATCAGTTTGTGATCTGACCATGGCACAGGAGTTACGGCCATTATGGGGTCATGTGATGGGTTAAGGGATATCTGAGGGGCAAATACTAAGTCCAGAATATTTCCCTTAGTGTGGGTAGGTTCCATTACTAGTTGTTTGAAGCCGAGATTTGTGAGGGCCTCAAGGAAGGATAACACTTGATTGTCCTGCAGTGTTGGCAGGTTGAAATCGCCTAGGATCCAGTTTGGGACGTTTGGGTTTTGCGTGTTGGAGGCGAGATCAATTATTGCAGCAAGATCATCCGGGGAAGCTGAGGGTGCTCTGTAAAGCAGGCTGATTGAGCATCGTTTATTGGAGATGGTGACGGATTCAAGGTGATTAGTGCTGGTGGCGTCAACCGTCTGGAAATGAAGGTCTGTCCTGGTGAGGATGAGCACCCCTCCTCCTCTTTTGTCTCGTCTATGACTTGTATGAGCTGTGAAGTTCAGTGGTAGGAGCTGGTTGAGTATGACGTTTACGTTTATATATACCTGTTAGGCTCCCAAAAGTTAGCAATATCCCATTCTGCCTATCCCCAGGGATAAGCAGTGGCTTTCCCAAATCTAGGCTAATAAGGGTTTAAAGACATTTCCTCAAGAAACTTGTCCAATCCTCTGTAAACCCAGCTACTATAGCACATCCGCTGGCAATGAATTCTTAGCCAAATATGGGTTGAGTGGAAAAAATATTTTCTCCTATTTGTTTTAAATGTATTAGCTTGCAAATTCATGTCATAACCCCCTATTCTTTGTACTTTTTGAAAGAGTAACCAATCATTTCATGTTCACTCATCTACTCCACTCAGTATTATATAGACCTGTATCCTATCAGCCATCTCTTCTCAAAGCTAAATACTGTAGCCCCAGCCTCTTTGGCCTTTCCTCAAAGAGGAATCATTCCATCCTCATTATCATTTTGGTCACCCTTTTCTCTACCTTTTCTAATTCCGCTATATATTTTTTTAGATGGGGAAACCAGAATTGCACACAATACTCAAGGTGTGGTTCATCCATGGAGAAATATAGAGGTACTATGATATTCTTAATTTTATTCTCTATTCCCTTCCGATTAATTCCTAGCATTTTCTTTGTTTGGCCACCACTGCACACTGAACAGAAGATTTCAACATATTGCTCACAATGAAACCTTGATCCTTTTCTTGGATGGTGACTACTAATATGGAACGTAGCATCATGTAGCTGTAATTTGGGTTATTCTTCCTTATGTACATCACTTTACGCTTGAACACATTCAATTTATCTTGCTATTTGGATGTTCAGTCTCCCAGTCTTGCAAGGCCCTCCTGCAATTGATCACAATCTGCTCTGTATACAATTTAATAACTTTGAATAATTTGGTATCATCTGCAAATTTGATCATCTCACTCATAGCAAAAGTGAAAATGTCCTTGCTAAGAAATGAAGCACAAAACTAAAGAAACAAAACCAACATAATAAAAACAAAATTTAAACACATCAAAAAACTGTCAAATAAAATAAATTGTCATTGTGCATCTCAGTGTTTTCTCAAAGCAAAGTTAAAGAACAGTATTATTTTATAGTGAAAAATATTTCTGCTTCTAATGTGAATAATGAATTCCAGGGGCAATATTGACTTAAGTATTCAGCTGCAATAAATGTAATCCTATAGTCTCAATTACCTTTATTTATTTATTTATTTAGCGTACATTTATATCCCGCTGCTTCCAGTGATCAGCAGCGGTTGTTACACATGGTAAGGTTGGCTGTACCGGCCAGAATTAAGGATATATACAATCTGATTAGGGAGGGGGGGGGGGAAGCACAGCAAAAACCCGGGTTACAGGCTTACAGTTGATTGTTGTTGGGGTTCACACAGGGTACTTATATACATATTTACAATTGACAGACTGTTAAAACTGGCCTTCTTTATGGTCATTCATTTTTTTTCAACATATGCCATATACATGCAGTGGCAGCTTGGAAATTAAGGATATAGCAGAGCCGAGCCAGTCTGGTAATGATCTGGATCTTCAAAGTACTTTTGAATATAGAATCCACGGTCCCTATACTAGATGCTATAAAAGTTCTGATGTTTCAATGTTCTAAGAAAAATGTCTTTTAGGATTAAAACCTCAAAGTTTTAGTCTGAATTTACTTTCAATCTTCATTTGGTTAAGAAGTGAAAATCTGTTGAAGGTCTGCAACAGAAAATTTAAGAACAAGTCACAACAAAATCTGTTTTCATGTCTTGATCACTTTTTCCTACACAAGGCCAAATGAACCAGATAAATCCAATCCCATACAGAGATGAAAATCTATAAAGGTTAGGAGATCCTAATTTAAAATTCAGAGTTTCTGGGGATAAGATGTGGATGTAAAACACTAGCAGGCCATGACTCATACTGCCACTGTAGAAGCAGAGAGGAAGCAGCGAATGGATTTCAATCACTTATATTTCACATTACTATCCTCAGCAGCCTGTTATAAAAGTAAATGAAAATACTTAGGTCCCTTTGTAATCCAGATATAGCACAACTATGGGGTATGTTTACTAAACCGTATTAATGTCACAGCGGTGGTATTATCGCGCGACAATGTAGCGGCGGCATTAAGGCACACTAACGCTATGAAATCCGGGTCTGAAGGGTGGAGTAAGGCTTCCCAGAGGGCGGAAAGAAGGGGTCAATGGGTGGAGAGTGGGAGGGGAGAGGCTCCAGGCACACTAACACTGTGAAATCTGGGTCTGAACACTAACGCCAGTGAAACCCTCGCGTTAAGGCACATTTGCAGGAAAGAGAAACCATTTCAGTCAGCAATGTGCAGCAAAGGCAGGGAAACCCAGAAAGTGATAGTTGTGATACATGTGCAGGGACCATAAAGGCACATAAACATATAAAAGGACAAGAACCACATCTAAAATCCCAATAATCAAGCTGGCCAATAGTGATATTAATGATAAACATAAAGCAACACTACTGACAAAGCGTATAAATTAAGATATCATGTTTGGAAGGATCTTGCTCTATCCCCCTACAAAGTAAATGATCCCACATTGAAATAGCACTGAACAAGGTTTCTGTCATTTAAATTGGGCAGGTTTGTTAGGGCATGCACATGTGCAGCAACAGCAAAGTAGGCACGTAGGAAAGGGCAACTGTACTGATGCTGTAAATGGGATAAATGGGGCTGCAGACGGCACATGCTGTGGTCAAGCTGGGGCACAGTGCGGGCTAGGCAGATGCCTAGGTGGCACATAGGAATGCCGAAACTGTAAAGCAGCAAGACAGCAACTGATGAGGGTCCAACATGGGCATGAGTGTGTGTTTCACAGAGGAGATTACCCAGCAGGTACCCCCAAGGGCACATAACATTGGCAAGTGGTGCGGGGGGGGGGGGGAAGTGTGCATGTCCATGTAGGCACCCCTACCCGTGAACCCATACCATAGGCAGCTGCCTACCGGCATACTGGATGGCCTGGGACTGCGCACCACCAGCATAATGGCATGTCAGCATGGTGGGGGTGGGGTGCTGGTGGCGGAGGGGGCAGTGGCATCTGCCCACAGCAGACCATGGCCTAGCCCCTTTTAGGTGGGTGCCGTGGAATGCAACAGACTGTCTGACGAACAGTCATGGTATCCCCAGGGAATGAACTGTCCCTGTGGCAGCAGTGTGGTGCAGTAAACACAGCCAGTGCATTCAGGAGCATAAGGTCACAAGTTCAAATCTCAGCTGTGGCTCCTGCCAACCCTTTCCCCACATTTTACCCTGTTCTAAACCATGGTAGTAAAGACAGAATCTTTATTGCAGATAAAATAAACATGCCATAAACGCCTATATTTTACCCTACAGAGCACAGACACCATAAACATGTGCAATCCCTAGAGCAGAGTTTCCCAATGGCAGTCCTGGAGGGCCAAACACCATTCAGGTTTCATGCTGTCTCTAATAAATATGCCTGTGCTGCATTAGTATGCACCGCCCCCATTGTATGCAAATGTATCTCATGCATATTCATTAGGGACAGCATGAAAACCTGAACAGTGTTTGGTCCACCAGGACCGGAGTTGGGAACCTCTGTCCTAGAGCAGCGGCCAACAGGGGCATAAATACCCACATCCACAGGCTTCACTATCCAAACATGGAGAGTCAGGCTGTTGGGCCCTGCGCGCAGCAGCATCTCCCAGTACTAGCACTTGCATACCTTAGCAATGCCGCCCTAAACTTGGGAATACGTTACAGATATATCAAAAGGTTGCTATGATTAATGGCAGATAACAATTCCTAAGTTAAGCACAATTTGCTGATAGAGCTGCATCATAGCAACCTTTCTAATATCTGTGGAGTGTGTTTCAGTTTTGGTTTCTGACAGTGTTTACTACCCCGGGAGTGACCCCAACAGTATTGTGTACCATAGCCATGCCTGCACTGTGCCCAGGACTGGTGTGGTGGCCAGGGCTGCCAAAAACCTCCATATTTGCACCATGTTGGCATAGGTGTGGGAGTGTGTGTCTGTCAATCCAGTGTGTTGTGGCTGCCTACTCAGCCCACACTGCTTGCATTGTTTCCAGTGTTAGCCTGCCAATGTGCATAATGAGGAGCAAGGTACTGTGGATATGGCCCGGCCAGGGTGGCCTGGGCAGGATGCATCTGCACAGGGCATAGGGCAATGGCTGGGACATTGTAGTGCTCGGCCACCACCTGCATGGACAGGGTGGGCACAGCATGTCCTGCTGTGAGGTTACTCTCACCCTGACTGAGCAATGACCACGGCATGGCTAGTTTCCCCCATAGTGTTGTATAGTATTTTTCTCAAGTGATATTTATGGGTTCTCTTTTCTGGGGCCCAATCACTGACTTATCTTCTTGGTGCATGTGCTCGCATCCCAGTTTTGGGTGCATGCATCTCATCTATGAACATGCACTATGGAATAGCTAGCAGAATGTTTGCTGTTAATATGTGTATGGCTTGAACACCTTGCAGGGTGCAGCGGCTGGAGAATGTCAGATATGGTGGGGGGCAGCTGAGCATTTCCAGGCCTACTGTCTGTCTGCCATTGCCTTATGGATGAGTACAGATTTACATTGACGTGCCTGTTCCCCAGCAGGACTGGGGTTGATGGTCCCCTCTACTGCCACCATTGCAGGGATGTAGAATGTGGATCTGTTGGTGGGAGATCCTGTCCCCCACCCTGAGCCCCAGAGGGTGGGTTGGGTGGTGCTGCATAATCCGCTTATGGGTCCAAACACCCCCCCTTCACTTAAATCATGTGACCATGACACCTACACAGGATATGCACTATTCTGGGTGCATCATAGTCCACAAGGGCTTGATGTGACTGGGAAATACAGATGGACAAAGGTGTATCCTAGGTGTGTCTGCAAGGACTACTTTTCACACACTGGCACTGATGGTGACCTGTAGCATAGCCTATCTCAGATAAGCCAGGTGCTGCAGACCTGGTGCTGGGCGCCCCACCTCGCCCTCAGAGTGAGCACAGTACCCGCACAATGTGATGGTCTGTAGCTACTCTGTGCCAGTATGAACTCCACTATGCACATGATCACGGTCTTATTACTCTTGCTGTATCTCTTGATCTTTCTGCGGCTTTTGATTTGGTGGATCATCGTACTCTCCTCACTCGTCTTCAAGAAGCCGGTATTTCAGGCACGGTTCTTCAATGGTTTCACTCTTTCCTTTTTGATCGTTCTTTCACTGTTGTTTCTGGGTCTGCTTCCTCGGCCCCGACTCCTCTTTTCTGTGGTGTCCCCCAAGGGTCTGTCCTTGCCCCACTTCTTTTTAATGTTTTCCTAGCACCTCTTGCTCTTGTTGTCCAGCAGTTCGGTATCTCTGCATACTATTATGCAGATGATATTCTTTTCTTACATCACACGGACTCTCTCACACCAGATATTTCCCCTCTCAATCACTGTCTTTCTGCTGTTGCATCTTGGTTCACATCCAATTTTCTTCATGTTAATCCCTCTAAATCTTTTGCCACCTGGTTTACATTAGGAAGACCCTCTCCCTCGTATGCTCCGACTTTTTCCTCTCAGCCTATCTCTTTGGTCTCTTCCTTTCGTTACCTTGGTGTAGTTCTCGACTCTTCCCTTTCTTTTAAGGAACACATTTCTTCGGTTGTTCAACGGTCTTTTCTGTCTCTCAGACAACTGCGAGTTGTTCGCCCTTTTCTTTCTCCCTCTGCCTTAGCTACCCTTCTGCTCACTCTGGTGATATCCCGGCTCGACTATTGTAATGTTGTTCTAGCAGATTTGCCCCAGTCTCAACTCACCCGGATTCAGCGCATCCAGAACACTGCAGTCCGTCTCTTAACCCATGCTTCCCGGTATGATCACGTCACCCCTCTCCTTATACAGCAACACTGGTTACCGGTACCATTTCGTATCCAATATAAGATTCTTACATTTGTCCACAGGGCTCTCCATACAGGTGTCCCCCTCTATCTTGCGAATCAAGTTCACTTCTATTCTTCTCACCGCTCTCTTCGCTTTATTCACCTTGATCGTGTGTTTCTTCCTCCTCCCTCACATGCACATTTCAAATCCACCCGCTCTTCTGCTTTTTATTTTCTGGGCCCGCGGCTATGGAACTCGCTCCCTTCCTCCCCCCAGTCCGAAACATGTTTCCGGCTGTCAAAACAAAACTCAAAACTTATCTGTTTAGTTTGGCATTTAACCTCCCCCCATAGCGCTTGTTCCCTTCCCCCGCTCCCCTATTATTGTGTTTTGATGTGATTATTTATTTGCCTGTTTTCTGTTCCTTTTCTCTTCTTTCCTGTTTTTAACATGATGGCGTTCTTTTCTATTTTCGCAGCTCTGTTATTTTTTAAGATTGTAAACCACCCAGATGCCTTCTGGTGTGGGTGGTATATCAAATTTTAATAAAACATAAACATAAACACACACGGTAAGTTCCCCCTACCAGGCCGAGGTGCTGTGGGGGTGCATACCCCATCTTGTGATCATCTGTAGACTACTGATATGCATGTGCAGTGCATCATGGGTATGGGTGGGTTAACCCTATCCTGGTAACCACAGCAGACAGTTTGTGTGGTGATCTGCAGTCCTTCTGTAGCCAGCCAGGGGTTTGTTAGTAGCTGTAGAGATGTAGCCCACTGGTTACTTCGCTGACTGTGGAGGCAGTGGTCATGGGTTTTATCCCACAGTGGTGTTATTTGATAGGACTGTCTGAGGCTTTTCCTTTTTTAATTTAAATTAGTGCTGCCAGCAAAAACACCCTTACAGTGCTGTAACCTTAAGGTGCCTCATAAGGTGCCCTATAAGGCACCTTTATAAGGTGCCCTATAGGGAACATTATAAGGTGCCTTGGCAGACAGTGCACTTTATAATGTGCCCTCTGGAGTGCCTTATAGGACACCTTATGCGGCACCTTAGGTTACGGCACTGTGAGGGTGTGTTTGCTGGCAGCACTAATTTAAATTAAAAAGAAAATGCCTCAGACAGCACTGATTTAAAGTAAAGGGTAATGCTTCAGACAGCCTTACTCATTAAGCCCACTGGGGGATCATACTAATGACCCCTGTTTTATCAGTCAATGTATTAACCATTGTGCTACACCTCTGTTGCTGTGTTTGCAGGTCAGCACGCCTAATTAAGGCTAACGCGCGTTAATGTGCCACGGCTCCTTCTATCGCGCGATAACCCGGAAATGCTACCTTAAGACCAGAACACCCACTACCTTATATGGCATTCGACACAGTAAGACTGCAACTAACGCCGGTAACATTAAGACTGTTTAAGACTGTTTAGTAAACATACCCCATACTCAAGAAAATAAAAAAAAAATGAGGGAGCATTGGCTTTGCCAGAATAGCTTCTTGTTGAACTTAAAGTCTTTTTTCAAGAAAAATCCATTAAAGCCTTTCTATTGAAATATCCATAAGTTGCTTCCATGCTTTCAGAATTATTTTTTAGCATAGTTTTTATTTGTGTTTTACTGAAATGCATTGCAGTGCAGTGGAGAAGAGATGACTCACCTACAGCTTGCCATCATGGGATTTTAGCACATTGAAATGGGTGGAAATATTCACTAGTGAACTGGAAATTTCATTCACAGCCATCACTGAATTAAAATTAATTTGATGCAAAATGTTAGGTGACGGCAATATATTTAAAATGTGTCCCCATTGCAGAAATGCTTTGCAAAAACTTGAAATGTAGGAAAAGCATATTGTACTGAAGCCATTATTAAATTTTTTTTAAGTGCTGTCAAGTCAATGCTGACTCAGCAGCCCCTGGCGTTTCTTGGTGAATTATGACCAGAAGTAGATTGCCAGACCTTTTCTTCTGAGGCAAAGGAGGGCAAAGTGACTTGCCCAAGGTCACAAGGAGTGCCAGTGGGAATTAAACCCTGATCTCTAGGCTGTTGCCCTAACTATTAGGCTACTCCTTTAATCCATTACTAGTTTTATGAGTACAACAGTAACACAACTAATTCCAGAAAGTGCTTCAGTCTGGGCAGACCAAAACGTGTTCAAGAACATTTTCACAATCATGAAATAACTATATGTTCTGAAGGAGATTCAAGTCAGCTATGCTGGCTCTTTCCAGATTGGATTACAGAGATTCCAAGACAGAGTTAAAGTAGATTGCAATTGTTGCAAAATATGTCAGTCCAGTTAGTTTGTGGCTTGAGAAACAGGCAACATGGCATACTCTTATTGATGAGATTGAACTAGATTGTAAGCTCTGATGAGCAGGGATTTGTCTTTTACATGCCTCTGTATAGCACTGGATTTGGATTGGTCTACCAGGATTCAAGGAAAGGAGATTGTCAGATATATTAAAATCTCACCTTACTGATCAATGCTGAAAAAGCATTCAGTTGGGTGAACTGGGAGCTTCTGTTTTTAATAATGGAGAAAATTGGGACAAGAGGTAACTTTCTGATATGGATCAAAGTCATGTTTTCACAACCGAAAGCTGTGGAGAAAATTAATGGGAGTCGGGAGCCTTCCCTTTGGAGAGGGGTACCACTGCTTTTTGTAATATCTTTGGAACCCTTGACAATATTAGTATGCAATAGCATAAACGTGAAAGGATATTCTGTGGGAAGATGGCATAAATGCCAATGTTTGCAGATGATATTGTATTTATCCTTTCTGAAGCTGTCTGTTCGCTTCTTCATCTCTTTTAAATTATTAGGGCATATAGTGATATATCCAAATTCAAGATCAGCTTAGCTAAATCAAAAACCTTCCCCAAAATATGGTGGAGGGGATTCAGGGAATTTTTCCATTTAGATGAGCAAGGAATAAATGGAAGTATTTGGGGGTTATATTTCTTCCAGGCTGAACACACTTTGAGTGGAAATTATGGTTCCCACCTTGGGTACTATTAATAGAGTTTTGGAATGTTGGCTAAGAGTAATTTACTATGAATGGTACACATAGCTATGGTTAAGATGATTATCTTGCCAAAGCTTTTATACTTATTTCAGATTTTGCCTATTCAAGTTCTTTGGGATTCTTTTAGAATTTACAAAAAATTGCATTCTGAATAGGTTCATTTGGCTAGGGAAAGCAGCTCAGGTGGCCTGGAGGATGCTATGGTAGCCTCAAAAACACTGGTGGTATGTGACGTACTGGATTTGAGGAATTATTTTAGGGCTATCCAAATGAAAGCAGTATTGGACTGGATGTCCTTCCCATCTAAAGAATAGGTAATTATTGAGCAGGAATCCTGTGTTGGAACCCTTCTTTGGTATGTGCCATGGCTGCCCAAGATATCTGGTCTTGAGGACAATCCCTTTACAAAATTTAACTTACAAACTATGGAGGGTCAATCAAGGAAACTTATTGGGGGTGAGAGAAATTTTACATTATATGTCAATAAGATATAGGGGTATTTTTACTAAACGGTCCTAATGTTACCAGCGCTAGCTGCAGTATTAATGTGAGGAATGCCATATAAGGTAGTGGGCATTCCGGCAGCAAGGTAGCGTGATAGAGGGCGGTGCCTTGGCTCGTTAATGTGCGTTAACCTTAAGTCCATGCCAGTGCTGTATTAAAAGCTATAGAAATGTAGCCTGCTGGTTATTACAATGACTGTGGAGGCAGAGGTCATGAGTTTAATCCTGCAGTGGTGATATGTAATAAGACTGTTTGAGGGTTTTCTTTTTAATTTAAATCAGTGCTGCCAGCAAAAACACCGTCACAGTGCAGTAGCCTAAGGTGCCCTATAGGGCACGTTATAAAGTGCCCTGTCTGCCAAGGCACCTTATAATGTGCCCATTAGGGCGCCTTATGAGGCACCTTAGGTTACGGCACTGGTGTTTTTGCTGGCAGCACTGAATTAAATTAAAAAGAAATACCTCAGACAGCCTTATTAAATAACACCCCTGCAGGACTGAACTCATGACCTCTGCCTCCACAGTCATTGCAGTAACCAGTAGACTACATCTCTATAGCTTCTAATGCAACGCTGGCTGGCTACAGAAAGACTGCAGGTCACCACACAAACTGTCTGCTGTGGTTACCAGGATAGGGTAAACCCACCCGTATCCATGATGCACTACACATGCAGATCAGCAGTCTACATCTGATCACAAAATGGGGTATGCGCCTCCACAGCACCTCGGCCTGGTAGGGGGAACTGACCGTGTGTGTTACTGGCAAAGAGTAGCTACAGACCGTGACATGGTGTGGTCCCCGTGCTCACCCTGAGGGTGAGGTGGGGCACCCAGCACCAGGCCTCGCAGCACCTGGCTTGGCTGAGATAGGCTGTGCTGCAGGTCCCCATCAGTGCTAGTGTGTGACAGGTAGTCCCTGCAGATACAGCTAGGATACACATGTGTCTCTCTGTATTTCCCAGTCATGTCTAGCCTTTGTGGACTAAGATGCACCCAGAATAGTGCATGTCCTGTGTGGTTGCCATGGTCACGTGTTATAGGAGAAGGGTGGTGTTTGGATCCAAAAGCGGATTGTGTAACATCACCAACCTGCCCTCATTGGGTCAGGGTGGAGGACAAGATCTCCCACCAACAGATCCACACTCCACATTGGAAGCAGTAGAGAGGACCACCCCCCGCTGGGGGATAGGCACCCTCCAGGGCAGTCATGCACATCTGTACTTATCACATAGGGCGCTGGCAGTAGGCCTGGAAAATCTCAGCTGCCCCCCACAATCTGTCATTCACTAGCAGAAGGCACATTCAGTCTTCACCCACTGTATAGTGTTCCAGACATACACATGCTAACTGCAGATAGTCTGCTAGCTAGTACATGTCCCTGGAGGAACTGTGTGCACCCAAAAGTGGGATGTAAGAACACACACCAAGCAAATATATCAGTAATTGGGCCCCAGAAAAAGGAACCCATAGATATCACTTGAAAAAAACACAGTATAGCACTATGTGGGAACCTAGACATGCCATGGTCACTGCACAGTCAGGGTGAGACTGACCTCCCAGCATGATATGCTGTGGCCACCCTGTCCATGCAGGTGGTGGTCGGGCACTACAATATCCCAGCCATTGCCCTATGCCCTGTGCAGATGCATCCTGCCCAGACCACCCTGTCTGGGCCATACTCACAATACCTTGCTCCTCATTATGCACATTGGCAGGCTAACGCTGGAAACAGTGTAAGCATTGTGGGCTCAGTAAGGCAGAGCTACTCAAATCCAGTCCTGGAGGGCCGCAAACCAGTCAGGTTTTCAGGATATCCCTAATGAATATGCATGAGATATATATGCATCAGAGAGATCCTGCCAACCTGATTGGTTTATGGCCCTCCAGGGCTGGATTTGGAGACCCCTGCCTTTACACCTCTGTCATTTTAAGATTGTGAGTGGGCAAGGTGCAGATGTCCAAGACATCAAAAAGGTTAGATAGTATTTGTCACATTCCTCCTCGCTTCTCACCACCACCAAAATATTGTCTATTAGACAACTTTTTGGTGGTGGTGAGAATCAAGAAGGAATGTGACACATTCTATCTACCCTTTTGATGTCTAGGACATCTGTATCTTGCCCACTCACAATCTTAAATGACAGAAGTGTAAGGCAGGGGTCTCCAAATTTATTATTTATTATTTATTAATTTTATTTACATTCTCTTATATACCGCACTATTCTGCATCAGTGCGGTTTACATTGAACAAACTGAAATTACATTGAGCAGGGTATTATAACTTGGAGATAACTATTTTACAGGGAACATGGGCTATGGAGGGTTAAGTGGCTTGCCCAAGACCACAAGGAGCACCTGTGGGACTAGAAACCCCAGTCCTTTCGGCCCAACTGTGGAGGGCCACAAACCAGTCAGGTTGGTAAGATATCTCTAATGCATATATATCTCATGCAGATTCATTAGAGATATCCCGAAAACATGCAGGGTTGCGGACCTCCAGGACTGGATTTGAGTAGCTCTGCTCTAGGGTGTGCACATGTTTATGGTGTATGTGTTCTGTAGGGTAAAATATAGGGACAAGGTCTGCAGACCCCACAGCTGGGACTTGAACCTGTGACCTTCTGGCCCTGAACACACTGGCTGTGTGTACTGCACCAACCTGTTGCCACAGAAGTAAGTCATTTCCTGGCAATACTATGACTGTTCTTCAGACAGACCTTGTCTGTTGCACTGCACACCACCTACCTAAACAGGGCTTTGCCTTGGTCTGCTGTGGGCAGCTGCCACTGCCCCCTCCACCACCAGCACCACTCCCCCACCATGTTGACATGCCCTTATGCCGGTGGTGCTGGAGGTGCGTAGTCCCAGGCCATCCAGTGTGCCTGTAGGCGGCTGCCTATGGTGTGGGATCTGAGGTAGGGGTGCCTACATAGACATCCATGGTTCCCCACCGGCACCACCTGTCAATGTAATGTGCTCTTTGGGGTACCTGCTGGGTACTGTCCCCTGGGAAACTGGGACACACACTTGTGGGCATGTTTGACCTTGGTCAGTTGCTGGCTTGGTGATTTGAAGTTTCTGTGTTCCTATGTGCCACCTAGGCATCTGCCTAGTCCACCCTGTGCCCCAGCTGCCCCACTGCATGTCCCGCCTGCAGCCCCCTGTACTCCAATTGCAGCCTCACCGTAGTGTCCTTTCGTACTTGGGCACTTTGCTGTTTCTGCCCATGTAGCACTACTATCACTTTTCTTGGTCTCCCTGCCCTTGCTGTACATTGCTGACTGAAATTGTTTCTCTTTCCTGCAATTGTGCCTCTAACGCCAGGTTTTCAAGCACGGTAATGTTCTGGTCTTAAAATCCCAGTGTTAGTGTACCTGGAGCCTCTCCCCGCTCATTGACCCCTTCTCTCCAGCCTCTGGAGCAATTACTCCACCCTCTGTGTGCCTTAACGTTGCTAGAGATGTTATCGTGCGAAACGTAACGTTATCATGTGATAATGTCGCCGCTGCGACATTAGTTCTGTTTAGTAAACATACCCCACAATGTTGATTTCCCACCAGAAATTACTTTAGGGCTATTTCCTAAATTGAATCCCTGGTACTGATAAGTTTGGGCCAGTTATTTGTGCATGGTAAAGCCCTTTTCTGTTATGAAGGAGAATGTAGGGTTCCATCTTTGATCCTATTCAAATCCAGGCTAAAAACCCACCACTTTAAGATTGCTTTTGCATCCTGTATCCCTTAGGGGTATGTTTACTAAACTGCGATAATGTCACTCGCATTAGGTTCCGCGGTAAAGGTACAAATGCCCATATAAAGGCGTGGGCGGTGCATCATTACAGCAAGCCGTATCAGCTAACGCATGTTACAAGGTGCCTCTGACTAACGTGCATTATAAGGCACCTTACAAGGCACCTTTATAAGTAAGGTGCTTTATAAGGTGCCTTGTAAAGTGTCCTATACCGTAGGGTTTCTTAGGCTAAGTGCTGTATTAGGCACCCCTGGACAAGGCACCTTAGAAGGCACCCTGGGATACGGAACCATATGTTAAGGTGGCCTAACAAGGTTATGGTGCCCTAGGTTAGCATGACCTAAGGGTTGCAAGGTGCTTCAGGATGACATGCATGACCTGTGAGGAACAGAGACAGATGTAGCCCTAACACTAGATAGAAAACTCAGGAAAGGCAATGAACAGGTGAGTGAAGGAGGGAGAGCTGGGAACCACTGGACCTGCCATATCTGTGGACATCCCATGTGGCTGCCAGTACTGATGACAAACATGGTGGGAGCAACTGTACCACAGCACAGGGTGTTGGCAATGTAAAGTACTGGAAAGACAGTTGGTGGCAGACGATGGGAATATGTGTCCCCCAGTGGAGGCAGAGGTGGCAGGATAGTTACAATGATGGGTGGACAGACAAGTGGTGGTGCCATGCAGATCAGGCATAGGCGAGGCAAGCATGAAGAGGTGCAATGCAGGAAAGGGTAGCAGTGCAGGACATGGGGTGACAGCCCGCACAGGCAGCCAGGACTCTACACAGCTGACAGATGCAGATATACGGACCGAGGGAATGTTGGCAATTGTGGCGAGGGTATTATGGGCTGGCAGCACAAATCTGCAAAAATATGACTGTTACAGGCTTGCACACCATTTGAGTAGGACAGGCATAAGAGGAGGGAACAATAAGGAATTGAACCCATGCACACTGCCAAGAATGGCATTGTATTACACCACGGAGGTATAGCCTACTGGTTATGTCACAGCAATGGCTGGGTACAGAAGGACTGCAGGTCACCGCACAAACTGTCTGCTCTGAGTGCCAGGATAGGGTAACCCTACCAGTATCCATGATGCAATGCACATGCTGAATTAGCTGTCTACAGCTGATCAGCAAATGGGGTCTGCACCTCTCCGGTAGCTCAGCTTGGAAAGACGAACTGACAATGCATGATACTGGCAAAGAGTAGCTACAGACCATGCCATTGTGCAGGTTCTGTGTTTTACCTAAGGGATAGGATGGGTGCCCAGCACTAGGTCCTCAGTACATGTGGTGCTAGAGCAGTGGTTCTGAACCAGTCCTCCTTGAACCCCTAGGCCAGTCGGGTGTTCAGGATAGCCCTAATGAATATGCATGAGATATATATGCATTAGAGATATCCTGCCAACCTGACTGGTTTGTGGCCCTCTAGGGCTGGATTTGGAGACACCTGCCTTACATCTCTGTCATTTAAGATTGTGAGTGGGCAAGGTGCAGATGTCCTAGACATCAAAAGGGTAGATAGAATGTGTCACATGCCTCCTCAATTCTCACCACCACCAAAAAGTTGTCTAATAGACAATATTTTGGTGGTGGTGAGAAGCAAAGACGCATGTGACAAATTCTATCTAACCTTTTTGATGTCTTGGAGATCTGCACCTTGCCTACTCACAGAGGTGTAAGGCAGGGGTCTCCAAATCCAGCCCTAGAGGGCCACAAACCAGTCAGGTTGGCAGGATATCTCTAATGCATATATATCTCATGCATATTCATTAGGGCTATCCTGAACACCCGACTGGCCTAGGGGTTCAAGGAGGACTGGTTCAGAACCACTGTGCTAGAGATAGGCCCTGCTGTTCATCCCCATCACTACCAGTCTGTGACAGGTGTTCCTTGCAGTGCAGCTGAAGGTAATTTGGTGTCCATCTTTATCCTGCAGTCACATGTGGCTCTCTGGGACCAGACACCACCCAGATTAGGGTGTACCCTGTGTTAGGGTCTGGCTGACATGGGCACTGTTATCAGGGCAGAGGGGTTTCCAGACTTGCAGGAGGTTTGTGTAGTAGTGCCTTTATAGGTCAAAGTGGTATACACTACATAACCCTAAGGGCTCACATCACCAATTTTGTAGGTAAGGGGCAGGTGCCCCAGCCCCTGTAAAGCAGCCTCCATCCTGCTGGTATAAGACAGCCCTCCAGGGTTGGTGAGCCAGAGCCATACCTGTGACTGGGGTAGTGGCAGACTAGCAGCAATGATGGGGCTAGCTCTGGGAAACCCCAACTGCCTCACACCACTGTCTGCCAGTTACCAGGAAACAGCAGTCAGACTGCACCTTATAGGTGTTCCAACCGTACACAGTCTAACTACAGACAATCCACTAGCCAGTCCAAAGCATATGCTCACAGAGGAACTATGTGCACCAAGCAGGCAGCTCAGTGATTAGGGCCCCAGCACTAGGAACACAAAAGTATCACTGGAAGCAGATAGTGTAGAGCGCTATGTGGAAACCTAGACATGCCATGATCACTGCTCGGTCAGAGTGAGTGCCCTCCCAGCATGCCATGCTGTGGCCACCCTGTCAATGCAGGTGGTGGTCGGGCACTAGTGTCCCAGCCATTATCCCACACCCTGTGAAGATGCATCCTGGCCAATCCGCACTGTCTGGGCCATACCCACAACACCTTGCTCCTCATTATGCACATATTCAGGCTTATGCTGGTAAGAGTGGGACATTGTGGGCCCGGTGAGGTGTGGGCAGCCACAAAACAATGGATAGATATTGTGATGGGGCCTGTGGTTAGAGGCCTATTTAGCCCTATATAGGCGGTTGCCTAGGGCGTATGCACAAGTAATTGCTCTGGCCTTGTAAATAAAAAGTCTTTCAGAGCAACTTGAAATGAAAAGTGGGTTTTATTCCCCGTCCCGCTCGGACATTGTCAAAGGAAACAGAAACTTTAAATCAGATAAGCTTAGCAACAAAAGTGGTGACACACGTATATTCTCTTGTTATATTCACAGAGTTCTCTTCATCCAGTATTTACATCATACGGTTGCATTTAACACAGACACTGCAATCCATAGGAACATCCTCTTGCAGACTAGCAGCGTCTTCCCATATCATTTCCCCAGCACTACTCACACTGCTGGTATCAGACCCTTCTTGAGAACGGTATTCAGCTATAGCGTCTTGTGACACTTCACTATAACAGTCACTGGAGGCTTTTCCCCCTTTGGGTCTATATCTCTCTCTGTAGCTGGTTCTGCCTGGGCTTGCCTCCCAGAACATTAGCTCTGAAACATCTTGCTTCTTATGTCTGTAGTCAGAACCCTGCCCTTTGCAGTTATAAGCTTTAAACTTCTCTTTGTTACTATAGGGAAGTTTCCTTCTCTCTGCAGGGCTTGTCTTTAGGCTTGGCTCTCTATAGCCTTTGCTTCTAGCCTCCCGGGCTGGTTGAACAGGAATATGTTTGTTCCTAACTTTACACCTATTTCTTAAGCTGTAGCCATGCATGGAGTGCCCATCCCCCAACACTTCCCTCTCACCGTGACCTCTGCCTTGAGCTGGCAAATACTGGCCTCTGGGGTAGTGGGGTAATCCTGGCTTCTCTCCAAAGCTATTCCTGGTAGCAGGTCTTCCCTTAGTGCAGCTTGCCTTGAACCTTCCTTCTCGAGAGCTGGAGACAGACTCACTTCCTGACTCCTCGTGAGAAGAATTTCCTCCCAGCAATCCCCTGGGGCTTCTGCTCAGCTGACCTGGGACACACCTCCTGCTCCTCTCTCTCCTACTGCTTCCCGTGGTGATCCTGCTTCTGATTCTCCCCCCTAACTGACTGGAACCCTGCCCTAAATAATCCCTAGCTCTACACGTGACCTGGGGACTCTCACTCAGGTGTTCCTGATGGGACTTTTGTTTGCTACGTAGCAAGAATTTCCCTTGCTGCAGTGAATCATGGTGCCTAGTGCTGCTTTCTAAAGCTGACTCTGAGGTAAGTCTTTCTTTTATCTTATTTTCCCTGGGCTGTGTGCCCCTTGCTGCATCACAATATACACACACATACTCCTATTGCAGCATTGTTCAAAGATAGGGGTGGTTGGCAACCCTGCCCACCACACTGGTCCTGAACACAGTGCAGACATTGCTAAACTGTGCAGGAGATAGTAGTAGTGCTCTGGTGATAACTGCAGCTCAATGCTGGGGCTAACAGCCTGACTCTCCATGCATCTTTGGATTGTGGAGCCTGTGTGAGTGGGTGTTTGTACCCCTGTTCGCCGCTGCTTTGGGCTTTGCACATGTTGCTGTTGTATCTGCATTGTAGGGTAAAACATAGGGACATGCTCTGCAGGACCAAAGCTGGGGCATGAACCTGTTACCCTCTGCTTCTGGACACACTGGCTGGGTGTACTGCACCACACTGTTGCCACAGATGCATGGTGTTCAATGCGGCTACCTGTACTTTTCCTCAGTCAGACCTTTTATGTTGCACTGCACACCACGTACTGGTACAGGGCATGGCTTAGGTCCACTGAAGGCAGGTGACACTGCCCCCTCCAGCTCGGGCACCCCCCCCCCATGCCATGCTGACATGACCATATGCTGTCGGTGCTGGTAGTGCACAGTCCCAGGCCATCCACTGTATGGGTAGGTGGTTGCCTAGGGAACGGGGTCTGGGGCATGGGGCATACATAAGCATCCTCACATCCCCCCCATCACCGCCTTCCAATATAGTCTGTCCCTTCTGCTTGGGGGAGGGTTTGCTGGGGGGATGTCAGGTCAGTGCCCTGGCAACTGTTAACTCGGGTGGACCAGGTAGATGTAGGTGGATTGTGTTTGGCCTTTGTCAGCTGCTGTCATGCTGATTTATGGTTTCTATGTTCATAGGCGCCTGCCTAGTCAACCCTGTGCCCCAGCTGCCCCCGCTACATGTCCCACCTGCAGCCCTCTATGCCCCACTTGCACCATTGCCATAGTGGCCTTTCATACTTCGGCACTAGGCTGTTGCTGGAAATAGAGCACTAATATCACATTTCTTGGGCTCCCTGTCTATGCTGTAGATTGCTGACACTGAAATGGTTTCTCTCTCCTCCAAATGTGCCTCTAACAGAAGGTTTTCATTTGCGGTAGGATTCAGCCCTTCAGTTCAGCACGTTAGTGTGCAGGGAGCCTCTCCCCGCCCACTCCCCACCCATTGACCCCTTCCCCCTGCCCTCACTCCACCCTCTGTAGTGTTTATCACGGCCAGGAACGTTAACGATCATTAGGTAATGTTAATGGGCAGTATGTAATATTAACACGCATTAAGGTTACCTAACGATCATTAACATTACCTAACGCGGGGTCTGTAATGTTACCGCAGTTTAGTAAACATTCCCCTTAGTCTCCAATTGAACTCCTTGAAAAAGAAAAATTGCTAAACAAATACTTCTGCTCTGTTTTTACTAAAGAAAATGCTGGAGAAGGACCATCTGTGACTCCCAAATATAAAAATGTGAATGAAGTAGATACCACACCATTCACTGAAGATGATGTGTTAGAACAACTTGCAAAACTGAAAGTGAACAAGACCATGGGACCGGATGGGATACATTCCAGGATACTGAAAGAGCTCAGAAAGGTTCTTGCAGGGCCATTAAAGGATGTTTTCAACAGATCCTTGGAAACAGGGGTAGTTCCTCAGGACTGGAGAAGGGCCGATGTGGTACCTCTTCACAAAAGTGGTGACAGGGAAACGTAATGGAGGGGCTTCTGAAAGAGCGAATAGTGGACTTTCTCAAAACCAACAGGTTGCATGATACGAGGCAACATTGTTTTACCAAAAGACGATCTTGCAAACAAATCTGATTGAGTTCTTTGACTGGGTGACCAGAGAACTAGATCAGGGACATGCGATGGATGACATCTACCTGGATTTCAGCAAAGCCTTTGATACTGTTCCTCATAGGAGGCTTATCAATAAACTCAGTAGTCTGGGGATGTGTCCCAGGGTGGTGAACTGGATCAAAAATTGGTTGACTGACAGACAAAAGAAGGTGATGGTAAATGGAGCTCACTCGGATGAAAGGAGGGTGATTAGCGAGGTGCCCCAGGGTTCGGTCCTGGGCCCGGCACTGTTCAATGTATTTGTGAGTGATATTGCTGAAGGACTGCATGGAAAAGTCTGTCTTTTTGCAGATGACATGAAAATTTGCAACAGACTGGACTCCCCTGAGGGACTGGATAACATGAGGAAAGTTCTACAAAAGCTGGAAGAATGGTCTAATGCTTGGCAGTTAAGATTTAATGTGAAGAAGTACAGTGTCATGCACTTGGGAAGCAGAAATCCAGGTGAAATGTACGCGATAGGGGGAGAAAGATTGGTGTGCACGGATCAGGAGAAGGACCTTGGTGTGATTATTTCTGCGGATCTCAAGGTGGCAAAACAGTGCTACAAGGCAGTGGCAAAGGCCAGGAGGATGTTGGGTTGCATACAAAGAGGAATACCAGCAGAAATGAAGAGGTACTAATGCCACTGTCTAAGTCACTGGTGAGGCCTCACTTGGAATACTGTGTTCAGTTTTGGAGACCATGGGGTATGTTTACTAAATGGTGCTAACGTCGTGTGATACGTGACGTTATCGCACGATAATGGCACATTACCATGCGAGAACATCACGTATCGCGCGATAACGTCTCTGGCAGCGTTAAGGTGCACAGAGGACGGAGTAAGGCTCCCCAGGGGCGGAGATAAGGGGTCAATGGGTAGAGAGTGGGCGGGGAGAGGCTCCATGCACACTAACACCGTGAAATGAAGGTCTGAAAATTAGCGCCAGTGAAAACCTTGCGCTAGAGGCACATTTGCAGGAGAGAGAAACAATTTCATTCAGCAATGTACAGCAAAGGCAGGGAGACCAAGAAAAGTGATAGTAGTGATACATGTGCAGTAACAAAACATGCAAAAACCAGAGAGATAATGACCAGAACCAAAATAGAAATACAAAACACCGAGCTGGTCAATAGAAAAAACAATGATAAATGGTAATCGACACTACCCATAACGAATAAAACGGAAGATTTTGAAGGGGCAATTCTGATTCCCCCCACAAAGTGAATGTTCTACTAACATTGATAGTGTTGATGAGGGTTTGCTGTGGTGTATATTGGGCAGCTTGCTTATGTGGCGTTCACATGTGCAGCAACAGCAGAGTGGCCACATAGGAAAGGGCACTATGGTGATGGTGTAAATAGGTACAGGGCACTGTTCCCTCTAAGCTGTGCGCGCGTGCGCGCGCACACACCTCGCCAAGCAAGCGCACATACTACTAGAAATTTTCCGCTTCATTTAGTAATCGTCTATTTTCATTTAATTTGGTTAAAATCAATGTGGTGTACATACTGTATTCTGACGTGTAGTCAAATTTTAAAGTATATAACTCTGAGTGTCGTTATGTGACGCACAAAAATTTAACCTTCCTTCAAAAGCTGCACAGCTGATATTTTATGTGCACACAGCCTACAGAAAATTAGAGGGAACATTGGTACAGGGGGCTGCAGGTGGCACATGCAGTAGGCCAGCTGGGGCACAGGTTGGACTAGGCAGATGCCTAGATGACACATAGGAATGTAGAAACGGAAAATCAGCAAGACAGCAACTGACCAAGGGCAAACATGTCCACGAGTCTGTGTTCCACAGTGTCCCAGGGGATAGTACCCAACAAGTACCCCAAAGAGCACATAAAATTGGCAGGAGGTGCCGGGAGGAAGCGTGGATGTCTAGGCAGGCATCCCTACCCCATATCACGCACCATAGGCATCCACCTACCAGCACACTGGATGGCCTGGGACTGTGCACCACCAGCACAAGGGCATGTCAGCATGGTGGCAGAGGGGTGCTAGTGGTGGAGGGGGCAGTGGCATCTGCCCACAGCAGACCAAGGCCAAGCCCTGTTTAGGTGGGTGCCGTGCACTGCAACAGACATGGTCTGTCTGACGAATAGTCATGGTATCCCCCAGGGAATGATTTGCCTCTGTGATAACAGTTTGGCGCAGTACACACAGCTAGTATATTCAGGGAAAGAAGGTCACAGGTTCAAGTCCCAGCTGTACCTCCTGCAAACCATGTCCATAAGTTTTATCTTGTACTAAACTGTCGTAATAACGATGGAATCTTTATTGCAGATAAAATAAACATGCCATAAACGCCTATATTTTACCCTACAGAGCACATACACCATAAACATGTGCAATCCCTAGAGCAGAGTTTCCCAACTGTAGTGATCGTAGTTTTCATTCATTAAGTATCTGGAATCGCAACTGAAAAGCCGCCGCACATTTTTCAGTTATGATTCCAGAAACTTAATGAATGAAAACTATGATCACACAGAGTAGCTAGAAGACGTCTGCAGCATGGAATAAAATAAAATAAAATAAAGATACGATCCCCTGAGGAACCTAAGGAAGTGAAACGCAAAGATGGCGCCAATATCAGGCGTTGGGATCCGTGAGTTGCAGTGAACAAAAGTCTGTTCTATTTTTTTTTGCTTTGTGGTGAATACCCTGTTAATTAAAGGGATTATGAATAAGGCATCACCTCATACTGAATAGACACATTAGAGTGTATCACTAGCAGTTCCTTAAAAAACGTTAGGAGGTCATTGATGCTATGACAGCACCATACTGGAAAATATACTATCCAGAATAATGTGTGTTAAGAGTCTGAGACCTCAGAGTTATCAAAACAGCTCAAATAATTTTTAAAGATAATTTTTTAAAAGATAGTTCTATATTACATATCTGAGCAGACAGCATTGAATGAGTATTGGCAGACAAGCTCAGCAGAAATCGACCAACGATTAGTTGTATAATCCCACATAATGCCATACTTTCTTTCTGTAAGTGATATTTGTGGGTTCCCATTTCTGGGGCCCAATCACTGACAAACCTGCTTGGTGTGTGTGCCAGATTGCATGTCTGGGTGCACATTGTTCCTTTTGGAAGCTGCACTATGTATGTGCTAGCAGACTGTCTGCAGTTAGCATGTGTATGGCCACAACACCTTGCAGGATTCAGCAGGTGCACGCTGATTGCCCTCTGCTTGTGAATGTCAGATCATAGTGGGGGGAAGCTGAGCTGACCAGGCACACTACCTGTCTGCCAGTGGTCCTGTTCCATTTTCAGATCTGCATCAGCTCCCCGTTCGCCAGTTGGGCAGTGGTTGCTGGTCCCATAGTCTGTCATCATGTACTTCCACTACAAATAGTGATAGTGTGTGTCTGTTGTTCGCAGGTCATGTTCCCTACCCTGACCCAGAGAGTGCGGGTTTGCTATGTATCTTTGTCATGTGAGTCCAGACACACCCCTGCTCCAAAAACAGGTGTCCATGACAACCTCACTGAATATGCATTATGTTGTGTGCATCATGGTCCACAAGGGCTACACATTACTGGCAAATAGAAATGGACATAGAAAACTCCCAAGGTTGTCTGCAAAGAATACCTCCCACACTAGCAATGATGGTGAACTGCAGCAAAGCCTACCACAAACAACCTGGGTACTGTGGATCTGATGCTGGCCACACGACTTTACCCTTAGGGTGATCACAGAACATGCACAATGGTATGGTCAGTAGGTACACTGTGCCAGTAACACACACGGTCAGTCCCCCAACCCAGCTGAAGTGCTGTAGAGGTGCACACCCCATCTGGTGAGCAGATGTAGACTGCTGTTCTGCATGTGAATTGCATCATGGGTACTCTTGGTGCTATCCTATCCTGGTAGCCACACCAGAGCGTCTGGTGACCTGCACTGGTTCAGTAGCTAGCCATAGTTGAGTTATAGCCGATATTGTTATAGGACAATGGTTAATACAGTGACCTCAGTGGAAGAGGTCATGGGTGCAATACCCCAGTAGGCCTGTATGTTTATTTATCTGGACAGATATAATATACCTCATTATTATTACATCAAAGCGTTTTATCACATGAAACTATTTTTAAAACTGTGGTCAGTCGCATGCAGTGGGTATGTTGGAAGAGTGGTGTGGGCTGCAGGTTGCTAGATTTGCTGGTGAGCTATATACAAAGTGTGTCCGTTAGTAAAACTGTCCGAGGCTACACCCATTTATGCCTGTAACAGTCTGACATAGATCTGAAATCAGTGATCACACACCAAATCACCCTCACCTTAGTTGCCCAACCTAAGGTGCCCTGTAAAGTGCCTTAGCTGTGGTCTTACACTATCCCGGTAAGCAGAGCAGAAAGTGTGGCAGATGACCTGGTGTTGCTGTGTAGCCAACCATTGCTATGTTAAAAGGCATAGCACACTGG
The DNA here is from genome assembly GCA_033557465.1 of Ichthyophis bannanicus. Taxonomy (NCBI): domain Eukaryota; kingdom Metazoa; phylum Chordata; class Amphibia; order Gymnophiona; family Ichthyophiidae; genus Ichthyophis; species Ichthyophis bannanicus. The sequence goes on along the minus strand of CM066034.1, from coordinate 617,504,423 downwards.
TTAATACTAATGCCTTCACAGCCAGTGGTGATGGGTTCGATACCCCAGTGCGCCAACATCAAGATAAATGCCTAAGATGCATATCATGGCAAGAGTAGTCATACATATCTCTGCAATGGGTGTCTGCAGCATAAAACATTTTCACCGTAGCCATGTACACCAAGGTGCCTCACAGCATGGCGTGGCAGAAAGTGCGTCATAAGGCACCCTATGAAGTAGCCTGGACAAATGGCAGAAAGCCTGCTACACCGCGTATCTTGGCAGTGCCACCGTTGTTTGCCGTGTACTGGTCGTGGCACTGGCATGTAGCTAGCATGCCATAGTGATGCTCAGCAGTGCACCTGACCTCATCCTGCCATACCTGCTCCACACCTCACCTTCTGTCTCCCTCACCTACACAAACCCCTCAGCATGTACCACGTGTGCATGTATTTGTGTGGTTTTTTTACGTCTGCGTGTCCTTGTGTGTGTTGCACATGCACAGCAGTGCAAGCATGGTGGCTGTGTGCATTGCGCATGTGCAGGTGAGATGCAGAAGATGCATGCATGGGGACACCATGTTGTGCATGCGCTGTACATGTGTGTGAGCGTGAGACGTGTGCATGTGCTGCGTGCTGTTACGTGCATGCGGAAGGCCTCACGTCACATGCGCGGAACGGCACTCATCACATGGGTCCCATGCATGCACCTTCTGCATCTCCCCTGCACATGCGCAATGTGTGCAGCCGCCACACTTGTGCCACTGTGCATGCGCAACACATGCAAGGATGCGCAGCCGTAAAAACCAAAACATACCTACACATGCACATGTGGTACACACTGAGGGGTTTGTGTAGGCGAGGGAGACGAGGTGTGTGGTGTTGGTTGTTGGTGAAGCAAGGAGAGTGTCACAGGCAGGTTTGTTGGGGAGAGTTTCTGGGTTGGTGAGTGCTGGTGGAGGTGAGTGGCTGGGTTTGTGTGAGTTAGAGGAGGTGAAGGGGGTTGAGTGTATGGCAGGCTTTGTGGTTGCTGCATGTGCACTGGGAGGTGTGCAGGGGCTGCGGTTGTCTGACGGGGGAGATGGTGTCCATGCGGCTGAGGCACAGGGCATGGGTGCAGTCCTGCTGCAACACAGACCCACAGCTGTGGGGGCATGCCAGGCTGGGGCTGCGCCAGCATGATGCAGGAGGCATGCAGAGTTGCAGGCTCACCAGCCTCGCCTCTACAGGCCCAGGGCCCAGCTCCAGGACATGCGTGAGGACCAGGTCATCTCCCTCTACCGCCTGAGCACAGGGGCTATTAGGGAGCTCTATGAGGATCTAAGACCTGACCTCAAGCCCCTGACTAGTCAGTCATATGCCATACCAGGTTTGGTCAAGCTCCTTGGTGCCCTACATTTCTTTGCCTCTGGCTGTTTCTAGTCATCTGTGGCCGCAGTGGGTGGCATGAGCTGCCCCACCTTCTCATGTTGTCTCCACCAGGTGCTGCATGCCATGATCAGCTGGGTGGGGAATTACATTGTCATTCCCAACACTAGGCAACAGTGGGGGACCCTGAACCAGGCCTTTGAGGTGTTTGCCGGGATACCACACGTGATGGGAGCTATTGATTGCACACATGTTGCCCTGGTCCCGCCCAGAGACAGGGAGGCAGTGTTCCGCAACCACAAACACTACCATTCCCTGAATGTTCAGGTTGTATGTGATGCAGATATGCATATTCTGAATGTGGTCCCTAGGTTTGCAGGGTCCACCCATGACTCCTATATCCTGCATCACTCGGCACTATTCAGACAATTTGAGGCAGGACAGTATGAGGACTGTATACTGCTGGGTGGGTATTTCGCATCTCTGACATGCACATGGTGGTCCTCTGACTAACCATATGTGCACATGGTGTAGGGGAACTCCCAGACTCGAAGCTAGCTCATGGCTCATTAGGGGATGAGGGGCAGCTGACAAGGGGCGGAGCCAACATCACAAGCTACGCAGTTAAAAATCACTCACCTGAGAGTAGTGGGCGAGCGGCTAAAGGGAGACATGCCAAAAAGAGAACTGCTGAGGAGAGACGTGCTGGCAGGGAGAGAAGTCCCGATAGCAGGAGAACTCCAAGCAAGGAGAGAAGCTTGAGAGGCAGGAGAAAAGGATCTCCATGCTGGTTAAAACCTATTGCTGACCAAAGGAGACTATCAGGGAGGTGCAGTGCTGAGAAACCCAGGAAGGGCTGTTTGGAAGAGCAGTGCACAGCTGACCAGTGCTTCCGAGAACCTTGCTACAGAGGAAGCAGAGGTAGTAGCTCTGAGGCCAGGCTAAGGCAAGACCAGTCACCCAGCACAAGGTACCAAGCAGGAGAAAACCATTATCCTGAAGATAATTTGGTGCCAAGGAGAAAGCTCAAACAGACACGGAGTGAAAAGTCTTCCCATGAGCAGAGCTGTGCTCGAGGGAGGAACGTTGAAGGGAAACTGCCAGAAGGTAACCTTATTCTTCCTAATAGGAGAAGCTTAGACTATAGCAGTCAGCCCTGTACTTGCCAAGAATTATGTGCCACCTCTGAGAGAGACTATAGTAATTACGGTAATTACCCATTCACCTCTAGGCTGGTGGGGGAAGGGAACTCCCAGAGCTATAGAGAGGAACTCAGCAGTCAGAACAGAAGTTTCACTCATCGGGAAACTTACCCAGATATAGAAGAGATGCAATGTGATCCGTGTGAGGAGTCTAACGGTGATATTTACATGGACTGTACATATACCTTATCTGATAGCATATCCTCTCTATGCTGAAGAGCTGTAAGAGCTAATTCATAAAGAAAACAGACAGGAAGAGTTTTGTGAAGGAAACTGTTTTCTTTTACCATTTTTGCCTCCATTGTGAAAGCTGAAGATAAGCATATCCTTTGTTCAAATGTTTCTTTAATTTGGATACCAGAAGTATGGTTTTGTGTTACCTTATTTCATTGTGTGAAAATCCAACCCTGGGAAGGGAATAAATCCTGTTTAAATCCTTATCACTCCGACTACAACTACTTTCTTTTTGCTAAAGTTGTGGAACTACAAATCCCAGAGGGCATTGCCAAGCCTCTCTACTATACTCCACAGCTATTAAAGAACTTACCCTGATTAATCCACCCATGCCTATGGCCTCTGGGGGGTGAGTGGGCGACACCTTATATGGCATTTGTCACAGTAACGCTGCAACTAACGCAGGTAACATTAGGACGGTTTAGTAAACATACCCCCATATCTTTCAAAGGATATAAAAAGACTGGAAACTGTTCAGAGGAAGGCGACCAAAATGATTTGGAGCCTGCGTCAGAAGCCTTATGAGAAGAGACTGGAAGACCTAAATATGTACACTCTGGAGGAGAGGAGGGACAGGGGAGATATGATTCAGACCTTTAAATACTTAAAGAGAAATAATGAACAAACAAACCTCTTCCAAAGACGGGGAAGCTGTAAAACTAGAGGGCATAACATGAAGCTGCAAAGGGGTAAATTGAAAGGCAACGTCAGGAAATACTTTTTCACTGAAAGAGTGGTGGATGCTTGGAATGCCCTCCCGATGGAAGTGGTGGGGGCAAATACAGCGACAGAATTCAAAATGGCATGGGACAGACACAGTGGATCCCTTTACAGCAACAGGATAAAATCAAAATAAACTTATCTAATTTTACAACATACAGGGGTGTCTTACATGGAGCTGTGGGTTCACCCCTAAAACAAAGACATGGGGAGGGTTCACCCCTAAAACAAAGACATGGGGAGGGGTGGCCTGCACGGAGTGGCAGGTGTACCTACTCTTGCTATCTTACTGGGCAGACTAGATGGACCATACTGGTCTTATCTGCCGTCATATACTATGTTACATGCATACTGTACCTGTAATGCGTACTGTACCTGAATGTAATTTGCCTTGATCTTCTCCTGGAAAGGCATGAGCTAAATACTAAATACTATATGTATCTTTACCATTCCTCTAGATTTACCCTAGTCCCCAGTTGTTGTGTTGTCTGTCTTGATTAAACTGTAAGCTCCGATGAGCAGGGACTACCACCTACATGTCTCTGTATAGCACTGTGTATGCCTTGTGACAGCATCATTAAGGTCTGAGTTCTGAAGCTGAAGGATGAGAGAATGATATTTTCAGCCTAGTACAGCAGATTATGGATGAGATGGTTTATAGTGAGCACTGAAAAAAATTGGCAAAGCAGACATATGCTGATTCTGTAAGAAAGAGCGAGCTGGAAACAGTGACTCACTTCATAGCTGACTGTGAAGTTCCGATGGCAGAACATGTCTATATCGAAAGGCACAACAACATAGAGCACCTCATCTATTGGAAACTCTGGTGGAAAAACACTGAGACCATGACCTTGAGAGAATTACAGTGAAGCTACAATCTATATGTAGTTAAAACCCCCATGGGGTCTTGTCTGTTTGCTGTACATATTTTCACACCATTATTCAATGTATCTGCAATTCCTTCTTTGTAAACCTCCTTGACCAGGAGAAAGGCGGTATTTAAATAAAGCTAAATAAATGAAGAGGTTATGATCACCTGAGATACTACCATTCCAACCTATGAAAAGTTGGATGCAAGGAAGCTGGAGATCGTGATAAAGGAGAAGAACACCAGAACGGCATTGATTATAGAGGTGTCAGTCCCAAGGGAGATCATCAAGTACCAATCATGTTGGGTACCATAGGCTTGATAAAGAAGAATTTTCAAGTGTGTCTTGATAAATTACCCATACATGTTATATCATGAACTCCAGAGGGAAGCTCTCTTTGGCACAGTGCCGGTACTACGCCAAGCATTAGCAGTAAATTTGAGAGATTTAGACCATACTCCACATAACCTAGCTTAGAAGTGAGGCTTATGACTGTCATGGTATACACAAATCTAACCACTACAAAAAAGGCAAATCTAGGGAAAATTAACTCATACATCTATTAAAAAAAACATCCAGAAAACAATTTTTAACCTTTTATGGATTTTCTTTAAATGTATCATTACAGTGAAAAAAGGGGAAAGGACCACAGAAATGTCCCATCAGTAACATCTAGGCCAAACTAATTGAGCCTTGGACACTCTTCCTCAGTCAGAAAAGCCCCTTTATAACCACCACACATTGCCATGCTTGAAAAAATGTCAACTTACCTCAAGAGCGCCTTGCCAGATTGATTGGAATTCATAAGTGCTATAACAATATAGAACAATAGCAAATGTCACACCATGATGTGCAAAACATGTATTTTAACCATCCCATACTCTGCCAAAAAAAGCATTTCTCACAGTCATGCACTACTTCACTGTATATGCCTGTCTGCGGCAAGCACACAGCAATAAACCTACTACAAGCACTGAGTGCTGCTGCTGCCGCCACATTGTGCAGCTTTCTTCACTGGTCCCAACTACAGTATAAGATGTTTACCCACTGACATGGAAAATGGAAATGGAATCACATAATCCTAGAGGTCAAAGTGCATTCCCACAGCATGTGAGCCACACCACGTCTTGCCCCTGCATCTTGGATCTTGCACAGACTATCATAAAGTCTCCTCTCAAATCTGTTTTTCATTCACACCACTGTGTGAGCAGCAGTATGCTGGGCCATCCCCCCACTCTGTGTAAGATAAATGCAACATGAGTTAAATATTGTGTGGCTTACATAAAGATGGGATGCTCCTGTATGATCAGTGAAGTTGGAATATCACTTTCTGGTAGGAGTGCTAGTCCTCACCAAGTGCAGATAATGTGAAGGAGCAGTGCAGGGATTTTGACAATGTAGCAGCAGTAGCAGACAGTGTTTCCTGCTGTGTGGGTGCTAGGGAGAGACATATATACAGAGCAATAAAATGGGTATGATCTCTGCATGTGGTGACGAGTATGGTGTTGCCATTTTATCAATTTGCAGCATGCAATGTTGGTCTCATAAGGGGAGGCACTTGCAATGGATATATTGCCAACTATGAGGACAGGTGCGCTGAAGCAACTATGAGTGACTTAAATACCATACATGGGTGTATAATGTGGCTTCATTCTATATAATCCCCCACAGCACCTTCAGACTCTCTATTGAGGTGCTCAATAGAGAGTCTGAAGACCCGGTTTTGCAGATTGTGAAGGAACAAGGCAAGCTGGATTCAGCGCCGTAGAGCTGAGATTGCAGCTGAGGAGGGTAAGGATGCCAGATAACAGGGAGCGATGACTCACATGTGAATTACTGTATATGCCCTAGAGAGGCCACTGCAGAAATAAGAGGGATAGCCATTGGTGCACAGAGTGAGATGTTCATCATGTCTGACCTGTTGAGTGTATGAGACAGAGTGCATGGCCAGCCAGAAATGTAGAACTACCCATGCAGGCAGAAGTCACACAATTTTAACTGTTCTGCCCATTGAGTGCAGCTGAAACATACATACCTGGCACACTGCCTGCAAGCATAGCCCAAAGGACACACATGCCTGTTGTCTACATGATGTTTGCTGGAAGTGTGATGGTGAACTGCACTTATGAAGTGTGGACCCACTGCCAAAACTGAATGTTGGACAGAGGGGGTGGATGCATGCAGAGATCATCCTAGGGGACTGCACCTGAGCAAGAGGTGATACACCTGACACTAGCACATACCACACATAAGATCTTACAGCAAACGCACTGCATCCAACTCACATGCTTACTGTCCTGCACATTATTTATGTCCCCTGTTATGCCATCTCACAGTACAAGCAATTGGCATATGAAATGCTTATTCCACCATCTCAAATGCTGGAGCCTGAGTAAAAGGCCAAAAAGAATCAGTCTCTTCTATTTTTTTATTTGTACATCACCCACCTAAAAAACAACAACAGCGAAAGTTTGCAATATGATAAAAGTGCATGTCAGTTTCCTTCTCTATTTTATGCAGTCCATTGCATTTCATAAGTGAGCAATGTAAATGCTGCTTGTTTCTGAAGACCTATTATTGCTTCTACTGCCATAGGCGATGAAGATGATGAATGTAGCATTCAAAGAAAAGAAATGATTGGGCTTTCAGCATCATGTAATCAGTAATCAGTCTTTGCTGAAATGAACACAATCCATTTCTGCTTGTTGCTGCTTTTGCTGGGTCAAAGTTTGTTACTGTTATTCTCTGAAACCGGAGCTTTATTTGTTGATTCTCTAGGGCTGTGGACTCTTCCTGCATTGCCTGCATAGGGGTATGTTCACTAAACTCCGAAATTGTGCGGGGCCGCGGTAGTGTGCCTGTGCCATATAAGGAGTGGGCGGTTCAGGCAGAGAAAAGAAAAAACCGGGAGACAGCGACCGTACTTGTGCGCATCGCGCTAATGTGCGGGGTCCACATTAGCGCGTGGGAAGGCTAAGTGGCACGCTGCTGGGCACAGAAAAGAACAGAGCAGTAGTACAATGGTGAAGACACTGACCAATGGTGCAGGGGCCATGGGTTCAATCCCCCATTGTGCGCAACAAAAGCTGTTGTCTGAGGCAATAACTGTAATGGGTTAAAGCATAGCTACTCAATTCCAGTCCTTGTGGCCCGCAACCCTGCAGGTTTTTGGGATATCCCTAATGATATGCATGAGATATATATGCATTAGAGATAGCCTGCCAACCTGACTGGTTTGTGGCCCTCCAGGGCTGGATTTGGAGACTCCTGCCTTACACCTCTGTCATTTAAGATTGTGAGTGGGCAAGGTACAGATGTTCTAGACATCAAAAGGGTAGATAGAATGTGTCACATTCCTCCTAGATTCTCAACACCACCAAAACGTTGTCTAATAGACAATATTTTGGTGGTGGTGAGAAGCAAGGAGGAATGTGACAAATTCTAACCTTTTTGATGTCTTGGACATCTGCACCTTGCCCACTTACAATCTTAAATGACAGAGGTGTAAGGCAGGGGTCTCCAAATCCAGCCCTGGAGGGCCAAACACCAGTCAGGTTGGCAGGCTATCTCTAATGCATATATATTTCATGCATATCATTAGGGATATCCCAAAAACCTGCAGGGTTGCGGGCCACCAGGACTGGAATTGAGTAGCTCTGGGTTAAAGTGCTGTAGGAGGCATATTAATTTTGTGCGGCATAAGGCGGTGCACTGTTAATTTTGGGCGACATTAGGCGGTGCGCTGTTAGGTGTGGGCGTCATAAGGCGTAGCACTGTAAATAGTGGGCATTAGGCGGCGCGCTGTTAAGTTTGTGTGGTTTGGGCGGCAGAAAGTGGTGCGCTGCTATGCCATGAAGGCCTAAGGCAGTGCGGCAATGTCCAAACACAAGAATAGAGCCACAGCACAATGGTTAAGACACTGACCAATGGTGCAGGGATCAGGGGTTCAATCCCTCACAGTGCCCAGTGTACAAGGCTGACTGAGGCATAATGTATTATGGGGATGAGTGCTGTAGGGGGCATATTAGTTCTATTTTATTTATCAGTACTAGCAAACTCACTCTCAAAGCGTGTTAACATAAGGCGGCCCATACTGCACATGTTAAAGTTCACTGTCCGCCAAGGCACCCTAGAATGTCCCCTATAGGTCACCATATATGTTGCGTCACAGGATAATGTATAGTGCACCTTATATGGACGGCAACCATAAGGTGCCCTATAGGGCGCCCTATAAAGCACCCTCAGTGGCACCTTATGGGTACAGTACGCTGCGGGTGTTTTTGCTGGCATCAAAATATGTACATTAAATTAAAAAGACTTTGGACAACCATAGCAAATTACCCCACTGTGGGTTTGAACCCATGACCTCTGGCTTCTCAGGCAGTGAAGTAACCATTGGGTTACAGCTCTATAGCTGCCAGCAAGCCCCTGGCTGGCTGCAGAGAGCCTGCACGTCACCACACAGACAGTCTGCTGTGGTAGCCAGGATAGGGTTAGGCCACCCGTACCCATGATGCACTGCACATGCAAATCAGCTGTCCACAGATGAACACAAGATGGGGAATGCACCCCAACAGCTCCCCGGCGTGGTAGGGGGAAGTGGCCGTGTGCACCCACACAGCACCTGGTAGGGGGTACTGACCGGGTGTTTTACTGGCACAGAGTAGCTACACACCGTCACATTGTGCGGGTACTGTGCTCACCCTGAGAGTGTGAAGAGGCGCCCAGGACCAGGTCCACAACACCCTTCATGGATGAAAGAGGCCATGCCAGAACTCCACAGCAGTATTAATTTGTGAGATAGGTAGTTTCTGCAGAAACACCTTGGATATCACTTTCTGTCTTAGTCAGGGGAACCCCTTATGGACACCTAGGTGGGCTATGTACCACCACCCAAGGTTGAAAAAAAACAGGGTCTCCTATCAACAGATCCACATTCTACCTCCCTGCAATGGTGGCAGTAGAGTGGACCATCAACCCCAGTCCTGCTGGGGAACAGACACCCTACAGGGCAGTCAAAGCAGCTCTATACACCTCCACAACACCAGACAGACATTAGGCCTGGATATGCTAAGCTGCACCCCACCACTATCTGATATTCTCCTGCAGCAAGCCTTCAGCCACTGCACCCTGCAAGGCGCTCCATCATGACACAGACCAGCTGAAAACAGTCTGCTAGCTAGTCCCGGTGGAAATGCATGCACCCAGAACTGGGATGGCAGTGCACACCAGCAGATAAGTCAGTGACTGGGCCCCAAAAGGAAACCCAGATATATCACATGAGAGAAATACTATATAGCACTATGGGGGTGCCTAGACATGCTGTGGTCACTGCACAGTCAGGGTGAGAGTGATCCCCAGCAGGACAGAAAGAGGTCACCCTGTCTGTGTAGGTGGTGGCCGGCCATGACAATGTCCCAGGCAGTGCCCTATGCCTTGTGCAGATGCATCCTGGCCAGCCCACCCTGTCTGAGCTATACCCATGGTACCTTGCTGCTCATTATGCACATTGGCAGGCCAATAATGGCAACAGTGCTGGCAGTGTGGGCTGTGGAAGGTGTTTGCAGCCAACACACACTGTATAGACCAGGGGTGGGCAATCTCGGTCCTGGAGGGCCGCAGACCAGTCAGATTGGCAGGATATCTGTAATGCATATATATCGCATGCTTATTCATTAGGGATATCCCGAAAACCTGACTGGTCTGCGGCCCTCCAGGACCGAGATTGCCCACCCCTGGTATAGACAGACACACACTCCCACACGTATGCCAGCATTGTGCTACTATAGAGGAGTTTATCAGCCTTGCCCACCACACCAGTCCTGAGAACAGCACAGGCATGGATATGGTACGCAATACTGTTGGGGGTCACTCCCCAGGGTGGTGACCACTGTCAGAGGCCAGACCTGAAGCACACACCGCAGACATCAGAAAGATTGTTATGATGGAGCTCAAAGAGCAAACTGTGCTTAACGTAGGAATGTCTATCTGCCAGTACTCATAGCAAACGTTTGAGAGCTGTGTACCGTATACCCAGGTGTAGGGTGGCATTGCTAAGGTATGCAGGTGCTAGTATTGGGAGATGCACGCAGGGCCCAATGTCCTGCCTCTCCAGGAGGCATTGGCCAATGGGGCCTGTGGGTGTGGGTGTGTCTTCCCCTGTTGGCTGCTTCTTTATGGCAGAGGTTCCCAACTCCAGTCCTGGTGTGCCTAACACTGTTCGGGTTTTCCTGCTGACCCTCATGAATATGCATGAGCTACATATACATGCCATGGGGGTGGTGCATAGATATGCAGCACAGGCATTTGTATTAGAGGCAGCAAGGAACCTGAATGGTGTGTGGTCCTCCAGGACTGCATTTCGGAGACTCTGCTCTAGGTAATGCCCCTGTTCATGGTGTCTGTGCTCGGTGTGGTAAAAGATAGGCATATTACCATTGCGTATGCCCTCAGCAATAAAGGTTTGTCCTTACTATCATGGTTTAGTTGTGGGAGAAATATGTGGACAGGATTGGCAGTAGCCCCAGCTGGGCTTTGAACCTGTGACTTTCTGTTCTTGCACACACTGTCTGTGTGCACTGCACCACTGTGTTGCCACAGATTGGCTGAATTCCCTGGGAGGTCCATGACTGTACATCTGACAGGGCCTGTCTGTTGCAGTGGATGGTGCCATCCTGCACATGGCTAGGCCACTGTCTTCTGTGGCTAGCAGCCACTGCCCCTCCACCACCTGTACCCTTCCGCCAACATGCTGGCATGTCCTTATCGTAGTAAAACCATATGACCTGATTGAGTTGTGGCACTCCAGGCCTGCATTTGGGGGAATAGGCTGTAGGTAATGCCCATTGTTATGGTGTGTGAGCGGTGTAGGGTAAAATATGGGTGTTTGCAACATGCTTATGTTCTCTGCAATATAGGAGTGTCTTACTATCTCTGTTTAGTGGTGGGTAAAATGTGGGGACAGGGCTGGCAGGTGCCCCAGCTGGGATTTGAACCTGTGACTCTCTGGTTCTAGAGATACTGGCTCTGTCTGCTGCACCACACTGGGGCCACAAAGACAGTGCAGTCCCTGGAGATAGGAAACCTGGCAAGAAGGAGTCGGAAGCCATGCTCTGCACATTTTTACTGTGGGCTCGTTCACCTTGTCTGGGGACAAAAGTGCAAATACACCACGAAAATGCCTGCAAAAAAAGGGGGAAAAAAGATAGCCAAGCTGGGCAACAGTGTTATTAATGGGCAACCATACAAAACACTCCAAGGACAGCTCCAATAGCAAGAAATGATTTTTGGAAGGGTCTCCACTCCGTAGACCCTTCCAAAATTCATTTCTAATTTTATGGAGCTTTCCAGGGAGTGTTTTTTGTTGTTGCCCATTAATATCACTGTTGCCCAGCTGAAGTACTATTTTTAATATTTTTGTTGTGGTCATTTTCGCCTTTTATTTGCACTTTTGTTCTATGCACATGTATCACACTGCTCACGTTTTGTAGGTTTCCCCAGTTTTCCTGGACATTGCTGACGTAAATGGTTTCTCTTCCCTTTAAATGCCTTCTACCGCGAGTGTTTCACTCGCGGTATTTTTTACTTGTATATTCGGCCCCGTAAATGTGCGAGGAGCCTCTCCCCTCCCCTTCCCCGCCCATTTCAGCTGTCTCTCCGCCCCTCGGGAGCCTTCCTCCGCCCTCCGTTAGCCTTTCCACGCCTTTATCGGACATTTGCGGGCCCGTACTTGTGCGGAGCCCGTTAGTGTGCCGCGCACATGTGCGGGGGTTCATCGTACGTGTGTGGGGCGCTTAAGAGCACTTAAGTGCTGCTTTTAGTGCGCTATTGTGCGGCGCGCAATTGTGCGGTTTTTAGTAAACATGCCCCATAGACTTTTATGATCCTTTCTAGTGCTGGCTCCAGAAGGTATTTCCCATGAATCTATATATCCTGATTTTTTTTCATTGCTTTGGCCTTACTATCAAACATATTAGTTTATCAAATAAAGGTATTAAAATCTACCATCTGCCAGTGCCTTTTCTGTGGTGCCGATAAGTGAAATGAAAGCTCCTGCATTCTAGGGCAGTTAAATAAAAATAAAATAAAATAATAGAGCTGCTAGCAAGTGAGTTCTGCAGTTTTTTATATTATTTATATGCAAAATATTTCAGTGGTGCTTGTTCATGTACTGTTTGTCTTCCTTCATTATTTTTTCCTTTAGGTGTGGAGTGTGGTGTCAACATGGCTGGATGTGATAGACAGATGGACAGTTGTGTAGTAGTGCACATATAGTTGAGGTACAGCTTGTGAGATCTTTTCTGCTTAGTGAGAATTTCCAGGACTCTAGTAAAGACCCTACAATGCTAATGTTCTTGGTCAGTATTGGAGCTATGATGTATGTGAGGATGGCTTGTCAATAGGATGATAGGGAGAGTTAACTGTATATAAGGAAGAATTGAGTGGGAACAAACAGGAAGGTAGTGATTGGGGGGTAGACTGGGGAGGAGTTCAACTGGTTGTCTTACTGGAAATAATTTGGAACTAATGTTGGAAGAGAGAGAAGTGATGCAAGGCGTAAAACCGTCCATTGTTCATTCAAGAGAGACTGTGGATTCTGCATGTACATGTCTGTGCATAGAATGCACAATACATGCATAGTTTAGTGCATTTTACAATCAACATGCTTATTTCATAACTCTGCCTGAACTCCAAGACCATGGCTCAGAAAATACAACAGTAAAAGTATGCCTGTTCATGCCATTATGTGTATTTTATAAGACTCTCTTGCAAGCTGAACTTCAATAGTTTCTCTCTTGAAATAGTGCATAATAAAAGATGTATCAATATTTTGTCAAAGGCACCAGGCAGAGACCGTGCAGGTGAATAAATATACCCAACAGTCCCAACACACCTCCTCATGTTGCCACATAATTTACCCCACAGTTTTTCAACCATATGCAACACCAAATTGCACCACACATAGAAAAGAATAACCAGTTAATTCTTCAAACAAAAAAAAAATGTTTTTTAACATGTAAATAAAGTCCAAAAATCAAACAGGCTCTAGGCAAACAATATACTTAGTTTGCAAAGATGAGCTGTTATTGTGGCTGTCTCAAATCACTGAACTTCAGCAGAGACAATCACTTGCATACCAATGTAAAAGCATGACACGCATCCACTGAATTTACTACATAAGATATCACCACCACTTTCAATTCAGTGTTTTCAGTGAGGGCTAAAGCTGCATAAACAATATCATACCGAAGTGAGAGAAAAACATTTATTATAAAAGCAATGGAAAAACAGAAAAAACTGCATCAAGATTTTAAACAGAACCCACCTCTTTGGTACTTGCATACAGTGTCCTCCTGAAGTCTAGATATGAGACTGGAGGCATGAATTTAATCCACTGTTACTTGACAATCTTAAAGAAACAGTACACTGCAAACTGGAAGACATCATTAAAGCAACAATAATAATGAAACATTCAAATGAAAACATTAGTTAAAAACAGACCAGTCAGCTTTTAACTCCAGGCTTGAACGGAGATGGAACTGCACATGATTTTAGTTTTTATTTTAACTGCTATTATGTACTGTGTATTGTTCTGCTTACTAATTTCAATATGCAATATCTGATTGGTATTTTTTAGTTCATCTTGCATTTATGATTTCTATGTATCTTGTAGACATTGGGGCTAATTTTCAGTGATAGCAATTTTTTAAGTTAAATGCCAGCACCAACATTTAAATTAATCCTTTTATTCAGTGCCGCTATATGTAGAGTCAGCAGAACCAAATATATGTGATAAACACTGACTGCTGCTGCTATATGATTAATGGTTTATTAAAGGCTTTTTCTTGTGTATATGGCAGTATACACACATAAAACGCTTCTTAAAAAATTAACTCACAAATAAAAGTATCCACTATGATAAGAACATACGCATTTTTTCATGACTCAGATACAGGCATGTTCAGGGTGGAATGTAGATGAAGTCAAGATTTACATATCTATTTTACAAAATAAGTACACATGCATATACTTTATGCCATTTGAATCTGTTCCTGTGCAGGCTTAAATACCCACAGCTTCAATTTAGCTTGATGGGGTAATTTTATAAAGGAGCATAGGTGCCTACATGTCTTTGCAACATAGGCTTGCAATAGTCAGCTCCTTGGCCTTCACATGTAGGCAATCTGTTATGAAATTGCCTTCCACCTGTCTGCTTGCTATTCAGCAGTTCTGTCAAGATAGTAGTTTAAAATTGTTGCTATTTGGATCAGTGGCGTACCAAGGGTGGGGTGGTGGGTGTGGTCCGCCCTGTGTGCCAGCCAGTAGAGGGGTGCACCCACTGCTCAGCCCATGGAGACAGCGCGGCAAACTGATTTACCTTAAAGTTGGCTTGCCACGCTGTCTTTGTTCCTTGTGCCTGCTGCTCTCCCTGCCAAAGTATTGCGATTGACGAGACTTTGACTGGGAAAAGTGAGATGGGGGCCCAAGGAGTGGAGACAACATGGCAAGCCTTCTTTAAGTTGTTAGTTTGCTGCGCTGTCTCTGTGGGCCGGGGGGGGGGGGGGGATTAAAGAATTGTGGTTCTATGTGCTGTGGCTTGCAGGGGGGCATTGGCTGCATGGAGATCGCCCACCCCAGGTGGTGAGGGGGCCAGGAATGCCACTGATCTGGAAAATATTGACACGCCATGCTTCCTCCACTGTATAGATAGTACTGCAGCACTTAAATGTGTTTTGAGCCAGCACTATCTACAGTAAATAGCTTTTTAAATATCTATATAGATAAGGAAGTGATATATTTACCAGCCATTGGCAAATTGACCTAAATGTCTTTAATTTCATCTGTCTTGTTTTGTAGTCTGTCCTGAGCACAAGGCTGGCGCTACCATTAGGTGAACTAGGCAGTCACCTATAGTGCCAACATTTCAAGGACAGCCCATTGCCATCATTGACACCCATCTCTGGGATCTGTAATGGTAGCAATGACATTAAAACAGCAACATAAAGCTTGCGCAAAGCCTACAATACTGCATGCTGGTGCTTCTGTTGTGCTGGTGCTTCTGTCCCATCTGACACAGACTTCCTGTTTGCATAGTGGGGGAAGTACCAACAGCACGCAGCATCGGAGGCTTTGGGTAAGCACTGCATTGCTGTTTTAATATCATTACCATGCTGTGGGCCTGGAGCGAGATGGCAGTAGGGGAGAGGGAGGAAATGAGGGGTTGCAAGAATGAGGGTTCACTTGCACCAGTCCTGTCTGACCCAATGCAGAAATCTGATGAAACTCAGCAGGGGGACTAGTTCATTAGTCTTGATACTGAGCTTTCACTACGCCCCCTTCTCATCATCGTCACACTCACTTTCTGAATACTCTCTCCCTCCCACATCTCCCACCCCAGCAGTTGCTCTCTTTCTGTTTTTCTTTCTCTTTTTTAAAGGTAATTAAACACTTTCTTATGTTTAACAGGATGATTAAGGTCATTAACATTACAAGAAATTAATATAAGAGTCTGCATAATGAATTGTTAAAATAGCTAACTTGTATCTCAGCAATCACACTAGTTGTCATTCTGCCTCTGCAGATCCAATACAATGTACTAACATTCTACTTCAAAATAAAATAGCTCTCCTGTAACATAGCAAAGAGAGTAGCTACAACTGACAGAAACTCCCCAATATAACCAAACAGCCAATGGAGGGTGGAAACCATACCGCCAGGAGTGATACATCACCCAAGACCTCCTTAGCCAAGTTGACTCAATAATCATTCATATATAGATGCAAACACACACATGAACACCTACCCCTTAACAAGGGTATTATTGCCACACATACACACACTAACAACAACCACACAGTAGCAAAGCCAACACACAAAAATCTATACACTCAAAATTCCTTTCAAATATCAAACATCCCATCCCATCCCACCCACAGGTTGACCAAAAAAACAAAAAGTCAAGCCAAAGTTGTTCAATAAACATTCTGCCATAACAGAGTACCCAGAAATGACAGCAATCAAGTTAGACTTTTTTTTACTTTTTTTGTCGGAACAAAAAACACAAAAGGAGGTGGGAAAAAAACTACCACCACCTCGCTGTGATTGTTCCTTTTACTCACAATAATAAAGTGTTGAAAATGAGAAAATACCAAAGTACTTATCTTATCTGAAAATATCACATTTGTATTCGCAACCAAAGTAAAGCGCATGAGTGAGTTCTCATCAACACAAACTGAATGCATGCACTTGACTTTTTTTGTGAAAATAAATGAATAATACCACACCTGAAGCAGGGTTTGAATTGTTTGACCCGAAACGTGACACGTTGTGATATTTTCAGATAAGATAAGTACTTTGGTATTTTCTCGTTTTCAACATTTTATTATTGTGAATAAAAGGAAAAATCACAGCGAGGTGGTGGTAGTTTTTTTCCCACCTCCTTTTGTGTTTTTTGTTCTGACAAAAAAAGTTTAAAAAAAGTCTAACTTGATTGCTGTCATTGCCGGGACTTTTTCTTGAATATTGTATTTTGTCTTTGGTTTGTTTGGGATACCTTTAAGCATAAAGAGTACCCAGCAATAGTAACAAATGACTGTCTTCCACCCAGAAAGATAAATCCGGGGCAGGAGACAAGAAAATTCCAGAAGCTTGGCAAACACAAGTTATCCTGTCCACAATTCAATGCAGCAAGGCATACTCATGTAGAAGTTTTCCAAAGTTAGAAAACTCTCCTTCTGAAAGAAGCACTGATTGAAAAATTAGACTGCATCCAATGATGGTTCAAAAAGTCCTGCAACTTATCTGGTTCTATTTACCAAGTGATTCTGTTATTGTAAGTCACCTGCATTTTAGCTGGATAGAGAAGTCCATAGTGTGTCCCCAAATCTTTAAGCGCTTGCCGCTTTACAAGGAATTGCTTCTCTTTAGCCACTATAGTGTGCGCCAAGTCGGGCACAAAAATAATCTTCCTCACAGCAAAAACAGAGACTCCTTAGACCTAGCCACACGGAGAGTTTGCAGAGCCTGAGAATATCTTAAGAATTTCACAACAATAGGCCGTGGCTCCTTGCTAGAGACCAATGGCCAGGATGGGACACGATGCGCTCTTTCAGTCTCCAAGGGAGGTTGGAAGGAGATCCCCAGAAGTTCTGGAATAAGGCTAATTAATTAATTAAGCATGTCAGACCCTTCCACACCTTTGGGAATTCCCAGCATGTGAATATTGTTCTATCTGTTGCGATTCACAAGATCCTCCAAGTCAATTTGTAACCGCACATTAGGCATCAGAATTACATTCAATATGCGGCAAGCAAATTTCCAGATGAGTGGCACGAGACTCCAGAGTCCAGTCATTGCACGGAATCCATTAATCTAGCATTGAGAGATTCCAGTTCACTTTGAATAGATTTGGTCACAGAAAACTGAGAATACATCAACTCCTTCAACTGCAAAATTTCACTTAAAGTGGGATCTGATTTGGTGGCCTTCCCCATGGCCACCATCTTCTTGCGAATCAGACTTAGAACCCTTAGTAGTTGCCATCACAAAAGATATCCAAATTGAAAAAGACTGAGTAGGTGATCAAGAAACTACAAATATTACTTCAATAATGTCCCGAACAGCCAGAATTCTCAGACCCTGTGACCACTCCACTCGGGCTCCATAGTACCCTCCAGTTTCACTCGTTCTCTTTCTCACTCTTTCCATTACCTTTCCTATCCCAAGCATTTACCATGGGGGTCACGCAGAAATGCGAATAGTGGTGACGGACATCCGGCTTGGACGTCTAGTCTCCGCTATTCGCAGGGACCTGATTCTGTATCCAAAGCTCCACGCATGTACAAGACCTCTGTGTGGAGAGCTCTGAATGGGGGCAGGAGGGGGCAGGGACAGGGCAGGGACTGTGGAGAGCAGGGATGGGGTGCACAACCCGTATATACAGGGCCAATTCAGGACATGGCCCTGTACGTCCAAGGGCAGAAGGTCAGACGTGGGACTTATTCCACCTCAGAGATGGAATAAGTTCCATTGCCAGAGGGAATCCGCCCAGGCAGACCCACAACAATAGAGGAGCAGCTGCAGGAGGCCCTGCTGCCCAATCCTGGCCATGCATCCAATCCTAGCTCCTGCTGCCCAATCACGGCATGGGAAAGAAGAGCGGCACAGGTGGCGGGGTGCCTGTGTTCCTGCTGGGCATCTCAGTGCCATGGTGATGGGATGCCATAGCACGGGCACTCCAGCAGGAGCATAGGCAGGGCTGTACAGGGAGGTAAGTCGACATCCCACGCTGTGGACTTGGGGTATGGCCAGCCCGTCTATGTGCCCTATTCTGCACCCATGGGAACATCTAGCTTCCGCGGGTGCAGAATTGGGTAAACACTCAGCCCGGCCTGTCTTTGGATGGGCCGATGGCCCGGATGTGCCCTCTTGAAATGGGACTCCATGTGTATGAGTGTCTCTCGGACCTTCATCCTTGTACCCAGAGGTGGTTATCTTTTTTTTTCTGAATCCCTACTTCTTGTGCCCAGTAGTCACTCTCTTTTTCTCTTTCTGCTTGCCATTGGGAAAACACCAGAACCCAGTCTGAAACTCTGAGATAGGAAGTGTTCCTGAAAAAAATTAAAAGTGATGCATGACATGACAGAGAAGGGATAGAGTGGGTGATGGGTGAAGGAGAGTAAATAGAGTATGTGATGAATGATTATGGGGTATATTAATGTTTTTTTTGATCATGCGATAGGTGATCAGTGGGTTGTGGTGTTGGGATATGTGGTGGATGAAGAGTGGTGCATGGTCTCTGTAGTGAGTGATGGGGTATTGAGTGGGTGGTGGGTGCAGGATAGCATATGGAAGGCAAGGTAGTGTGTATGTCTCTCTATCCCCCTCTCTAACCTAACTAAAGCATGCTCTCTCTTCCCTACAACCTGACCCAGCATATGATCGTCTTACCTTCCCTTTTCCTCTTCCCAACCTGCAGCAGACATTCTTCCTTCCCTGCAACCTCACTCAGGTACTTTCTCTACCCCTGGCCCCTAATATGACCTCTTCAGGCTGTCCCTCTGAGGACCTATGACCGGTGTGCAAGAAACAGATAAGAAACAGTTTCATAACTCTTCCTGTTCTGGGCTGTGATGGGCTTTCACACAGAGAGGATCCTGGCACCACCATGTCCCTTGGCTTACACACCTCCAGTCACCAATAAATTATCTTTTCCCCTAAACCCACTTCCACCTTCCTACTTTCCCTTTTTCTATGGATAACATTCTATTCCTCCTTTTTTCATTGGCTCACAAATTTCGGGTCATCTTTGACTCTTCTCGCTCTTTGTCCACACACATCCAACAGATAGCTAAAACTTGTTTTTTTTATCTATAACCAGCAAAATGTGCCCCTTCCTTTCTGATCACACTACAAATACCCTTATCCACTCTCTAGTCACCTCCCGTCTAGACTATTGCAACCTGCTCCTTGCTGGTCTCCCTCTGAATTATATCTCCCCACTTCAATCGGTTCAAAACTCAACTGTATGGCTAATCTTTAGCCAGTGTCACTATGTTCACATAACCCCTCTTCTCAGGTCACATCATTGTCTCCCTATCCATTTCCACATCCAGTTCAAACTTCTCCTACCGACCTACAATATAAGTGCATTCATTCTGCGGCTCCTTGCTACCTTTCCTCTCTTACCTCTTCCATATCCTCCTCAGGAACTCTGCTTTTCTGGCAAATCCCTTCTGTCTGTGTCTTTCTCTTCCATTGCCAACTCCAGACTTCACTCTTTCCAGTTTGTTGCTCCTTATATTTGGAACAAATTACCTGACTCAAAACATCAGGCTCCATCTCTGGCCCTATTCAAATCCAGGCTAAAAACCCACCTCTTCGAGGCTGCTTTTGAATCTTGATCCTTCCTATTCACCTCCTATGTGTGTCTTTACCATTCACCTAGATATACCCTACTCCCCAGTTTTGTGATGTTGTCTTGATTAGACTGTAAGATCTGATGAGCAGGGCCTGTCTCTTACATGTGCAGCACTGTGTAAGTCTTGTTGCAATATACAATTGATAAGTTGCAGTAGTAGTAGTAGTAGTAGTAGTATGAGCTGGCAGAAAGACATTTCAGTGTGTGTAAACACCCAGTGGTGAGGAATGTAGCTCTTGAGTGGGAGAAAAGATCCTGAAGTAGCAGGCAGCCAAAGAGAATAAAATTTGCAATGCCACTGATTGGTGATGGAAGGTATGTAAGCCAGGAGAGATGATAGTGTCAGGATCTTTTCTGTGAGCTTTAGTGCAGCAAGGTTTGTTTGCTTGCTGAAGGGCACATGTGTATTCTGCTTACTTAGGTACAAAAATAGACATAATCCTCTTCTGTTATTACAGTTATGGTCAACATTATTGGCATCCTTGCAGTTCAACCCCTTAATGCCCAATATCTCTTTAAAAAAACGGGCCAGTGAAATGGCTTTGGACTTTGCATGCGCACATATTTGACACATAAAAGAATTTAACTGAAACCAGACCAATTAAAAAAGGAAATAGTAGGACATAGTATAAAAACTGGGACATTGCGAGGACATGATTATTAACACCCTTATAAACAATTCAAATCCGTATCAACAGAAGAACCTCATTCTCACTGCAGTAAAATTAAACTCACCTGTGATCAATTGTCAGTACTTACATGACTTGTATCAATCAACTAATGATGTCTCTAATGTTTAAAATGGCCACATTCACTCCCTGATCCATTCTCACAATGGTGAAAACAAGAGAACCGGATAGCTGCCATGACCGCCTCTGCCCCTACACTCACAGACCATCTGGATTTAACCAGGCATCTCTTCTGGTACTCTTCGGATAGTGCCGCTGAATATCAGGATCACTGGGGTTTGGCAGGTTGATAGGGTTCTACTAACCAACTAAATCCTTTTCAATATCGCCCTCAATATGTTTATCTCCTGCCCCTTATTGTCCATTCTACTATTTTAAACTGACAATTTTCAGAATCTTTGAATCAGGTAAATACCAACATGCATACTATTATTCTAGCAAAAAGCAGGTGGGATTCAGGGACTTGTTTAGGTTGCATGATACCTACTCTGTGACTCATAGGTGAAAAGAACTATCATTCTACAGTGCAACACACTGAATTACTGGAAAGAGAAGCTGGCGATTCAGGTGGAGGCAAGGAGCACCAGAGGCAGAGGGGCAGTGGTGGAATAGAGAAGAGAATATGCTAGACTATGAGGGAAGGGGAGGAAAAGAAAAGGAAATTCTGGACTTGGAGCATGGGAAGGGAAGGAGTGAGACTGTGCTACAAGGAAAGATATGGAAGAGAAGCAGAAATTCTTGTTGTGGAGCAGGGAGAAAGAAGGAGAAGGGAGATGCTTTATAGGGGGATTTATCTGTCAGATATCCTTGGGCTGGCCTGGGAGTCCATAGGTGTGGCTGGCAAAGAGAAGGATGAGTGGCAGCAGCAGCTAAAGAATTATAGATCTGGCAGGAGTCCCCAAGGTCCCTCTGGCAAAATGGAATAAGAGAGGCCAGAATGGCTGAAAAATTAGAACTGGTGGAGTCCCCAGGCCCTGCTCGTGAAAATTGGCCAAGATATGGAGAGGAGCTAGAGTGAGAAGTCAGTGAAAAGGAAAGCAGGGTTGATCTGCATTTTGGATTCCCTCGGGACCAGCAGCCTTGTGTCTGGAGGCTCTTGCAATGTGCTCTCCAGCCCATTGCAAAGGCATCTGTTGTGAGGACTTTCTAGAGGATGGGTGCCTGGAAGGGCATCCCGGCCTGAAGGTGACCTGGGTTCTGAAGGAGTCCACCAGCTGGTGGGTCACATGCACTCCATCTCTGAGCCTGCCTGTAACTTGGGCCCACTGAGAGCAGAGGCACCACTGGGCTGCCCTCATGTGCAGACAGGTATCCGGGGTCACATGGATCATGGAGGCCATGTGTCCCAACAGGGGGAGGAGAAGCCGGGCGGGTAGTGTCCTGTGCCATTGCATCTTTCTAGCTAATTCCCTGAGGCATACTGACCTCTCCTGAGGGAGGAAGGCTTTTGCCTGAAGGGTGCCCAGCTGTGCCCCTTAACTAGGCTCTAGGCTGGCGTGAGATGGGACTTGGTGTAGTTTATGATGAAGCCCAGGTGTTTTAGGGTGTTATGGTGCATCCAGTGGCATATTGTGCCTCTGTAGCTGTGTCCCCCTTATGAGCCAATCGTCCAGGTAGGGGAAGACAAAGGCCCCTTGAAGCCTGAAGTGGGCTGTGACCACCGCAAGGCACTTTGTGAAGACCCTTGGAGATGAGGCCAGCCAAAATATTGGTACTGCTGTCCCCTCACCATGAACCAGAGGTATTTTCTGTGGCCAGGGTGGATTAGGATGTGAGTGTAGGCATCCTTTAGGTCCAAGGAGCAAAGCCAATCTCCCTGCTGGAGGAATGACAGCAGTGTTCCAAGGGAGAGCATCTTGAACTTCTTCCTGACCAGAAACCTGTTGATGTCTCACAGGTCCAGGATGGGCCTGTGGGAGCTCTTGGGGACGAGGAAGTACCTGAAGTAGAAGCCGGTGCCACATAGGTGTCTTGGGACTGGTTCCAACACTTTGTCCTGAAGTAATCCTGCTAGCTCAGAGAGGAGCAGGCTCTGGTGAAGGAGAGGCCAGGTGGGCCCTCCTGGAAAGAACAAGGGCAGTGCCTGCTTTAGGTGGAGGAGGTAACCCTCTTTGACCACCTGTAACATCCAGGTATTGGTGGTTATGGCTGTCCACCAGTGGACAGACAGGGCTAGGCCTGTGGGTAGCAGAGGACCTCCTGGGGGTGTGGGGGTCATGCCCAGGCCGTCAAAAGTTTCCCCTGGGCTGGGCCTGAGTCGGTGCCTAGGGCTTCGGGGCTTTTTGCTTTCTGGGACCATGTCCCTGGCCTTTTTATTGCTAGGCCTACTGAGGGCTCAAGAAGGCTTGGAAGTGCGGAGTAGTACTGAAGCCCCTTTCTTTCTCAGGAAGAAGGTCTTTTTCCCCGGGGTTTTCTTTTGGGGTTGCACTGAGGACCTTTTTGAGAGCCTGGTTCTTGTCACATACTCAGACTCTATCTTCACTGCTTTGTCCACCATGGGTTTTCCGAACAGGTTCTCAGCTGTGCAGGGGACATTGATCAGCTTGTCCTGCACCCATTGTTCTAGGTCAGACTACTGCAGCCATACTTGGTGTCATGCTATGATGCCTGTGATGGCCACCTTAGCCAATGACTCAAAATCATCATAGGCTGCTCAGGACAGAAACTTAAAGCATTCCTTTACCACTGAGGCTAGGGTCTTGAACCTCCACAGGGGTCCTCCATCGAGGCCTGCAGAGAATCCCCCAAGCTCCCTCGACAGTTCCTTCAGATACATGCCGATGTAGAGCTGGTATGAGTGGATTCAGCATGCTAGCATTGAGCTTGAAAGACCTTGCGGCCGAGGGCATTGAGGGTCCGGGCTTCCCTGCTGAGTGGTACCAATGAGTGCATTTTTTGGCTCTTAAGCCAGCGCATGGTTGACTCCACAACCATTAAGTTGTGGGGGAAATGGGCCTTTTGGAACCCAGGGTGCTGGCAGACCTGGTACATGGCGTCGGGGCACCTGCTGACAATTGGTACCGATGCCGGTATTTCCCATATCCAGAGGCAGTTGAGGATTGGGGGCACTGGGACTGTAACAGTTTCCTTCAGGGGTGCCTCATGTTGGAGTATCTACAATTCCTCTATTTGCAAGTCCTCCTCGGACTCGGTCTTGATCATGAGAGCCTTGCCATGTCCTTCATAAAATCAAGGAATGCAACATCCTTGGGTGGGGAGTGGAGTCAGTTTGCCAAGGGAGACAGGTCTGAGGGCACATAATGGTGTCACCTTGTGTCAGGGGACTGTTCATCCTTGGCCTCCCATTCAAACTCAAAGTCAGAGTATGAGTCTGATGCCACATGATCACCTTAGTCAAGGACCACCCTTTGCGGTGCAGGATCCCCGAAGGATCATCGGATTGAGCCATGAGCACTCACTGGAGAGGACCAGTGTCCCGAAGAATGGGACGGGATCTCAAACGGGGCTGGGGCTCTTGTGAGGCTGGTGGCGCTTGAGGACCGGATTGACATCCAGGGAATCCCTCGATGTTAAAGGTCCCATCATCAGGGTGGATGAATTGGATGAGCCAGACATAAACGCCTGCTGCATGACTACTAGGGCAGATATACTGCTCTCTAGGACTGCCATTGTGGTCTCCATGCCAGTAGGCTCCACAGCCTTCAACACAGGCACCAAGGACTTCAGGCCCAGCATTGGTACTGTTGAGGGAGATTCCTTGATGAGGATGGCCTCAGGAGCCCGAGGCCAGTCAGAGGGAGCCGACGACTCCTTGCGGGGCAACTTGGAGGGCCAGTTCTGCCCCAAATCCTCAGACTCACGCCTGGGACTGTGGGGCCTGGGGTGGAATTTCACCTTCTTCCTGGAGCTGTCTTCAGAGGCAGTCTTTGAGGATTTCTTCTTCTTATGGTCCACCTTTGAGGACTTCCACTCAGAGGATCCGCAGCCACGGAACTCTGAGGAGGCTCTGACTTCATGGACACCGAAGTATCAGAGGGGGGTCCTGGAGCATGGTGTTACTGGAGACTCCAAGGCAGAGTCAGA
The DNA here is from genome assembly GCA_033557465.1 of Ichthyophis bannanicus. Classification (NCBI taxonomy): domain Eukaryota; kingdom Metazoa; phylum Chordata; class Amphibia; order Gymnophiona; family Ichthyophiidae; genus Ichthyophis; species Ichthyophis bannanicus. The sequence goes on along the minus strand of CM066034.1, from coordinate 617,479,400 downwards.
CTTGTGAAAAAAATTTTCCTGTTGCTGATGGCGACTCTTTATTGCCTTTGGAGTCATTGTTCTGCAGAGCTCACAGTCTGTGCCATTGTGTTCCAGTCTGAGGCATCGGAGGCAGCAATCATGTGGGTTGGTAAGTGACACAACTTTGCTACACCAGTCACATTTTTTTTTTAATGCTTTATTTTCGTTTTATAACAACAAAGGAAAGGAAGACATACAGCTAAAAGACAGATACATACATAGAATGTGATACATACACCAAAGTAAACCCCTGCCACCCCCCTCCCCCCTGCTTCTTCTCTAGAAACTAATCATTCCCGAAAACGGGCGTGTACTGACATTATTGTGGTACAAAACCTAATGGTGTTCTGAAACATGATGAGTATACATTAAACAGACATGTCGGAGCAATGAGCAGATTGTACATAATCATTGAGCATCTGCCATTTAGACAAGCGAGAGTGAGTTTGGATATGGGGAATAGCTCTCCGAGATATCTGCTCATATTTACTATATAAGCAGACGAGGTTCCACCATTCATTGGCAGTAATTCGAGAGCTATCCTTCCAATTCCTCGTGATTAAACATATGGCTATACCCAGCATGAAATCAAGGAGAAAGCGACCCTTCTTAGGAAGAGAGGGGACCTCCGCCACTGAGCGGAGTCCCACAATCTTCCAAGAAAGAGGCTCGTGGAGGTGTAAGATGGATTGAATACGACCCCAGACCCGCCCCCAGTAAACCTGCATTTGGGGACATTCATAAAGAACATGAGCGAGGGTTCCCACAGCAGTATGGCAAGACCAACACTGGTCCCTAGCAGTTGTGTTCCATTTGGCTATTCTTTCTGGAGTATAAAAGCATCTATGTGCAAAAAAGAAGAGAGTTTGGGTAACAGAGGCAGATCGGGAAACCCGCACTACTTTGCTCCAGAAAACGCTCCATTGTACAGGGGTTAAAGTGGTTTGCAGTTCGCGTTCCCAGGCTTGTTGAGCTCTACAAGTAGCAGGATCGGTACCCTGACATAATAATTTATAAAAGTTAGAGGCTACCCCATGTGTACTACTAATAGAGTGAATTAGTTCTAATAGCCCGTCCTCAGTAGGGGCAGAGGGCGGCAGGATTTGAGCACTTTTGAGGCAGTGTTGAAGCTGCATCAATTGAAAGTAATGTTTCGCTGGTAACGCAAATTCATTTTGTAAATCAGAAAAGGTCTTCCAACGAGCTGCAGAGAAGAGTTGTTGGGGTGTCCAGATCCCCCTAGAGTACCAGGGTTTCCATGCGATCGTTTTATTTAGGACTTGAATTCTGGGGTTATTCCACAGCGGGAGTCCGTCCTGCGGACATACGTTTGGGCCCAGTGACAGAATGAGAGTGTTAAAGGCCGCAAGAGTATCGACAATCATTGGGGGATGGCGGGTGTCTACTTGATGGGACATACCGGGGAGATGGATCAACGGAATTGGGCTACTTAGCTCCTCTTCAATGTCAAGCCAAACTGGTCTGTTGTCTGTTGAGGCAGCTAGCCATCGGGCACCTTGTTTAAGTAGGAAGGCTTGATGATATCTAAGAAAATCAGGAAAGCGGGTACCCCCTAGTTCCTTCGCAGACTGTAGTTTTTGTTTAGCTACCCTTGGTGGTTATCCCTGCCAGAGATAACGGACGAGAAGGCCCTCAATGTCTTTGTAGGTGTGTAGCGGGAGGAAGCAGGGCAGCATTTCTAAAATATAGTTCACTTTGGGGACTATCATCATTTTCACGGTTTCTAGGCGGCCCCACCATGTAAGGGATAAGGGAGACCAACGATTTGTGAGCTCACGGACTTTGGAGACTACCTCCTTGGCATTAAAACTAATAGTGTCTTCTAAAGGAGAACAGTAGTGGACGCCAAGATATTTCACCATGCGGGATTGCCAAAGGAAAGGAAAGGCCTGCATGTCAGCCTCATGTACCCAGCGGTTCAGTGGGAATGCTACGGATTTGGTCCAGTTTATTTTATAGCCCGATAATTGCGAGTATCCATCAATCAGGTCCAAGACAGCTGGGACCGAGTCAAGGGATACGAAGAGCATAAGGTCATCTGCATATGCAGAGAGTTTAATCTCTCTGTGACTAAAGGGGACACCTCGAATACGTGCGGACTGTCTAATAAGGAGGGCGAGGGGTTCAAGAGCTAGATCAAAGAGCATTGGTGATAGGGGGCAACCTTGACGCGTGCCTCTTTGGAGATTAAAAGGCCGAGACTTAATGGCATTTACACAAATACTGGCAACGGGTTGAGAATACATGACTTGGAGGTATCGGAGGAAGCCCTCCCCAAAGCCATACCATCGGAGAACTGCAAATAAGAAGGGCCATTCTAGGCGATCGAAGGCTTTTTCAGCATCTAGGGAAAGACCCACCCATGGGTGGTCTAAATTGGCAGCACTAGATAGCACATGGCACAAGGTCCGAGCATTGTCAGCGGTGGAGCGGCCGGGTATAAAACCGCATTGGTCGGGATGGACTAAGGTGGCCATCCTGTCAGATAGCCGGGTGGCCAAGATCGTTGCGAAGATCTTATAATCGGCATTAAGTAGGGAGATTGGACGGTAGTTGGCGGTTAGCAGCGGGTCTCTGCCTTCTTTCTCAAAAACTACCACATTAGCTGCAGAAAAGGATCCCAAAGAGGATGTATCTACCGCAAGGGCAGTAAAGTAAAGTTTTAAGTAGGGAACTAAATCTGCACTGAACGTTCTGTAGAATTCTGTCGGGAGACCATCAGGCCCGGCGGCTCGACCCGAGGCTGTTCGTTTTAGGGCAGAATGGATCTCTGAAGTAGAGAAGGGTTCATCCAGCGCATCTCTATCAGCTTCAGAAAGGGTCGGCCGCTGAATACCAGAAAACAAGCGCTCGAAGGTCTCGGATGAGAACTCACATTCAGATTGATATAGACGGGTATAGAAATCCCGAAAGAGTTCTACGATATCGGAGTCTGTGGTCAGTATGCCCCCTCCCTGTGGGGCGCGAAGGGCCGCTACGCGTTTGGCTTCTTTTTGACCTTTCAAGGCGTTGGCTAAAAGTCGACCGGCTCGGTTACTTTCACGGTAGTATGTCCCTTGTTGAAGTGCAATACTCTGAGAAGCTGCAGTTGAAAGGATTGCATTATATTGAAAACGGAGACGCTGTAAGCGAACTAAGACGCATGGATCAGTACGTGAAGTTAGAACTCGTTCGCCTGCTTTGATTTGTTGGTCTAGTATAAGGAGCTGCTGTTTGCGTTGTTTCCGCAGGCGAATTTGATAACTAGTGATCGTTGCACGAATGGCCGCTTTAAAACCCTCCCACCAAGCCCAATTTGCAGTGTCCTGGGGTAAATTAAAGTGAAAGTAATCTTGTATGGCTGCTCGAATTTCTAACTGGAACTCTGGTTGAGTTAATAGGGCTCTATCAAAGAACCAGGCCCCCGAATTCCCTTGGGGCGCAGTGGTGTGTAATTGAAAAGAAATAGCAGCGTGATCTGAGATATGTTGGGAGTGAATCTTTGCAGTGTCCACCTGAGGAACTAACAGTTTTGATATTAGAAAGAAATCTATGCGAGACTGGGATTTATGAGGGGAAGAGAAGAAGGTAAAGTCAAGCTCATTGGGGTGTAGTAACCTCCATAGATCGACTAAAGCAAGATCTTTGATCATAGAGGTAAGCGTGGTGTGACTCTTGGGGGGACCACTCGTCCTAGGCGGCTGTTTGTCAATCAGGGGATCAAGAACTAAATTGAAATCCCCCCCAATTATCAATGAAGTATTAGCAGAGGCCTGCGCAACCTGAGCAATGGTAGCAAAAAAGGCAGGGTCATCTACATTAGGAGCATAAAGGCATATACATGTAACTTCAAGGTTACCTATCTTGAGGTGAGCCCTGGACCATCTGCCTGCTGTATCTGAGCTAGTCGCAATAATAGTAGCATGCAGAGATTTCCTAACCAGTATGGCAACCCCACATTTCTTAGAAACAGCTGGGGAATAGGCGGCCACCATGTAAGGTTTAATATTGAGTTTAAGAGTTTCCTTCGAATTTAAATGCGTTTCTTGGAGGAAAATCAGGTCCGCAGCTTCATGACTTAGATAGCTCAGGATTTTCTTCCGTTTTATCGGATTATTGATGCCTTTTACGTTCAATGATAAAATCTTACATGGTGCCATCAATCGGTAATAGACATTTTAGGTAAGGGCGCTTGAAAACATACAACATAAGCAGAATCTGTACAACAATGACATAATCACCGAGTATGCTGGCTAATACACCCCATATTGAAAAGCATGTACCAAAGTAACTTAGAGAAGAAGCAAAACCCCCAATGAATATGGCGACCATATGTCTGCGGGAGGAGGCCCTAGAGAGGAGGATAGAGACATGAAAAAAAGGAAAAGAAACACCAGAGTCCATAATTAACACTGTCTCTGATATTCATCGAGGCTACTCTGGGTAGATGGAGTCGGGTCACAAATATCATCAAAATAAGGCAACAAACCGCCCTCGACAGACTCTTTGCTGAACCGTGGCAAATCCAAGATGGCAGGTACAGCGGATATGAGAACACTGGTAGGAAAACTCTGGAAGTCAGCGCATCAAGTTGGCTTCTTTAGCATCCAAAAACTCCGCTAGTAGATCAGGGTCCTCAAATGTTCTTGTCTGATTGTGAAGCGTGACTCGGAGCTTGGCCGGGTACATCAGGCCATAGCGTGCTTGTAATTGTTGAAGCCTCGGCCGGAATTCCAGAAAGCGCTTTCGGCGATCAACCGTGGGTTTAGCCAAGTCAGGATAGAAGGAGATCTTGTGGCTCTCAAACTCCATATGGCCCTTTGCCCGAGAGGCGCTGAGAATTTGCTCCACATGTTGATATCTCAAAAGTCGAAAGATGATAGGCCGCGGGGTCTTCCTGTTGAGCGTTATGTTTGTGGGTACACGATGAGCGCGATCGATCTCCAATTCTTTGGTAAAGGTAATTTGGAGCAGAGAAGGGAGGATTTTATATAAAAACTCCTTCATGTCTCCCGATTCCGCTCCCTCCGGTATGCCCACTAGTCGTAGGTTGTTGCGGCGCGCTCTATTATTGCCATCTTCCACTTCTTTCTGCAAGGCCCGCACCTGACGTTCAACTTTGTCGAGTTTGGACAGCCGGACCACATGGGAGTCTAATATGCTCTCCATTTTGTCCTGACGCGAGGAGAGCCCCTCTAGCCTGCCTTGCAATACACCAAGGTCTTCCCGCAGCGCTCGGAGTGCTTCCCCGTTTGACTGCACGAGATCTTTAACCCCTCTGATCTCTGCGAGGATTTCCTGCTGCATTTCGGGGCCCTCGCGTAGAGCCAGCCCCTTCTGCGGGGACGGGGGTTCAGTTTTGGAGCGTTTGCCGTGAGAAGCCGCTGGAGATCCAAATTCCAGGCGCGTAGGTTTGGTCCCCGCCATCTCACCAATGTGCCCCGGTAAGATCAGAGCAGAAATTCAAGTATGTCCGGTGTTAATTCAGGATTCTGAGTAGGCCTCTCGGGAGCCTCAGCGTTATGCGACCATCCCGCTGGACATCGGGCTCCGCCCCCCAGTCACATTTTTTAAAGACACTTGAGGCCATCAGAAAAAGGGGGTCCCTGCCTACTGGCAGGGGTCTGAGGTCTTCAGCTGAAAAAGGGCGCGAACGCCGGTCGAGGTGAACCTCGATGAAAAAAATGAAAAATGGATAGACGAACCCAAGGAGCGATGCGGAGGTGAGCTGGCTTGGGGGCAGGATAAAACCGGAACTCAAGCCAAATAAAATTTAACTATAAAAAATCAGACTTTTTCCTGGGAAAAAAGGACAAAGTCCAAAGTGCTCTGTGGAAAAAAGGAGATTGAGGCAAGATTGCACTCTTGAACATGAAGTGGACCACACATGTGTGGTTCATCTCCTAAAAGCTTTCTTTGAAAGCTGGGGAGATGCTTCCGAGCGGGCTCCATCAGCGCCAACATCAGCCATATGTCAGGACTGACTTCTTGCTTGTTCATGGAGAAATGGCAGGATTAGAGGAGGAAAAGGGAGAGGGGAGAGGTGAAGTGGTAGAACATATGGGAGCAGTGTGGTTAGAGAAGAGGATATAGTGTATCTGGATTTTCAGAAAGCCTTTGACAAGGTCCCTCATCAGAGACTTTTGGCAAAACTAAAAAGTCATGGGATAGGAGGCAGTGTACTATTGTGGATCAGGAACTGGTTAAAAGATAGAAAGCAAAGGGTAGGGCTAAATGGCCAATTTTTTCAATGGAAAAAGGTGAATAGTGGTGTACCCCAGGGATCTGTGCTGGGTCCCCTGCTTTTTGACATATTCATAAATGACCTGGAAAAGGGAATAACGAATGAGGTTATCAAATTTGCTGATGACACAAAATTATTTAAAGTTGTTAAAACCCAAGAGGATTGTGGAAAATTGCAAGAGGATCTTGATAAATTGGAAGACTGGGCATCCAAACGGCAGATGAAATTAATGTGGACAAGTGCAAAGTTATGCGCCTAGGAAAGAACAACCCAAACTATGGTTACACGATGCAAGGTTCCACATTGGGAGTCACTACCCAGGAAAAAGATTTAGGCGTCATCGTGGATAACATGTTGAAACCCTCCGCCCAGTGTGCAGCAGCGGCAAAGATAGCAAATAAAATGCTAGGTTATTAGAAAAGGTGCAAAGAAGAGCCACCAAAATGGTAAAGGGGATGGAAGGATACTCCTATGAAGAGAGGCTAAGAAAGTTTGGGCTCTTCAACCTGGAAAAGAGACGGCTGAGGGGAGATATGATAGAGGTCTATAAATTACTGAATGGAGTGGAACGGGTAAACATAGATCGATTGTTTACGTCATCAGAATATAAAAAGACTAGGGGGAAATGCAATGAAGCTACAGGGTAACCCATTTAAGACTACTAAGAGAAAATATTTTTACACTCAACGTGTAATCAAACTCTGGAATTTGTTACCGGAGGATGTAGTAAAAGCTGTTAGTGTAGCTGGGTTTAAAAAAGGTTTAGACAAGTTCCAAGAAGAAAGATACACAAACCATTATTAAAAGGGACCCAGATTATCACTGCTTGACCCAATATAAGCATTGAGGAACCTGTGTCTTTTGGGGAGACTGCTAGTACTTATGACTTAGATTGACCGAAGTTGGAAACAGGATACTGGGCTTGATGGACCTTGGTCTGACCCAGTATGGCATATCTTATGTTCTTAAAAGAGTGTATTGATAAGGGGTAGGGCATAAGGGAAGGGGAGGAGTGAAATGCAAGACATAAGGGAAAGGCTGGGCCAAGAGGAGGAAAAGGCAGGGACAGGGGGAAAAGTGATGAGCATAAGGAAGAGAATGACATAAAAGAAAAGGGAAGGGAAGGGAAGGGAAAAGTGTAGGGACAGGGAAGGATGGAGGAGGGAGAGAAAATTGAAAAGTACGAACCATGGCATTGAAAAAAAGATGAGAGTGCAAGAAGGGATTAAAGGAATGGAATAAAAGGGGGTTGCACAGAAAGAAGAGTGCAATGTTTGGTGGCAGATGGAGGGAAGGGTGAAGGATGGGTAGGGAGTGATGAAGGGTAGGAATGGGGAATAGTGCAAGAAGATGAGAGGAACAAGGGATTTGTGCAGGAGAAAGGGAGAGAATGCAAGGGGAAGAGAAGTCGACACCAGAGCCACATACACTCTTTGCATTCACACCTACACCCATACCCAGCACCACATATACACACTCATATCCCCACTCCAATATAAAATGCATATACACTCCAAAAGACCCCTATGCCCCTACAGATGTACCCCTCAACCTATCCCAACACACACTCACCCCCACACACATTAGCTTCTACTAATTATAATTTGTATAGTGTACATGTAAGAGACAGTCCTGCTCAAAAGAGTTCATAATCTATCCAAGACAGACACATACAACAACGAAGGGATTAGGATAGAACAAAGAGGAAATGATTATAGCTTACTTGGATGGTAAATAGGAGAATAAGGGGGTAATAATCCAAAAGCAGCCCCATGAGCCACACATCAACACAAACACACACCACTCCCTAAACACACATTCACTCAACACACACACACATATCCCCCACACTCTGATATCTCATCCTCAAATCCCCACAGATAAACAATTAAACTATGCAAGTGGGGATAAATACAGTATACACATCATACCATTGGTTCACACACACACACACACACCCCTCACATACACCATCAGTCACTACCTACACTATGCTCACCCACCCAGACATCCATTCACACGTCCCATGCTACCATACTGAGACACACGAATGTTTCAACCAATCCCCTACCATGATATGACTGAATATGCAAATGAGGGAAAAGGGAAACACACCTTTGTGACTCATTTCAAAGGTGCATGTTTCAACTTGTTTTAATTTGTGAAAAAGAGAAGGATAAAACATTCTCATTGTTTAAAGTCCTTACAATAAAAGACACATACAGTACCTTTGTGCAACAGTTCTATCCAATAGACTTCTAAAACTTAGAAAAACACGTAGAAGCACAGTTCAAGCCAAAGACTGCATTGTCTAAAGTCCATAAACAGATAAACAAGTGTCTATATAGCACAAAAAAGGAAGGTGTACTTTGTGCTTGGATTACAGCTTAAGATGTGAATATTGCTAGTGGTTATTGCTGCCATTTGATCATGGGGTCTGCCCTTTCCTTGCCACTAACCTACAAAGAACACTCCCTGCAAGTGCTGGGAGGGGGAGTTGTGGGGGTGGAGTGGGTAGGGATGCTGATGAGTTGCTATCAGGGAGTTGGAGGGTACGATTGAAGGAATATCACAGAATTGGAAAAGCTTATTTGGGGCTTTCAGGGGGTTGACAACATTGAACAAGGGGTGCAAAGTTAGCTGGAATGTTGATCGAGGAGCTAATCTATTAGGGTGGGTCAGGATGCATCAAAGACAGCATGTAGCAAAGTACCACATGATAATTCACTATGCCGTCCAAGCCCATTTTCCACCCATGAGCAGCCTAGTCCCTACCTAGCCCACACCTTAGCAAGCAGTCAGCATGGAATTTTTAGTACAATGGCTGTTTTTAGCATGTAGTAGCCATTAGCACGAGCCTGTGTTAAAAGCACATGCAAAAACTCCAAATACTGCTTACGGCGAGCCTGGGTTGTTCGACCCACATCCGGAAACACCTGCATTTTGAATCCACAAAATAAAACGTCTTTGTACTTAAAATAAGCACGGAGAACCTGCAGTTTACGAGATTCAGTACTGAAAGTCACCACCAATGTACAACGTTTGGTGATGAGATCTAGTGAATCTTCTAAAAAAGCAGTAAGATCTTGTCCAACTGAGACATCAACAGGAGGGGGGGGAACCCCATCCTGTGACGGCAGAGCAGGAACAAGAGTAGGTATACAATACAATTGAACCACATCCAATGTCTCACTGATATGTAACACTTCAGTAAAATATTTCTGTCGGTGTTTAATCACTTTTGAGGGTCAGAATTATGTATACACCGACATAGCGTCGCTGCGTCGGTGGTTGTCTGAGAAGGAGGTTAGGGGAGAGTAAACGGGGGAGGAATGATTTTGTTTAATACAGCTCTCTCATGTGGAGTATTTACTCCTTTTTGCTTTTATTTTTATTTAGTTTTTCGGTGTTTTTTTCCTCTCTCCATGATGTGTATCTTTATGATGAGTGGTATATTGTTTTCTTGAAGATTTTGTATCTCATAATATATATTTCTTTTTATTTGTATTGTACATTCAAGAAAAGCTTAAATAAAAGTTTAAAAAAAAAAAAAAAAGCACATGCAAAATTCCACACCTACTAATTAGTACGCTCTAGTAAACACCACATACTGAATTTATAGGTGTGTAATACATTAAATCACACCTAGTCAAGATAAATGCAAATGTGCCTTCAAATTTCAAAATGACACATCATATAAATATTACTAACAAATTTCTAACAAACACATTTTTTTACAGGCATTTTTTAGTTCTTGACAATTTCTAGCCTTAAAATTACCCTCATAATGTTAGTGATTTTATATAAATATAGAATCATTGCAGAAATTGCAACTAATAGTTAGCCAATAGCAATAATAAATGGACAGATAGTTCAGACACAAACAGGAATGGGAGTACGGAGCTCCTATAGTGCCATTCTCACTATAAAGCAGAAAATCATGTTCCATTAAACATACAGTTATCATAATAACTTCCCAAGATTAGCATCACCAACAAAATACTGTAATTATTTCTATCTGCTGGAATGGATTGATAGTATAGCATAATATCTGTTTGGTCATTAACTGCAAAGGCAAAACCACAGTTATGGTAGATTGCCTTGAGGGAGGCACAAGGGAGAAAGCAATCAGAGCCAGACTATTGGACACTAGCAGCTGACAGCTGACTTTTTGATGAAGAAATGCTCTGTTTAGACAAGCTTATGCTTTCTAATTGAATAAGCTCTCACTCTCTAATACTGATGGTATTTTGGAGGGTGTTTATGATAAACTGTTGTAGTTTTGTGCAGCCATTTCTAAGGAGATATTGAAAGATGTAATTTAATATGTTCAAGGTTCTTTTCACTGCTTTAGGCTTTTGATGACATCACAGGTTAATAGTTGATCTCATATTCTTAGTACTTCATGCAATTTTATTGGTAAGTAAATAGTATACCAGTGCTCTGCCTCCTCCAGGGAAAATGGAAAGCACTGCTGAGTTTCTGACCAAGAAGTTTGATAGAGGGTCAGCTTATGAAAGTGCATACTTTATAAAATATGATCATGCTGACATAGAGTACCTGACTGTATTTGCTTTGCAACTGATGTTAATTTCTCTGTGAGCATTTGTACACTGTTCTGGGAGCCTATTTTATAAAGGTACAGTACATAGACACCTATGCTGTTCTTTGTAAAATATGTCAACCCAACTGGATCCTTTACTCCAAACAAACTAGATAAAAAAGTGCATAGACCACTAAATAAAATACCTCTGTTGATTTTTTAATCATCACTCCATAATACAGTCCTTTAAAGAAATAACAGTTACATATATCAGGGGATTTTAGAAAGGATGTCCAAGTTAAATTGGGGATGTTCAGGAAGAACGTGCAGAAAAATGCCAGACATTTATTTCTCTGGCAGATTTCAGGAACATAAACATCCCCCATGTATCACTTTATAATGAGCCAGTCTGCTGAGATGATATCATGATTTGACAAATTTCTGCCTCAGGGAGGAACAAGTAATCTTCCATGACTTATCAGGTCCATATTTTCAACAGTTTTAGTACCCTATAAAAGTTAGCCTGTCATTTAGTGCTATTTAAATGCCCTCTTCCTTCTTTCATTTTGTGGGGTGTGAAGGCAAAAACAGTGTTTTGTTTAGTTTTATCTGTCCCTTGAAGGGTTTTTTTGTTTTGTTTATGTTTATTATACATTTTAATTTTGTTTTGGTTTTATAAATTTTCATTTTAGGGCAATTTTCTTAATTAAGAGGTAGCTGTAGCTTCTGCCCAACAAAAAAAAAAAGGTCTGAAAAGTTACTAGAAGTGTCCAGGCAAATAAAAAGCCCCACTTTGATTGTAGGATAAGGTGGTATACAAGTATGTCTAAATAAATAAAATACACTTGTTTATTGTTTTACACTTCCATTAACAATTGTCATGGGCCGGTCATAAAACAGTGACCATTGGCTTAGAAGGCAGCTATCTTTCCAGAGTTATGTCTCCTGGTGTGTTGGCTTTAGCAAACATGCTGTTATGTGTGTCATACATTTTCTGATTTTGAGTTCTGTAGAAAACCTTTCCTGGATTTTAGGTCTTGTGAATCCATTGACTCCTGCTCTAGAGATGTACCCATAGGGGTATGTTTACTAAAGGGCTGTAAGGGAGCAATGGATAGCAAGCAGTAATTGCAGCAGTAAGGGTGTTTGCATGTGGTAAAGGCCAGGGCAGGCAGTAGGCATTCCGACAGTGAGGGCGCTTGGCTCTACTTATAAGGCACTAAGTGACATTTATTTATTTATTTAATTAATTATTTATTTATTTATAGTCTTTTTTATACCGCGCTATTCAGCATCAGCCCGGTTTACAGTAAACAATGAACACACACATTTCCAATAGTACTTTGTGTTTACATATGAACAGGAGATTCAACTTGGCTAACAGGGGAACTATATACAATAACAATATATACAAATCACAGAATAGTCATGCGCTCGTATGGTTTCAGGCAGTGGAGATTTTGGTGGATTCAGCAGTTTGTACTGAGCTTCTATTGGTTTCCGGGTAATGTAGGAGGAAGAGGTAGTGTTTCACGGCTTTTCTGAATTGGAATATGTCTGTGATTGTTCGGATGTGGTGAGGGAGGTTATTCCAGATCATTGGTGCATAAAATTTGTAGGCCCTGCTGGATGTTGACTTAGTGCATTGAGTTATTGATTTTGGGACTATCAAGGTGTTTTGGGCTACTGACCTTCTGTCTCTATTGTGGGGTGTTATCTGGATTAGCTCAGTTAGTGATGCTGACGAGAGACCTTTGGTGGCTTTGAAGGTGATTAGCAAGGTCTTAAATGTAATTCTACCTTGAATCGGAAGCCAGTGGAGTTGTTTCATAATGGGTGAGATATGGTCTTTCCTGGATGTATGGCATTAAGGTGACATATGGCATTAAGGTGACAAGCATACATCTTAATGCCCAAAAATGGCTGTCACCTGAACACAGGATAAAAACATTTAAGCTCATGCATGGAAGGAAAGGTAAGAGCCAATGGACATGTCAGATCCATGGGCATCCTATGTGTCAGTCAGTAAGTGGGATGAGCATTTGGGAGGCAGCTATACTGAATCAGTGAGGAGTGCCCATGTAAAATATTATAATGTCCATGAATGGCATAGGAGTGTGAAAAAGTGTCCCGCTGCAGAGCCAGAATAGCCACGATGTGGGCATCCAAAGGATGACTGAGCAGGAGTGTGGATGTGCAGATCATTCATAAGAGAGGTATGAATGAAGCGTGATGAAAATCTTCTTGTATGGGCCATGGTGTAGAGACTGTTATTTTTAAGATACATTCCTTTGAATTTGTTTCATTGAACGTGTTTTTGCAGCTATACCGAGAGGTAGTACGTTCATAAGAAGACCAATTTCTTATATGGTGTAGAAACTGGCAGGAGAATACATAACTGTACGTAATGGTCATATGCTGATAGATGAGCTGAAGGATGGATAGTGGTAGATGAGAGTGCGGTATGGCCTTGCTGCCCTGATGTAGTTGATGTGATCGCACAAATGCATTTGTAATGTGTCTGAAAAAAGTGTAGCTGCCAAGGGGAAGTCCCAATACCAGCAATTTGGGTATGACAGCTGTGTCAGCTTTTCTGATCAACATACAATCCTCCTGACACATGTGCATGTAACAACTGGACAAGTGTCTCTCATATTGGCCACAAAGAGCAAGTAGGGATGTGTGGTGATCCCTGCAGGTGGCCATCCCAGGAATGGGATGTGCTTGCATGTACAGCATACATGTGATGGAGCCTAAGATGAGCAGTCACAGTAATGATGAAATATCCTCATCATGTACAATTCATGTGTCAGAGAACTGCAGGATGAGCATGTCTGATACCTTGCAATTGGCTACAGCAGAACCAATAAAGTCATACTATCAGATGGGCACGATTGCAATGTACATGTATGCAGATCCAATGTACTACCGTAACACAGAAAATAAATATAAGATTGCGTGTCCCCCAGTCAATGCAGACCCCAGACTGCTTCTGGCAGTATATTGAAGAGTTACCCACAGTCACGGTGCATAGATCTTCCAAAATGCATACAACTCATTATCGGGCCCTCCCTTGTCCAAAGGCCAAGCCACATGAAAGGTCAAGATGCATGCCTAGCCATTGTACCTCCAATGTCTAAACTGCAGTCACACATGGAGGTCCACTGCACCACAGTGTGGCACTAACCCCTGAGGCAGCACATGTGTAGGGCGTATAGTCCCTCATCACCTGCTGTGCACTGAAGGATAGGTACATCTGCACAGATTCCTACCTCAAACCACATTCATGATCCCCACGGTTCATCATTAACCATCCTGTCCACCTCAGGGGGCCAAGCACACGTCTCCCACCATCATAGAAGACAAGCGGGAACTAGGCAATGCTCTAGTGATCACAGTCACTGCAATGGCTGCGATTGGAGCCTTAGATGCTGGTATCGGTTAGCCACCCAATTACCCATAATGCATCACACAATCTGAGCACATATGTGCAACGATGTCCATTTGGTGAATGCTATGATTCATCACATCAGCATTGAAATATGCCCAGACAATTTGTACTTCCAGCACATGATTGCTGCAATATGTGCAAATGATCCATTTCTGCAGTCACCCTGATTGTGAGGGTGGGCATACATAACCTGGTCCTCAGAGCAAGCCCTGCAATAGATGGATTCTCTAGGTTCTACAGCAGATCTCTAGCACTGCTAGTATGCCACAGGTATTGTTTGCAGTGTGTGATGCTAGTCAGTTGAAAAACTGTACAATTATAGCATACTGGAGTGGTCTGTCCAGCCCTGTTCCTGTTGGCCAAGGAATCTCTTATAACAGCTCATGTTTGTCCCTAAGGCTGTAGCAGCTGTTACCACACATTCTAACTTGAGTGAGTGGGTGGAGGGAGGGCATGTTGCCAAATGTGCCTGCCCCAGACCAGCTGCTAGTCTCACTATCTGGGAAGTCCAAGTAACCAGATCAATCACAAGCAGCCTGCAAATGCTGGATAATACCATCCAGCATCAGCAACTCACATATCATCTCTGCATCATATGCTAGTCACCACAAACAGCATGGATACCCAGCAGCCTGTCTACTCAGTGGACTGCCATAGCAATGATAGCCCACATATCACTGCACCTTGATCCTATATAGCACCATGTGCATTCATAGCCACCATGTGCATTCACAGCTTGATCAGAGTAAGAGTAGCTTCTCATCATGAACAGAGGTGCACACAAAGGCCAGGCCCTTGAGAGACCCATGCTATGATGGCACAGCCATTGACCTAAGCTCTGACACATCTACACCCTGTGCAAACCCCCTGTTTTAGGTGATATGCAGAATTCTCTGCTCCTCATTATGTACTCTTTAATCTTGGACCTGAGGTCAGCTCATGCAATCCATGGCATGGTAAAAAGTGGGCCAGAGACAGGCTGAGAGTGCATTATGGCCCACAGTAGCCTACGTCAGTTACATACACAATTAAGGAGTCCTCCTATACAGCTCTTGGCAATGAACATTGAACCTAGTTCCATGCATGTGTGCACATATATGGTCATGTCCCTAGCCATGGATGACCCTAACCTAGCCAGTGCAGCTCATGCACTCTCCCATGTTGCAGATGTGGTGCCCCCCCCCGAGTGTGTGCAATCATGGCATGGTGAAAATGGGGTTGGATGTTGAAACAGTTGCTGGTGACACATATCCTACCATACTCTGCCTCTTTCTACTCTAATGCCATCCCTGTGACTGTCACACTCGGTGCCCATAGGGAGGCAGTGAGGCTGTCATGCAGGCCCTCTGATGTAACACATGCAGACACTGAGTAGGCCCACAATGGTTTGGCCATATGAACATAGGCCTTGGACAGCAATGCCACAGATGATGGGCACAGACTAAACATGCATGGTATGTTTCTAAGCACCCTTACCCCCACCCCACATTCACCTCTAGGCACTGCCATCCCATATGGTAGTGTGGGATGCAGAGACCAACAGGACATTCTGTGCCACTTTTTGGCAGCTGGACGTGTGTATGCACCCTTCAGAGGTCAGTGTCCCACTGTCCCAGTCAGGCACACAGGTGCATGTGGAATTTAATTTGGGAGTAATAGGTAATGTACCGCTAGATGCCTTTACAAATGATCAGTAGAAAGTGTCGAGGTGGTGGTTCCAGTGTGCGACATTGCCTGATATGTTCCTCCTTGTATGTGCATACACTGCATAGATCAAAGTGTTTCCTGGGTAGCACTCTGTGAATTCAGCATGGGACAAGAGCAATATGCATGCAGGTTACTGGCAGAGTCCTGCCTGTGTCACCAACTGAGTGAATGGATTGGACATTCACAGAAGCCAGCCCTTCCTCTAAGCCTAGTTCCTATAGGCTGCTGTTGTGCCAGGTGGGCGGATACTGTTGCCATTGATATAGCTGTTATGGCAATTGGCATTTCTCTGTCCTCACAACTGTGCACATTAGTTTGTCCTGTAGCCTGGAGGCTGTTTCAAAGGTGAGGGTTGCAAGACACACACATGAGTCCCCCCTGCTCACTTCAGTCATACCAGCAGATGATTTGGGAGCTACAGAACAGTGTAAGTATAGGGGAATACTGTGGTGATCGGCCTTGTTGATGGTGTAATTAGGAATGCATTATAGCATCACAGCTATAGGTTGCTACTATGTCATGGAAACTAACCTTTTGCGTATAATTTGTGTCTCACATAGTATGTGGGGTTGCCGTATAGCTAAATGGCAGCATGTTGTATGCAGAATCATAGCATCTGGGCAGCACATGCATTCACAGTGCATTGATTAGGGTCACATAACTCTGGTGACACACACACATACACACACACACATATACACACACACACATGACTCCGCTGTCCAAAAATGGTGCAGGTTAGCATTCCTATCTGCTTCCTTTGATGCTCTACCATTATCAATGCCTGCACAATGTGCAGGCGCTATTAGCATGCTTTGTTATGCTTGGGTGCTGTTGCTATTAGAGTCCTCTGCCATCCAGCCATGGGTGATACAGCTACTCAGTTTAGGCAGTTGAGTGTGGGGACTCCTGCAGGATGGAGTGTTCAAGGTTCCACATGCTGATCCCTTCCTTGAAAGGTAAGATAAAGTTACAGACCTGGACCTATAATTCCTGCTCCACAGGCTTGAACCTATGACTTTTCTCTCTTGCACATCCTGGCCCTGTGTTTGGAGCCACTAAACAGCTGTGTGGGTTTATTAATACATGGGAATATCTGTGGGCATTGTCTGAATGCATGCAGCCATGGGTCAGGGTATGCCTCTGTCTGCTTGGATCTCTGCATTCTCTCTGCCATACTTGTCTGACAAGATCTGTCAGGCTGCTGTGGAAAGGGACATCTTATTAGGTTGGCAAATGGTGCATTGATGTGCTGATGATTGAAATGATGTTCATGTACATGTGTGATCTGTTCTGCCAGAGGGGCAGGGTATGATATATGAACACACACATGCAAGGCCCTGGGTGACCTAGCAGAGTGACCAATGTAACCATTTCATGGGGTATGCCTGTAGGCCACTCCTTGTATGATCCCATGGTTGACAGACCACTCTGAGTCATTTGGACACCCATGTGGCACAGATGGATGTGAATCCTATATGAGTGCTCACTAATGAAAGGGACTCTGGTCTACAGAAAGGTCCTGGTCATCATTTGGCAACTGAGCAGGTAGTGTGCAAGTGGGGGATATCCTGATCCCAGGGCCAGCCTATCCAGTAGGACAACTAGCCGGGTGCCAGGGTCCAATGATCAGGGCAGACAGAATGCTGGCTGATCCCCCCCTCCCTGCCATCGTGGCACAGCCACTGCTTCAGTGTTGTAGATGGCCTCATTGACATTGCACACATGCAGCTTGACATACCTTGCCACTCCTGCCTCCCTCCACCAGGGGCTGTACCATACATGCTGCTGCCTTTGGCTTCAGTAGGGAGGGGTTCCCTGTGCTGCACTATACTTGCTGCTGACAAGTTTGCCATCCCACTCGCAGTGACAACTGCAGTATTGCACCAGACACACAAGGCCAGAACAACATTTTTCTGCAGCAGGCCGCATCCACTGAGGCAACCACCCCCACCCTCACACCATGCTGGCATGGCAGCATGGTGACATTAGGGATGAGGCATATTCATTTTGGGTGCAGCAGCATGTATGTATGCTGCCACTGTCACAGTGGAGCCTTGCAGGGCATCACATATGTACACCCTAGGCAGCTGCCTTTTCAACCTAGTGGACCTGCCAGCCCAACCACATCACCCATGTGGCACTCCCTTTGCCAATTTGTCAGCATCATCATAGTGCCCTTTATTAATGGGGCACTATGGTGTTGTTGCCAGTGGAGCACTACTATCACTACTTTGAGAATTATGCTGAACGGTGTACATTGTACACATTAAAATAGGTTCTTTCCCCCTCAGAAATACCTCTTTCTGCGAGCTTTCGGCTGACGTTAAGGTTCCCAGCACTGGGAGCTCTAACGCATGGTAGCACAGTCCTACAGTAAGGGAGCACATGCTATCCCCGCCCACTCTCCGCCTTATCAACACCCATTCCCTACCTTTTCCCCTTAACACTGCGGGCCCCTCTTCCAATTGTTAATCCAACGTTATCGGCTCTTTCCGCAGCATTAACTGCTCATCGGCACCGATAACATGTGTTAATGGCTCACTTGCTCCTTTACCACCCTTTAGTAAATATACCCCATAATAAAAGTTAATGCACAGTAAGTGCTGCGGCAGCCCACAGAAATGATGGGCAGTGGCAGCACTTAATGCATGTTAAGTTTATTTAATGCAAATTAGCCTTTAGTAAATATGCCCCATAGTTTTATAGAATTTCTAGCACAAGAACATGGCACAAAAAAAGGTTTTTGGAGTAAGCATACTATAAGAAGGCATTTACCAGGCCTACTCATAATTCTGGTTGTCTAATTAGTGATGACCACTTATATTTAGTTATATTTAGACATGGATTCACAGAATTGCTGGCACAACAATGTGGCACAAAAAATCTTTAGAGTAAACCGTTATAGCAGGCGTCAATAGATTCACAAAGCTAAAAATAAAATCAGGAAGGATTTTCCATGGAGCAGGCAAACTTTGGGCCAATTAGGAAACAGGAACTACAATAATCAGAAATGCAAGACACAGTTAAGAGCAGGATGGCCAGAACCACCCCATCTCCCTACACCACTACTACCCAAGAGATGTAATAGCTTCTTGGGGAAAACAGCTGCCTTTGAACCCAAGGGTTGCTAGCTTGAAGTCAGGTTATAGTAACACTGAAAAAATAAAACCAAACTTTGGATTTTATTCATGTCAGGTTTAGAATTAAAATGATATGAAATGGTTGATATTTCATATGTCATTTCAAATAAATGTGCATTCCTAACAATTATCCAATAACAACAATGACATACACTCAGTTTTCAATTTTAATCCTTTGGGCATTACAGTTCCAAGAGAAAAATATGAGATTGTTCCCTATAGTTTAACAGTTTCTCCTAATCTTTCCCATACCAATGTTGCTGAACTCGATCAATCACTCATAACCCCAAGTCTGAAAACTAGTAGGCTTCTTCAAACAGTGATCCAAATCAGAACATTGTTTTAATTTTTAATTGACATCAATGTGTCTATAATCTCAAATGAATGGGTCTTTTAGTACATCCCCTAAGGGGACATAGGCATATAAATGACAAACTCTGAGATACAAGTTGCTCTTATCTCCTTTATAATACCCTTTTGTGACCCCTGATACCTATGCAAGTCCCTAAAAAACACGAGTGGATGAAAGGGAGTGTTTTCCTGTTTCATCACTCTTACAGTTGTGGTCAACATTATTGGCAACCTTGCATTTTAAGTATGTTGTATACAATAAATAACTGGAAATATTCTAACTATATGTCATGATAATATTTGAATACTATGGGGTATGTTTACTAAACCGCAATAGCGTAGCAACATTAGCACACGTTAATGTCTCTGGCAGCGTTAAGTACCGCAGAGGGTGGAGAGAGGGTGGAGAGAAGGGGTCAGTGGGCGAGGAGTGGGTGTGGAGAGGCTCCTGCTACACTAACGCGGGGAACTGAAGGGCTGAACATTACCGTGAGTGAAAACCTGTCGTTAGATGCACATTTGCAGGAGAGAAAAAACATTCCAGTGTCAGCAATGTACAGCATAGGCAGGGAGCCTAAAAAAAGTGATAGTAGTGCTAAATGTGCAGCAAAAGCATAGTGCTCAGGTATGAAAGGGCACTATGGAAATGTTGCAAATGGGGCATAGGGGGCTGCAGGCAGGACATACAGTGGGGCATCTGGGGCACAGGGTGGGCTAGGCAGATGCATAGGTGGCACATAGGAATGCAAAATCTGGAAATCAGCAAGACAGCAACTGACCAAGGTCAAACATGCCCACGAGTCTGTGTCCCACAGTGTAAAATCCAGGGAACATTACCCAGCAGGTACCCCAAAGGGCACATGACATTGGCAGGTGGTGCCGGGGGGAAGCGTGGATGTCTATGTAGGCACCCCTATCCCAGACCCCACACCCTAGGAAGGTGCCTACCTGCACACTGGATGGCCTGGGACTGCACATAACCAGCATCACCAGCATATGGGCATGTCAGCATGGTGGGGGAGGGGCGCTAGTGGTGGAGGGAACAGTGGCATCTGCCCACAGCAGACCAAGGCCAAGCCCTGTTCATGTTGGTGGCATGCAGTGCAACAGACAAGGTCTGTCTGATGAACAGTCATGGTATCCCCAGGGACTGACTTGCTTCTGTGGAAACAGTATGGTGCAATGCACACAACCAGTATATCCTGGAGCATAAGGTCACAGGCTCAAGTCCCAGCTGTGGCTCCTGCAGACCATGTCCCTACATTTTACCCCACATTGCACATACAACATAAACATGTGCACTCCCTAGAACATCGGCCAACAGGGGCAAAAACACCCATACCCACAGGCTCCACTATCCAAAGCCTCATGGAGAGTCAGGCTCCTGGGTCTGGCATGGAGCAGCATTTACCACCAAAGCACTACTACTAGCACCTGCATACCTTAGCAATGCCTGCAGTTTGCTCAGGACTAGTGTGGCGGGCAGGTCTGACAACCACCCCTATCTTTGTACAATGCTGAAATAGGAGTGGGAGTGTGTGTATGTCTATCCATTGTTTTGTGGCTGCCTACTCTTCATTGGGCCCACAATGCTTATACTGTTTCCAGCCTTAGCCTGCCAATGTGCATAATGAGGAGCAAGGAATTGTGGGTATGGTCCAGACAGGGCGGACTGGGCAGGATGCATCTGCACAGGGTGTGGGGCAATGGCTGGGACATTGTAGTGCCCAACCACACCTGCATGGACAGGGTGGCCACAGCATGTCGTGCTGGGAGGGCACTCTCACCCTGACTGAGCAGTGACGATGGCATGGCATGGCTAGGTTCCCACAGAATGCTGTGCAGTGCTTTTCTTAGGTGATATCTGTGTGTTCCTTGTTCTGGGGTCCAATTACTGAGATACTTGCTTTGTGGCTGTGTTTATGTCCTACTTGTGGGTGCACATAGTTCTTCTGGGGACATGCGCTATGAGCTGGCTAGAGGACTGTCTGCAGCCAGCATGTGTATGGCTGGAATACCTTGCAGGTTGCAGCAGGTGCAGACTGACTTTTCCCTTTGATGGGGAATGTCAGATTGTGGTAGGGGGTGCAGACTGACTATACCATCTGTTGGTGAATGTTAGATTTTGGTGGGGGGCAGCTGAACTTTTCCAGAGTGCCTGTCTGCCAGTGTCTGTGTGATAGGTACAGATCTGCATCACCTTCCCTGCATGGCACCCTTTCACCAGCACGACTGGGGATGATGGTACCACAGCCCTTCATCATGCCTCTTTACTGCCTCCATTGCAAAGATATAGAGTGTGGGTCTGTTGGGGGCAGATCCTGTCTACCACCTTGACCCAGACAGGACTGGTTGGTAGGTGGTGCTACATAATCTGCCCCCTGCCCCTTGCCCTTATAACAATTAACCATGGCAGCCATACAGAATATGCTTAACTTGGATGGCTCCTGGTCCCCAAGGGCTAGATGTGATTGGGAAATACAGACAGACACAGGATTATCTTAGGCATGGCTACACGGAATACCTGTCACACACTGGCAATGAGAGGGCCCTGCAGCAAAGTTTATCTCAAACAACCCCGGTACTGAAGACATGATGCTGGCCACCCCATCTCAACCTCAGGATGAACACAGAACCGGCACAATGGCATGGTATGTGGCTACTCTGTACCAGTATCACACATGGTCAGTTCCTCCTACCATGCTGAGGTGCTAGAGAGCTGCATACCCCATCTGGTGATCAGATGTTGACTGCTGTTCTGCATGTGCATTGCATCATGGGTACTGGTGGGTTTAACCTATACTGGTAGACACAGCAGACAGTTTGTGCGATGACCTGCAGTCTTTCTGTAGCCAGCCATTACTGAAACAGAAGCCATAGAGGTATAGCCCACTGGTTAATACAATGAGGTCCTTGGCAGAGATCATAGGTTCAATTCTTCCTTGTTCTCATTTTTTTATGCCTGTCCTACTCAAATCATTTTCATGCCTGTAATAGTCACATTTCTGCAGATCTGTGCTGCCAGCCCATAACATCCTCACCTCAGTTGCCAACCATCCTTCAGCCCATCTATCTGCCTCTGTCAGCTGTGTAGAGCCCTATCTTCTTGTGCAGGCTGCTACCCTATGTCCTGCACTGGTAGCCTTTTCAGTATTTTGGCTCTTCGTGCTTGCCTCTCCTGTGTCTGTTCTGCATGGCACTACTACTCCTCTGTCCTGCTATCATTGCAAATATCTTGCCACCTCTATCTCCACTGGTGTACACGTATTCCCATCCTCTTCCACCCACTGTCATTGTAGCACTTTACATTGCCAACACCCTGTGCATTGGTACGGCTGCCTCCAATATGTTTGTCCATTTTACTGGCTGCCACATCGGCTGCATGCAGATTTGTCAGGTCCATCAGCTCCCACCTCTACTTCCTTCCATCACTTGTCCATTGCCTTTCCTTGGTGCTCTGTGTACTGTTAGGGTTACATCAGTTTTTTGCCCTTACATTTTATGCTTGTCAACTTGGGGCACCTTACTGCCCTTGGGCACCATATCTTGGGTCACCTTAACATCCTTAGGGAACCTTATACGGCACCTTAGGTTAAGGCACCTTATAAGGTGCCTTAACCTAAGCCGCCTTATGAAGCGCCTTTTAGGGCACCTTATAAGGCGCCCTACAAGGCACCTTATAGAGCACCTTGTCAGCCTTGTAATGTGTTTTGTTTCTCAGCTTTAACGTGCAATGTCCCATTAACATGCGCTAACTGGTCAAGGCGCCCTTTAACGCATGTTACATTACTACCTTAACGCCGGTACGCCCACTTCCTTATATGGCATTACTCATGTTAATGCTGCACTTATTGCCAGTAACATTACCGTGCTTTAGTAAACATACTCCTATGTTCAAAGGTACACAACAAAAACATGTCTGTGCAACTTAGATGTAGAAATTTCTTAGAAAAAAACAAAATATGACCCTTCACTAATATTTTATTGCACAACCCTTGGCAGTGATGACAGCCTCAAAACCTTGTAGCCATCTATAAGTTTCTTACATCTGTCTGCTGGTAGTTTTTCCTGCTCTTACAACTCTTCAACTAGCTCATGAATGTTTCCAGGATTCCTTTTACCAATGGCAAATTTAAGCTTTTTTCAAAGTTTCTCAATTGAAATGAGATCAGCACTTATTACTGGCCAGTTTAAAATAGAAAACCAAAATAATAAGCTATCTCGGAGCAACACTATTCCACACACTACCAACAAGCTCCGCACAACAAAGTTTCATTCACCAACCTATTTTAATTATTACATAACAAAATTATCAACAAATCACTAAGGCTAAAAGGACCTCAGGATGGCTAAAACCCACACGTAGTGAAAAATCACTATAGGGAATAGCAGACGCTTACATCACAGGTCCCACAGCCACCTAACCTTGCCACCAATTTCACTTATTATACTATTTCAAAAACACCAAAACTACCACTGGGAATACATTACCAAATCTACAAAAACCTACTATCATACACCATTCATACAACATACAAAACAAGATTTCTTTAAAAAGCGTCTCAATAATAATGAGTATGCTGATGGAGACAGTGCAGGAACCTTCAACACTCTTCCTAAATAGGAGAAAAACAAAGATAAGAGCATACAGAATTATTTCATGTCCAAAAGAAAGCGCATACAGCACTTATCTGTAGAAGATGATACAACGAACAGCTCATAGAGAAGGTCCGAGTGACGCTCAATCGCATAACATTAAACTTCTAATCCAGGACAACACCGGAGAACATTTTCAGTCCAACAAATCTTCGATAGTAGCACTCGCCCAATCTTTAATAATAACACTCGCCTGACCGAGGCTTCCGTTTCGCCACAAAAAGGGCTTCTTCAAAGGGCCAATTCAGAAAGTCAACGACCACAGGCTACTCACATGGACGGTCTCCAATAGCTGGCAACACAGCGTCTGACGCACATTAAAAAGACACTACCACCAATCACATCCCTATTACATCAAAGAGGGAGGAGCTGCAAAGTGCACACTAGCAGAGATACCGAAAAAAGTCAAAAAAAGTTTAAAAAAATAGAGACCATTCAATTTTATCATTTAAGCCATGGGGATACAGCTTATTTAAAGCATAAATCCACTGCTGCTCTTTCTGTAACAATAACCTCCCATGGTCCCCCTGCCGAATAGTCAAAGGGACGTGATCAATCACAGTACAGCGAAGGTCTTCAAACTGATGAGTAAACTCCAAACAATGCTGAATCAGAGGAGTATGTATACGTGATTTCCGAAGGCTATATTTATGTTCTGCCAAACAAGTCTTCAATGGGCGAGATGTCTTGCCAACATATAATCGTGGACACGAGCACCAAAGACCGTAGACCACATAAGATGTAGAACAAGTAGTAAAAGCCCACAAACAAGGGGTCTTCCCCCAATGTTTAAAAAAATCACAAAGTTCATGCACCATAAGTATACAAAAAGAACAACGTTGACATGCCACATGGCCTTGAATCGTCCCCGGCACTGAAAACTGACGTAGTACAGCAGGACAAAGGTGATCCCTTAAATTGCGTCCTCGACTATATGCCACACATAGACGGCAATCAAAGAGTTTTGGATGAGTAGTTAATAATGTCCATCTTTTATGGAGAGTTGATACAATCCGACGAGACAGGCTAGAATGTTGCAATACACAGGTAACAACTGTTCCAGAATCTGGTTCAACATTCGGAGGAGTAAACAGCCATTCCCGATGATTAAACCTCGCTCATCTATAAGCTGTAGATAATACTGCTGCAGGGTATCCCCGATCCTCAAACTTACGGCGCATAACATGCGCTTGAGATTTAAATTCTGATAAAGTAGAACAAATACGTCTACAATGTAAAAATTGAGAATATGGTAAATTACATCGGAGATGAGAAGGATGAAAGCTGTCAAAATGTAACAATGTATTTCTATCAGTAGGCTTTGAATAAACGGTAGTCAAAAACCCACTACCAGTCTTCACAATCCGGACATCAAGAAAATGAATTTCTCTTGCTTGAACATTCATTTCGAACGAAATACAGGCTTTACAGCCATTCAAATACTGAAAAAATTATTGTAACAACACTGCTGAACCACGCCAGAGAAAAAAAATGTCGTCAATATAGTGGTACCATTTTATAATATGAACTGCATAAGAAGAAGAATAAACAAATTGGGCTTCAAAAAAACTCATGAACAAATTAGCGAGAGACGGCGCAAAAGTGGCGCCCATCGCAGTTCCCGAAATTTGCTGAAAAAATCTCTGACCATATATAAAATAATTCCTCTTCAATGCCAAATCTGCTAAAGATAACAGAAACGAAGTAGGTACTGTGTGTGGAGAAGGTCGAGCATCCCATACTGATTGTAAAACTACAAGTGCCTCTTCCTGTGGAATTGAAGTATATAATGCCGCTACGTCTAGACAGGCCATTAACTGAACTTGACCTGGATTCTCAACAGCTTCCAATACTTGCAGAAAATGCGTGGTATCTTTTAAAAAAGAGGGTATCTTACAAACTTCAGGCTGCAAAAATACATCCAAATATATCCCTACTCGCTCCAGCAAAGAATCGTTGCTCGACACGATGGGACGCCCTGGCGGAGATATCAAACTTTTATGTATCTTTGGTAATAAGTAGAAAGCTGGCGCTTTAGGAAACATTGGATTCAAAAAAGATTTCTCTCGGTCTGTTAAGAACCCTTGATCACATGCCGCTGTAGTAAGATCTAACACAAGCTTCTGTAATTCATCAGTGGGATCAACAGACAATCGTAAATAATGATTACTGTTATTGAACTGACGTAGAACTTCCTTATCATAATCCGCAAAATTCAAGATCACCACTGCACCACCTTTATCTGCCCTCTTAATTACAATATTCAACATTTGACATAGTTCCTGCAAGGCTGAAAATTCTTCAACTGACAAGTTCTTAGAATAGTAAGGAGAAGTCTTCTCAAGTTGTTGCAAATCAGTCAAAAGCAAATGTTTAAATGTATACAAAATAGGGTCCAAAGGACCAGGCGGACTCCATGTAGATTTCAGCTTCACCACAGATGGATCTAACATATCTGGCTTATCTTTAAAAAAACATTTTAATTGAAGAGACCGAATCAACCGTTCTATGGCCACCCGACTCTGGAAGCCATCATAACTTGGACCAATCACAAAAGATAACCCCCTTGACAAAACACTCATTTGTGCTGACGTCAACTGAACATCAGAGAGGTTAATAACAGCTGGCATCACTGAAACGACACTCCATCCTTTTTTTGCCTGGGACGTGTTGCAGGATCCAAAAATACCTCCTGCTTATCTCGCTGTACATTCGATGAATCTAAAGGAACAGTCTCCCGCCCTTTAGGGAGTATAGGGAACTTTTTGTGGCGAAACGGAAGCCTCGTCGGGCGAGTGTTATTATTGAAGATTGGGCGAGTGCTACTATCGAAGATTTGTTGAACTGAAAATGTTCTCCGGAGTTGTCCTGGATTAGAAGTTTAATGTTATGCGATTGAGCGTCGCTTGGACCTTCTCTATGAGCTGTTCGTTGTATCGTCTTCTACAAATAAGTGCTGTATGCTCTTTCTTTTGGACAGTTTAAAATAGCCCATATTTTCCTTTTTAACCATTCTTTTGTACTTTTGGATGTATGTTTTGGGTCATAGTCCTCCTGGAGGACCCATGACATTTGACCCAGACCTTGCTTTCTGACACTAGGGGGTATGTTTACTAAACAATGCTAACATCGCAGTGGCGATGTTATCGTGCGATATGTAACATTATCACGCGATAAAGTAACATTATCACGCGATAAAGTAACATTATCACGCGATAAAGTAACATTATCACGCAATAACATTACATTTTGCACAATAATGTCTCCGGCAGCGTTAAGGCACACAGAGGGTGAAGTTAGTGTCTCCAGAGGGCAGAGAGAAGGGGTCAATTGGCGGGGAGTGGGCAGGGAGAGGCTCCAGGTACACTAAAGCCGGGATTTTAAGACCAGAACAGTACCGTGCTTGAGAATCTAGCATTAGAGGCACAATTGCAGGAAAGAGAAACCATTTCAGTCAGCAATGTACAGCAAAAGCAGGGAGACCAAAAAAAGTGATAGTAGCGCTACATGTGCAGCCAAAGCATAGTGCCCAAATACGAAAGGGCACTACAGTGAAGCTGCAAATGGAGTACAGGGGGCTGCAGGCAGACATGCAGTGGGACAGCTGGGGCACAGGGTGGACTAGGCAGATGTTTAGGTGGCACATAGGAACACAGAAACTGCAAATCAGCAAGCCAGCAACTGACCAAGGTCAAACATGCCCACTAGTGTGTGTCCCACAATGTCCCAGGGGACAGCACCCAGCAGGTACCCCAAAGGGCACATAACATTGGCAGGCGGTGCCGGGGTGAAGCACGGATGTCTATATAGGCACCCCTTCCCCAGATCCCACACCATAGGCAGTCACCTACAGGCACACTGGATGGCCTGGAACTGCGCACCTCCAGCACCACCGGAATAAGGGCATGTCAGCATGGTGGGGGAGGGGTGCTGGTGGTGGAGGGGGCAGTTGCAGCTGCCCACAGCAGACCAAGGCCAAGCCCTGTTTAGGTGGGTGGCATGCAGTGCAACAGACAAGGTCTGTCTGAAGAAAAGTCATGGTATCCCCAGGAAATGACCTGCCTCTGTGGCAACAGTTTGGTGCAGAACACACAGCCAGTGTGTTCAGGAGCAGAAGATCACAGGTTCAAGTCCCAGCTGTGGCTTCTGCAGACCTTGTCCCTATACTTTACCCTACAGAAAACATACACCATAAACATGTGCACACCCTAGAGCAGCAGCCAACAGGGGCACAAACACCCACACCCACAGGCCCCACCATCCATATCCTCATGGAGAGTCAGGCTTTTTGGCCCTGCACGGAGCAGCATCTACCACTACAACCATCTGCATACCTTAGCAATGCCATCATAAACATGGAAACACGCTCCATATATATCAAAGGTTGCTATGATAAATGTCAGATAACAGATTCTACATTAAACAAAAAATTGTTAACAGAGGTTCATCATAGCAACCTTTCTGATATATGTCAATAGTGTTTCCTTTCTGTTTGTTTTCTGACAGTGTTTACCACCCCGGAGGGTGACCATAACAGTATTGATTACCTTAGAAATGCCTGCACTGTGCCCAGGACTGGTGTGGCGGCCAGGGCTGCCAACTACCGCTATCTTTGCACAATGATGAAATAGATGAGGAAGTGTGTGTATGTCTATCCAGTGTTTTGTGGCTGCTTACCCCTTACAGAGCCCACAATGCTTACACTGTTTCCAGCGTTAGCCTGCCAATGTGCAAAATGAGGAGCAAGGTATTGTGGGTATGGCCCAGACAGGGCGGTCTGGACAGGATGCATCTGCACAGAGCATAGGGCAATGGCTGGGATATTGTAGTGCCCGGCCACCACCTGCACGGACAGGGTGGCCACAGCATGTCATGCTAGGATCCAATCACTGAGATACCTGCTTGGTGCACATAGTTTCTCTGTGAGCATTCACTATGGATTGGTTGTAGGGTGCTGCAGATGCAGTTTGACTATGCCATCTGCTGGTGAATGGCAGACCATGGTGTGAGGCAGTTGAGGGTTTCCAGAGCTAACCCCAGTACTACTGCTGGTCTGCCACTACCCCAGTCACAGGTATGGCTCTAGCCCTCCAACCTTGGAGGGCTGTCTTATACCAGCAGGGTGGAGATTGCTTCGCTGGAGCTAAGGCACCTGTCCCTTACCTACAAAACGGGTGATTGTGGGCCCTTTGGGGTATATAACATATACCACTTTGACCTGTAGAGGCACTGCTACACAAACCTCATGCAAGTCTAGAAACCCCTCTGCCCTGATAACAGGTGCTCATGTCAGCCAGACCCTAACCCTGGTTATGCACTAATCTGGGTAGCATCTGGTCCCAGAGGGCCACATGTGACTGCAGAATACAGATGGGCACCAAGTTACCTTTGGATGCACTGTAAGGAACACCTGTCACACCCTGGTAGTAATGGGAATACACAGCAGGACCTATCTCTAGCACCACATGTACAGCGGACCTAGTGCTGGGCACCCATCCTGTCCCTCAGGATGAACACAGAACCTGAACAATGGCATGATCTGTAGCTACTCTGTGCCAGTATCACACACTGTCAATTCATCTTTCCAAGCTGAGGTACCAGAGAGGTGCAGACCCCATTTAGTGATCAGCTGTAGACAGCTATTCAGCATGTGCATTGCATCATGGGTACTGGTGGGGTTACCCTATCCTGGCACACAGAGCAGACAGTTTGTGCGGTGACCTGCAGTCCTTCTGTACCCAGCCATTACTGTGAGATACACCATGGAGGTATAGCCTACTGGTTAGTACAATGCCGTTCTCGGCAGTGTTTATGGGCTTAATTCCTCATTGTTCCCTCCTTTCATGCCTGTCCTACTCAAATAGTTTGCATGCCTGTAACAGTCATATTTTTGAATATCTATGCTGCCAGCCCATAATACCCTCACCACAGTTGCCAACATTTCTTCGGTCCATCTATCTGCATCTCTCAGTTGTGTAGAGTCCTGTCTGCCTGTGCAGGCTGCCACCCCATGTCCTGCATTGCTATCCTTTCCTGCATTGAGCTTCTTTGTGCTTGCCTTGCCTGTGCCTGATCTGCATGGCACCACCACTCCTCTGTCCATCCATCATTGTAACTATCCTGCCACCTCCGCCTCCACTGGGGGATACATATTCCCATCATCTGCCACCCACTGTCTTTCCAGTACTTTAAATTGCCAACACCCTGTTCTGTGGTACAGTTGCCCCCAACATGTTTGTCAACAGTATTAGCAGCCACATGCGATGTCCGCAGATATGGCAGGTCCAATAGCCCCCAGCTCTCCCTCATTCACCTGATCATTGCCTTTCCTCAGTGTTCTATCTAGTGCTAGAGCTACATCTGTTTCTATGCCTCACAGGTCATGCATGTCATCCTGAAGCACATTGCAGCCCTTAGGGAACACTAACCTATGGCACCGTAACCTTGTTAGGCCACCTTATCCTATGGTTCCATAAGCCAGGGTGCCTTCTAAGGTGTCTTGTCCAGGGGTGCCTAATACGGCATTTAGCCGAAGGAGCCCTATAGGGCGCCTTACAAAATGCCTTATGAGGCACCTTACAAGGCACCTTATAAGGCACCTTAGAAGGCACCTAACAAGGCACCTTATAAGGCACCTTATAGGGCACCTTACAAGGTGCCTTGTAATGTGCCTTATAAGTAAGGTGCCTTAAAGGTGCCTTGTAACACGTGTTTGTCTAAGGCGCCTTGTAATGCATGTTACCTGACATGGCTTGCCGTAATGATGCAACGCCCATGCCTTTATATGGGCATCCGTAACACTACCGGGGAACTTAACGCGGGTAACATTACTGGAGTTTAGTAAACATACCCCTAAGTTTTTCCAAATATAGATGCCTGTCTTCCTCTCTCTGTGATCTCTTGTATTTCATGAAGGCCTCCTTCTTTTTTTTCAAATTTCGGTTACCTCTTTTGTAAACCATAGCAGCTTCCTTTTCCTTTTATTTACCATTCTAACAAAAAGGTTTCTTGCCCTTAAAATAACCTCTTTCAGTTTTGTGCACTTTTTTTTTACATTCCCCAGCTGTTCCCATCCTGCTAACATCTCCTTGAGGCATTGGCCCATCTTGGCAAAGTTAGTTTTCCTAAAGTCTAAGACCCTCACTTTTGAATGGATTTTATCAGCCCTAGTCCTAATACTGAACCACACCATCTGATGATCACTGGATGTGAGATGATCTCCCACTATAACATCAGAAACACTTTCCCCATTGGTAAGCACCAAGTCCAGTATGGCCCCTTCACGTGTGAATTCTGCTACCAGTTGCCTGAATACTTCTTCCTGTAAAGAATCCAGGATCTCCTTGCTTCTAGATGACACTGCAACAGGGATGCAGCAGTCAACATCCAGCATAGTGAATTCCCCTATCAGTAGCACTTCCCTTTTCCTAGCAATGCTGCATATGTCTTCTATTAACTCTCCATCCATGTCTTCTCCCTGTAATGGAGGTCTGTATATCACACCAATACAAATGGATTTTTCTTTCCCTCTTTCTAGTTTAACCCACATTGCCTCCTCTCTTCCTTTCAAGCCCTGTACTTCCATAGCTTTAATATTATTTTTTACATATAGTGCCACTCCTCCTCCCCTTCTTTCTACCTGTCCTTTCTGAATAACATATAGCCTAATATAGTTCTAGTCCAGTCATGGTTTTCCGTGAACCATGTCTCTGTAACTGCCACTAAATCCAAGTCAGCCTCTCCCATTAAAGCCTTAACATCTGGGATCTTATTTCTCATGTTATGGGCATTTATAGGCACTGCTTTCCAGATGTTGTCATTTTTACCTATTTCTATAAAGGTATTTAATGTTTTATTTACCTGGGGGCTTTTGCTTGCCTGAGGGCTTTCTTCACCCATCCCCAATGAATCTAGTTTAAAGCCCTCTTCAATAGGTTAGCCAATCTGCTACTGAAGACATGTTGGCCCTTCTTGGACAGATGGATGCCATCTCTGCTCTGCAGCCCTTGGAACATCATCCCATGGTCCAGGAAACCAAAATGCTCTTGATGACAGCATCCACGCAACCATGCATATATCTCCAGGATGCAAGTTTCTCTGCCCTGGACTTTACCCTCAACAGGGAAGATTGAAGAGAACATCACTTGTGCCCCTGTCTGCTGCACCCTCTGTCCCAGAGCCATGAAGTCACTCTTGATATGCTCAGAGGGATATCTGGAAGTATCATTTGTGCCGACATGAATGAGCAACATCGGATAATATTCAATAGGCTTAATGAGTCTCGGCAAACTCACCATAAATCTTGGATTTTGGCACCTGGCAGACAGCATATCTCTCTGGACATCAAGTCTGGTCAGCAGATGGATGCCTCAGTACCCTCAGAAGAGAGTCACTAACCACCACTATCCTTCGCTTCCTAGTGGTCACTGATTCAGCAACTTTGGGGTGCTCGACCTCTGGTTCTTCTCTTTCCTGGTTTGCCTCTGCCTCCTCCACTTATAGGGCTGCATAATGGTTTTTCAATTCAAGGGCTTGAGGAGTTGGATTGGTGATTCTGTAGGCCCTGATGAATTGTGTCCAACCTTGGTCCTTCTGTGGGCTCCCATCCTCACCTCTGCTGGAGAGTTTGGGTGTTTCAAGAAGGATCTCATCAACGTACTTCTCAATGTTTTGAATGCTTCTCAGCATTGTCACCTCTTCTCTGAGCTCCTCCACATGTTTCCTGAGAGCTTCAGCATGTAGGCATCCTGCACATGGAATCGGTCCTTCAACTGGCATTGGGATCTCTGTCTGGGCAGAGGTAGAAGCTGTAATGGAGGCAAAATCTTTGGCAATATGATTTTTCCTAGTCATTATTCAGTGGGTGGAGCTTTGGTACCTGTTAAAGTAAAAGAGAGATCTACTAAATAATATTGCAAACTGAAGACATAGGAAACCCAAGGTCTTTGGAGATGGCTTTGTACACCTTTGAAGTTTGATGTTTGGTGATAATGGCTTTTCTGACAGTTTCAGGCAGCTCTGTTTTCTTCACCATAATGAAAATGGAACGCAGAGTGAATGCAGCCATTTTAAATATTAGGGCCATCATTCATTGCTTGATTCAAGTCTGTAAGTACTGACAATTGATCACTGGTGTGTCTAATTTTACTGCAATGGAAATGTGGTGGTTCTGTTCAAACTGATTTGAATTGTTTATAAGGGTTCCAGTAATCATGTCCTGGCAATGTCCCAGTTTTTATACTATTTCTTTCTATTTCTTTTTTGATTGGTCTGGTTTTGTTTGATTCTTTTATGTGTCAAATATGTGGGCATATATATATAGTCCAAAGCCATTTCACTGGGCACTTTTTTAAAGGAGATATTGGACATTAAGGGGTTGAACTGCAAGGATGCCACTAATGTTTACCACAACTGTATATTCAGATTCATTGGAGGAGTTCTAAAAAAGGTTTTTTCTTTATTATTCATTATGTTCCCTCCTTACACATCCACAGATAAATGTATATGATTGTGCTTATGTTTAAGTTTATTAATTTGATAGATCATTATGAGATGAGCTAGAACGTATCCCAGCTCCTGTATTTCACAAATAAGTAAAAACATTGCAATTTAGGATGACTTTCATCTGCAATGTGCAAGCCTAATGGGTTAGTCTTGTAGGAGTATGTTTTAGCTGGGCTATATGGGAAATGTTTATTATGATATCTATATTGCTGCTATGTATTTTATTATTGTAAGCTGCACTGCAAAGATTTTTTAATTTGCGGTTAAAAAATGTAAATGAATAAATAAAATGCCCTTAAAAAAAAGGACAATTTATAATAAAAAAATATGGTATTTGATATTCTGCCTGCAGCAGTCAGTGCTGCTAAATCTTCTGAATGCCGTTAGGGATTTTTGCTCTTTTCCCTAATTAATGTGGCTGCAAGGTTCACCCCAACATATGTAAAAGGCACAGGACCCTCTTTCAATAAAAGTATTGTACCACTAAAGTAAAGTAGACATTTTTATTGTCAGGTCTGTAAAATCACAAGCTTAGCAAGTAAAAGTCAATGTTCTCATCTCTATATTACAAATCAGCATGAAACAGGAAAATGAATATAAAATTGTCTTTACACACAAAGCACCTGAGATCTCCCATGAAGGGTCCTGGGGGCAGAGTCTAGAATCGCTCTCTAAGGAGTGTCTGCCAGAGTCTGTACCCCATGAGTGCTACTATTCACACTTATATCCTTTATTGATTGCTGACACAATATGTTTTTCCACATCTTGCCCCCGGTGTTTTTCTCAATTCTTCTGTATCCCCTCCCTCTATGCTCTTGAAACTTCCTGTCATTCTCCTTTCTTCCTTCTTGTGCACCTAGTTTCAGAGTCTTATCAGTGATTGATCACTGCTCTTGGGCTGTCAATATACGCCCTTGGGCAAATATGTTAAGGCTTATCAGCCTCAGTCTTTCCGTTTCAGCACAACAAAAGGAGAAAGAGCAACATCTTAAGTAAATAATAACAACAAGATTACAATGATAAGAAATGAAACATAGAACTATAAATCCAGTCCACTCTAGGCTTCCCAGTTTGCTAATTAGTGAAGGGGATTCTACATCAGTAGGTTTACCAAACAAATGACAGCACACAATCATTTGTGTATCTTCTTCAGCTTTACCTTCAGGATTCTTCTCCTCTCCCTCTCCGGTTGCTAAGGCCTTGGCTGCCCCAGTGTCAGCTACTTCTCATCCTGGTCATGAAGCCTGATCTGGAGATGGAGAAAGTTTACAGTGAGGGTAATTGATCCAGGATCCTTTAGCAGTTACTTTCACTGCAACCAGTGTCAGAAGTACTTGATAAATGGATTGAAAAAAATGCATAAAGTTAAGACAGGTCAATAGCTGTCCTTGCTTTATGCAGTTATTGCTAACAAAATAGCAACACTGATCACCACCAAAACCATACTGGATGTCTCAATCAAAAGAAAATTGAATATTTGGTGCCAGAAGTAACAGGACACAGGCAGGGTCTCGGCGCCCGCGCGTAACCGGTTGCTCGGCCCAGTGCGGGACCCTGTGCGCATCGGGGGGGAGGGGGAGAAGGCGCATCAGCATGGTTGACACTGTGCGCATCCTTTGAATTGATTGGATACGCTCGGTGGATCGGGCGCGAGTGGAGCCAATCAGGGAGAAGGCTAGCATGTGCTCCGGCGTTGGCGGCGGTTGCCGGAGCACATGCGTTGGAGGCTGGAGGGTAAGCAGCATCAGAGGAGAGTGAGGGATCATAGGCCATGTCGGACATGGAGCTGATGGTCAGTCAGCGTTGTGGCAGTAGCGGGCCTGTCAGATCGGACAGTGATCTTCGGCAGCGTGTGCGGAGCGGGTCTGTCCTGGCAGCCGGAGGCAGCAGCGTGCAGGCGAGTGGAGTATAGTGATTAAAAAATAAATAAATAAAATAAAACTTAAACAATAGTGTGCAGTGCCCGGGAAAAAAGGGGGCTGAATTAAAGGGTGATTGGAAGGGAAAGGAAGAGGGGGTGATTTTGTTTCAGGGATATCTACAAAAAAAAAAAAAAGAATAAGTGCAAACTTACAGCGGAGTGGGCAGAGGCAGTGTGTATGGCTGTGAGAAAGGCATGCAGGGGGTCAGGGAGCTAGCAGGGCTGATGTGGCAGGCCGATGGGGGGCAGGGAGGGCAGGGGGTGGACAGGGGGTGAAGATGGAGCAACGGGGGAGGTTGGGGGTCAGGGCTACATGGCTGGGGGCAGTCAGTGTGCGGTGTCCAGCAAGGGAGTGAGGGGGGTCCCCAGACTCGGGTAGGAGGGCACGAGGGGGAGGCAATATTCAAGGCCAGGGAGCTGGGGCACAGACGAGGTCAGGTGGTCATATGGCTGTGGAAGCGGTGCCTGCCATGTGTGAGGCTGAGCAAGGGAGAGGTGCGGCGGGGGTGGTGGCAGAGTCAGTAGTGGGGGACGGGGTGGAGCAGGGGCAGGGGAGTGGGGAGTGGGGCCAGCCCCTGGTGGCAGGGGGGGGAGGTGGGGGGAGGGGGACATGCCCGGGTATGGAGCATTTGGCAGTGGGGGCAGTGGTTTGGTTTCCCCGGGGGGGGGGGCAGCGGTACCAATGGGCTATGGGCCGGTTGGGCACCAGGCTGCTTGGGACCATTGGATGGGAGGAGGGCAAGGCTCGTCGAGGGCAGACTGGGCTGGAGCATGGCAACAGACTTGGTCTCCAGGTTTCACCCCTCTTGGGTTTCCTCTTTTGTCTCCACAGGTCCCGTTTCTGTCCTCGCCTGGAGGTGTGCCCTCTGCAGCAGAGCCATCGCGTGTGACGAATATGGATATGGGAGTCACCGTTACAAGGGGAGTCTCGCTGGAGAGGGAGCGGGCACAAGGAGCCAGTGAACAGTAGCGGATGGAGGATCCACGATCAGGGGTGCCAACCACAACGGATGGCACGGCTGCGGGAGCCGGGACGGGTGAGTTGCGGTCGGCGGAGGTAACAGAGTGTGGGGGGAGTGGGTTGTGGGCCGAACAGTCGGGAAAGGCATGTAGGAAGATGAAGCACTCTTGTCGGTGTCAGCATAGTTCTGAGTCTTCCTCCTCATCATCTTCAGACTCATCAGAGGTGTCCTTGGGTGAGGTTGGCATGTGGTCAGGGGCGCCGGGTCTAGTGGCTTCCGGCTGCCAATCGGGGGGTGGCACTCCTTATTTGGCA
Source organism: Ichthyophis bannanicus (assembly GCA_033557465.1). Lineage (NCBI taxonomy): Eukaryota > Metazoa > Chordata > Amphibia > Gymnophiona > Ichthyophiidae > Ichthyophis > Ichthyophis bannanicus. The sequence continues at coordinate 617,442,583 of CM066034.1, read as the reverse complement.
ACCTTATCAGAGTTATGCGAAGGGGTGCCAAAGAGGTTGTGACGCAAAATTTGAAAGAGTAGATATATTGATATTTTTCACTTGCTTGAGGGGCAGAAGCGTTCGGGAGAGAATAGAAAAAAGCATAAGGAGGACGAGAAGGCCGGTTGTCTTAGAAAGGTCTCGAGGAATGTCGTCAATTGGGTGAGAGCGTTCTTGCGGTTGGCGAATGTTTGGGTTCAGCATTTTCCGGAGCAGTATGGGATGTTGCTGGCCTATGCGGATTTGATTCTGGATGCGTCACAGGCCCATGAGGGCTGGTCATGGTTTAATTATGACGAGAAGTTTAGGGATAAAATGGAGGAGAAGAAGCTATTAACTTGGGGTACACAGGACATTAACTTGTGACTGACGCAGATGTCGGCCTGAGTAAGTGCAGGAAGTGGGAGTGGGGGAAAGGGTGGGCCGGGGGCTACCACAGGGTCGGGCTGTTCCTTTCGTGGCGGAGTTCCCCCATTGCAGACAAAAACAGTCGCAAGCGGAGCCAGGGACGTGTGCTGGAGGTTCAATAAGTCCGTGTTTCCCTTCCCGGACTGTAAATTCCGGCATGCTTGCTCCGTCTGTGGTGGGGCTCATTCGATGGCGAAATGCATTAAAAAAGGTGCCTTGGCGGCCCCTTTGCCATTGCCTAAGTAGGGGATTGGCGTTTTATTTGGCTCCCTCTCCAATATGGGTTCCGGTGTTACACACGTGGCTTCACCAGTACCTGAAGATAGGGGATAAGACAAATTTGCATTTAGGGTTTCAGTGGGGTTTTGTTATTCCAGTTCAAGGTGTTGTGGTGGGTTCGACAGCACGAAATTCCCCAAGTGTGCGATGCTGGGCATCGATAGCATGGGAGAAGTTGGCTGTCGAGTTGCAGTTGGTAATAATAGTGGGTCCATTTATGCACCCGCCTTTCCAGAGGTTTGTGGTATCTCTGTTAGGAATCATACCTAAGAAGGAACCTGGGAAGTTTTGGTTGATCCACAATTTGTCTTGTCCGTCAGGGGACTCAGTGAACGATCTCATCCCATGCGAGTTTTGTACGATATGGTATGCCTCTTTCGACAGGGCAGTGGAGTTAGTCAGGAGAGCTGGTCGCGGGGCATTGATGGCGAAAGTGGATATTGAATCTGCATTTTGCTTACTGCCGGTGCCAGACCTGGAAGCCCTAATGGTGGAAACAGATTTGGACATTGTGGCCATTATAGAAACATAGCTGGCTAAAATCTATTCAGAAGAGACAGAAAAAATGGAAAAGGAGGAGGAGTAGCCTTGTATGTCAAAAGCAATATTAAAGCTACTGAAATGCAGGGAACATGGGGAAAAGAAGAAGCGCTCTGGATTGCGTTGGAAAGAGGAGGTGGCACTGTCATCCATATTGCTGTAGTCTACAGACCTCCGACTCAAATTGAAGAGAGAGATAATGAATTGATTATAGATATTGCCAAGATAGCAACAAAGGGGGAAGCAATCATATTGGGTGACTTTAATCTACCTGATGTGGATTGGATTACTCCTTCTGCACATCTGGAAAGAAGCAAAAAAAATTGTGGATGCTCTCCAAGATGCATTACTTAGACAAATGGTGATGGAACCAACCAAGGAAAGCTCAACGCTGGATGTAGTGCTCACTAACGGTGATAGCATGTTGAATGTCTGTGTGAGTGCCCCTGTGAGCAACAGCGACCATCACACGGTGTGGTTTGAGATAAAAGCCATGGTACAGGCCAATCATAGCAAGCTCAAATTCCTAAACTTCAAAAACACTGACTTCAATAAAATGGCTGAGTACTTAAAGGAAGAGATGACGGGGTGGAAGGAGATAGGGAAAGTGGAATTGCAATGGGCTAAACTAAAGGTGGCAATAAAAGGGGCAACAGATAAATATGTAAGAAAAGTAAATAAAAACAAGAGGAGAAGGAAACCTATTTGGTTTTCCAAAGAGGTGGCTGCTCAAATAAAGGCAAAAAACACAGCTTTCGCAAAATTCAAAAGCTTGCAAACAGAAGAACACAGACATGAATACATGATCAAGCTCAAAGAGTCTAAAAGAGAAATAAGGATAGCAAAATCAAAGGCAGAGGAAAAGATGGCTAAAGATGTTAAGGGTGGCGACAAAACTTTCTTCAGGTATATTCAAGAAAGGAAGAAGATCAGAGTTGGAATTGCAGGACTCAGAAGTGATGGGAAAGGATTCGTGGAAAGTGACACCGAAAAAGCAGAATTGCTAAACAAATACTTCTGCTCTGTTTTTACTAAAGAAGATCCTGGAGATGGACCAGCTGTGACTCCGAAATATAAAAATGGGAATGAAGTAGATACCACACCATTCACAGAAGATGGGGTGTTGCTAAACTGAAAGTGGACAAAGCCATGGGACCGGATGGGATACATCCCAGGATACTGAAAGAGCTCAGAGAGGTTCTTGCAGGACCGTTAAAGGATGTCTTCAACAGATCCTTGGAAACAGGAGAGGTTCCTCAGGACTGGAGAATGGCTGATGTTGTACCTTTACACAAAAGTGGTGACAGGGAAGAAGTGTCAAACTACAGGCCCGTGAGCCTTACCTCGGTGGCGGGAAAACTAATGGAAGCGCTCCTGAAAGAGCGAATAGTGAACTTTCTCAAAACCAACAGGTTGCAAGATCCGAGGCAACATGGTTTTACTGAAGGACGGTCTTGCCAAACAAATCTGATTGAGTTCTTTGACTGGGTGACCAAGGAACTAGATCAGGGGCATGCAATGGATGTCATCTACCTGGATTTCAGCAAAGCCTTTGATACTGTTCCTCATAGGAGGCTTGTCAATAAGCTCAGTAGCTTGGGGATGGATCCCAAGATGGTAAACTGGATTAGAAATTGGTTGACTGACAGACAACAGAAGGTGATGGTACATGGAGCTCACTCGGATGACAGAAAGGTGATTAGCGGGGTGCCCCAGGGTTCAGTCCTGGGCCCGGCACTGTTCAATATATTTGTGAGTGATATTGCTGAAGGAGTGAATGGAAAAGTCTGTCTTTTTGCAGATGACACAAAAATTTGCAACAGAGTGGACTCCCCCGAGGGAGTGGTTAACATGAGGAAAGATCTACAAAAGCTGGAAGAATGGTCTAATGCTTGGCAACTACGATTTAATGCGAAAAAGTGCAGTGTCATGCACTTGGGTAGCAGAAATTCAAGGGAAATGTACACAATAGGGGGCAAGAGGCTGGTATGCACGGTTCAGGAAAAAGACCTTGGTGTGATTATCTCTGATGATCTCAAGGTGGCAAAAAAGTGTGACAAGGCGGTTGCAAAAGTGAGGAGGATGTTGGGCTGCATACAAAGAGGGATTACCAGCAGAAAGGAAGAGGTACTTATGACACTGTACAAGTCACTGGTGAGGCCTCACTTGGAATACTGTGTTCAGTTCTGGAGACCAAATCTTGCAAAAGATGTAAAAAGACTGGAAACTGTTCAGAGAAAGGCGATCAAAATGATTTGGAGCCTACGTCAGTAGCCTTATGAGAAGAGACTTGAAGACCTAAATATGTACACTTTGGAGCAGAGGAGGGACAGGGGAGATATGATTCAGACCTTTAAATACTTAAAGAGAAATGATGAACAAACAAATCTCTTCCAAAGACGGGGAAGCTGTAAAACTAGAGGGCATAAATGAAGCTGCAAGGTGATAAATTGAAAGGCAATGTCAGGAAATATTTCTTCACTGAAAGGGTGGTGGATGCTTGGAATGCCCTCCCGATGGAAGTGGTGGGGGCGAACACGGTGATGGAATTCAAAACGGCACGGGACAAACACAGTGGATCCCTTTACAGCAACAGGATAAAAACAAAATAAACGGTACCATCTAACTTCTGAACCATCTGACATCTCCTACTATCTCCTGGTATCTATGAGTTACAATTTAATAGTTGAATGTTCATTGTTCTAAATCTGTTCTATGTAAAATAATAGTACTCTATTATTAAAGTTTATGTTACCTGTAAACCGCCACTGATCTCTGGAAGTAGCGGTATAGAAAAGATGTATAAATAAATAAATAAAAAATAAAATCTCAACAAATAGGGGTGTCCTACATGGACTGGTGGGTTCACCCCTAAACAAAGGCATGGGGAGGTGTGGCCTGCACAGAGCGATAGGTGCACCTACTCTTGCCATCTTGCTGGGCAGACTAGATGGGCCATGCTGGTCTTTATCTGCCATCATTTACTATGTTACTATGTATGTTACCCTTCTGCCTTCCATTTGTTGGGTTTCCAATTTGAGGGGGAATTCTATTTTGATAAGTGTATGCCGATGTGTTGTGCAGTGTCTTGCGCTTGCTTTAAGAAATTTAGCACTTTCTTGCATTGGATATCGGTGCGGATGTGGTGCATTATCTGGATGATTTCTTGTTCGTGGGCGAGTCAGTGTCTGCGTGGTGCAGTGTGCAGTTGGAAGGTTTTGTCAATTTGGCTAGCGAATTGGGGGTGCCGTTGGCAGATAGCAAGACGGTGGGCCTGGTGACAAAGATTACCTTCTTAGGAGTCGAGTTGGATTCAGAGAGCATGGTGGTGCGCCTGCTGTAGGATAAGGTGGTGAATTTGCGGGTATTGGTGGCTAATGTTGTGGCCTCCTCTAAGTTAGCCTTGAAAGAAATGCAGGCGCTCATAGGATCGCTCAATTTTGCTTGCAAGGTTATCCCAATGGGGCGGATATTCATTCGTTGGTTGGCGGGATCAACATCAGGGGTGAGCAAGCCTCATCATCGCATTCGGGCGTCAAGAGTGATTCATGAGGATTTGCGGGTTTGGGACGTCTTTTTGCAGGACTTTAATGGGACTTCAGTATTGATGGAAGCGGAGATTTCGAGTGAACACTTGCAGCTGTATACAGATGCGGCGGGGGGCCTAGGTATGGGAATTTACTTTGGAGGGTCATGGTGCGCCAACATATGGCCGCAGGCTTGGTATGACAATGGTCTGTTGAGTAATATTACCTTCTTGGAGCTTTTTCCTATATTGGTGGCATTAGAGTTGTGGCCGGACAGGCTGGGCAACCGCAGAGTGGTATGGTGGTGTGATATTGAAGCGGTGGTGAATGTCATCAATCATTATTCTCCACGATGAGGTCAGGTGGCGTCACTAATGCGGAAGGTCATATTGGCATGTTTGCATTTGAATGCCGACCTGAAGGCGCGCCATTTACCGGGGCATACTAACAAAATTGCTGATGCTCTTTCCCATTTACAGTGGGATCGGTTTTGGAAGTTGGCACCGGAGGCGGACAAGGATGGGCTCGTGGTCCCTTGGAGCTTATGGAACTGTGGCCTGCAGTGATGAGGAGCCTTCTGAGGAATTCGGTGGCGGAGCAGACTTGGGAGGCTTATCGGCGAGGTTGTGAAAGAGTGCTGGAATTTTTGCAAGGGACTGGATGGACAGGGGGGGCTGTATCCGATCATTTGCTGGGGAAGTATATCATTTGGGCAATAGGGCGAGGGGTTACGAGATTGGCAGTGGATAGTCATCTGGCAGGTTTCGCGGTTTTTGCCAGAGTGGAAGATTGGGAATTCTCCGGTGGAGGGTTCCTGGCTCAACGGTTACTACAAGGGTGGGAGCGTTCACGGCTGACTCCTCGGGATCATCGACAGCCGATTACGCATGACTTACTCCTGAGACTGTGCCAGGATGTACCCGGAGTGGCGGTGTCGCAATATGAAGTCACACTCTTTCGGGCAGTTTTCTGTTTGGCCTTCTTTGGCGCCTTCTGGGTCAGCGAATTGGTAGCGGATTCAGTGAAAGTGGGAGTGGGTAGTAGTTTGTGCTGTCAGCATGTACGGGTAGAAGGGGGGCAAGTACACATACTACTGGTGAAATCAAAAACGGACCAGCGAGGGAAAGGGTTGTGGGTGGTCCTGAAAGATTGGAGGGCTTACATGCCCGGTGGCCACCATGGAGGACTACTTATGTGTGTGCCCTGGGGGGAGGGGGGCCTTTTGTCCATGTGGATTCCCGAGCGGTGATGCATTTCAGGTATCAGCAGTGTTGCGCATGGTGCTGCGGTGGATAGGGGAAGATCCATGACTGTTTTCAGCCCATTCTTTTCGTATCGGTGTAGTGACCAGTGCAGCGGCGGCGGGGCTGTCGGGGGGGGGGGGGGGCAGGTCAAAAGTATCGGCAGATGGCGGTCTAGGGCATTTATAGGATATGTTCAGTTATGAGACGCATGCCTATGGCCAGGGGATAATAACACATTTTTTTTTTACAGATGGGGGTCTAAGTGTGCGGGGATGTTGTATGTTGGGGCACTCCTTCATGTTCTGGGCTGGTCAGCGAGCAGCAGTGCGGCCTATCGGGCTGAACCTGGGAATTGATACAGCTGTGGTGTCGGTTTCATGGCTGGACGAGCGCGGCCTGCGGTGGACGCAGCTGATGCCTTTGCTCCGGCACCATGAGCGCATCAGGAAACAGCTAGCGATTCTACTGTTGCATCTGGGGGGCAATGATTTGGCTGCTTAGACCTGCAAGTAACTGATCAGGGCTGCAAAAAAGGACTTTGCCTCAGTGCTCCGTATGTTTGTGGGGGTGATGTTAATATGGTTGGATATTATCCCAAGGCTGGCGTGCTGGAGGCAGAGGCGTTGGTCTCGGGGACTGACAAAAATTAATAGGCAGATTGGGCGGTGAGTATATGAGCAGGGGGGGGGGTATCAGGTACAGCATTCCTGGGTGGAGGTGGCTTGTGTGGGGCTGTATAGGGAGGATGGTGTGCGGGGGGAAGGTTGCGAGATCCCAGAGGTTTCCGGGGTCCAGAGCCTTAGGTTACTTGGGACGGGGGCGGGGTGCCCACAACCCGGACAATCCCTGGAAGACTTTTGCTATTATTATGGCGAAGTCAGATAGGGGGGGTAGGAACTTTGCCGGTGGTGTGACCATGGCAGGAGAGGATGCGAGGTCACCTTGCTAATTGCACGGCTGGTGACGCATCACTCCGCTGGGGGTTTGTTGGATCATTATTCCTGTTATGTTCAGTATGTTGAATTGGCAAATAAAGCTGTGACCAGTTGTTACCCAAGAATGGTTGTCTGTGAAATTTGTGGGAAAGGAGGAAGGGGGTGTTTAGTAGGGGAGGGGGACTCTAAAGTAGGCAGGGGGAGCGCCGGGTCCGACTACCCGGTTACCTATCTGGCTTCCAGTGTGGTTTTGATGTCATCGGTGTTGCTATCTGGTTGGCAATAACCGCATTAAGCAAGGACAGCTATTGACCTGTCTTAACTTTATGCATTTTTTCAATCCATTTGTCAGCTGGATATAACAGCATGTTTCTATGACAGCTTGTGGGGACATTCAGCGGTACTAACCAGTTGGTGCCACTGAATATCAAGCAGAGCATTTGTTTAGCCGGTTAGCAGGTCCTGCTAACCAGCATATTGACCACACACCTTTTGATAATCCATCTCATCTTGCTTTAATTTTTTTATTTTAAATTGTCATGTAGATTCTTTGAATTATGATATAAACTACTTTAGTTTATTAATCCTTTTTTTCAAATTTCTTTTGCAGGGGACAAAATTTTAATAGCTCTTCTGATTTCTGGATTAATTCCTGAATTTTCACATTCACCTGTCCACAGATGACATTAAACCCAGTGTACATTTATTAGGGGTGTGCAGGCAAAAATTACTTGTTTTGTTTCTTTTCATGTGTCATTTGCAAGTTTTGTTTTATTTCGTTTTAAAAAAATCATTTTCTTTAATTTTGTTTTTATAAATGTTCATTTTGGGGAATTTTGTTAATTAAAGAGCTAGCTGTGGCTGCAGCCCAAACAAAAAAAATAGCTGAAAGGTTAATAGAGGTATCAGGCAAATTAAAAAAAAAAAAATTGTCTTTTCATTTTCTAGAGTCAGAGTTCAGTCTAGTGATCTCGGGGTTAGAATGCAGGTATCTTAACAAGGGCCATCACATCTCTATGGGGACCGATTATAATCAATATACTGTTAACTCTTAAATTGCTGGCGATTTTCCTTCCTCTTTCCTGATGAACCTAAAGTTTGTATGGTCTGGAGCTCTACAGAAAATGATAACTGGATATTTTGCCTTGTGAATCTATTGACTCCTGCTATAGAGATTTACTCTAATAATTTCTCTTTTGCAATGTTTTTGTGCCAGAAACTCTGTGAAAGAATGTCTAAGTATACTATCAGAGACATTTACCAAGCCCAATCCAGATCTTGGTTGATTATCTCTAATTGGACAAAAAAGTCTTTAGAGTAACTCACTAGAGCAGGAGTCAATAGATTTACAAGGCAACAATTTCAGGGAGAGTTTTCCACGGAGTTCTAGACCAGGCAAACTTTAGGCAACTCAAGAAATGTCTAAACTTGCACAAACGCTTTGGATTATTTCACTATCCTCAGACCCACAATGCAGTATATTGCTTACTTGGGGGGAGGAGGGGGAGGGTAAAGATGTCATATTTGCAATGGGGGCAGGTGGACCGTTTTAGTAATAGTGCTTGCAAAATTTGAGGAGGGCGCCACCTTCCCTTGAACATTGCCCACCCCAAACTATGCCTACATAAGACCTCTCTAAATTATTTTTTGCTTGATATATTGAGCCATTTATACATTTCCATGTAATACTAGCCCTGTTTTATTTGTGTTTGGATTAATTGTTAATAAATACGTGGGTTATATGGTCAATAAATGATTGAATGAAATGATACTAAGGTTGTTTCTGTCCTGTTGCTGATGTAGTTTCGAAGAAGAAAATCTTCATTGTTGATATATGTACATCATTCTATACTATGAATGCACAGATGACAATTTCAAAACAGCATTAAAAAACAACATATCTCCAATATAGAATGTCTCTATCAATTGCTAATATTGTATTTTTTTTTTAATTGTATCTTCCCTAGATCATTAGTATGGTTTCTGCCACAATAAAAAAGCATCCCAGAAAAGGAAAAGTTAAACTCTTTTAGAGTAAGGAGGGAGATTTGTGAATAACTTAAAAAGACTTTATAGTTTTGGGGTGACAAAGGACAAAGGCATTCCTAATGATTCAAGGAGTCTATAAAAACTCTGAATAGCACAAGCAAATTGCCTAATCATCATCAGATATTTAATTGCCATGCAGCCATATTCACGGACTGAATTTTATTTTTCATGACAGAAATATTCAGAAGCAGGCATTAGTATTCAGTGATGCCTGACTTCTAGGACAATACCATTCATTTATTTTGCCCTTTAAGACTGTTGTTACACAACGAGTATAAATCAATAGTAACAACCTTGGCAGCAGAAAGCTAGAAGGTGCAACTTCCATTAGTAATGCTGAAGAACAGCTGAAACTCTTCAAAAACAGAGAGAAGACACTAATTATAGGCCTAGGTGACAAACAAGAGTCAGGAATAATGAAGTATTTTATTGTTCGGTCCTTTTGCACCTGCACACATTTAGTAATAGGACTGTGGCTTAATATATATGATGTGAATTCATAGGCATTTTTAAAAAGGATCAAACATCATCCACAAAAGTTGGGAAACTAAAATAACTGAAGGACAATTTAACTATATCTTCCATCATTTTCAGATTTTACATTAAAATCCTTTGTCCATCGATCCAACATTCAGTAAAAGCAAATGAACACGTTACTATTGCAAGTTAGGATTTGATAGACAGGTAAAGCACAGTGATCATAGACTCGCAACCATAGACTTGCAAGAACTTATCAATAATGAAAACATAAAAAGCGAAGATTTCCCATGGGTAGATTAAAACACACATTGAATCCATCAAATAGAAAAGTGGATAGCCATGTTATGAGACAAGAACTTTTCTGAGTCAAAAAATAGGACTGTCAGAGAGACCAAATGAAGATTGAATTCTCCTAAAAGATGAAATGTTTTTTAGTGATGACAGCAAAGGAAATGCCAGCACCCAGTTGACTCTTTTTCTCATTTGTCCTATTTGTGCTAAAACCCTCCCTGTCAGAACTAACTATATGGCCTACAGTTTGTGAAAGAAGATATGATATGGTTGTTCTGAGACGATTCATCTGATCATAGCTATTTTTTGCTCTTGCGAAGAAAAAAGAAAAGAATAGATAGTTTGTAAGGGAAAGGAATTAGCAGCATGAGGATTGTGCAGTATTGATCTAATAGGACAAGGTGGAGGAAAACAGGACTTACCAATAGTGTTTCCCATCATGGGATAATTTTATAAAATATTTGCTACATGAAAATCATATTTTGCACTTGGAAAATGTTTCTTATAAAATTGTATAGCTTGCCACGCACCCGCTCCCTAACCTTGAGGGTTTGAGGAGGGGTCGGCCTTGAGGTTGAGGTTGTAGTTGTGAAGGTCGAATGATAAGGCAGGCAAAAGAATATTTTTTTACATAAGGATTTATTTCTCCCGCTCCGTGGTGGAATGGAACAGGCGTAAAGGAAAATATATTAGCCAAAGTAGGAACAAAGGGAAAACAGGTTCTTCAAATGCTGTGCCCAAAATGTCCTTCAACACTGGAGCTCACATTCCGTCATGTGACCTCTACTTTTAAATCAATTAAACAAGGAGAAAACAATAATGTTCCTGTACTGTAACCAAGTTATGCTTCAGCTTATTTTTATCTCTTCATAAGCTCTTCAGCCAGGTACTTAAACAGCATACATTTTAGGATATCACAGCAAATGACCATTCAAGCTTTGCTTTACTAATTCCTGTCAATCAGACAGGTTGAGCAGTCCATTGGTTGATTCAATTCAATCATTGGCAAAGGAGAAGCCAAGGGCATTTCTACTTCAGGACTCTTCTCTGATTGCACTAACTTCTGGTCAGGAATTGCTCGTTTATCTAAGAATTCTTTGAACTCTTTAAGGAGTAATTCAGCCTGCTTTCTAACTGGGCTAGGCTGAGGATTTGCTCCTTCCTTGGGTAAGTAATTGTTTGCAGACTTTACTTCAGGAAAGCAAGTAATGTCACCTCTGTTAAAACATTCATTCAATGCACTGGAGTTACCCCTCCCCCACTTGTCTCTGTAAGTAAGTGTCGGGTTAGCCAGTTCAGTTGTATGAGGAGTGCTTCTAAAGAGTGTTTCAAACGTAGGACCTTCTAATTCCTCCCGGCTTATATCTCTCCCATACAGGTCAGCTGTGTTCTTTCTACTAGCCTGCTTGCTAAATCTTTCAGCTGTCTGGTGAGAAAAGCTGGATTTGTTTAAACGAGTTTCAGGCTGCAGACAACTGCCTTCATAATGCCTGAATCTGTCCTGGCTGTTTCTGGCTTCTCATAAAACTTGTCATCTGAATTAAACACACCATGTACCTTGTATTGAGGATTGTCTGAGAATTCCTTGCCACTCTGCCTTCCTTTCCATGGGTCAGCTTTCCCCTCCAGAAGCCTGGGCTTTATCCCTGGGTCTCTCAGTGCTTCACACCTCTCTTGTTCCCAAAAGGTTCTTTCAGGCACTGAGCATCCCTGGTACCTGCTTCTTGGTTCTGAATCCCTTCTCCTAGGATTACAGCTGGGCAGTGTTTCTCCTTCTAAGTCAAGGGTTTCTGCATCAAAGGCTGCTTCCTGCCTTTCACGCTGCTTCCTTCTTCCTTGCCTTGCTCCATCTCTCCTCTCTCTCTCTCTCTCTCTGTTTAACAAGCTGCCTTTGCTTTGGGCAGCCCGCCTCCTGCTAGGGCGTGCCCAATCAGTAACTCTGCTTCTCCCTTCCCCCGAGGTGAGCTGTGTTAGCTGATTAGCCATGTGTTTTTTGTTCTGAGCAGAGAAAATCCTGCATTTACCTGCAGTACCAAAACCTTCTACCGGGTCACCATCTGTTTCCATGGCTTCTGGGGAAGCTACCACGTCACAGATCCCCCCCCCCTTAAGATATCACGGGCTTATTTAGGAGCATCCGGACAGCACATGATACATCCTATGGGCTCTGGGCTAGTGGGCTGTAATGAATGCAGTTGTCTCGGAGAGGCTATTGTGGCTACTTGGGCTAAAGCTACCCTATCATGCCATGGCTTTAACACATTGATGTGGTAGACTTGCCTGTGACCCTTTTTATTCTCAACTAAATATGAGACGGGTCCTACAGGATGTACAATACGACATGGGCCTTTCCAATGGCTCTCGAATTTTGGTTCAGTCCCTGCCACCATTACTATAACCTTTTCTCCTATCATAAGTTGACGCTGTTTGGTATTCCTATCATAATAGGACTTTTGTTTGCCCTGACTACGCTGCAAATTCTCTAATGCAACCTGTGAGGTTCGGCGTTGCCGCTTCTTTAAGTCTCTTAGGAACTCTGGGACCTCTACCTCCCTGGCGTCCGGTTCCACCCACTGTTCCTTCAAAATATCAAGAATCCCACGGGGAGACCGACCATACAATAACTCGTACGGTGATGTTCCTAATGAGGCTTGTTTCCTTTCCCTGCATGCGTAGAGAACAAAAGGGAGCATCGTATCCCAATTGTCCATCTCACCCTCCAGACCTCTACATAGCATTCTCTTAAGTGTCTGGTTTTGTCTTTCGACTAAACCATTCATTTGAGGATGGTATGCTGCTGTCTTAATGTGTTGGATACCAAAGGCATCCCATACTTGCATGAGGTACTTCGAGAGGAAGTTACTCCCCCTATCTGTGAGGACTTCCCTAGGGAAACCTACTTCTCAAAATAATTTGATAAGCTCATTAGCTATTACTTTCGCAGAAATAGTGTGCAGTGGCATGGCCCACGGGAATCGTGTAGCGTGGTCCACTACCACTAGGATGTATCGAAATCCTCTAGGCGTTTTAATCAGTGGTCCCACTATATCTACCCCTATTCTATGAATTGGGTCTTTGATCACAGGAGACGGTATCATAGGGACATCCCTGTGATGGGTCGCCGAGACACGTTGGCAAGTGGGGCAAGCCTCACAGAACTGGGTCGTTTCTTTAAAAACACCCGGCCAGTAGAATCGGGCTAGAATCTGGTCGAGGGTCCCTTGACTGCCCTTATGTCCCCCTACTGGATGGTCATGAGCCAACCGTAGCACAATGTTTTTAAAAGTAGTCAGTACTACTAACTGTTTCCTGCTGTCTCCAGTGAAAGGATTTCTACTCTCTCTGTAGAGTATACCTGACGTGAGGAGAAATCTAGGCAGTGTATCCCTAGGGTCCTGAGCCCACTTGAATGCATGTGTGAGAGCAGGGTCTGCCTGCTGCTCCTTTGGAAACGTGGGGAACTTACTCATCAGCTCCTCAGGTACCCATGGCAGCTCTTGCCCTGCCTGCACTTCAGACTTATTTCTAGAGCGTGACTGTTGCTCATTACGCTTCTCTGTTTTACCCTTTTTTACTTTGGGATCAGGAGTGGTCACTAAGGCGTCATCAGAGGGAAGGACTTCCCAAAGATCCTCTGATGTAGTTTCTTGACTTTCTAGGGCTGAGGTCTGGGCTCTCATGGAGACCCTTGCACCTTTCTCTTGCAACTCTCGTTTCATTTCCCTATAGAACTGAGGCCAGTTTCTGCCTAGAATTACCGCATGTGGGAGACGTGGGACAACTGCTAGCGGGATAGTTCTTTGGGCACCTAACCCTGCTATGTGTAGGTTGTACACGGGGTAGGAAGATGTTCCTCCATGAACACATCTTATCTTCACTGCATCTACAGGCTGAATTACTTCTGGGGCCTGCCGGGCTTCTATTGCTTTCCAGAACTCCTCGGAGATCATACTTAACTCTGCTCCTGAGTCTAGCAAAACTTGAGTGGTAATCCCTTGTACTGATACAGCCAGAAGAAACTCTGGTCTATCTTCCATGTAACTATCCGCAATTAAAGCAGTTTTCACAAAACAATGTTTTTGTACATGTCCTACCTGCCCACATTTGTAGCATTTTAACTTACATGCAGAACTTTTCCGAAAAGGCATGCACATTTTCACTGGATCTTCCTGCACCCTCTGTCTCCTTTCTGATCCGCTAGTGCTCAACTCATGGGAAGGGGTGCTACCTCTCTGGGCAGTTAACTCTGCCTCTATATACCTCTCAGAGAGAGCAACCGCTTCCTGGGGAGTTTTGCAATTTTGCAGGATCAGGAAGGTGTGGATTTCCTGTGGTAGAGCGTCCATATACTGCTCCAACACTAATTCATCCAGAATGGAATCCACAGACCTCCCTTCTGGAGTTAGCCATTTGTTAAGCAAACTACAAATTCTGTGGCATAAGGACTTAGGGGTTTCACTCGGCCTGAGTCTCACGCTCCTCAAGCGAGAGTGGTAGACCAGCGGAGTGAGTCCCAGTCTCTCCCTTATTGCCTTTTTCAAATCATCATAGCTTCCGGCCAACTCAGCGGGCATGGCGCGGTAAGCTGCCATCGCTTCCCCGGTAAGGGACGCAGCTAACCTTAAGGCCCAGTGTTCCTTTGGCCATAAGCTAAGACGAGCTACCCTTTCAAAGCTTTCTAGGTAATCGTCTATATCATCTTGACTGGTGAGTTGTCCGAAATTAAACAGAGTTCCTGTTGGTACATTAACAGGCTGTACTGTGTTAGTCAAAAGGGAACCTGTATCAAGCACTGGTACAGTGGCTCACTTCCTCTCTTTTAAGCACTCTTCCAACAGAGTTAGAAGAGGTTGCTGCTGTTCCTTTAGACTTGCACTGGCTCTCTGCTGTGCTTCCAATGTGAGGTCAGCCTGGCGCTCTAGCTGCGTTGCCATCCATTTGAATATGTCCTGGAAATCCATTGGGGTTTCCCTGTGCAGGTTCAGATCCTGCCAACTACGCCACTTTTGCCACCCACCCACTCCCTAACCTTGAGGGTTTGAGGAGGGGTCGGCCTTGAGGTTGAGGTTGTAGTTGTGAAGGTCGAATGATAAGGCAGGCAAAAGAATATTTTTTTACATAAGGATTTATTTTTCCCGCTCCGTGGTGGAATGGAACAGGCGTAAAGGAATATATATTAGCCAAAGTAGGAACAAAGGGAAAACAGGTTCTTCAAATGCTGTGCCCAAAATGTCCTTCAACACTGGAGCTCACATTCCGTCATGTGACCTCTACTTTTAAATCAATAAAACAAGGAGAAAACAATAATGTTCCTGTACTGTAACCAAGTTATGCTTCAGCTTATTTTTATCTCTTCATAAGCTCTTCAGCCAGGTACTTAAACAGCATACATTTTAGGATATCATAGCAAATGACCATTCAAGCTTTGCTTTACTAATTCCTGTCAATCAGACAGTTTGAGCAGTCCATTGGTTGATTCAATTCAATCATTGGCAAAGGAGAAGCCAAGGGCATTTCTACTTCAGGACTCTTCTCTGATTGCACTAACTTCTGGTCAGGAATTGCTCGTTTATCTAAGAATTCTTTGAACTCTTTAAGGAGTAATTCAGCCTGCTTTCTAACTGGGCTAGGCTGAGGATTTGCTCCTTCCTTGGGTAAGTAATTGTTTGCAGACTTTACTTCAGGAAAGCAAGTAATGTCACCTCTGTTAAAACATTCATTCAATGCACTGGAGTTACCCCTCCCCCACTTGTCTCTGTAAGTAAGTGTCGGGTTAGCCAGTTCAGTTGTATGAGGAGTGCTTCTAAAGAGTGCTTCAAACATAGGACCTTCTAATTCCTCCTGGCTTATATCTCTCCCATACAGGTCAGCTGTGTTCTTTCTACTAGCCTGCTTGCTAAATCTTTCAGCTGTCTGGTGAGAATAGCTGGGTTTGTTTAAACGAGTTTCAGGCTGCAGCCAACTGCCTTCATAATGCCTGAGTCTGTCCTGGGTTTTAAAATCAGCATTCACTCTTTCTGGCTTCTCATAAAACTTGTCATCTGAATTAAACACACCATGTACCTTGTATTGAGGATTGTCTGAGAATTCCTTGCCACTCTGCCTTCCTTTCCATGGGTCAGCTTTCCCCTCCAGAAGCCTGGGCTTTATCCCTGGGTCTCTCAGTGCTTCACACCTCTCTTGTTCCCAGAAGGTTCTTTCAGGCACAGAGTATCCCTGGTACATGCTTCTTGGTTCTGAATCCCTTCTCCTAGGATTACAGCTGGGCAGTGTTTCTCCTTCTAAGTCAAGGGTTTCTGCATCAAAGGCTGCTTCCTGCCTTTCACGCTGCGTCCTTCTTCCTTGCCTTGCTCTGTCTCTCCTCTCTCTCTCTCTCTCTCTGTTTAACAAGCTGCCTTTGCTTTGGGCAGCCTGCCTCCTGCTAGGGCATGCCCAATCAGTAACTCTGCTTCTCCCTTCCCCCGAGGTGAGCTGTGTTAGCTGATTAACCATGTGTTTCTTGTTCTGAGCAGAGAAAATCCTGCATTTACCTGCAGTACCAAAACCTTCCACCGGGTCACCATCTGTTTCCATGGCTTCTGGGGAAGCTACCACGTCACAAGCTGCATATAGCCCCACTGAGATCACTGCATAGGTGTTGTTCCCAGGATTGTAGTTTGGGCATAGCTGCAATGTAATATGCAGGGATATGCATTATTTGTACCTTCATCAGAGCAGGTGTAAATTTGTGCATGGGAATTTTTGTACTACTGGGATATCTCTGGGTGCCTATTTTATAAAAGGCACATACTTAGGCACCCATGTTGCCTTTATAAATTAGATGATTTCTTTGGAACTTTGACATAGGAACCTTGGTATGAAATTACACCATGTGTCAATTAAAACACAGTTGTTTGGAAGGATTGTTTTTCTGCAAAAGCTTCTTTTTAGGTTTATGTATAAGGGAAGGGTGAATGGAGGGTGAGAGGGTGATATATTGTGGGAGCGACTCATTTTTTATATTTTTTCTATTGATCATTTCACAGTTTATATGGTACAGTTATAGGATATTCGGATGATCTCTCTAAAACTGATTTCTTAAATGTTCATGGGCTGAATAGCCTGATTAAGTGGAAAAAAGGTTTTAGGTCAATTCTGGAAAATAAAAGCTATAGTAACATTTTGGCAAGAAACTAAGGAGTATGTTTACTAAACGGCATTAAGGGCACCACAGTTGGCAAGCAGTAATGGCAACGGTAAGGGTGTCATTGTGCGATAAAGGCTGGCACAGACAGTAGGCGTTCCAGCGGTAAGGGCTCTTGGCTCCACCTCTCAGGCACTAACAGGGTATCAGGCATTAAGGTGTCAAACATTCATATTAATGCCCGAAAAGGGCAGTCACCTTAACACAGGATAAGGGAGCCCCTGTGAAAGTGACATTTTAGGTGATGGATGGAAGGAAAGGTAAGAGCTGATGGAGAGCCAGGGGTTCGATTCCCACTTAGAAATCTTGGGTCAGGGGGACTAGGATTTCTAGTCATATAGGCGCTGCTTGTGGCTAGGGCAAACCACTTACTCCTCCATTGCATCAGGTCCGCATGTAGATTGTGAGCCCTTCAGTACCTGCTTGTAATGTTTGTAAATCAATCAGCCTGGGTGGTATATCAAGAAATTAAATAAAGATAAAGATAAAGACATATGTATCCTATGTGTCAGTCAATAAGTGAGATGAGCATGTGGGAGGCAGCTGTATTGTATCAGTGAGGGGCGTCCATGTACAGTAATATGCTGTATGTCTGTGTGTGGTATCACCACAATGTGGGCATCAAAAGGATGACCGAGCAGGAGTGGTGACATGCAGACCATTCATAGGAGAGGTGTGAGTGATACATCCAAATGATGGATGGATCATGTTCCTGTGTCGGCCATGGTTTAGCAGCTGGCAGGAGAATACATGACTATACATAACGGGCATATGCTGATGGATGGGCTGAAGGAAGGTTGTCATTTGGCAGGTGAGGGTCTAGGGTGGGTAATTTTCCTTTGACAAGGGCTATTATCATATTGCATATTGCATAGTGGCATATCCCCCCACACACACACACACATGCACATATCCACTCAATATGTGCAGGTGAGAGGCATCCTGATCCCAGGGTCAGCCTATCCACTCAGAAAACTATCTGGGTGCCAGGGTCCAATGATCATGGTGGACAGCATGCTGATCGTTCCCTCCCTCCCTGCCATCGTGGCACAACCACTGCTTCAGTGCTGCAGGTAGCCTTATTGAAATTGCATACATACAGCTAGGCATATCTTGACTCTCCTGCCCCCATCCACCGGGGGATGTGAGTATCCATGCTGCTGCCTTAGACCTCAGTAGGGAGGGATCACCATGTGCTCTGCCGTACCTGCTGTTGACATGCTTGCCATCCCTCTGGCCAGTGGCAACTGCAGCATTGCACCAGACACACACAGCTGGGACAAAGTTTCATCTGCAGCAGGCCGCAGTTGCTGTGACTGCCACCTCCACCCTCATACAATGCTGATATGGCAGCATGTTTATTGGGTTATTTGATGTACTGCTTCTTCATGACACCAGGGTGGTGTGCAATTTATAAACATACAGATGCGGCTGAAGCCAGAAAAAGGAAAAGAACTACAATAATGAACAGGAAAGGGAAAGGACAACTCAATCATACAAGAGAGGAAAGACCAGAGATAATGTCAGGTAATGGAGGAAGAAAGATCAAATGCAGAACAGAAAAGATGTTTTTTTTAGGAGAGACAAATCTGGAATGAGTCTTTTCTAGTCAGAGAGTAGTGGGGAGGGAGTTCCATAGGGATGGACCTAAGAAGAAGAAAGCTGACTGGCATATGGATTGTAAGTGAGCACGAGATGGTGAAGGGAGATGGAGACGATTAATATGTACTGAACGGAGGTAGCGTGTGGGAGTGTGGAACTGGAGAAGGTCTGACAGATATTTTGGGGTATGGGTATAAATAGCTTGGTGTACTAGTATACATGTACATGGTGGCAGTGGGGCTGGTGCGACTTCTTTTTGACTACAGCAGCATGTATGTGTGCTGCCACTGTTAGAGTGGAGTGATACCACACATCACAGATGTATACCCTAGGCAGTGGCCTTGTCAGCCTTGTGGACCAGTTAGCCCCAATGCATCACTCACATGACTCCTCCTTTGCTAATTTGGCAACAAGCGCATCATGCCAATGGAGCACTACTATCACAACTTTGGGAACTCTGGCATGTGGAATACCTTGCATACATTTAAATAGGCTCTCTCCTCTAAGAAATAGCCCTTTCCGCATGCTTTGAAATGGCATTAGGGTTCCCAGTTCTAGGAGCTCTAACACATGGAAACACAAACCTGTGATATCAGAGCACACACTATCCCTGCCCATTCTCCACCCCATTAATGCCAACTCTCCACCTCCTTTCACCTTAACGCTATGGGCCTGGCTTCAGCCCCTTAATACAGCGTTATCGGCGCTTTCCATGGTGTTAACTGCTCACTGGCGCCGATAACACCAGTTAACAGTAGCTTTGATTCCTTACCGCCCTTTAGTAAACATACTCCTAAGCTATCCCCAGAGGAGCATCTTAAATTAAAGGGAGAGAAAAAGTGTTTTCTGCTTCCTACAGGATTGCCAAAAAGGGAGCAGTGTAGATTTGCACTGAAGGGAAGTGTGTTACTGTAACTGGGAAACGTAACTGTGTCCTGCTAACTCTTGCTAAAGTGTATTCTCCTAATGAAGATTCACTTAACATTTTTCATATTTCTTGATGATTCCAAAATTACATCCAATCAAATTTAGATGATGACTTTAATTGTATAATTTTGTTCCTTGATAGCTCTAATACTGAGCTCATTAGCGGAGGGTTGTCAAATCGCAATTTTGGAGGGTTGCAACCCAGTCAGGTTTTCGGGACATCCCTAATAAATATGCATGAAATATATGTGCATGCACTGCCTGCATATTATTTAAATATATCTCATCCATATTCATTAGGGGTAGTTTGGAAATCTAACTGGTTTGTAGCCCTCCAAGACTGAAACATGACACCCTTGCAGTAATGAACTGATTACAAAATCTTTGCAGTTTCATTTAAAAGAAATAGACAATCATGCTTTTGTTATCCCCACAGAAGCCTCTCTGATCTTGGACTACAGCCCTGCAAATTTGATAGGTAAGTATCTATTGGTTCCCCCAGTTTCTCATTTTGCAATTCTTTTTGCAGACAATATACCTTCACAGTTTTTTCTTGCAATTCCTTCAGAACAAGGGGTCCTACACCTCTAGCTCCTTTAGCTGCCAAGTTTTTCTGTAGGCCATGGAAGGCACTAGCATAATTGAAAAGCCAAAAAGTGCCTACCTGTCACCTGGCAGCCTATGCAGGCCATAGGTTTGTGCTGAATACTTACTTGGTGTGCATACTAGCCTCTACCACAGAGCTTTTTCCTTTTAGTTGTACTCCCTGCTCCCCCAGCTGTAAGGCAATGCTGTGGCTCCTAAGTGCAGACTTGCATCAGCTCTTCTGTTAAAATTCTCCTGGAGATAGACCCAGGCATAGGCCATCACCACTGGACCGTCCTCACTCCTTATTGGGGAAGAACCACTCTTGCCATCCCACCATCAGGCATGCCAGCAGGAAGGTGTCCTCAGTGCCAAAACTGGTCATGTGTGCTCTGGGAGTCATTTGGCCAGTACTCCCAAACCTTCAATGTCAATACACTCATCTCATAAAAGTATGTGCGTACAATGTGCAAGGACAGATCTATGAACATGCTTCTCTGCAGAAAATGCCAACTTAGGGAGCATATAAGTGCATATTTTATAAAATGTGCAGTCCTTTCTGTGCACTTTATAAAACATAGGCACCCTCTAAAGTGGCCCTTTTTGGGTGCATACATCAATGTACCCAAGCTATATAAAATTATTCCCTTAAAGTCAAGTTGCACATGGTAAAATGTTCTGATTAGTGTTAAAACATGTTAATTAACAAAAATGTTCAAAATGAGTCAAAAGGTCTGAAATCTGGAAAAAAAGTCTATAAACTGACTCCCACAGTCCAAATGTTTTCCATGCACACCCCTATTATGGATGTAAAGCCCATATATAGATATGTTTTCAGGATAATCATAAAGAAAATGCAATTGATTTGAATGCACTGTGTCTCTCAATGTATGCAAATTTAGATCATTCATATTCCTTATGATAATTTTAAAAACTTGACTAGCTAGGTAAGAACATAAGAAATCCATGCTAGGTCATACTGAGTCTCTCCCTACACCCCTACTCAGGAACTCTGCTCTTCTGGCAAATCTATTGCTCTTCTATTTGTGCCCTTCTATTGCTAACTCCAGACTTCACAACTTTCACCTTGCTACTCCTTATGCCTGGAACAAACTTCCTGAGTCTATATGTCAGGCGCCTTCTCTGACCCTTTTCAAATCCAGGCTGAAAACTCACCTCTTTGCTGCTGCTTTCGGATCTTGACTCACCTGATCTCCCTTGTGTTTCCTTACCATTCACCGCAGCTGTATCCCATGTCTACAACTACTGTGCTGTCTGTTTTGACTAGATTGTAAGCTCTGATGAGAAGGGACCGCCTTTTACATGTGTCTGTGCAACACTGTGTATGTCTTGTAGCGCTATACAAATGTTCAGTAGTAGTAGTAGAACAAGGTCCATCAAATCCAGTATCTTGTTTCCAACAGTGGCCAAATTAGATCACCCGTACCTGGCAGGCTTCCACAAAGGCATACAGTTCCACAATGCTTGTCCCGGGGGAAGTAGTGGATTTCCCGGGTCCTCTTTAATATTGGTTTATGGACCTTTCCTCCAGTAACTTGTCTGAACATTTTTTAAACCCAATTACACTAACAGCTTTTACTACATCCTCCAGTAACAAATTCCAGAATTTTATTATGCGTTG
Source organism: Ichthyophis bannanicus (assembly GCA_033557465.1). NCBI lineage: Eukaryota > Metazoa > Chordata > Amphibia > Gymnophiona > Ichthyophiidae > Ichthyophis > Ichthyophis bannanicus. The sequence goes on along the minus strand of CM066034.1, from coordinate 617,420,870 downwards.
AGTAAAAAAAATATTTTCTCTTATTAATCTTAAATGGATTACATTATAGCTTCACTGCGTGTCCTCCAGACTTAATACTTTTTGATGGCATAAACAACCGATCTACATTTACCCATTCCACTCCATTCATTAATGTATAAACATCTATCATATCCCTCCTCAGCCGTCTCTTTTCCAAGTTGAAGAACACTAGTCTTTTAAGCCTCCCCTCATAGGGGTATCCTTCTATCCTCTTTACCATTTTTGTCACTCTTCTCTGTACCTTTCCTAATTCTGCTATATCCTTTTTAAGATATGGCGACCAGAATTGCACAAAATATTCAAGGTACAGTCGCACCATGAAATGACACAGATACATTATAATATACTTGGTTTTATTCTCCATTCCTTTCCTTATGATTCCTAGCATTCTATTTGCCTTTTTGGCTGCTGCTGCACACTGAGTGAAGGTTTCAACGTGTTATCCATGATGACGCCTAAATCTTTTTTCTGGGTGGTGGTTTCGAAAGTGGCTCTTTGCATCATGTAAACATAGTTTGAAATGTTCTTTCCAAGGTGCATAAATTTGCATTAGTCCACATTAAATTTCATCTGCCATTTGGATGCCCAGTCTTCCAATTTATCAAGGTTCTTTTGAAAATTTTCACAATCCTCTTGTGTTTCAACAACTCTGATTAATTTTGTGTCATTTGCAAATTTGATCACTTCATTTGTTATTCCAATGTCTAGGTCATTTATGAATATGTTAAAAAGCAGTGAGACGAGTACAGATCCCTGGGGTACTCCACTATTCATCTCTCTCCAATGAGAAAATTGACTATTTAACCCTACTCCCTATTTTTTTATCTTTTAAACAGTTTCTAATCCATACTACTACAATGTTACCAATCCCATTACTTTTTAATTTTCCCCAAGAGTCTCTTGTGAGGGATCTTGTCAAAGGCCTTCTGAAAATCCAGATACACTATGGGGCATGTTTACTAAACTGCGGTAATGGCATGTGCGTTAGGTTCCACGGTAAAGGTACAGATGCCCATATAAAGGCATGGGCGGGGCATCATTATGGCAAGCATGTCAGGTAACGCGCGTTATAAGGTGCGTTATAAGGCGCGTTATAAGGCACAGTACAAGGCACGTGCCTTAACGTGCCTTGTACTGTGCCCAATAAGGTGCCTTATAACGTGCCTTGTACTGTGCCCAATAAGGCGCCTTATACTGTGCCCAATAAGGTGCCTTGTACTGTGCCTAATTAGGAGCCTTATAACGCCTTATAAGGATTGCTGGCGATTGTGGTGAGGGTACTATGGGCTAGCAGCATGGATCAGCAAAGATATGACTGTAACAGGCAAGCAAAATATCTGCCTTGGACAGGAGGGAACAATGAGGAATTGAACCCATGACCTCCACCTACAATGTCAGTGTACTGACCAGTAGGCTATACCTCTATGGCCTGTTGCACAGGAATGGCTGGGTAGAGAAGGACTGCAGGTCACCGCACAAATCGTCTGCTCTGTGTGCCAGGATAGGGTAACTCCACCAGCACCCATGATGCATTGCACATGCAGAACAGCGGCCTACAGCTGACCACCAAATGGGGTCTGCACCTCTCCGGTACTGCAGCGTGGTAAGACGGACTGACAGTGCGTGATACTAGCACAGAGTAGCTACAGACCATGCCATTGTGCAGGTTCCATGTGCACCCTGAGGGATAGGATGGGTGCCCAGCACTAAGTCCACAGTACATGTGGTGCTAGAGATAGGTCCTGCTGCATATCCCCAGCACTGCCAGTGTGTGGCAGGTGTTCCTAGCAGTGCAACTGAAGGTACATCTGTTCCAGCTGTGTTCTGCAGTCACATTATGGCTCTGGGGAACCATACACCACCCAGATTAGTGCATGCCCGGTATTAGGGTCTGGCTGCCATGGGTACCTGTTATCAGGGCAGTGGGGTGTCTAGACTTGCATGAGGGCTATGTAGCACTGCCACTATGGGTCTAAATGGTATGCACTATATACCCCAAGAGGCATCAATCACCCTTTTTGTAGATTGGGGGGGGGGGGGAACAGGTGCCTGCACCCTTCAGAATGGCTGTAGTACCAGCAACCACAGTCCTGCTGGCAGATGACAGCCCTCCAGGGCTGCTGGGCCAGTGCCATACCTGTGATCATTGCAGACCAGCAATGATGCTTGGGGTAGGCTCAATTGCCCCATACCAGTCTGATTGTGCTGTCTGCCATTCATCAGCAGACAGCACAATCAGACTGCACCTGCAGCATCCTACAAGGTATTCCCGCCCCTGCACAGGCAAACTGCAGACAGCCCACTAACCAATCCATAGAGCATGCTCACAGAGGAACCCTGTGCACCCAGAAGTGGGATGCACAGCACAGACACCAAGCAGGTATCCCTGTGATTGGGCCCCAGAACTGGGAACACACAGGTAGCACTGGAAACAAAGAATATGTGGCACTATTTGGGAACATAGACATGCCAAGGTCACTGCTCGGTCAGAGTGAGAGTGACCCCCCTCCCAGCATGACATGCTGTGGCCACCCTGTCCATGCAGGTAGTGGTCAAGCACTACAGTGTCTCAGCCATTGCCCTCCACCCTGTGCAGGTGCATCCTGGCCAACCTGCCCTGTCTGGGCCATACCCACAATACCTTGCTCCTCATTATGCACATTTGCAGGCTAACGCTGGAAGCAGTGTGAACAATGTGGGCTCAATGAGGTGTTGGCAGACACAAAACAATGGAGAGACATACGCACACTCCCACACCTGTCTCAGCATTGTGTAGAGATGGAGGTGGTTGACAACCCTACCCGCCGCACTGATCACAGTGCAGACATTGCTAATCTGTGCAGGGGGTAGTAGTAATGCTCTGGTGATAACTGCAGCTCTGTGCTGGGGCTAAGAGCCTGACACTCCATGAAGCTGTGGATAGTGGAGCCTTTGTGAGTGGGTGTCCATACCCCTGTGAATCACTGCATTAGGGTTTGCCCATGTTGTTGTTGTGGCTGCATTGTGGGCTAAAACTATGGGGAGATGCTCTGCAGGATCCACAGATGGGACCTGAACCTCTGACCCTCTGCGCTTGGCCATGCTAGCTGGGTGTACTGCACCACACTGTTGCTACAGCAGCATAGTTATCCCTGGGGCTACCCTTATGTTCCTCAGCCAGACCTCTTCTGTTGCACTACACACCATGTACTGGTACAGGGCATGGCCTAGGTCCACTGCAGGCGGGTGCCACTGTTCCGTCCAGCACAATCACCCACTACCTCTGCCATGCCACCATGACCATATGCTGTCGGTGCTGGTGGTGCGCCATCCCAGGCCATCCAGGGGGCAGATAGGCGGCTGCCTAAGGTGTGGGTTCTGGGGTAGGGGTGCCTACATAGATGTCCATGTTTCCCCCGGCACCGCCTGTCAATGTTATGTGCCCATTGGGATACCTGCTGGGTAATGTCTCCTGGATGGGACACTGTGGGCCATAGACTCATGGGCATGTCTGACCCTGGTCAGTTGCTTTCTTACTGGTTTCCATTTTCTGCATTCCTATGTGCCACCTCGGCAACTGCCTAGTCCACCCTGTGCCCCAGTAGCCCCCACTGCATGTCCCGCCTGCAGCCCCCATGCCTAATTTGCACCATCACCATAGTGACCTTTCATACCTGGGCACTATGCTATTGCTGCAAATGGAGTACTACTATCACCTTTCTTGGGCTCCCTGCCTATGCTGTACATTGCTGACACTGAAATAGTTTCTCTCTCTTGCAAATGTGTGCTAACGCCAGGTTTTCAGTTGCGTTAGGATTCAGCCCTTAATTTCTCCGTGTTAGTGTGAAAGGAGCCTCTCCCCACCCACTCCCTGTCCATTGACTCCTTCTCTCCGCCCTCTCTCCACCCTTTTCTGGACTTACCGCGGCCGGGAACATTAAGGCGCGTTATGTAACGTTAAGGTGCCTTAAGTTTACATAACGCATCTTATCGTAGCCGCTGCTACGTTACCGCAGTTTAGTAAACATACCCCTATATCGTCCGGCTCACCTTTGTTAACCTGTTTATTCAAATCTTCAAAAAAAATCAAACAGATTAATAAGACAACACTTTCCTTGGATAAAATCCATGTTGGCTTTCTCCCATTAACCCATGACTATCTACATTTTCAGTATTTTTATTCTTTATAATGGTTTCTATAATTTTGCCCAGTACTGAAATCAGGCTCACTGACCTGTAGTTTCTCCGATCACCCCTGGAATCCTTTTTAAAAATTGGCATTGCATTGGCCATTATCCAGTTTTCTGGTGCTACAGATGATTTTAATTATAGTTCACAGATTAGTAATAATAGGTCTGCAATCTCATATTTCAGTTCTTTTGACACCCTTGAATGTATACCATCTGGTCCAGGGGATTTGCTCCCCTTAAGTTTATCAAATAGTTGTAATACATCTCCCCGATTTATCAATATTTTTTCAGTTCTTCCGATAATCACCTTTTAGGCACATGTAACTTTCCTACATCTTCCTCTGTAAAGACTAAAGGAAAGAATTCATTCAGTCTCTCCACTATGGCCTTGTCCTCCCTTAGTGCCCCTTTTAACCCTCTATCATCCAATGGTCCAACTGACTCTCTCACAGGATTTTTGCTATGAATGAACTTGAACAAGTTTTTGTTATACATTTTTGCTTCTACGACAGGCTTCTTTTCAAATTCTTTCTTTGCCTGACTTATCAATGTCTTGCATCTAACTTGCCAGAACTTATGTTGTTTCCTGTGCTCGTCATTTGGCTCATTTTTCCATTTACTAAAAGATGCTTTTTTGGCAACAACAGCCTCTCTGAACTCACCTTTAAACCATGTCGGCAGGGGTTTTTTTGCCTTCCTTCCACTTTTGTTAAAGCAAGGAATACATCTGGCCTGGGCTTTTAAGATAACACAGGTACACTACCAAAAAACTGCCTCCGGTTTTGCAACTGATTCCTATAGATTTTGGGGTGCTGAATCCAGGAAAAATAGCCAAAATGTTCCATCACGTCACGTTTTCTTGCAAAATTAGATTTCTTACCCATATAAGGTATGTTCACATAATTTCTTTTTAGCCGACTGCAGTTTATTTTCTTGGCCCAAAATAGAGGTTGTAATGGTTAACTAACTAGAAACACTCCCTCATGATATTTTAGAGTGTTTTGTATTCATTTTATACATTAACAGGACAATTGGGAGGCGGGGGGCTAAATCCAGTACTCGCGCTGGGCGCATGTTCTTTCCTGTTCGCCTCGCCTCGTTCGCGCTCGCTCAAACACGGTGGTTGCGACATGAACGTTCCTGTCAAATTTCAGTTTCTTGCAAGTTCATTATTACCTTTTGTTTGCTCAGTCGTAATCCAGCTTTATTCCGAAGTGGTTCACTACAGTTGTAGTTTGCAGTGCTGTGTATTTGTGATGGCTCACAGAGCCAGAGGTTGCGTCAACTCTCCGGACAGTTTTTTGTTTTATTTGTGGGGAATATACCGTGAAAAAGCGGCAGAGGAACATTTCTGCATTTATTAAAAAAGTATATTTCGCCTATTTCGGTTTGAAGTTAGGCGATCAAGACAAACCGTGGGCTCCTCACAAAGTGTGCAATACATGTGAGGAAGATCTACGCTTATGGATGAAAGGTAAAAACAAGCATTTCGTTTCGGAATACCTATGATGTGGCGTGAACAAAGAGACCACAGCAGTGACTGCTATTTTTGCTCTTGCATTGTGAAGGGATACAACTTAAAAAATAAGAACGTAATAAGTTACCCCAACCTTCCCTCAGCAATTAGGCCTATGCCATAGCAACGAAGTACCTGTACCTGAACCACCAAAATCTTTGGATCATATTTGTGTGGACGGTTCTGATCATGATGAGACTCATCAGATGGCTTTTCCCGATGAGTCCAGTACTTCCGAGTTTGAAACTGAACCAGATCCGAAACCTGAACTTTTCTCTCAAGCTGAATTGAATGATTTAGTCCAGGATTTAGGACTCCCAAAAGATGCTGCCCAACTGCTAGGTTCTCGGCTTAAACAGAAAAATCTATTGTCACCAGGAACAACTTTTATTGGTACCGCAAGCAACCGCGAGACACAATTTTTGAAGTATTTCAGCAAAGAGGAAGATTTGGTATTTTGCAACGATATATACGGAGTGATGGAAAAGTTTAAACTCAAGTATGATCCTGCTGAATGGCGGCTGTTCATTGATTCGTCAAAGACAGCATAAAAGGTGTTCTTCTTCATAATGGCAACACATTCGCTGCTTCAGTTCCTATTGCTCACTCTGTTATTCTCCAAGAAAAATACGAGAATTTGGCCCTGATTCTTCAGAAGATTCGTTATGATGAGCATAAGTGGATGATTTGTGGAGACTTTAAAATTCTATCCATGCTATTAGGGCAGCAATCCGGTTTCACCAAATATCCCTGCTTCCTTTGTTTGTGGGATAGCCGGTCCCGCGACCTACACTGGGGTAAAAAAGACTGGCCAATTCGGGAGTATTTGAGACCCGGTGAGAAAAATGTTCTTCATGAGAGCTTGGTACCTCGTGATAAAATTCTATTACCACCTCTCCACATTAAGTTGGGTCTCATTAAGCAATTCATCAAGTCCCTTCCAAAAGATGGTGAGTGCTTTCGGTACCTTTGCTCAAAGTTCCCCCGACTTTCTGAAGCAAAGCTAAGGAAGGAGTGTTTGTTGGCCCTGATATAAGGAAACTCATTTCAGATGGAGCATTCGCTGAAACGATGTCTGAGAAGGAAAAGAAGCCTGGGATTCCTTCAAGGATGTTGTTCTCAAATTCTTGGGGAACAGGCGGGATGAGAACTATAAGGATATTGTTGCCAGGATGCTCAATGCCTTCAAAGAACAAGGCTGTAACATGAGCCTGAAAGTCCATTTCTTGCACTCCCATGTGAACTACTTTCCCGAAAACTTGGGGGCGTACAGTGAAGAACAAGGTGAAAGGTTTCACCAGGACATCAAGGACACAGAGAGAAGGTACCAAGGAAGATGGAACACCACTATGATGGCTGATTTCTGCTGGTTGCTGCTGCGGGAAACCCCAGATGAAAAATACGCCAAGCAGCGCACCAAGAGAAGCATTCGGGGGAAGAAGAAACGGGCCCACCAGGAGATTGATTGACCCAAGAATGACTTTAAAATCTAAACTGTGTTGACAAATATCGTGTTTTTACTAAACTTTGAAATAAAAATTTGCTAGTTATTACCACAGTGTCGGATCTCATTTATTAGAATTTTATTTTCACACCATCGGGTGTTTGTCTTCATGTATTGCAATGGTGCGGTTTGCGTTTTCTATTCTTACATACATACCTGTACAACATTTTTTGCACATTTCTTTGCTTTGCTTTGTGTCTAACCTCGCTCTTATATGCTCAATGTTTGTGCACATGTATGTGGCTGTTTTAAGTGCAGACAATTTTGCTACCATCACAGTGTGTTTTGTTGACATTACTCTATTCTTATGTGCTGCCTTGTTACAATTTTCTTTATTCTTATTTGAATAACTACTAAACAATTAGTATAAAGAATTCATCCAAGAAACTTTTATCTCGATCGCACTCAATCTGAAACGTTCACCTCAAACTGCCAACCCAATGTAGCAAAAAATCTGTACGTGATGGAGCAAATTGGTTACCAGATTTGGATTCAGCGCACCAAAAAACGTAAAAATCAATCGAAACATTAGAGGCAGTTTAAAAAATTTTTTTTTTAGTGTACCTGTGTAATACTTTTAAACAACGCCCATGCTTGATATAAATCTTTAACCTTTATAGCTGCTCCTTTTAAATTTTTCTTAACTATTTTCCTCATTTTATCATAGTCTCCCTTTTAAAAGTTAAAAGATAGTACAGTGGATTTCCTTGCCATCCTCCTTCTATTTGTTAAATCAAATGTGATCATGCTATGATCACTATTGCCAAATGGCACCAAAACCCGTATCTCATGCAACAGATCCTATGTTCCACTAAGGACTAGGTCCAAAATAGCTTCCCTTTTTGTCGGTTCATGAACCAGCTGCTCCAAGATGCAGCCATTTATTTCATCTAGAAATTAACTCCTTAGCATGTCTTGCTGTGACTTTGACCCAGTCAATACCAGGGTAATTGAAATCACCCATTGTAACTTTTGTTAGCTTCCCTGATATCTTTCAGCATTTCATCATCCATCTGTTCATTCTGGCTGGGCGGTCGTTAGTACACCCCCCATTGCGATCGGCTTCCCCGTTTTACATGGAATTTCTATCCATAGAGTGTGTTTTGTTTCCTGCAAAATTTAATCCTATGTGACTCAATGCCCTCTCTAACATAGAGTGCAACCCCTCCACCAGTTTTATCCACTCTATCATTATGATATAGTTTGTACCCAGGTATAGTGTCCCATTGGCTGAGACTTTTACCAGGTCTCTGAGATGCCAATCACATCTAAACTTTAATTCAGTGCTATATGTTCTAGCTCTCCAATTCTAGCATTTGCATACAGGCAACTTATAGGCTGTATTTTATTCATATTGATCTGGTTATCAGTTGATGGAGTAATTTGGAATTTTTTATTTTTATTGTATGTTATTTAGCATTGTTTATATACTGATTTTCACCGGGTCAAAGTGGTTTATATTGAACAAGGTTAGATATTGTTACTTTAGAACAGTTTTTCAACCTATACACAAATTTGTTGATTTCCCTTAAGTGCAATACTTATGTACAATATATACAGTGGAACCTGTTATGTGGAGCATCCTAATTCTGGTGGGGGGGGGGGGAGGATTAGTCAGAGGTGCCAAAGTGTTCAGTGAATAGGTAGGTCTTTAGGAGTTTATGGAAGGTGGACAGGCCCATCATGTTTCTTATGGTGTCTGGGAGTGTGTTCCAAATGGATGGGGCACATAGTTCAAATAAGCACATGCATATCTGTTGCGTAGATCTAGTTTTTGCATGGAGGATGATGAGGATGTTCTTGCTGGATTGTCTTCTGGTTCTGTTGGTTGTGGTTTTTGGAATAGGGTGTGTAGGTGAGAGGTAGAGCCGGAGTTGATGGCTTTGTGGGTTAGGAGGAGGGTTTTGTATTTAATACAGCTGGTTATAGGTAGCGAGTGAGCCAGTGTAGATGTTTAAGTGTGGGTATAATATGGCCATATTTTGTTAATCCTGTTAAGATATGTGCTGCGGTGTGCAGAGTGATGTGTAGGGGAAAGCAGAGTGGATTGTGGGAAGCCTTGGTAAATGGAGTTACAATAGTCTATATATGTGAGGATTATGATTTGAAATGCAGATGGTTGGTTCCAGGAGAAGGTGTAGGCATTATAGTGTTCGGACTTTAAAGTAGATTGCTTTTGTGGTCCTCTGTACATGTGGTTTGAAGGAAAGATGCTGATCCAAAGTGATTCCCAGGTATTTGATTTCTGCTTGTACCTTTATTTGGGTGTTGTCAGGGGTGAGAAAGTTTGGGGGCGTGAAGGTCTTGTCCTTTGTAACAAATAGGGCTTCTGTCTTCTTGTAATTTATTGCCACGTTGTTGTTTGTAAGCCATTGTTAGACTTCTATTAAACATCTGTGGAGGTTTGTGTAAGTGGGGTGCTTTGTGTTCAATGGTCCGTAGAGCGTGATATCATCTGCATATATGGGAAAAGTTGATGTTGTGAACTCTGATGATTTTGCAAAGTGGCTGAATGTAGATGTTGAAGAGGAGGGGGGATAGGGTTACTTGTGGTACTACTTGGGTTTGGTGGTAGAGGCTGTATGTTTTGGTTCCCAGTTTTATTTGGAGGTTGGAACCATGATAAGATCGGGACCATGATAGCAAGGTGTTCTGAATGCCATTGGATTGTAGGCATTGCAAGAGAATGTTATAGTTAACTGTATCAAAGCTGTGGATATATCCAGAAATATCATGATGAATCCTTGTGATTTGTCTTGGATCCCTTGTACCAGGTTGTTGAGTGTGATCATGAGGTTTCTACACCATGGAGGGGGCGGAACCCATTTTGCTGGGGGTCGAGGAGAGAGTTTGTGTCATGGATAGTATGGGAGGGAGGTTCTGGAGGCCAAATTTAGGATATTAGGTAGGAAGTTGAAATCCAGAATTTCCAGAGTAGCACTCTCTGAAATGCTTCCAGTTCCACACTTAGGACCTAAAAGGCAGGCAAAACTCTGGAGTCGCATTGCATGGATGAGACAATGGTGCAAAGAAGAAAATTTTGCTGGGGGTCGAGGAGGGAGTTTGTGTCAATATGTTCTTGAAGCTGTTGTTGGACAGCTTTTTCACAAATTTTCATAAGGAATGGAAGGCTAGTAATGGGTCTATAGGAGGCTGGATCTTTCGGGTCAAGGTCTGATCTTTTGAGAATGGGGTGAATTAAGGACAGTTTCAGGTCACTGGACATTTCTCCTTTTTGTAGTATGGATTGGGTCAATTTTATGAGTTTTGAGCTTAGATCCTGTTTTCTAGATTTGATCCAGGTGACTTGGCATGGATCAAGGGGGATGTTGTGGTATTGAGGGAAGTAATGATGGTTTTGATGTTGTCCTTGCTGATGGGGTCAAAACTGTGCCATGGTGTGGTGTGTGTGTGGGGGGGGGGGGGGAATTGGTCAGGAGGGTGTGTGGTGGTTGTGGGGTTAGGCTGTGGCTGGAGTTGTTTGTATTGGCTTGCTAGTTATCAAATGGTTCTCTTGGTCTATTCAGAGAGTTAGTGATGAACTTTGTGTGGTACGCACACTTGGCATTGTCTGTTTCTCTTCGGTAGTTGTCCATCAAGCCCATATGCAGGTCTTTGTCAGTTTTGAGGGTAGATTTGCACCATTTATGTTCTAGTTTTCTGAGTTGTGCTATGATTCTTCTGAGGTCGTTGGTGTACGAGGATGCCTTTTGTGGCTTGTTTGTTGTACAGCTTGTTGTTGTTATCACGCTTTTCCAATGGTAGTGTTTCAGTCAATTATTAGTGTGTTTGGGTCCTGTGTTTTGGTTTCCAATGGAGGGAGTATTTCCTTAAGGAAGATTTCTTTGTAAAAACATTTAAATCTTCTGCTTGTTTGTGGCTGGGCATAAGGGTTGCTTGGAACGTTGATGGATGGGGAGAATGATCAGGTTGTAGTCTGATCAGGGCATAGGGTGATATTAAATTGTATGTGAGGTGCTTATGTTCTTTGTTTGGGTGTTGGCGAAGATGAGGATTAGTGTGTTGCCTTTGTTTCAGCTCTATACTTAAGGGCATCTTGGCTACTTTTATCTTTATTGGAACCTCTCTGTCAGGATTTTATTTATTATTTATTTATTAACAATTCTTATATACCGCACTATTAGCCATCAGCGCAGTTTACATTGAACAGAAACATCCGACAATTCACATATGTCTGGTCTTTACATTTAACAGGAGGTATAACTTGGAGAAAAGGGGGTAACTATATACAATGGTGGTTCATCAGATTAGGGACATAGTTAACTATATACATAGGTGGTATAACAGTACAGGAAACTGCTTGTTATTTACATTGTGGGGTAAGCCTGTTGCGAGGGTCTGCCTGTTTGACCACTTCTGCTATTTGCTTGGGGGTTATGTTCGGAGCTGTCATTGAGATATTTAAGGAAGAGGAAATGTTTTAGCGCCTTTCTGAATTGGCTCAAGTTGGGGATAGCTCTGATTTGTGCTGGTAGGGTGTTCCATAAAGTTGGGGCGCAGAGTCGGAAGGCTCTGTTGGCTGTTGACCTGGTACATCTTGTGGTTTCATTTGGGATAACTAGCATGTTCAACTCTGCTGTTCTTCGTGGCCTGTTTGGTGCAAGTGGTTGGATGAGGTTAGAGAGAGAGGAAGAGGTGAGCCCCTTAGCCACTTTGAACGTTAGTAGTAAAGTCTTGAAACTGATCCTTGCTTGAATGGGGAGCCAGTGTAGCTGTTTTAGGAGGGGTGTAACGTGGTCTCTCCTGGATGCCCCAAAGAGTACCTGCGCTGCACTATTCATAGCCAGCTGCAGGGGGTTAAGGGTGAACTGGGGGAGTCCTTGTAGTATGGAGTTTGCGAAGTCGAAATGGGGAAGTATAAGGGCTTGATAAATGGTACGGAAACCATCCGGTTCGAGTAGCGTGCGTAGGTGTCTGAGGGATCTGATTTTAAAGTAGATTGCCTTGACAGTATTGGCTATGTGGTTCTTCATGTCAAGGTTTTGGTCTAATGTTACTCCAAGGTAACGTATTGCAGGTTTCACTTGTAGTTGGGCATCCTTTACCTTAACAGAGCTAGGTGGGGTGAAGTTAGTGTTCCTTGAGACGAAAAGGACTTCCGTCTTTTTGTGTTGTATTCGCAGGTTTTGTGACAGGAGCCACTCTGATATGGTGTCGAAGCAGTTAGTCAGAGGGGTGAGGTCTAGGTTATCCAATGATATTGGCATATATAATAGCATATCGTCTGCATATATCATGTAACTGACATTGAAGGATATGATAATGTCACAGATGGGTTGGATGTATATATTAAACATCAATGCGGATAGGGAGGATCCTTGAGGTACATCTTGACTTTGTTGGAATGGTTCAGATGTAGCCCCGTCGGCTCGGACATGCTGCCATCTACCGGACAGGTAAGATTTGCACCATTCAAGCGCTGTTCCGCAGATGCCTTAACTTCCCTCTTTTGCTAGTATTCTTCAAGGATACGTCCCTCCAAACCATGTGCTCCCAGATGACCATTGGCTTTCCCCTATTATTTAGTTTAAAAGCTGTTCCATCTCTTTTTTAAAGGTTAATGTCAGCAACCAGGATCCTTCCCAGTTGAAGTGAAGCCCATCCTTTCAGAAAAGTCCCTCCTTTCCCCTGAATGTTATCCTTTTCCTAACAAATCCAAAATTTTCTTCTTTGCACCATTGTCTCATCCATGCAATGCAACTCCAGAGTTTTGCCTGCCTTTTAGGTCCTAAGTGTGGAACTGGAAGCATTTCAGAGAGTGCTACTCTGGAAATTCTGGATTTCAATTTCCTACCTAATATCCTAAATTTGGCCTCCAGAACCTCCCTCCCATACTATCCATGTCATTTGTGCCAATATGTACCAAGACAGCAGACTCCTCCCCAGCACTATATAAAACCTTGTCTAGGTGGCATGTGAGGTCTGCTGCCTTCGCACCAGGCAGACATGTTACCAGGCCATCCAGATATCTACATGCCTAATGATCGAATTGTCAACTATAAAGGCCATCCTAGCCCTTCCCTCAAGAGTACATGGCCCTTGAGAAATCTCCTCAATGTGAGAGAGTTTTACATTTCCTGACTGACAGGTCCTGCCACACCAAGGTGATGCTCTCCTTTCACGTGATCTCTCTCCTCCATGGCAACTGAGAGGCTGTGAGACTGGAGGTGGGAATTCAGTACTATGTCCCTATAGGTCTCATCTACTTACTTCTCTTTCTTCCTTATGTCCTCCTTGTCTGCTACTCTAGCCTCTAGAGATCAGAATCATTCCCTGAGAGTAAAAAACTCCTTGCACCTAGTGCACACATAAGATCTCTCACCAACTGGGAGAAAATCGTACATGTGATACTCAATGCAAAAGACTAGATAGCCTGCATCTCGCTACTAGACTGCTGTCTGCATCTTAGTTTTAAGGATTTGTTTAGCTATTTAATTTATTTATTTAAAGTTGCTAGGGATACTTATGCTGATACAACTTTACCAATTAAGTTTAAGGGACTTTGTTCACTTCGAGATTAATTAATTACACTATTCCTGGTGAGGATAACCATTTGAACCTGAAAGTGAATTTGACCACTTCTCCCCCTTTAATAGGTTTAAGAGTCTCTTATAAAGCTAAGATTATCTGGGATAGGTGGGAGTCAGGGTGGGTGGGAGGGTGTTCCTCCAGGATAAGGTTGTGAAATATAGGTTTAGATCAAGTTCAGATGTTCTTGGCTTAGTGCGACACCCACCAGCTGGGCCAAGAGGCTGACAGCTGATAGGCGGCCTTACTGTCCTTTAGAATAAAAGTTCTTTACTCTGTAGGAATGAATTGTAGTTGAGGCAGGTGGTAAGGCTTTGCAAGATTTTTATTATTTATACAATGGGGATTTTCAAAGGCACGCGGAGGTTCAAAACACAACAAATACACTAGGATAACTTCTCCAAATGAAAGGATGAACACAGGAAAAACCAGGAGAAATGAAAAACAAAACTTTTCTTCTCTGCTGTTCTCTGCACTGCTCCGTGTGGTCACACACTATACTACAGCAGAACTAAACACAGCTGGGTTCACTTTCACCAAACAACGTCTTCCCAAACTCCGTTACTCTCAACAATGAATACAGCACAGCACTGCTTTCTTCTGAGTCACAGGTAAAAGCTACCTTATTAAAAGGCTTTTAAAACTCTCTCCTGTTTCACTTTCTTACTGTGGTATTCTTGTGAGTTAAACAACAGTCCATTGGTATAGGAAAATCATCACATTCAGGCACAGTGGTTTCTATCTGCATTTCCTCAATGCCATTAGAATTACCAAAGTCTTTCTCATATGTGGGGACTTCTTTTAGCTTCTCTCTCTTTAGAAACTGGTGGAAGTGATCCCACAGCAAGTCAGCCTTTTCAGGTGTTTTTGTATTAGGGGTTTGAATCCTCTCACTAGAGAATAGTCTCTGCAGTGCCCCTAATTTAGAAGCTTCACAAACGTCAGAGTTATCTGGTCTGGAGTTTGCAGCAGGTACTAGGCTTTCAATCCAAGGTTTCACAGTAGAGGGGAAGGGTTCCAGCTCCTGCTCAATAAAACTAGCCTTTATCTCTTTTGCCAATTTATCAGATATAAAATGGTCAGTTTTACCTTGAGGCTGTTTCTCTGTGTCAGCACTGATGCTCTTTCCACCTCTCCAATCCTCCCAGCGGTAGCAATTGTTTGACTGGCCTGCCCGGCTTTTCCAATTGTCTGTGCTTTTACCTTTGAATGCTGGCTTTGTCTGAGTGTGTGCCTTTCCCTTGGCACCTTCTCTCACACAGGCTGTTCTGCCTGGACTCTCTGGTCTCAGACTCTGGTCTTGGCTTTCTCTTGCCTTCCACCTGGCTCTCTGGATGTTTTCCTGACCAGCTTCTTTGTAGGTTCTCCAATCGGGTCTCTCCTCGGGTCTCCAATCGGGTCTCTCCTCGGGTCTCCAATCGGGTCTGTCTTCCTTCCCTCTGCACGTGGTTTTTAACCCTGGCTTCCTGCTTCCTTGTGACCAATCAGAAAGGGGGTTAGTCTCCACCCTTGCACTAGGGCATGGTTTGCTTCCTACAGGGAACTGCCTTTTTCTCTGACATAGGCTGAGTGTTCCTTGTAGCAGTGCATTATCATTGCCTTCAATGGGGACTTCAGGATTTTCATCCCCTTTCAGGCTTTTCATAGGGCTTTCACCATCACAGATCCCCCCCTTAAGATATCACGGGCTGGCTCAATAATATTTGCACAGCTCGTGATACCCTCTGAGGGGTCTGTAGATTGATGTGTCCTCACTATGCTCCCTGCTCCTGGATCTACCCTGGTAAGCTGGGTCAGCATCATTCTGTCTTGCCTGAGCTCAACCACCCTCTGAGGATAGGGTTGTGTATGGGTTTTCCCATCTTCCCCCTGACAGAACTCATGTCTCATAGATTCTGCTATCTTGCAAGGTGATTGCTTCTTCACTTCATCTGATGGCCTCATCTTCTCTTGGGTAACCAGATTCTTCTCCCCTGGCATTGGGGTCAATATATTTTAAAATCCAGCCAGCAGTTGAAACAAATCCTGTTTCTGGGCCCATGAAAGGCTATCCCCGAACATCAATTTCGGATTCCCCTTACAATCTTCTAGCTGGGGTCCGAGGTCTTCCTCCATCTTTTCTTCCACTGCTGCCGACAATCCCTCCAGGCTAGTGCCTCCTGTAGAGCCAAAGCTTCCGGCACCTCGGGTCGTTGTGGATAGGTGGGGAACCTCTTCTTGAGGGGGAAAACCAACCCTCTCGCAGATTATCTGCGCTATACGGTCGCCAGTAGAAATCCTGAAATCTTGATTTCCAAAATTATACATGAGCACCTTCACTGTGCCCCTGAAGTCTGGGTCGATAACTCCAGCTCCTATGTCTAGGAAATATTTCCAGGCAAGGCCAGAACGCAGGGCTATGCGTCCATAGCAACCCATGGGGAGTTCTAGCTGTAAAGCTGTGTCTACCAGTGCTTTTCCTTGCTTTGGCACAATCGTATCCTCGGCGCTATAGAGATCATACCCAGCAGCGTTGGCAGTGGCTCTTTTTGGTGCGCATGCATTGGGGTTCATTTTAGCATATCTTAACACCCATTTTGGCTTCTCTGTAGACGCTTCATTCTGGGCACAGGTTTTACGCTCTTGTTTTCTAGGAGCTTCAAACAAAGGGCTAGGAATCATGCTCATCTTCACCTTTGATTGTGCTAGGGCGTCTACTTGGGGCGTCCTAGAGGTAGCTGCCTCTTTTTTAAACAAGTCCTGTCCCAGACCTTTGCTTAACTGTGGTCAATCTTTCCCTAGTACCAATTCATGCGGTAGCCTAGGTACCACAGCTAATTGCATATGTCTACTCATGCCTAAGCCTTTCACTCTCAGACTATAAACTGGGTAGCTGGAGATACCTCCATGTATACAGCGGAGTTTTACCTGAGTTATGGGCTGAATTGCTGTGTTCCCACTTTGGGCCTCAATTTTTCGCCATAGCGCTATGGATAGCATGCTGTGTTGAGCACCCGAATCCAAAAGCGCAGTGGTTGCAATCCCCTGTACTTCCACTGACAAGAAGAATTTTTCTTTCTCCCTAGGCTGATTCTCCGCTATCAATGCAGTTCTCACAAAGCAATTACGTTGGATATGTCCTTCTTCCCCACATTTATAGCATTTCCTATGAGAGAGATAACCTTTTGATAAGGGTTTATACATTTCTTTCATATTATCGGTATTCCTTTTCCTCCTTTCTAATACTCCTCCTACTGCCACCTGGGAGGTACTGTCGTGACTATGGGCACTTATTTCTGCCTCCATAAACCTCTCTGACAGCGCTACTGCCTCCTGTGGGGTCTTGCAGTTCTGGAGTATGAGGAAGGTTTTTAATTGTTGGGGTACAGCATCCAGGTACTGTTCCAGTATAAGACTGTCAATTATTGATTCCACGGTCTTACCCTCCGGAATAAGCCATTTATTCAGCAAGGTTCGGACTCTATGATATAGGGCCTTTGGAGTCTCGCCTGCTTGCAATTTTACAGCCCTCAATTGCCGATGGTATACTAGAGGAGTGAGCCCCAACCTCTCTCTAATTGCCTTAGTGAGCTCACTGTAATCACTAGCAAGCATGGGTGACATAGCCCGGTAGGCAGCGAGGGCCTCCCCCGTGAGGGATGCGGCCAGGCGTATGGGCCACTGTTCCTGCGGCCAACCACTAAGGTGCGCCACCCTCTCAAATCCCTCAATAAAGTCATCTATATCGTCCCTTGGTGTAAGTTGTCCAATATTGAATGCCCCACCAGCCTGAAAGTCCAACTTCAGAGAAGCAGCTAGTGTACTGGAACTGGATGACGTGGTCTCTGGTCCAGTCTTCTTCTTCTGCTCGGCGAGGTAAGCCTCCAACATTTGTAGCAGCGGCTGTTGTTGGTCCTGTATCCGTGCAGCACTCTGCTTCTGCGCTTCCAGGGACAACTCCGCCTGGCGCTCAAACTGGAGAGACATTAACTTCAATACCTCCGGTATTTCGTGCGCCATCTTGGGTTACCTACAAAACACAAACAAACAACCCAAGAGCGGGACCACACACACAAGAAGGTATTCCCTTCCCTTTGGTTTTTACAATTTTAACACTATGGCTAGCGCTTGCACCCGTGCCCTTGGTATCCTCAACCGCCCCTCGGCTTGGTACCCAATACCTGGCGTGGGTGAGGCTTCACGCTTAACACCTCCAATGGTCAACCGTAGTCTCCTGGGTACTGCGGACCTGCTTTCTGGACCCTCATCAGTTGGGCTCCTCAGCAAAGCTTCTCCTGCAGTGGAAATCCTGAAGCAATATCCTTGCACACGCGTGGAAAAAAAAATCCTAAATACTACGCCAACTTGCGACACCCACCGGCTGGGCAAGAGGCTGACAGCTGATAGGCGGCCTTACTGTCCTTTAGAATAAAAGTTCCTTACTCTGTAGGAATGAATTGTAGTTGAGGCAGGTGGTAAGGCTTTGCAAGATTTTTATTATTTATACAATGGGGATTTTCAAAGGCACGCGGAGGTTCAAAACACAACAAATGCACTAGGATAACTTCTCCAAATGAAAGGATGAACACAGGAAAAACCAGGAGAAATGAGAAACAAAACTTTTCTTCTCTGCTGTTCTCTGCACTGCTCCGTGTGGTCACACACTATACTACAGCAGAACTAAACACAGCTGGTTTCACTTTCACCAAACAACGTCTTCCCAAACTCCGTTACTCTCAACAATGAATACAGCACAGCACTGCTTTCTTCTGAGTCACAGGTAAAAGCTACCTTATTAAAAGGCTTTTAAAACTCTCTCCTGTTTCACTTTCTTACTGTGGTATTCTTGTGAGTTAAACAACAGTCCATTGGTATAGGAAAATCATCACATTCAGGCACAGTGGTTTCTATCTGCATTTCCTCAATGCCATTAGAATTACCAAAGTCTTTCTCATATGTGGGGACTTCTTTTAGCTTCTCTCTCTTTAGAAACTGGTGGAAGTGATCCCACAGCAAGTCAGCCTTTTCAGGTGTTTTTGTATTAGGGGTTTGAATCCTCTCACTAGAGAATAGTCTCTGCAGTGCCCCTAATTTAGAAGCTTCACAAATGTCAGAGTTATCTGGTCTGGAGTTTGCAGCAGGTACCAGGCTTTCAATCCAATGTTTCACAGTAGAGGGGGAGGGTTCCAGCTCCTGCTCAATAAAACTAGCCTTTATCTCTTTTGCCAATTTATCAGATATAAAATGGTCAGTTTTACCTTGAGGCTGTTTCTCTGTGTCAGCACTGGTGCTCTTTCCACCTCTCCAATCCTCCCAGCTGTAGAAATTGTTTGACTGGTCTGCCCGGCTTCTCCAATTGTCTGTGCTTTTACCTTTGAATGCTGGCTTTGTCTGAGTGCGTACCTTTCCCTTGGCACCTTCTCTCACACAGGCTGTTCTGCCTGGACTCTCTGGTCTCAGACTCTGGTCTTGGCTTTCTCTTGCCTTCCACCTGGCTCTCTGGATATTTTCCTGACCAGCTTCTTTGTAGGTTCTCCAATCGGGTCTCTCCTCGGGTCTCCAATCGGGTCTGTCTTCCTTCCCTCTGCACGTGGTTTTTAACCCTGGCTTCCTGCTTCCTTGTGACCAATCAGAAAGGGGGCTAGTCTCCACCCTTGCACTAGGGCGTGGAGGAGTGGCCTAGTGGTTGTGGCAAGGTACTTCAGGCCGGAAGGTCGGGGGTTCAAATCCCACTAGAGGACAGCAACCTTGGGCCGGAAGGACTGGGCTTTCTAGTCCCACAGGTGCTCCTTGTGGTCTTGGGCAAGCCACTTAACCCTCCATAGCCCATGTTCCCTGTAAAATAGTTATCTCCAAGTTATAATGCCCTGTTCAATGTAATTTCAGTTTGTTCAATGTAAACCGCACTGATGCAGAATAGCGCGGTATATAAGAGAATGTAAATAAATAAATAAATAAAATAGGGCGTGGTTTGCTTCCTACAGAGAACTGCCTTTTTCTCTGATGTAGGCTGAGTTTTCCTTGTAGCAGTGCATTATCATTGCCTTCAATGGGGACTTCAGGATTTTCATCCCCTTTCAAGCTTTTCATAGGGCTTTCATCATCACATTAGATAGTAAATGGTTAGTGAGAGGAAAGAGAGAGAGAGAGAGAGAGAGAGGGAGAGAGAGAGAGAGAGGGGCCGGACGGAGGAGAAATGCTTGAGGTTGCCCGATCCGGCCATCTCCCGTGTCCCTTCATCCTGAAATGGCCCCACGCTCGGTCCAGAGTTTCCTTCTGACTGATAGGTCCTAACCAGGTGGGATCAGGGACTGGACTGTCGTTCCTTCAGGAACACTAATTAGCAGGTAAGATCTAATTACTATTTCCTTATCATCACTCCAGTCCAGTCCCTTTACTTCTGGGATGTACAAGAGCAGTTCAATCCTGGGTGGGATCCGGCAAACCGGACTGAAGGACCGCCAGACCAAACCGAGCATCCGCTGCGCTCTGGATGTCCAGCCTGTAGTGCTTGGTGAACGTATGTAGAGAAGACCAAGTTGCTGCCCTACAGATATCCACTGGAGGGACTAAGCTGAACTCTGCCCATGACGTAGCCTGAGCCCGGGTGGAGTGCGCCCGGAGCCCCGCTGGCATCTGTTTCCCTTTTCTGTCCTCAAGTGGGATTTGAACCTCTGACCTTCCGGCCTGAAGTACCTTGCCCCAAGGTTGGGGCTTGTTTATTAACCATGCTAACAATTAGAATGGGGTTTACCCAGCACCAAGCTTGCTGTGGAAACTGTTAGCATGAGCTAAAAATGCTGCTGCACTAAAAATTTGCCATCAGTGTCACAGCTTGGGTTTATTTAACACCACTTCAGTGAGCGGTGGTAGCTGCACTTGCAGTAAACCAGCAAATGGCTTGGCGTGGGGGTACTGCTGCTCATGCACTAACTTCACAGAGGCATGCCATGCACACCCACATTTGGTACCCCCATGCTGCTTTGAGCCTGAATGTCTGGTACACTGTTGTGTTTTAGTAAACATACCCCATTATGAGGTAAGCTTTCATATACATGTGGCCAGTGAGGGGGGTGGGAAAAATATATATATATTTGAAGCTTTTACAAATTGTTCAATCACATTTTCAGTCTAGTCTTCAAAATTTTGTTTTCCATGTGATCATTTTATTAAGTATTTAGTATCATTACAAACATCACTTAACATGTATCAAACTACACATAACATTTATATATAAAATTCACACATTTGTATTTATTAACAATTATATATTCTATTTATTAATTCATATATTACTCTAAACACTCTTTATATCATTCCCTTTCTAACCACCCTCTCCCACCCTCCCACGCTCATCCAACCTCATCCATTATTGAATTAATATCTTCTCTCCTTTCACCCAATCACCATTTATCCTTCCAGTAAAATTTTATTTAAATTTTGTATAAAATCCCTCTCATATTTTCTCTAGCACTCCCACTCATTCTTCCTTCTATTTTTCAAACCACTTACACACACTCTTCCATTGTTCTACAACTTTCTCACCTGTCCCCGCCTCATCTCTGTCAATCTATGCATCAAACACATCTCTGCCACTCTTTTCACAAATCCTGCCTTATGTGGCATGGATTTTCCCTGCCAATGTTGTGCTATTTAATTTCTAGCAGCTACTATACAGTGGTGTATCACTCCACTAACTCTCTTTGGAATGTCCACATCTAATTGATGTAGTAAACAAATCTCTGGCTTTCTTTGTATTCAATATGCTGTCATGTTATATATCAACTCCAAAATCTCAATCCAAAAGGCTTGAATCCACTTACAATTCCACCACACATGCAACCAATTCCCTTTCTCATTGCATCCCCTACAACACTGATCATTAATCCCACTTCCAGCTCTTTTTTTACATACTGGAGTCCAATATCATCTGAACAACAATTTATAAACATTCTCGTTTACCCTTGTGGCTATGGATATACTAGCCACTGTTCGTATTATCTTATCCCATTCCCCCTCAGACCATCTTATCTCCAAATCTTCTCCCCATTTTATCATGTATCTCAATTTGTTATTCCCCCCCCCTCCATTATGCCTTTATACATTTTGGAAAAAACTCCTTTCTGCCCCAAATTTCCTAAACACAATGCTTCAAACCACCCCCTATTTTCCCAGAGATCATACCACACCTTCAATTGTTTCAAAAAGTGACTCACTTGTAGATAAGCATAATAATCTGTATCTCCTAATCTATATAGATCCTTAATATTTTCAAATTCAAAAACGTCCTCTTTACTCACTAGTTGTGAGTTATATTTTAACCCCGCCTTATCCCATCTATTCAAAATGCCCATCTCTGGTCCTTGTCCGCTTTCAAAACAGGCTTCTAGAGGCATACACTGTGAGTACCTCTTATTTTGTATTAATCGTTTTCTATTTTGTTTCCAAACTTGTAAACTATGCACTATTAGAGGATTTAGATTTTTATTTTCTAAATTAAGTCTACCTCTCCAAACTACTTTGATTAGGCTTTCTCCCCTTAAAAAATCTTCCTCCATTTGATCCCAATGTTTCTGTGTTCCTCGATGCCACTCATAAATCGTTTTTAATTGTGCTGCCTCTTAATATTTCCTAAAGTTAGGCACACCTAACCCTCCCTCTCCTTTAGTTCTTTGCATTGTATCCATTGCTACTCTCCCCCTTCTATTTTTCCATATAAAACGATTAACAATTCTTTGTAACCTTTTTAACTGATTAGGTGGTATTTTAATTGGTAACGTCTGGAAGAGAAATAGAAATCTTGGTAAGAGCATCATCTTTATAGTAGCAATTCATCCAAACCATGACAAATATCCCCACCCCCATCCAGCCAGCCAGCTCTCCACCTTTCCAAAGAGCCTGTGATAATTCAGTTTATATAATGCTTCTATCTTATTACTAATGTAAATGCCAAGATATCTAATACTCTCTTTTTCCCATTTGAACAGATATTTATTTTGTAACTTATCCTGGGTGTCTCTATGTGTAGTTAAATTTAAAATTTCTGATTTAGACCAATTAATAGTGAAACCTGATAATTTACCAAATTCTTTTAATTCCCACATTAAATATTGGATTGATGCCCAAGGCTTACATACACTTAAGATTATATCATCTGCAAATAATGAAATTTTATATTCACTCCTTCCTGTTTTTATTCCCTTAATATCATCCCTTTCCCTCACTCTTGCTGCAAACGGTTCTAGTGAAATAGCAAAAAGTAGCGGAGATAATGGACAACCCTGTCATGTTCCTCTCTCTTGACCAAAAAATTCCAAATAAGCACCATTTACTCTTACACATGTTTTTCGATTACGATATAACACCTTTTTCCAGCTTAAGAATTCAACCCCTAAGCCCATTCTTTCCATTACATTGAACAGAAATGGCCAAGATACTTGATCAAAAGCTTTTTCAGCGTAAACCTCCAAAACTCATACAAAAAAACCCATCACTATACATACTGCAGCAGGCCCTAAAACATCTAACACCTATTTGAAAAGCTGAACAAGGCAAATTGCTACAGTACAGATCCCAGCATACAGATTTCATGTTAACAGAACACGTAGCCTTGGTCACACAGTCTAGAAACACAGATTCTCGCAAAGTACAGTGATCACAACCTAAAGTAAAAATAAAATATTTAGAGAAAAATTAAACTGAAACCCCAAGAAGCCAGACTCTGCATGCAGTGCAACACCAGATAAGAGATGCAGTATCCCATACTGTGTAAACTATAAAAATAGCACAAAGTCCAATCATTAAATTGAAAATAAAATTATTTTTTTCTACCTTTGTTGTCTGAGCATTTTATTCTCTGGTCATGCTGGTCCTGATCTGAGGTTTCTGCTTTCCTGTCTTCTTTTAGCACTCTATCTGCCATTTCTTGTCTTTTCTTTTGTTTTCTTCACTTCCTTCCATCAGTCCCATTGACCCTCCCCACGTGTCAGCTCCCTTCCAGTCCTAGTGCCCCTCCCTGCCAGCCTCCTACCTAATACCCAGCCACCTACCAGTCCCATCCCCAAATGTCAGCTCCCTCCAGTCCCACCCCAGGTGTCAGCTCCCTTCCATCCCCCTCTTTCCCCCATGTCAGTTCCCTTCCAGCCCCCAACTTCCATGTCAGTTCCCTTCAGCCATCCCCTTCCCCTCTCTCAGTTCCCTTTCAACCATCTGTCTCCCCTCTCTCAGTTCCCTTTCAACCATCCCCTTCCCCTCTCTCAGTTCCCTTCCAGCCATCTCTTTTCCCTCTCTCAGTTCCTTTCAGTCATCTCCTTCCCCTCTCTAAGTTCCCTTTCAGCCATCTCTTTCCCCTCTCTCAGTTCCCTTCAGCCATCTCCTTCCCCTCTCTCAGTTCCCTTTCAGACATATCTTTCCTCCCCTGTCAGCTCCCTTCCAACCCTCTTTTCCCCCGTTAGCTTTCTTCCAGCCCCTGTCAGCTCCCTCTCATTCCCCCCATGCAGCTCGTCCCTCTTCTTTCCTTCTCCTCTTCCATGCAGCTCATTCCTCTTCTCTCCCCCATCTCCCGTAGTTTGTTCTGCTCTGCGTTTGAAACTAAAGGAAATTGGTGCAGAGCCTCCCAGTGGTAAGGAATCTCTGCTGTTGCCGCATCCTGCTCTAGTATCACTTCCTTTTGGGAGCACGATGCAGCAGCAGTAGAGGTTCCTTACCGCTGGGAGGCTCCGCATTGGTTTCCTGTCATTTCAAAAGGTATTGCGGCTGTAGCAGTTTGTCCGCGTTTTTTTTTTTTTAACTGAAGGCGGAGTGGGGCGGCTCTATTGGGGGCAATTCTGCTGCCCCCAAAGATTTGCCACCTGAGGCCACTACCTTACTCTGCCTAATTATAGAGTCACCTCTGATAAAAGGGGCCCTTAGGGGTATGTCTATTAAAGAGTGTTAGCTGCTATCATGGGGCTAACACAGATTATCACCTTGCGGTAGTAGCTAATGCATGAGAAAATCAGACATCACAGGCACTTTGTTGTGATATCTGTTTTTTGGATGATGCAAGGGTGTTGGGGAAGATTGGGGTGGTCCTATCTCAGAGGCAGATAACATCACCTCAAGAGGTGGTGTTATCTGCCTGAAGGCCCGATAACACAGCAGTGCAGCTGCTGCCAATCAGCAGTGGTCATCTGACCTGGAGGTGGGGGTGATAGAGCCTTCAAAAAAGCAATCAGGCCTCCCCTGTTCAACAATATCATCAGTGCCAACCCTTCCCAATGGTCCTCACAAAGATGGCCATGATATCACGATGCTGTTCCCTAGCATGAGGCTAGAAGACAGCAGCGCATGATGGCAGCCATTTTAATATGGCCCATTGACAAGGGCAGGAGTGGCGAGGACCGTTCCTACTCCATCTTGACACTAGATCACCATAATTTCAACAGGTATGACTTGGGGACGTTCAGGGTGGGGGCTGTGGGGCCCCCCTTTTCCTGACTGGTTAGCCAGGAAATTACATTCACAATGGACAAGAAAAGGGGAGGAATGGCGATTACCGACAGGCTAGCTGGGGCTCTTTTTAAAGGATCGGGAAGGTGGGGAGGGAGAGGGCTATCCCTGAGTGGCTAGCCAGGACGTTGGATTGGCTGGGGGAGGAGCACAAATTCCCCCTGGGAAGCTTCCAGTGGGGATCAGGAGCTTTTCCACAGGGAATTGGTGCTGCAGAGAGATCGGAACTTTTAAAATTCATATTGTCGGTGCAGCACATCGCAACACAAACAATATTGTTGAGGAAGAATGTCTTATTGCTCTTTTTGAGGGGGGCATGGTAGTGATCGAGCCGTAGAATAACTGATAGCTCTGTGCACCCAATCGCCACCATCCCTCCTCTGGGATTTACTGCGGTGATCCGGGGTACCTGAATCATCAGGCACCATGGGACTGTTCCCATGATACCTGCCAAGGTAGGTAACTTGGGTTTCTGTGGTAAATATAGAACTGCCATGATATCTGAAGGGGCTAACCCAGGAATGCAGATGCTGGAGGATATTTGCCTTAGAACATGGTTTTTGCAGTTAACGTACCTGGTTTAGTAGACATGCCTGTTAGTATATGTAAACCAAAGTCCAAAAAACACCATCCAGGACCCAAACGACTCTGAAATACTAAATAAAACTTATACAATCCAAACTGATAAGAAGCATACTTAACGTGGCCATTTCAGGTATGCTTTTTATCAATTTGGATTGTATAAGGTTTATATGAAGTACATGATTATTTTCTTCAAGTGTTTGTGGGGCAATGATGATAAGTGGGAAGTGATTTGGGCGAGTTTTCTTTGCTCTTTAATTCCATTTGTTGAGCCCTTTACACTCTTATGCTGAAAAATAGAGCTCAGTTTTAAACTTTTATATATTTGTGGACTCTTTGTATTTATTGAGTATATGTTAATCTACAAATTAATTTATGTACATTTACTCTGCACATATAAAAACGTTCTAATGAATATTATTTATTTATTTATTTTATTTATTTATTTTTCTTATATACCGCGTTCTTCAGTATCAGCGCGGTTTACATTGAACAAAACTGTTCAGTGCAGAATATCTACACTGGACTTACAGTATAACAGTTATCAAAAGTACAGCTATAACAATTTAACTTAAATGTAGTTAAGCAGTGTAACTAGATACAGTTAGAAAAGGACAGGGTAACTATATACAGATATATACAGGTAGTACAACATATGCTCATGAGTATCAACGGCGTGTAGCTATTAAACATTTTATTAACACAAATGTGTGCAACAAACCCAAAAAAGACCAAACATTGTGTGTGTGTGTGTGTGTGTGTGTGTGTGTGTGTGTGTGTGTTTAGGGGGCGAGGGTAAAGCCCAAAATAAAAAATAAACAGCACTAAACATATAAATATTTTCCCTGTAACCATCCTAAATCATCATAGTCTATGTTTATATTTATTTATTTATTTATATGGTTAATCAATATTAGAATTAAAATGAAGAGAAAAGAAAGAGTCTTTGTTAAACTGCTACCTAAAAAGTTAGAATTGAATTTAACTAGTAGTGCTGTTTTAATAGCTTAAAAATGATTTAATATATCATAAAACAAGGACAAAGATTTTAACACTATTGATATAGTATGCCTCTGCAGAGAAAGAACACAATTGGAACTGTCAAATGCTCTAGGTTAGTACAAAGATTTATTTAAAACCTGCGTGCAGACATTATCTCCTTCTCTGCTATGTTCTGTCTATATCCATCATGTGCTTGCAGTCGTTTGCATTAATGGAGCCACATTCCCACAATAGTAACCTACTGCATCTATATTTTGCACAAAATAATTAATAGCTATAGCAGGTTATGAGTTACTATTTAGATTTCCAATAAGCAATTTCTCTTTAGCTTTGCATATTTTAGATATTTTTACTCACAAAATGGGTGATTATATAAGCCTCAGCTATTGAGGGGGACATTTTAAAAGTCTTAGGGGTATGTTTACTAAATGGTCCTAATGTTACCGGTGCTAGTTGCAGCGATAACATGAGGAATGCCATATAAGGTAGTGGGCGCTCCTGTGTAAAGGAAGCAATGGCGGGGTATTGCGCAATAGAGGGCACCCTGGCCGTCATTGCACGGTAACCTTAAATTCGCATGCTGAGCTATGATCAAAGGACTAGAGGTGTAACACACTGGTTAATACAACAACTGCTGATACAGCAGTCATGAGTTCAATTCCTCAGTCAATGCAGATCTGTATGTATCACACAGGGCACTGGCAGACAGGCCTGGAAATGCACAGATACCCCCCACCACCACCTGACATTCACCAGCAGAGGGCACAGTCAGTCTTCACCCGCTGCACCCTGCAAGGTGCTCTAACCATACACACACTAACTGCAGACGGTCTGCTAATTAGTACATAGTGCACATTCCTGGTGAAACTGTGTGCACCCAGAGGTGGTATGCTAGTGATTGGGCCCCAGCCAGGGGAACTCTCAGATATCACTTGAGAAAAACACTGTACAGCACTATGTGGGGACCTAGACATGCCATGGTCACTGCTCAGTCAGGGTGAGAGTGACCCCCCAGCATGACATGCTGTGGCCACCCTGTCCGTGCAGGTGGTGCTCGGCCACTACAATGTCCCAGCCATTGCCCTATGCCCTGTGCAGATGCATCCTGCCCATGCTGCCCTGTCCAGCCTATACCCACAGTACTTTGCTCCTCATTATGTACATTGGCAGGCTAACGCTGGAAACAGTGTAAGCATTGTGGGCTCATTAAGGTGTGGGCAGCCACCAAACACAGGATATACACACATTCCCACACCTATTTCAGCATTATGCAAATATAGAGGTGGTTGGCAGCCATGGCCACCACACCAGTCCTGGGCACATCGCAGGCATAGCTATGGTACTCAATACTGTTGAGGTCACTCTCCAGGGTGGTACACACTGTCAGAAACAAAAACCAAGACACACTTCACAGATATCAGAACGGTTGCTCTGATGGATCTCTGTTAACAAATTGTGTTTAATGTTGGACTTGTTATCTGACATTAATCATAGCAACTGTGTGATATATGTGGAACGTGTTTCCAAGTTTATGACGGCATTGCTATGGTATGCAGGTTCTAGTACTGGTAGATGCTGCTCCGCACAGGGCCCAACAGCCTGATTCTCCATGAGGCTTTGGATAGTGGAGCTGGCCGATGCTCTGGAGCAGAGGTTCCCAACTCCGGTCCTGGTGGGTCCAACACGATTCAGGTTTTCATGCTGTCCCTAATGAATATGCAGGAGATACATTTGCATACAATGGGGGCGGTGCATACAAATGCATCTCAGTCGTATTTCTTAGGGACAGCATGAAACCTGAATGGTGTTTGGCCCTCCGGGACTGCAGTTGGAAACCTCTGCTCTAGGGACTGCACATGTCTATGGTGAATGTGCTCTGTAGTGTAGAATATAGGCGTTTATGGCATGTTTATTTTATCTGCAAAAACAGTTCCTTCTTTATTACCATGGTTTAGTACTGGGTAATATACAGGGACATGGTCTGCAGGAGCCACAGCTGGGACTTGAACCTGTGACCTTCTGCCCCTGAACACACTGGCTGGGTGTACTGCACCAAA
The DNA here is from genome assembly GCA_033557465.1 of Ichthyophis bannanicus. Lineage (NCBI taxonomy): Eukaryota > Metazoa > Chordata > Amphibia > Gymnophiona > Ichthyophiidae > Ichthyophis > Ichthyophis bannanicus. The sequence continues at coordinate 617,392,001 of CM066034.1, read as the reverse complement.
CTGTTGCCACAGGGGGCAGGTCATTCCCTGGGGATACCATTACTGTCTGTCAGACAGACAAACTTATTTTGCAGTGCACGGCATCCACCTAGACAGGGCTTGTCCTTGGTCTGCTGTGGGCAGATGCCACTGCCACCTCCACCACCAGCACCCCTCCGCCACCATGCTGACATGCCCTTATGCCAGTGGTGCTGGTGGTGCGCAGTCCCAGGCCATCCAGTGTGCTGGTTGGTGGCTGCCTATGGTGTGTAATCTGGGGTAGGGGTGCCTGTATAGACATCCACGCTTTCCCCCGGCACTGCCTGACAATGTTCTGTGCCCTTGGGGGTATTTGCTGGGTACTGTCCCCTGGGATACTGCGGGACACACACACAAGGGCATGTTTGACCTTGATCAGTTGCTGATATTCCATTTCTGCTTTTCTATGGGTCACCTAGGCATCTGCCTAGCCTTCCCTGTGCCCCATCTGCCCCAGCTGCCCCACTGTATGTCATGCCTCCAGCCCACTGTACCCCATGTGCAGCCTCACCATAGTGCGCTTTCGTACTTGGGCACTATCTGCTGCTGCTGCACCTGTATCACTACTATCACTGTTCTTGGTCTCCCTACCTTTGCTGTTCATTGCTGACTGAAATGGTTTCTCTCTCCCTCACTTTTGCCTCTAATGCCAGGTTTTCACTCGCGCTATTTTTCAGACCTTCATTTCACAGCGATAGTGTGCCTGGAGCCTCTCCCCACCCACCCCCCGCCCATTGACCCCTTCTCTCTGCCCTTTGGAGAGCCTTACTCCACCCTTTCTGTGTCTTAGCACCGCCAGAGACGTTGTCGGGCGAAACGGCACGTTATCGCATAAAAAGTTAATATATCACACGATAACATCACATATCGTGCGATAACATTACGTATCATGTGATAATTGTGGAGAGAGAGAGAGAGGTAAGAAAATGTGGGTCAGAGCCTCATAGTAAGAATAGGGAGAGAAAGAGAGAACAAGGGGGAGGGGAGAGAATTGGGTGTCAGAGCCTCATGGCAAGGTGTGTCCGATGAAAATAGGAAGAGAGAGAAAGAGGAAGTGTTTCTGTCCTTTATAGTGAATTTTCTCTAGCACCTCCCTTTGAGGTCTGCTATAGTTTCCAGTCACCTCCCTTTGAGGTCTGCTATTCTTGATTTAGCAAGGAGGGGCTGCAGACCAATCTCATCAGGCCGGGAGACTGACATCACCAGGGGGTCAGAGTTAATCTCATCTTGTAAACTACCCTCATGAAGTTTGGAAACTGATATCACCAGAGTAACAAAGCTGCTTGAAATCCAAGGTCTGGGAACAGCCATGACACCTATGCTAAGCATAATGACATGTTGATGTATGCTGACACCATGATTTTGGATGTCCAGAGACATGCATCAAAATCACAGAGACATCTCTGGTGCAGGGACGTCCAATCAGGCAAGGGGCATGGCCGAGGTGTATCTGGGGAGCTGCAATGAATTTAGATGTCCCCATTCAATTTCAGAAATGTCAGGGACTTCTGCAGGCATGTCTAAGTTTAGAGCTGCCCCAGGCATAAGCACACATCAGGTAAGTGCTTGTTATGGCCTTAAAAAATTCAAAATATGTAGGGCCCGATTTTCATTTAGGCAGGCATCAGTGCATAGTCTGCCCACCAACCCCCTTCACTTAGATTTTCATTTCCATGGCAACAGAAATGAAAATACGAATCATGCCGCACAGGCCATCAGCTGCCAAGGCTAAGCGGGTAGCAGCGATTAGCCCCAGCATCTTAAAGATAGGTGAGGGTTTTCCTTGCCTATTTTTATCGCGCAGAGCGCTAAGCAGGCAGCATTGAAAATCATTGCTACCCACTTATTTCCATTCCTTGCCTCTGCTCTGCCTTGTTACACCCCAAAGATGCCCCGATGCTAAACAGATAGCATCTGGGCACTTTAGGGACTTAACCGGAATTTTCCAAAGACACTACCCATGTAGGTGCTTTCGGAAAATCCTGGTTAAGCCATTTAAACCTGTGGGCCCGATTCTATCCCGCATGTCCGGGCCCTCTGTGCATCTTGCAGGAACTGGATGCACAGAGGGAGTCGCAATTCTGATCCCACGGGGTACGTCTAGCCCCGCAGGATTAGAATCGTGAACAGGCCTGTATGTGCAGGCCAGGACCCTGATTTTGTCTGGCTGCATGTACAGGCCTTGCCCGGATAGCTCAGTCAGGGCTCTTCAATAGAGCCGTGGCGCCATGGCGTCCAGTTGCCATGACACTACGGCTCCATTGAAGTGCCATGATCTCTGGCCGCTGGATTCAGCATTGATTTCCCCGCAGCTCAACCCCCAATCTGGCCTCCTAATGCCAGGGCCGGGCTGCGGGGAATGTTCTCAGCACCCTGTGCTCCTTTTGTGCCCTGCCTGCCGTTTCCCACTGACTAGGGGAACTTATTCTACCTCGGAGGTGGAATAATTTCCCCATGCAAGTCACCGTCCCAGACATTCAAGGCTGACAATACCTGCCCTAACGCCACCACTGAGCCGCCCCTTTCCTGCCTCATCTACTTTCCCCATACAAGATGTGGGGAAGGTAGACAGGACCAGGAAACAGAACAAATTGCAGGGATGGATATCTCAACAAGACGTCCATTCCTGCTATTCATGCCTCAAAATAACCCCCTGTGTAACTGCCTTCAAAAATCAGGCCCATGGAGAATTAAGCAACTAACCTAAGATTAAAAGGTTCACACTGGGATTTGAACCCTGGCCACCTGCTGCCTAACTCACTTCTTCAGCCATATACTATTAGATATCCATGGTGCAAAGTGCTCTTTGGGGACATCTATGTAGACATCTCTATAGAAGTCCATATCGGGCACATCCACATTTCTGAAATTGTGCCTGAACTTCCAAAAGCCTGCTTTTTTTTCAGACGTTCTGGCTTAGAGTCCAATATTGTACTTGGGCATCTCATTGTAAAATGTACCTTCACACCAAAAGGGTATTCTAACAGCCAGATAGCCTGATCGCTCTGATGCGCAAGTAAAGGGCGGTATATCAAGTGCCTAAACCATAACCATAAACCATCAGTAAATTTGAAAGACTGAGATCATACTCCACATACCCTGGGCTTTGTGCAAAACTAACATATTTGGTGACATTTCCCCCTGGTCTCACTATTAGTCTTAAGAAAGGCTTTCAGGTCACGAGAATGGGACATTTTCCATTTTTTCATTACTTTTCTGCATAAATGAATTTTTATTTTCATGCGTGTAAACTCTTTTAAGGGCACTGAATACAATTTTATAAATGTTAATAAAACAAACCTGAATGAAATATGAATACCCTAAAGTAGAGGAGAAATGGGACAATATGAGAGAGAGACATTCAAATGCCTCTAAAGATATGAAGAAGACAGAGGTAACAAATATTTTATATGGAAAGAATGCTTGAGAATATGAGGCCATAATATCATGTTGAAAAAAAGTAGACTCTTGCAAATCAGATAACTTTTTTTTTTCACAGAAAGGGTAGCATGAAATTTCCTCTCTAAATGCTAGAGACAAAAATGATAATGGAATTTAAGAAAGGATGAAACAAATTTAGAAGATCCTAATTTATGAAGCATTGAGATGAAAGCCAGTAATCAACATGGATTGATAGCACTGTACTAGGAATGAAGCGGGGCATACAAGGTGGGCCCTATGGCTATCATATTGTATGGATCATAGATTCCTAAGTCTAGTCTTTAATTTACTGTGCCTGCCAGGACCAGATATCTTGTGGGTACAGGAGGAAACTGCTGAAGAAATGTAACTGGGTGAACTTCAACCAGTTTCAGATGAGTTCGAATTTTCCTTGAATCATTTAGCAAACCCATCAAATGTGATGCTTTTTTTGCATTCAGTTATTTGAGTTAACCTGAGTTTAGAAGTTTAGCATTTGTCATCTGACAAATTCATTTTCCTTCCATGTTCTTTGAATGCAAAATTTTCAAATTAACTCCAGAAGGTCTTATCAAAGCTTCGAATAACTCAATAGTTCAATTTCAATTAATTTTCAAAACATCTGATAATTCAGGCAAAATTCTTATTAACTGAGTTTCCCAGGATCATCTTAGCTCTGGTGTTGAAATGGAAGAGAATTCTTGATTTAGCTCATTTCTAAGGTTAGTTACACTCAGATACAGCGGATTTTCTCCTATCTCTCGAAAGCCTTGGAATCTATATTTGCAGCTGAGGCAATAGAGGGTTAAGTAATTTACACAAGATCACAAGGAGCAACAATGGAATTTGTACTCTGGTTCTCAGATAGCTACTCCACCCCTTAGGTTACTTCACTTTCAGAGGGGCAGATATGCTTGTCAGAAGCAGCAAAAATTATAAAGAGGTTAGTGACACCTTATTGAGGCATGAGTTTTCCGAGGGCAAAAATATTTAAAAAAAATTTCAGAGAAAAGGTGCTGTTTGTTCAGTATCAGAATACTTAGGCCCCGATTCCATATGGCAGATGGCGGGGCAGCACGTCTAGCCGGGACCTGCTACCCCGCTATCCGCCTTGCCGGTATTCTGCCTCCGTTCCCTGCTGAATGCACAGGATGGGGTAGAGAGTGGGTGGAGTGTGGGCAGGGACGACCCCCAGATATACAGGAACAATTCTAGGACCTCTGAGGTGGACTAAGAGTGGGTGCCCCCCCAAATGTGGCCGGCAGCCCCCCTGGAGCCCAGGAGCCCCCCATAGAAGCATCGGGACATGGATGATGAGTCCCCGCTACCCGATCCGGTGCCCAGGTGCCCTCATTGGGGTCAGGCGGCGGGAATCCGAGGGTCCTAGGCTGTGAGCAGATGGATCCGTGGGGAGGATGACCCTATGACTGTGGGAGGGGCACACCGGGCCATCCTTGGGCCTGATTTTGACAGTCGCGGGAATGCTTTGCTCCTGTGTTTCAGAATAGGATACAAACGGGCCCATCCTACATGAGACTGTCTAGGCGGCCCAGATGTACCCCTTCTGGAATTGGGCACTCAGTGTATTGCTACTTAGCTTGCAGCTATATACTGTACTTTAGCATGTTAGAACATATTGATGTAGGAAACGAGAAAGCAGACGCAGATGCTGTTAGATTTTTCTACCATGGGTCTTTTTCTTAAATATACTAGGCCCATTATTAAAATGGATGCATATGTTTAACGGCAGCCATTAAAAGCATAAATTTCCCATCAGTGGGTTTTCAAAGCCAAAAAAGCCTCCGTCTCGATAGTCCTGGGATAGAGTTAGGATAAAGCAAGGGAGAAATAACTAATACATATGGTAGTGATATTCAGCTGCTAAAAGGTTTAATCTAGACCTTAAACAGTCTTAAATTAAATCTTTTAACTACAGGATCGCTATTAAAAAGGGCTTAGTCAGTTACTGTAGCAGGACCTGCTAACTGACTAAACACTGCGCTGTCCAATATTCAGCACCACTAACCAGTTAGTGCTGCTGAATATTTCCCCTCAGAAGCATGCGGTCGGTTTCTGGGTGGTCCGTGGGGAACTGGAGTGGTCTTGATGGCTACCCAGTTAGTGGAGATCGATGTTATTATGCAGTTAGTGGTTACTGTATATTCAGCCGCTAACCAGATAAGCAAACTGCATAAAGTTGGGAAGATCAATGATTGTTCTAACTTTATGCAGTTCTTTCTCTCCGGTTAGTGGTTCAATATTGCTATTAACTGCATAACAACACCTATCACCACTGAAACTGGATATTCAGCACTGGTTATAGCTGTACTGACTGCAGTGAGCTGAATATCGATCCCTATAAGTGTAATAGCTGCTGTAGATATATAGCTGCCAGTGGTAATTACATTTTACATATGTAATGAGATAAAAAAATGTAATACATTTTACACTGGAGGCTCCCCCAGGCTGTTGTGGGCAACCTCAGGTGTTTTTTTTTTCCTTGGGGGCTGCTTTACATCTTAAGTGCTGACAGCCTGGTTGTTGTTTTTTTTTGGTTCGAGGCAGCTCTTCAGCCTGTTGCCAGCAGCCGAGAGGGAAGAGAAGAAAGGGGGAAGTCGCGGGAGAGGGCTTGAGTAGACCATGTTTCTGTGGTGGGGTCAGGAGCAGATCCGTAGCTGCAGGCTCCTGGGAAGTGCTCCCGCATGTTATCGGAGGCAGCCACAGTGGAAATTAGTGAAAAACAGGGGATGTGGAGTTGAAAATCAGCTTCACCCTTCCACAGTTCCTTGCTTTCTTTACACTCAGATGTTACTATCCCTCTCCTCTCTTCTCCTCTGTTCCTGTCTAACCCTACCCTTTCCCTTTTGCTCCACCCCACCACCTGTCCTTTCTTTTTTTTTTCCTCCTCAATCCTGCCCCTTCTGTTATGATCTGTCCCCTCCCAGCCCCCTTTTCCTTCCCTTCTCTGCTTTTCTCTTTGCTGGTGGGTCCTAGGGACTCCTGCTGGCTCTGCAATTTGGGTATTGTCACCGCTCTGTCTCCTTTTTGTCAGTGGGATCTTGGGATGACTGCCAGTTCTTCATGGTGGGAGTGAAACCATACACATCTTTCTGTTCTCTCATGTGCAAATGAAGAGATGCATATGGATGGACAGACAGACAAACTGATAAACCCTCCCCAACAGGCATTATTGCTTAAGCAAAATGCATCTAAAAATTATTTGCATTTTCTCTTGTGTGGGAGGAAGTAAAGAGTTATCCCAATTGCTTTGTATATACAAACATTATGGGGCCCTTTTACTAAACTGCTTTAGGATTTGCATTTAGTGCTAAAATTAGCTGTGTGTAAAATGCAAATCTCTACAGTAAGTCAGAGGCATGGCCAGCATGTACCCAGCAGTTAAGGCACAGATGTGGACCCTAACCTATGATGCAGTTACCGCGAGTGCAACTTACTCTAACTATTGAGGTGGCATTAGTTAAACCTGTACCAACTGCAACATTGACAACACATGACATGTCTCCCCATGCTAAATGCAATGTGCTCCTGATGCCTACTCTCTGCCCCTAACCCGCTCATTCACCACCCAATGAGTGATTGGAAGTTAGCACAGGAATCGTCATATAGTAACTCTCATGCACTCAAGGTAATAGTGACCACAGACCCTTGTGCATAGCTACCGCATGTGGGTTAAATGATATATTACTAAACTATAGTTGTTTTTATCTTGGATCAGCAGTGGAAAAGTAGTTCAGTGATTAGAGAATTACGGTTGAACTAGGACCTTTGGCAAGTTTCTTTAACCCCCCCCCCCTCCCCACAAACACACACTAATTACATAAAATACGACTGGATTCATGCATTTAACTCTCCTTAAGCTTGGATTTAGAAACATAAGTAATAAACATAAAATCCAAATCATCCTATTCCTTGGGGTTCCTAGCTCAATTTGAACCAGTCTGAGATACAGTGTCGTGAGTTTTCATTTGCATCCATGGTCGGTGCTAGCATTATATGAACTAGGCAGTCACCTAGGGTACTGGTCCTCCGGGGGAGACTGTTGCCACCCCTCTTGGAGCAGGCAGCAGCAGCAATGGCTACAAACAGTCCTGCAGCACTTACTTGTAAACTTTAGTGTCGCGGGGCTGTTGGTGGCAATGGCTGTGAACAGCCCCACAGTACTTAGCTTTAAACTTCAGCATCACTGAGCTATTTGCTTCTGCTTCTCTGCTGCCTATTCCTGCCTGCTCCATGGGGCTGTTTGTGACCATGGCTGCTACTGCACATCCCAGAGAGGGGTGGCAGGGGCAGCAATGGGCGCCAGACAGGAGAAGGGATGAGGTCCGCCTAGGGCGATTCCTCTCCTTATGCCAGCCCTGTTTGCAGCTACCTAGAGATCTTTCCCTATTTGTATCCCCTCCCAAATTTGCCTGCCATGTCAGCAACAATCTATGGCCAGCTGCCATGTACACAGCTTCCTCAGGAATGAGGCTAACAAGTTTGGACATTAGGTGTAACCATTAAGTGAGGGATGAGGATTTCCCCCACCCTTTTGATGCTGTAAACTTTGAATCAGAACTGAAAACTCTAGGTTCTTAAATGTTAGTGCATAGCACTTACCACAGAGCCACAGAGCCAGGCCCTAGCTTAATCTCCTTTTAAAGCAAGAAATGTATGGTCAAATTGTTGTGAACTGATTTTTTGAAATTTAAAAACAATTCAATAAAGATAAAATTTACTTGAATAAACATTACATAAATCCACTGCTAGACAAGTACATAAGAGAGAAGAGGTTTGGCCTAGTGTCCTGGTATTTAAAGTTGTAGTCGGCCATGAGAAGAGCCTAGACAAGTAAGGTCATGATCACAAATGATCCCTTTTTACCTGGTCATGTCATTGTATTCCCAGGCCTTAGAATTCATATATAAAAAGTAATTTATATATAAAAAGTAATAATCTATGTTTTATTTCCCCTTTGAAAGCTGTAAGACAAGCTGGGCACTAAAATTTAAGGAAAGACTTTCCACACTCTAGGCAACTTTATGAATCTTCCTCAAGTACTAAATTCTAAGTATAATAAGAACTAGTTAGAATGAAAGGTGCTGAAACATTCCCTAAGCCATTATGCATTGCAACATGATTGGATAGCAAAAATAGCAGTCACAGTAAAAGAAAGGGTTTGATGTGCTATTACACATAAGAGCAGTGTGAGCCGTTCTAGGTAAGCATTATTATAATCCTAATTAGACTTAAGTGGTGGCTTGATTAAATACACAAGGGCTTATTTTCTAAGCAAGCCCACAGTTAAAATCATAGTGGCTCAAGCTTTCGCACAATGGAAACCTTTTAACAAAATTCCTGATTACCAAATCTTATAGAAAGAAGAAATCCTTTGACCAAGTCCTAACTCATTTCTAACTCATTAATGACATATCAGCATAATAAAAAAGAGACTACAATAGATTTCATCAGTGAATAGAGTGATTTTGTATTGTAAGTCCAGCTTTTTAAATATTTTCTTTTTGTGATAATGGTCGCATAAAACTTATTGCTATTTAAGGGAACCTATAATTTAAAATGGACAAAACAGAACCAATTTTTCTACATACTGTTGTGACTTTCAAAATCTGCTATTATATAACCAAAATTAATATGTTGGACTTATAAACCAAGAACAACAACACTTAATAGCAGCTATAACCTTTAGTAAGAGTTGTCCCTGTATATTTAGAGTTACAATGGTTCAATGCTCCCTTCTGGACTAAATCATCACAATTTTAACACAAAATTCCATCCTGTGCCCAACTTAAAACATTGTCAATTAATATTTCAATATGTTGTGATGTAAAAAGTTCCAAAGGACCTCAGAGCACTAAGGCTTCAATTCCCCAAAATATCTCAGTTTTTCAAATCAGTCAAATAACTTATGTTCGGGGGCGGAGCCAGCCACGGAGCAAAATGACTGCATAGTAAATCAGCTCCCATTGTCAACAGTGACTCCTGAATTTCTCTCCCCCGATACTGGTGTTAGAGATTATGCAATTGGCATAAAGATAACGTAAGATGTTGGTGCTGAAGCCAATGCATCTTGAATACCAAAAGGGGACATGATCGGCGGTGAAACGATCCAAGCAGAAAATAGCAGCGGCAAAAGATGCACTGATAGATGGCCTTCGGGAAATACTGGTGGAGTTGAAGCAAGTGAAAGAAATGATTGCCGCAAACACGACTACTCTTCGGCAAATGCAAGTAGATTTAAACAAAGTTAAGGGCAACTTATTGGACATTAACACATGCTTGAGTTCTGTAGAAATGCAGGTACAAAGGCATGACAATCTGCTTACACAGTTGGGGCCACTTACAAAGTGTGTTGTAACCCTGGAGAGCCAAATAGACGATCAAAATAATCGGGCAAGAAGAAATAACATCCGATTAATTGGATTGCCAGAAGGGGCGGAAGGTGCAGACCCAATTGGGTACTTAGAAAAGATGATACCGGATCTACTGAAAATCACATTTGCAAAGCCATTTGAGTTGGAACGTGCCCATCGAGTCCCCTCACATAAAACAAATACTGCTAGATATCCGAGACCTATCGACATGAAAGTACTCCAATATCTTCAGGTATTGAAGATCCTGCAGGCTGCTAGAGTATGCACATCACTGCAGATATAGGGACACAAAATCACCTTTTTTCCAGACCTCAGTAAGAAAACTGTGGAGCGTCGGAAGCAACTCCTGGCCTGTAGACCGCTGATGCAAAAGTTGCAGGCTAGATATGGCCTGTACTACCCGGGGATAATGCAAGTGACACCGCACAACACTACACGCAATTTTGAGGATGTCACAACATTAAGAGCGTTTTTGCAAGAAAAAAGCAACATGGATTCCTGACTTGTTAAGGAGAAAGAGTCTTGTTCTTCGAATCCAGGTGGTAGATGGCAAAAGGGGGATTGTTGGTAATATGTCAGATGGTATAAATGATATACATGTATAATGAATGCAAGCTAGTCATGGAATTTAGAAATGACTGGGAGGGGGGGGGGAGATTAGCTGATATGTAACCAAGATGACAACGGTAAAGTTGGAAGCCCTGTCCTGCTTAGTGCAGATGGACTCCACCACACAATTGCTGTTAATTAGAGATAAAAGGTTATGCTGGTTAGGTTGATCCAACAGAACGCCCTTTGTTAGAAAGGCAGGGAAAAATGGTAGGAAGAGCCAATTTACTCAGGAAAGAGATACAGATAAGCAAAATGGCTAATAATTTGAAGTTGCTATCTTTAAATGTGAAGGGTATCACCAATCCAATTAAACACAAGAAAATTTTAATATATTGTCAACAAAATAAAGCAGATATTTTATATCTACAGGAAACACACTTGTCAACTACTGAGTCCTATATAGCAACATCAAGAATCTATCAAAATGTCCTAGTAGCGCCGGCTTTGAACAAAAAAGGAGGAGTGTTCATATTGATAAGGAGAACACTTCTGCCGGTAATCAGCAAAACTAAAATAGACCATCCAGGAAGTTGGTCACAGTGTACCTCAGCAGCACAGGCATAAATAGCTCAACCAGAGCTCTGTGATCCTCAGTTTTGAAAGACTAGAAAAGGGGACTGTTACTTCTGAAGAGAGATCTGCAATTGTGAGTATATACTTCTGGGAATTTTCTGAAAGGAATTCTTTTTATTAAAGCTAATTAATCTGTGAACCCACTATTTTTTGTTAAATCAGTCAGGGCCTAGTAGCAGCAGTTTAAGTTTACATTTAAAACACAGAAGAGAACTTTCTGGTTACATTTTATACCCAGCAGAGAGCTTGTAGTTTAAATTTAATAGTCATTCAAGGCCTAGCATCAGCAAAGTACTTTTAGTTTAAATTTAAAACACAGAAGAGAGCTTTCTGGTTAAATTTAGAACCCAACAGAGAGCTTGTAGTTTAAATTTCATAATAAGTTAGAGCCTAGCAGCAGCAAAGAGCTATAATTTAAATCAAATAAGAATATAGCTTACCTCAGCAGCACAGGACAGGGTACTGTGTAGCAGCCCTCTTTTAATAAGTGTTACACTTCCCTATTGTACCCTTGTTCTTATCTATTGTATTGTTTGTCTGGATTAGATTGTAAGCTCTGATGAGCAGGGACCATAATTATATGTGTCTGTACACACTACATACACCTTGTAGTGCTATATAAATTTATTTATTTATTTATATTCTCTTATATACCGCGCTATTCTGCATCAGTGCAGTTTACATTGAACAAACTGAACTTACATTGAACAGGGCATTATAACTTGGAAATAACTATTTACAGGGAACATGGGCTATGGAGGGTTAAGTGGCTTGCCCAAGACCACAAGGAGCACCTGTGGGACTAGAAACCCCAGTCCTTCCAGCCCAAGGTTGCTGTCCTCTAGTGGGATTTGAACCCCCGACCTTCTGGCCTGAAGTACCTTGCCCCAACCACTAGGCCACTCCTCCACTCCACAAATGATTAATAGTAGGAGCAGTAATAGTAGTTCAAGAGGTAAAGGTGTGGAGCTGGAGCTGAATGGTTAGAGCACTGCTTCATAAAGGACAGACTAGGCTTCAAATCCCACTTGTGACTTTGGGTAAGTCACTTCACCCTTCATTTCCTTTGAAGAAAGGTCTGCCAATATACTTTTGGCCACACTACTAAGAAAACCAAGGAGCTGCTGGGTCACCAGCAGTCAGTATTGACTTGAGGGCACACATTAGTATTATTCTTTTTTATGTGCTACGCACATTGGGTCTGCAAGCAGCACATTGCAATCATAGCCATCTGACAGCATGACTTTATAGCTTCTGCTGCAGCGCATTGCAAAGGGTCGTCCAATGTGACCCTGTAGATGCATGACACACAAGTTGTACATGATATTGGAAACTGTTGTGATAACTGTGAATGAACATCATTTGCTCCATCCTATATACAGTATGCAGTACATGCAGGCATGTTACACTCCTGAGAGACCCATCTGCACAGAGCATCCTAATTCCTTACTTACTCCGTTTGACCAATATTAGAGAAACATGAGTTCAGAAACATGTGTGGATGCCAGTGTGTAACATCATGCTAGTGACTTTGTTCCACCAGACAGTATGTGTGTAGACCTTATCTATCTAAGAGCACTTTGCATTTGCATGCAGCTTGTACAGATGTGTGGCTTTTATGTCTTTTGATCATAGGTCCTTACTTGTGCAGTAGTTCTATGCATACGTGTCAGGAAGATTGTATGGGGGTTAAAGCAGCTGAGACAGCTGTGAAACCTAAATAGATGGTTTAGACCTTCCCTGTGGGCCAGCACTTATATTTCACACACAGTACAACTGAGATTAGCTGCATTTGTGAGGTCACATTGAGTACATTGAGACAGCAAGGCCATACAGCACTTTCATCTACCCCATCTATCCTTCGGCCCTACCATCTGCATATATCCATCATGTTCAATCAAATATTCTCCTGCCAGTTGCTACACCCTGGCCCACACAGCTGATGTGCAGGTCACCACTGCTGCCCAGGAGTTCTTTCTATGCCTATATTGTGGTCATGGTGGCCACTCCATGGCACATTTCTATGCACTCCTATGCCATCCACAGATATCACCATGGATTACATGTGTAGCCCTCACTGTTACAGTCCAACTGCCTCTCACATTTTTCTTCCACTCACTGTTTCATACATAAGGTACATATGGATGTGACATGTTGATCAGCTATTACCTTTGCTCCCATCCAGCTGCACAAATGTGACTTGCAGAAAGTCTCCCTTATCCCATGCTATGACAATTGGTCTTAGCAGGCCTTAATATGCACACTGAGTTCTCTTAATGCCCAATATCCACTTAACGCCCACTAGCACCCTTAACGCCGGAATGCCTACTCTCTGCCTCGTCTTTTAACACATGTTGGGACACTTTACCACTTGCAAATGCTGCACCCATTATTTATTTATTTAACTGTATTAATATCCCGCTTTTCACTGGGTCAAAGCGGTTTAGCAAAGAAAGGGGGAGGGAGGACAGTAATCAATTCACAGAGAGGTGGGGCGTCACCATGGGGGCCAACATTGATGATCTGAACAGAAAGTAATGACTTAGACAATTGACATGAGTCTCTTAGTAGGTAGTTCTGGGGATATGTCAGAAGGTCTGGAAGAGTTGTCAGTGATGGATGTCTGTTTCTGGTCCAAGGTATTCATGAAACAGGATGGTTTTTAGTTGCTTCTGGAATGTGGAAAGGTCTCCGTTGTTTCTGATTTGGCTTGGCAGGGAGTTCCAGAGGGAGGGTGCATACAATTTGAAAGCTCTGTTGCAAGTCCGTTGATTGTACTTAGTTTGTTTGTGGGGGATAGTGAGGGTGTTGCTGGTGGTCTGTCGGGTTGTCCTGTTGAGGGTAGGCTGAGGTAGTAGAGAGCGCAGTTGGGTAGTCTGTGTTTGATAGAGGGCTTTGTGGATAAGCAGGGCAGATTTGTATTTGATCCTTGCTTCGAGTGGTAGTATGTGCAGTTCTCTCAGGACTGGAGTGGTGTGATCATGTTTTTATGCTTTCTGGATGATTCTTGCTGTGGTGTTTAAGGAAGTTCATAGAGGGTTGGTGTGGGTGGCGGGTAGTCCGTGATAAATTATATTGCAGTAGTCCAGGTGGGGGAGCGTCATAGCCTGCATGACTGTTCTGAAGTCTTGTGGATCAATGAGTGGTCTGAGCCGTTACATCGTTTTTGCTTTGTGGAATATTGTTTTGGTAGTCTTTTTAATCTGTTGGTTAAATGTGAGTGTCCGGTCTATGATGATTCCCAAATATTTGATGTGGGGTTGAATTTGTATTTGGGTGTTTCCCAATATGAGATATGGTGGCGGGGTGAAGTTAGGGTCCTTGGTTACTATGAGTGCTTCTGTTTTTTTAATGTTGATGGATAGATTGTTACTTTGTAGTCAGTTGGAGACCTCAATGAAGCAGTCTGATAGGTGAATGTTTATTGGGTTTGTGGTTGTGATCGGTCCATAGAGCATTATGTCGTCTGTGTAGATATGGTAGTTGATGTTATGAGCTTGTATGATCACGCAGAGTGGTTGCAGGTAGATATTGAAAAGCATGGCGGAAAGTGTGGAGCCCTGGGGTACTCCTTGACGCTGTTGAAAGGGGGGGGGGAGGATGCCATGTTTGTGCGGATCAGTTGTTGTCTATTGGTCAGGTAGGAGTGGAACCATTGAAGTACGATACCCTTAATGCCAATTTCCTGAAGTCTGTGTAGAAGGCCGCAGATATGTCCAGGAAGATCATAGCATATCCAGAGTGTTTGGTCTGTGTGCCTTTGATAAGGGTGTTCAGTAGTGATGTCATGAGGGTCTCAACTCCATGGAATGGGTGGAGTCCGTGTTGTTGCGGGTCCAGTATGTTGTTGGTATCTAGGTGGTCTTGGAGTTGCTCTTAAATTATCTTCTCAATGATTTTAGTGGTGAACGGGAGACTTGCTATAGGCCTGAAAGAGGTGGGTTCAAGGGGGTCCAGGTTGGTTTTTTTTAGGGTTGGTTGAATGATGGAGGTTTTGAGGGTGTCTGGCATGTGTCCTTGCTTGAGTCATTCATTGACGATATGGGTTAGGGGTGCTCTTATGTCTTCTTTTGATTTCTTTATCCACTCTGCAGGGCAAGGATCTAGTGGAGAGGTGGTGGTGTTTAGGCAGGAGATAGTGGATTCTATTTTTCTTTTGTGACTGTTTCGAATGTGCTCCAGTCTGTGTCTTTGGTAGCGGGGTGTGTTGTCGTTGCATTCGGTTGTGGCTTGTGTGATTGTTGGAGCTGTTTGTATTGGGGTGATAGTGGTTCTGGTGGGATGTTCAGAAGCTGGTTGGAGTGGCTGGGTGTTTTTGTTAGCTTCTTGACAATCTCAAAGAGCTCACGTGGTCTGTTTATTGAAGTATTTAGGATTTTTGAGTGGTAGGTCTTTTTTGCTATGTCAGTTTCTGTGTGGTAGGTGTCAAGTTCACTCATGTATTTTGCTTTATTTGCTTCTTTTTTGGTCTTTCTCCATTTTCTCTCGGTTCTTCTGAGTTGGGTCTTTAGTCTCCATAGGTCGGGGGTGAACCACCGGGCTCTTGTTGTGGTTGCTTTGGTTTTGGCGCTGCTCATCATTGCACAAGATGCAGAAGAGACTGTAGTATTCCAGGTATTGATCAGGTCATCTACATTGGAGGAATTTGTTTGGAGTTTAGGTAATATTTGCACTAGGAAGTCCTCTTTGTTAAATGGTTTAAATCTTCTTGTATGTTGGCTGTTTTTTTTGACATTGGTGTGTTGGTAGATGTGGGTAATGTTGATGAGGTGGTGGTCGGACCATCGTACACATGTGATCTTTGGGTTCTTGCATGAGATGGCACTTTGAGAGTTCAGGAATATCAGGTCAAGTGTGTTCCCTTTTTTGTGTGTTGGTTCGTGTATGAGCTGGGTCAGGTCCATTGCTTCCATAGCATTGATGAAGGCTTTGGCATGTTTATCTTGTAGTGAGGGGAGGTTGAAGTCACAGAGGATTAGGTGTTCTTTGGTGGAGATGGCGCTCCCTGATATATGTTTTAGTATGTCTGATAGATCGATGCGTGGAGTGGGAGCTCGGTAGATTAGGCATATGGAGAGGTGTTTGTTGGTGAGGGTGAGTATGTCCGCTTCGTTGGTTGTTTCTGATGCATGGTTTCTGAGGTGAAGGCTGGATTTGGCAATGATGGCTACTCCTCCTCCTCTGGCGTGAGCTCGGGAGAAGTTGTGAAGACTGTATCCATTAGGTGTTAGTTGATTCATGAGCACTGTGTCAGTGTCTGTTAACCATGTTTCGGTTATGCAGAGGATGTCGATCTTTTGGGTTGTAATCAGGTCTTGCAGCATGTGGTGTTTATTTCTAACTGAGCGAGCATTTATTAGTGTGATGGAGAGAGGGTTGCTGTTTGAGGCATTGGGGGTATGGGTTGGTGTGTGAGTGCTGCCTCATGTAGGGGGGGGTTTGGTGATGTTTGTAGGTCAGGTGGTTGTGGTGCTTGGAGTGGGGTGGTTGGGGTGTTTGCTGGTAGTAATGAGATAGTAGGCTAAGTCGTTTTGGGGCAGTGTTTGGAGGTATATTGGAGCCAGGAATGGTGGCATGGCTTGTAGGCATACCTGGTAGTCCTGGGGTAGAACTGGGCTGCTGTGTTGGGCTTCCTTGGGTGCCGGGTATTCTTTTGTCCTTCTCCCGCTGCTCTGAATGGGCAGGGGATTCTTTGTGGGAGATGGCTTCTCCTATACTGATGCTCGAGTCCGGTTGGGGGAACTGGTAAGTGATGGCTGTTGATGCTGGAATCAGTGGGCTGTCTGTAGGCAGATCTACTAAACCCTTAGTCCATTTAGTAATCATGCCCCCTAGTCGACTGCCTACTGGGACCACACAAGGAGTATGTATCTGCATACATCATCATCTAGAGCAAAGACTGGACCACCCATCTAACTCTAGTACAAGCTGTGTTGATCAGCCTGCAGAAGGCCGGATTGATGGCCAACCTCAAGAAATGTTTTCTGGGAGAACGTTCAGTACCTGGGATATTTAATCGGGAATGGGCAGATATGACCTCGACTACAGAAGGTGGGTGCCATTACCCAGGTCCTTACTCCAAAATAAAAGGAAGAGGTTGTACCTTCTTGGATTGATTGGCTATTACTGCCGGTTCATCCCTAATTTTGCAGAGGTGGTGGAGCCGTTAACCAGTCTTCTCTGGAAGAGAGCACCCAAATGGATTCAGTGGTCACTGGACCTGGATCTATACCTGGTCTTCCAGTGCCTCAAGAAGGCTGTGTGCTCTGAAGTCATCCTGATTAGCCCTGATTTCTCTTTACCATTTATTGTGCAACCTAATGCATCAAAGATAAGCCTTGAAGCTGTTCTGGCCCAGGAAGTCACGGTGAAGAACATTCCATAGCATTCATCAGCAGGAAGCTGATTCCTCAGGAACAGCATTATACGGTGATCGAGAAGGAAGCCCTGGCTGTCAAGTACTTCAAATACTATTTGCTCGGCCATCTTTTTATGCTGTTAAGGGACCATCAACCCCTCAAGTGGCTGGTTCAACCTAAGGAATGCAATGACCATTTTCTGCAGTGGTTTTTGAGTCTCCAACCCTACCACAGAAGATGATGGTAAATGGAACTCACTTGGATGAAAGGAAGGTGATTAGCAGTGTGCCCCAGGGTTCTGACCTGGGACCTGTACTGTTCAATGTATTTGTGAGTGTTAATGCTGAAGGACTGAATGGAAAAATCTCTTTGCAGATGACACAAAAATTTGCAATAGAGTGGACTCCCTGGAGGGAGTGGATAACATGAGAAAAGATCTACAAAAACTGGAAGAATGGCTTAATTCTTGGCAGTTAAGATTTAATGTAAAGAAGTGCAATGCCATGCACTTGGGAAGCAGAAACTCAAGGGAACTGTATGTGATAGGGGACGAGAGGTTGGTGTGCATGGACCAGGAGAAGGACCTCAGAGTAATTGTTTCTGAGGATCTCAAGGTGGTGAAACAGTGTGACAAGGCAGTGGCAAAAGTCAGAAGGATGCTGGGTTGCATACAGAGAGGAATTACCAGCAGAAATGAAGAGGTACTAATGCCCCTGTACAAATCACTGGTGAGGCCTCACTTGGAATACTGTGTTCAGTTTTGGAGACCGTATCTCGCAAAGGATATAAAAAGACTGGAAACGGTTCAGAGGAAGGCAAACAAAATGATTTGGAGCCTGCATCAGAAGAAGTATGGGAAGAAACTTGAAGACCTAAATGTGTACACTCTGGAGGAGAGGAGGGAAAGGGGAGATAAGATGCGGACCTTTAAATACTTAAAGAGTATTAACAAACAAACAAACCTTTTCCAAAGACGGGGGAGCTGTAAAACTAGAGGGCAAAACATGAAGCTGCAAGGGGGTAAACTGAAAGGCAACATCAGGAAATACTTTTTCACTGAAAGGGTGGTGGATGCTTGGAATGCTCTCCCAATGGAAGTGATGGGGGCAAATACAGTGATGGAATTCAAAGTGGGTTGGGACAGACACAATGGATCCCTTTATAACAATAGAATAAAATCAAAATAAACATAACTTCTTATATCTCAACAAATAGGGATGACCTACACAGATCGGTGTGTACACCCCTAAACAAAGGCATGGGGAGTGATGACCTGCATGGAGCGGAAGGGGAACTTAATCTTACCGCCTTGCTGGGCAGTCTAGATGGACCATACTGGTCTTTATCTGCTGTCATATACTATATTACTATGTTATCAGATTTGGTTCCACCGTATGGCTGATCAGACACCTGAACGTGGATTTCCGTTCCTGGGTGAGGCAGGCATTCAATGGGGTACAGTTGAGCTGAGGGGGGAGGGAGTATGATAGGGTTTATAGAATTTTACCCATTTCTCTCCAAAGGGAGTATCAACAGTCCCCTTGAAAGACTGCAGCTCAGAATTCAGGGCTGGGAGGGCATGGCTGAAAGGGAGAGGTTGAGAAACCAGCAGATTGCAGGAGGGAGAAAGAGGGCCGTGGAATGAGAAGTCCTTCCAAGGCAAGCCGTGCAAAGGTGTTCTGTGGTAGGAAATTAGCTGGGGCTAGAGGAAGTGTGGGAGAACCAACCTTTGTAGATTTAACAAGCTGGGACAGAAAAAAAGCTAATTTTGTTTTCCCTGAACTGCTGTTCTAGGTTTTGCTTTGTGGAGGTTTAACAAACTGGGACAGAATAAAAACTGCTTTTGTTTTCCCTATGCTGTCTGGTCTGTGTTTTAAAGAAAACCCCTTTATCTTTACCTTTATCTTTATCTTTATTTAAAACGTGATAGACTGCCAAAACCAAAAAAAAAGGCATGCGGCGGTTTACATTAAAATTGGAAACTGCTGAAAAGAAAAAGAAAATAGAAAGGAACACCAATTTTTGATAGGAAAGAGACAGCAGCAAGGGAGGAGGCCAGAATAAGGCAGTAAGAGAAGAAAGAAATACCATTAAGTATCGGCAGGGGGAGGGGGAGGAAGACCGAAAGCTGTGCAAAAGAGATGGGTCTTTAGCTTAGCCTTGAAAGAGGGGTAAGAGAGTTCCAGGCGAAGAGCTGATGGTAGGGAGTTCCAAAGGCGGGGACCAATGAAGAAGAAGGCAGAGGAGTGTTTAGTTTCAAGATGTGCCTGGGAAGGGGACAGTAGGAATAGCCGGTTGGCATGGACTGACCTAAGGGCTTTTGAGGGACAATGAAAATGGACTAAATCAGAGAGATAAAGTGGAACA
The DNA here is from genome assembly GCA_033557465.1 of Ichthyophis bannanicus. Lineage (NCBI taxonomy): Eukaryota > Metazoa > Chordata > Amphibia > Gymnophiona > Ichthyophiidae > Ichthyophis > Ichthyophis bannanicus. The sequence goes on along the minus strand of CM066034.1, from coordinate 617,372,260 downwards.
CCGGTATGTAGAGATCTGTGCACAAAGGTAAGGATCTGGTATTGGATTCGAAAAGGAATGGGCAGCCAGTGTAAGCGAATAAGAAGAGGGGTGACGTGAGCGAAGCGGGAGGAGTGTGTCAGAAGATGGGCAGCAGTGTGGTGAACCAGTTGAAGCCTACGGAGTTGGGTGAGAGGAAGCCCAGCTAAAGATGCATTACACTAATCTAAATGAGAGACGACAAGAGAAAGAAGCAGTGTGGTCAGAGATGAGGGGGAGAGAAAAGAACGAACAGCACGGAGTTGCCACAGTGTGTAGAAGGAACGTTGAACAACATAAGAAATGTGGTCCTTGAAGGTTAATACCAAGTCCAAGGTGACACTGAGATAGCGCAGTGAGGAAACAAGAGGAATGGGGTCAGCAGACAGGGATGGGGTAAGGGTGGGGATAGGGGCACCAGCAGTGAACCATATAGCTGAAGTCTTTGACAAATTGACGTGAAGGAAGTTTTCTGAGAACCAGGAAGAGACAGAAGAGAGACAGACGTTGAGGGGACCAATATCAGGTGAAAGCGAGCTAGTGTGAAAGAGAAGAATAATATCGTCGGCGTAATAATACGCCGAGATACCATGCTGCTGGATAAGCAGAGTGAGGGGGGCCAGGAAAATGTTAAACAGAAGGGGAGCTAGCACGGAACCCTGAGGGACACCGAAGTGCAGAGGGGTTGAGGGAGAGGAATCCGAGCCAGAGAGTACAGGAGAAGGACTGATCAAAAAGAAAGGAGTGGAACCAGCGAAGAACTGAGCCTGAGAGACCAATAGAGACAAGCCGTGATAAGAGCGTGCGGTGATCGACAACATCGAAAGCAGCAGACAGATCGAGAGAGACAGCTATAGATATGGAACCACGATCGTGAGCAACATGCAATTCATTAAGAAAAGAAATAAGAATAGATTCAGTGCTATGACCAGGACGGAAACCAGATTGACGGGGGTGAAGAACCAAAGAAGCTTCAAGACGAGTGGAGAGCTGAGAGAAAAACCAACCGCTCTAGAAATTTGGACAGAAAGGGAAGATTAGAAATAGGGCGCCAGTTTGAGGGTATAGAGAGGTCCAAGGAAGCTTTCTTCAGAAGGGGACGAATCAAGGCATGTTTCCAACGTGAAGGGAAGGACCCAGACATCAAGCTAGTGTTGAAGATAGAAAGAATCAGGGGAAGCAGGTCTAGTGAGGACTCAGAGAGCCATTGTAAGGGAATAGGGTCAGAAGGGCAGGTGGTTTTCCGAGTAGCTTTGAGGACCATGGTCAGTTCTGAAAGAGTGATAGGTTGGAAAGCAGACCAACAGTGAGAAAGGGGAGGGATACTCAAGGAGGTTGGGGATGCAGAGGGGAAAGGGGAGAGAGGGGAGAGAGGGGAGGAAGGGAAAGAGGGAGGGGCAGGCCGGGAAGAGTTGTCGAATAGTTTGAACCTTGGAGGAAAATGTGAAGCCAAAACGGAGGGGGCAGGATTGGTAGAGGAAAAGCTAGAGGCAGTGGTACCAGGGACGGGGGGAAGTGAGGGAGTGGAAAGGGAACGAAGAATACAGTATAATTGCCGTATGGAGTTCTCGGAAGAAGAGGAGCTTATCAAAGTGTTTTTTCTTAGCAGAATTAAGAAGAGAGTGGTAATGGGAATGGCAATAGTGGAAGTGCAACAAGGTGGCTGGGGTGGGGTTCTTACGCCAATGGAGCAGAGCCCGGCAGAGGTGGGCTCGATGGAATAATAGGCCTGGGTAAAACCAGGGAGAGGTGGGATGACGCCGGGTAATAGGGAGAGACTGCAGAGGAGTGACTTGTCTAAGGCCGACGAAAGAGTGGAATCCCAGCATTGAGCCTGGAGATCCACTGGCAATAGATGAAAGTCAGTAGGAAAGAGCTCATCCGAAGGCAGAAACTGATGAAGCGAATTGGGGGTAAGGTGACGGACTGGGCGATTTGGGGGCAGAGCTGAAGAGGAGGGAGGGGGCAGGGAGGGACAGGAAAGGGAAAAATGGACGCAAAGATGATCAGACCAGGGGAGGGGCAAGGCAGAGAAGGAAGAAGGGATAATGAGTGAAGGCTGGCGAGCAATAACTAAATCTAATGTGTGACCTGCAGAATGAGTGGGAATATGAACAAATTGTTGAAAGGAAAGGTCAGAGAGCAGAGAAAGAAAAGAGTGATCACGCTGAGTGGTAGGAGCGTCGATATGGACGTTGAAATCGCCTAATAACAGGAGATGTGGATACCTAAGGGAGGCCTCGGACATGGTTGACAGAACAGAATCCCACTGAGGGGAGGACAATGCTGGGGGAGCATAAAGAAGGAGCAGGTGAATAGGGATCGGAGTTCCCAGACAGAGCAGCAGGGTCTCAGAATAGGAGAAAGGAAGAGGGAGAATCTCGCACAGGGGGAAGGAGGAGCAAAAAATCACCGCGACCCCCCCACCGGTCCTACCCCGGCGAGACGTCGCAAAGGAGGAGTATCCCGGGGGAAGACAGCGATTGAGGAGGGGCTCCTCTCTCTCCCTGAGCCAGGTCTCTGAGAGGAACAAAATATCCAAAGAGTGCTGTAATATGAGGTCCTGAATGAGCACGGACTTGGACCAGAGGGAGAGACAGTTTATCAGGGCCACTTGGAGAAGGAGAAGCTGCGTAAGAGAAGGGGAGGGGCCACAGGGGAGAGGAGAAGCAGAGAACGATAAAGAAGGAGAACAAGGAATGAGATTGGGGGAGGGATGCAGGGAAGAATGTGTGTAATAGGAGGGAGGAGGGGGCAGAGGCCTCCAGCCCCACAGGACAGGGATAGCGGACATAGTGGAAAGAAACAGCTGAAGGGACAGTAGAGCAAGAAGCAGTAAGACCTAAGGACAGGCAGAAAAACAATTTCTAGCGCTTAAAGAACAAAAAACGCTGACAAAAATGCTGACGGTTTCAAAGAGTAGCGAAGTTTGTAGGACGCCGGATTGCAGGACTCGCCTCAAGGAGCTCGTCCAAGGAGCACGTCCTGCTCCTTGAGCGCACGCTGCCGCGGCACAGAACGCCACACTAGAGGTGTTTAAATGCAGGATGACAACTTCCTGGAGCAGGGAGCAGCCAATAGAAGTACCTGTGGGAGGGGCAGCAAAAAGATGTCGGTAACAGCAGGCAGGCAGGCAAGACAGCTGAGCAAACAGCATACAACAGCAAGCAGGCAAGAGCGGCATGCCACACTACCACAAGGGACTAGTTACTAAGATACACTAACATTAACACATGTTAATTCACTATAATGATGGCCTTTTTAGTGCAGGTCCCATGTTATTTAATGGGACCTAGTTACTAACAGCATGCATTGACAGCAAATTAATGTACATTAACATTAGTGCACTTTAGTAACTAGCCCCCTATATCTTATAAAATGTAATATTAGATCATGCATTTCTCTGAAACTACCAGCTCAGAAGGAATTAGTTATAAAGACCCACAACTAATGCAACATAGTGGTCAAACAAGAACCACATAATTTATTTGATTGCAGACCTGGGAATATATGAAAGTTTATAAGCCAAAATAACCTTCCTACGAAGAACATAAAACAAAGGATCAGGTGAACAGGCACATAGTCAGAGTTTGAAATATTGTTCTGACTATCTCCAATATTGTAACAATCTAACTATTTTTATAACAAAAAGCAAATGAAATGGCTTTTCATGGTAATAAAAGACCTACTGAGCCAAGAAATCGTAATGAATAGTATTTGACCAACCCTGACACAATTTAAATAGAAAAATGTAACAGTTTGATAAAAGTTTTTAATTAAACTTTCATAAAAGGCCATGCAACATTATTAAAATACAGATTTCATTCCAGTTTGCAGGATTTTTTCTTTTGTACGGGTTGTTTTTATGCTTTCCAACATTAAAAAAATATTAGAAATAATTATGCCTAAAGGATTTGTGTCTATTTGAGAAGTATATAATCAAGATAAATTTGGTTAGTTTTTGTTTTTTTCTGATTTTCAAGTGTTTTTTTAAACAGTTTCACAAATTCATTTTATTAGGAACATTTTAATGCAAACTAAATTAATGTAACATGCACTAAGCAATAAATTAAGACATATTAAATTGATTAGTGCATGTAAAAATCAATTAAGTGCACACTAAGAAGCCCTTTTACTTAAGCCTGTTAAGGTGTTGCACCTAACACATATTTTGCATGAAAATTAATGTGTGTTACATGAAAAGCCTCCACGGTAACTATCAGGGTCATCATCAGCATGTTCCTGACAGTTACCACATGGCCACATACCTTAAAGGGGCTACACAATTAATATAGGTGCACCTAATGCCAGCCATAAAGATATTGCTAGGTGTGTCCATGCTAATTGTCACATTGACAGCACATGATTTGTACCACCTTGTTAACTGCAATGCACTTTCCGTGCCAATGCTCCGCCCATGCCCTGCCACTCTCCACCCCTTTGCGCAATGGGCAATCAGAGTACTTCTGTTAGCTGATAGCTGTCTTGCCTACATGTTACCTGTCACTGAAGGCTATTAACAGCTGCTAAAATGCACATTACCTAATTAGTGGACTTTAGTAAAAGGGTCCCTAAATACTTTAAGGTGCACTAACAAACCAAATGCACACTAACGAATGTACACCCCTAGAACAGGGGGTGGGCAATTCCGGTTCTGGAGGGCCGCAGACCAGTCAGGTTTTCATGACGTCCCTAATGAATATTCATGGGCCTATTTCCATACAATGGAAGGCAGTGGATGCAAATAGATCTCATGAATATTCATTAGGGACATCATGAAAACCTGACTGGTCTGCGGCCCTCCAGGACCGGAGTTGCCCACCCCTGCCCTAGAGGACAATTCTATTCTAGCCATCCAGCCCCTATGTGGACCCTCAGAATCTGGGCATACAGCAGTTGCACCTGATTCTTATCCCATGGGGGCTAGACATGCCTACGGGATCAGAATTGGGTCTACTGGCCTGGACGTGCAGGCTGGGCCCTGATTCTGATGGGCTACATGCCCAGCAGATCCCCGGATAACTCAATCAGGCTCTATAATGGAGCTTTAGTGCCCTGGTGTCTCATTGTCATGGCACTGTGGCTCCATTACAGAGCCGCGACCCCCAGCCGCTTACCCAAATTTCTCTTTCCCCACAGCCTGACCCCCAATCCTCCTCTCATGGCCAGAATTGTGCTGCATTTTGTCCTGGCCCGGTGCTGTGGACCCCTAGTATCCAGGGGGACTTATTCCACCTTAAAGATGGAATACGTTCCCTGTCTACATGGCAAACCCCAGATGTAAAGGGCTGCCTTAGAAATGGCCATGTTCATCCAGGGTCACAGCCCGTCCATGCCCCACCCTTGCTCTGCCTCTAGACAACCCCCTCCTGCCCTTATCTAAGGCTCCCCATACAACAGTGATGTTTGTACGGGGAGTCTTTCCACCGGGAGCGGCAGGGGGATGAATAGCGGGGATGTACGTCCAGGCAGTATATATATCCTTGCTATTCATGGCACAGAATGACCAACCCCCCTAGTGTCTCTCCATGTAGGGAGGGGCAAAATAACTCTTCAAAGAAGGGAAAGAAAGTCCCCAAATTTGATTTCCTGGAAGAAACTGAGACTATGTAGGGTGAGTTTGAAAACCCAAAAACAATTCTCCAAGATATTCTATTGCTTTATTATAGGAGGTGATTAGGAAGGCTGGAAGGCTGGTGATTACTCCATTCTAAAATAACTCTGTCTAAGTTAGCCCAGGGTGACATTTATTTATATTCTCTTATATACTGTGTTATTCTGCATCAGTGTGGTTTACATTGAACAAACTGAAATTACATTGAACATGGCATTATAACTTGGAGATAACTATTTTACAGGGAACATGGGCTATGGAAGGTTAAGTGGCTTGCCCAAGACCACAAGGAGCACCTGTGGGACTAGAAACCCCAGTCCTTCTGGCCCAAGGTTGCTGTCCTCTAGTGGGATTTGAACCCCTGACTTTCCAGCCTGAAGTACCTTGCCCCAACCACTAGGCCACTCCTTCACTCCATAGGACATAGGAAGAAAGGGCCAGACAGGGACCACAACAATTCACAAGTACTCTGTTGACACATATACTTCTTCCTATATGCACACCCATACCCTTTCCCACCATCATAGATACCTAATCACTACTCCACATACTCCTCACATAAAAGTAAAGACCACCCTACAACCTTATAATACACACACACACCCATGCAATACATATGCAAACTCCCAAACCATATATTCTTACACAATCTCAATCTGATACACACACACATATTCTCTTTCCTCAATACATACTCCTTCCACACACATAACTTTCCAGTCATCCATCAATACAACTCCATATTGAAGGTTTTTTTGAAATCACCTAAAATGTGGAGGCACATCTATAATGCATATGTGTACATTGATAATAAAGTGGAATTAGATATAGAGAGACTGATATTCAGCTAAGCTAAAGTTACTTATAATATAATTGAAAAATGTATTACCTCTAGAACATTCAGTTATCTCACTCCTGATGAATATTACAGTCTATAGATATCTAGATAACTTTATCTGGATACCTTTTTTTTTTTTTTTATAGTGCCTTTGAGTCAGTCCTGACTCCTGGTGACCCAGAAGCTCCTGGGTTTTCTTGGCAGTGTCACTGGAAGTAAATTGCCAGGCCTTTCTTCTGAGGCAATGGAGAGTTAAATGACTTGCCCAAGGCCGCAAGGAGTGCTAGTGGGAATTGAACCCTGGTTGCTTGGTTATGAAACCAGTGTTCTAACCACTAGGCTACTCCTCTAAATAACTGGATAACTTTATCTGGATACCTTAGGCCTGCTTTATCTGTGGCTGAGTTAGCCACCTAAGATTAACTGAATAATAGCTGATTATCACTGCTATTTGCTTAATTTTCAACCCCAGAATGTATTTTATCCTCCCATATTCATAGGGGTAGTTGCTAAGCTACAGTAAAATGGGATATTTTATTGCAGCAAAATTAATTCATAATTTACTAGGGAGGAGTGGTCTAGTGGTTAGGACAAGGTATTTCAGGCCAGAGGGTCAGGGGTTCAAGTCCCACCTGGGGACAGCAATCTCAGGCTGGAGGGAGTGGGATTTCTAGTCCTATAGGCACTCCTTGTGGTCTTGGGCAAGCCACTTAACCCTCCATTGCCCATGTTCCCCGTAAGTATTAGCATATGTGTCTCATATCCCCTCTTGTTAACTATATCCCCCAATTGACCACTTTGACCCAGTGAAAAGCAGGATATAAATACAGCTAAATAAATAAATAAACTAACCTGCATTTCCTCTGTACTACAGGTTAATGACTTGCATGTTAAATGTCATTGTTAGTTCCTGCAGCCAAGAATATTGCATGTTCCTGGCCACAGCAAAGCAAAAAGAGTGAACCTCAAGTCTGGCTTATCTTTAAAGGGGAGGTAGAAGATAACATAATATCCCCCACCCTTGATTCAATAGCTCACCCACCATCCAAGACCCATATCCCAAAAACCTCTTTCTCATATAGCTCCTATCATCCCTAGTTTCCAGCTGGGACCTTTGGGTGTCCTGCTGGGGATAGTGGGAGGCAGGAGCAATCCCTAATTACTCCTGCATTTGTGTTGCCCATGCTCAAAATGGTGGCCTAAGCCCCCCTTAGTGATCGCTGTGAAATACAGAGAGAAATGTTTATTTGATGAAAGGTGGCTATGGAGTGAATGAGAATGGGGATATATGTATGTTTGTTGGAGGCTGGTCAGAGGATACTTTTTAAAACAGGATCTAATCGGTGACTAAACCTTCTGTGACCAATTCACAAAAAATATAATTTTTATCAATTAATTTTGGCAATCAACTTCCGGTCGCATCTTGCAAAGAAAACACAGGGGTTGGGTCACTATGAGTCAGCATTGACTCGACCACATACACATTGCAATTTTCCAAATTAATTATGTTATTGGATGAAGATATCTTGAATGCTCAATCATTTGACTTTAAGACAATGATTCTCAACATAGTCATTTGTCTATACTTACCAGTTCAATTTTCAGTATTCCCACAATGAATATGCTTGAGATAGATTTGCATGCACTGCCTCTATTGTATGAAAATCTCTCTCATGCATATTCATGATGGATATCTTGAGAACGTGACTGGTTGGGAGTAGCCCCAGGATTGCATTGAAGAATATGAAGTTTTTAGGTTTTAGTGTTCTGTTGATTTTCTGTTTGTATAAATGCGTTTATAAGATTATGGGGGCTAGTAACATTGCTTATCAAGACATCACTTTATTCACCATTAGTTATTAATGCAAATTAATGTTAGTGTACCTTAATAACTAACCCTCACTTGGGTTTGCAACTTGTCATGCTGTGAGAGCTTGTGTGCATCAGTGATGCTGAGGGCTAAGCTATCGGTAGCTTAACTACTGGCAGTGTCTCCCAGCTGAAGTGCTAGACCAAGATAGCAGCAGAATGGGACAGAGTGTGCGATTGAGGATCACATTTCTGTGACGACAGCAACACTAAGCTTAAACTGCATGGAAGAAAAGCCTGCCAATCTACTTCCTTATCTTGTCACGAAAACCCAGTGGATAGTCACAACAAAACAAATTGCACTATAGTGCTGGAAGATGAGACCCCCAGGTTGGAAGGCACACAACTGGCTACTGGGGAGGAGCTGAAGACGTTTTCTGAGTAAAGCCAGCATTTATGATGTGTTTGGATCAAAGCCCTCGGAACATCTAACTGCTAATGTAGCTGCACATGAAACGAGAGTCAGAAGCTGCAAAGATGTTTTACATATTGGGACATGGAACGTATGAAGCATGATCCAAGAGAAGTTGGAGGTGGTCAAGAATGAAATGGAATGCATACAACTTGATCTGTTAGGTGTCAGCAAACTGAAATTGACTGGCATCAGATACTTTGCATCAGATGATCACATGGTATACTATGCTGGAAATGAAAGACAAAGAAGAAATGGTGTTGCATTTATAATTAGGAAGAAACTTGCAAGAACAGTAATGAAATACAATGCAGTCAGTGAATGCTTAATTTCTATTCATCTACGAGGAATGCCTATCAACACAACTATAACTCATAGTATATGCCCCAACAACAGCTGCAGAAAAGGATGCAATTGATGAGTTTTATGAACAAATACAAGCTGAAATTGACAGAACATGCAAACAAGATATCCTGATAGTCATGGGTGACTGGAACGCAAAAGTTGGCAACAGAGAAGAAGACAAAATGGTTGGAAAATATGGACTTGGCAAACAAAATGAAGCTGGAGAAAGACTGCTGGAAATTCTGCAAGACCAACAATCTATTCATCTCAAACACCTTCTTCCAGCAGCAACTGTACACTGTGATGAAGCTGACACTACTGAAGCTATGGAGTTAGAAGAAAACTCCGTTTCTTTTAAAGAAACTGATTTACAGAGAATGCAGTTACCAAGAAGTGCAGCTAGAGGGAGTAGGCATGAGGCTGCAGAAGGTAGGTTGACACACTCAGATTGTAATGATGCAATAGCTAATCAAACACACCTGAGTAGAGGACCACCAATACAGAGAGGACCACACAGAAGCAGAGAGGACCACAAATACAGAGAGCAACAGAAACCCCTGCTACTAAGGAGAAAGAAAGGGGAAAGCTCCAACTATGGAAGGAAAGGCAGTTAAGCTTGCAGTCCTTACAAGGAAGGGACAACTTCCAGGAAGGACAAGCCCATACTGAAAAGCTCCAGAAAGAAGTCTCCAGGGAAGACAGTGTAAGCAGGAGAGTGCCTGGTAGAGGGAATACCAGCAACGCACGTCTCAGAGAACAAAGGTACAGTCACACCTCCTTTCCTGAATGTGTGCCAGGTCCTAGAAATGCTTGTAATCCAGAGAGCCATAGATATGAGAAACAAAGCTGGGGAAAGCTTTGGAAACCTGTGCAGAAGGTCCTAGATAAAAGCCATATTAATTGTTTGCCAGACCAAACAATAAATGTCCACCCTGACCCGTCAGCATGCTGCCACCGGGAGGGGTTGTGACATAATGGCCACTAATCATTTAGTAGCCACCCTCTGCACCGACTCCATCCTGTTCACATCCTTTTGAAGGTGCGGTCTCCAGAATTGCACACTATACTCCAAATGAGGTCGCACCAAAGACTTATACAGAGGCATTATCACCTCCTTTTTTCTGCTAGCCATTACTCTCCGTATGCACCCAAGCATCCTTCTAGCTTTTGCCGTCGCCTTTTCTACCTGTTTAGCTACTTTAAGATTATCAGACACAACCATGCCTAGGTCCCGCTCTTCTTTAGTGGACAAAAGTACTTCACCTCCTATACTGTATTGCTCCCTTGGATTGCTGCAGCCCAAATGCATGACCTTACATTTTTTAACATTAAATCCCAGCTGCCAAATTCTAGACCATTCTTCAAGCTTAGCTAGATCCCTCCTCATGTTATCTACACCTTCCTGGCTGTCTACTCTATTGCAGATTTTGGTATCATCCGCAAAGAGGCAAACCTTACCCGACAGCCCTTCCGCTATATCACTAACAAAGATGTTAAAAAGAATCGGACCAAGAACAGATCCCTGGGGCACACCACTGGTAACATCCTTCTCCTCAGAGTGAGCTCCATTTACTTGTACTCTTTGCTGCCTCCCACCCAACCAATTTCTAACCCAAGCAGTAACTTTAGGGTCCATCCCTAGGGTGCTCAGTTTGTTTATAAGTTGCCTGTGAGGAACAGTGTCAAAGGCTTTACTGAAATCTAAATACACCACATCTAGAGCTCTCCCTCGGTCCAACGTCTTGGTCACCCAGTCAAAGAAATCAGATTTGTCTGACAAGACCTGCCTCTGGTGAATCCATGCTGCCTCGGATCCTGTAATCCACTGGACTCCAGAAACCTCACTATTTTCTCTTTCAACAGCGTTTCCAATAATTTACTCACAACCGTAGTTAAACTAACCGGCCTGTAGTTTTCAACCACATCCTTACTTCTGCTTTTGTGTAAAGGCACCACATGAGCCTCTCTCCAGTCCTTTGGCACCACTCCCGACTCCAACGAGGCATTGAAAAGGTCAGTCAGTGGAGTTGCTAGAACATCCCCAAGTTCCCTCAGTATTCTAGGGTGTATCCCATCCGGTCCCATCGCTTTGTCTACTTTAAGTTGAGCTCTTTTCTCACGAACACAGTCTTCTGAAAATTGTTCAAGATGTCCCTCGCTTCTGTTCCTATTTGTGGGTGTTTTCTGAGGTCCTGCTCCTGGTTCTTCATCTGTGAACACAGAACAAAAATATTTGTTAAGCAATTCCGCTTTATCCTTATCAGCTTCTACATATTCCCCCCCTGCACCCTTGAGTCTGACAATAAAACTTTTGCCCTTCCTCTTCTCACTAATATATCTGAAAAATGTCTTATCTCCCCCATTTTATTGCATTGGCTATTTCCTCCTCCTTTTGAATCTTTGCCTTCTTGACTACTTTGCTAGCTTCACTAAGTTTTTCCAAATACAGATGCCTGTCTTCCTCTCTCTGTGATCTCTTGTATTTCATGAAGTCCTCCCTCTTTTTCTTCACTTTTTCAGCTACTTCCTTCGAAAACCATAGCGGTCTCCTTTTCCTTTTGCCTTTATCTATCATTTTAACAAAAAGGTTGGTTGCTCTTAAAATACCCCCTTTCAGTTTTGCCCACTGTTTTTCTACATCCCCCAGCTGTTCCCATCCCACTAACGACTCCCTGAGGTATTGGCCCATCTTCGCAAAGTTAGTCTTCCTAAAGTCTAAGATCCTCACCTTGGAATGGATTCTAACAGCCCTAGTCCTAATACTGAACCACACCATCTGGTGATCACGGGATGCAAAATGATCTCCCACTACAACATCAGAAACACTTTCACCATTGGTAAGCACCAAGTCCAGTATGGCCCCTTCACGTGTGGGGTCTGTTACCAATTGCCTGAATAGTTCTCCCTGTAGAGAATCCAGGATCTCCTTACTTCTAGATGATACTGCAGCAGGAATGTGCCAATCAACATCTGGCATATTGAAATCTCCTATCAGTAGCACTTCCACTTTCCTAGCAATGCTGTGTATGTCTTCAATTAACTCTCTGTCCACCTCTTCCTCTTGTGAGGGAGGTCTGTAAATCACACCAATGCAAATAGATTTCTCTTCCCCTCTTTCTAGTTTAACCCACAATGCCTCCTCTCTCCCTTTTAAGCTCTGTAATTCCAAAGCTTTAATAGTAGTTTTTACATATAGTGCCACTCCTCCTCCCCTTCTTCCTACCCTGTCCTTTCTGAATAAAGTATAGCCAGGTATAGTTACATCCCAGTCATGGTTTTCTGTGAACCATGTGTCTGTAACTGCCACTAAATCCAAGTCAGCCACTCCCACCAAAGCTTCAACATCAGGGATCTTATTTCCCATGCTACGGGCATTTATACACACTGCTTTCCATATGTTACCCCTGTTACCCATTTCCATAAAGGTATTTAATGTATCACCTACCTGGGGGCTTTCACTTTCCTGGGGGCTTTCTTCACCTATCCCCAACGAATCTAGTTTAAAGCCCTCTTCAGTAGATTAGCCAGTCTACTACAGAAGATGCGTTGACCTTTCTTGGAGAGATGGATGCCATCTATGCTCTGCAACCCTTGGAACAGCATCCAATGGTCTAGGAAACCAAAACGCTCTCGATGACACCGTCCACGCAGCCATGCATTCATCTCCAGGATGCGAGCCTCTCTGCCTTGGCCTTTACCCTCAACAGGGAGGATTGAAGAGAACACCACCTGTGCACCTAACTGCTTCACCCTCTGTCCCAGAGCCATGAAGTCACTTTTCATACGTTCTGAGGTATACCTGGCAGTATCATTTGTTCCAACATGGATTAGCAACATTGGGTAATAGTCAGTGGGCTTGATGAGTCTCGGCAAACTCTCCGTAACATCTTGGATTTTGGCACCAGGCAGACAGCATACCTCTCTGGACATCAAGTCTGGTCGGCAGATGGACGCCTCAGTACCCCTCAGAATAGAGTCTCCAACCACCACTACCCTTTGTTTCCTTCTGGTCACTGATTCTGCAACTTTGGGGTACTTGAACTCTGGTTCTTCCCTTTCCAGGGATGCTTTCACCTCCTCCACTTCCAGGACTGCATAATGGTTCTTCAATTCAAGGGCTGGAGAAGTTGGATTGGTGATTTTGCAGGCCCTGGTGACTTGTGTCCAACCATCGACATTCTGTTGGCACCCATCTTCTCCTGTGCTGGAGAGCTTAGTTGCTGCAAGAAGCATCTCATCAATGTACTTCTCGCTGTCTTGAATGCTCCTCAGCCTCGCCACCTCCTCTCTGAGTTCCTCCACTTGTTTCCTCAGAGCTTCAGCATGCAGGCACCCTGCACATGGAACTGGACCGAGGCAGAAGCTGTAATGGGGGCAACAGCTTTAGCAATACGATTTTTCCCAGCCATTGTTCTGTTCATGGAGCTTAGGTATCTGTTAAAGCAAAAGAGAGAGATCTACCAAGTACCAGCCGGTTTCCCAGCTGTCCTTTCAGAGAAAAAACAGTTAAATCTCTTTAATTATATTCAAAATGTGCTGGTCCAATTCTCTGTGATTTGTTAAAGGGGGAGGTGCCCTATAAAGCAAGACTGCTCACTAGGGGTGGGTGGGAGTCGGGGTGGGTAGGGAGGGAACTAACACCTGATTAGGTGTTAGCAGTTTCCAAACCTGAGGAGGTTACTAGAGTTCAGCAACCTACTGTGCTCAAGGAGAAGTTCCCCTAAAGCACCAAAAAGTAAAGTAACCTTGCTTTAAAAAATATACAAAAAACCTTTTTAAGAGCTCCCAGTCAGAGAGCTAGCAATGTAATATAATAAAAACAAACAAACAAACCCTCAAATCCTTACTGTTTGTTGATCTGTAGAGCCCTGGTTTTGAGACTACGTTCTTTGATTGTGAGAAGCAAATGTTTCAGATCATCTTCACTTTCAGCCAGTAATGTAGTATCATCAGCATAGCGAAGGTTGTTGATGAGTCTTCCACCAATCTTCACACCTCTGTTGTCTTCATACAATCCTGCTTCTCTGATGATTTGTTCTGCATATAAATTAAACAGGTAGGGGGAAAGTATGCAGCCTTGTCTTACACCTTTGCTTATTTTAAACCATTCTGTTTCTCCTTGTTCCGTTCGAACTGTTTCTTCTTGATCAATGTACAGATTGTGCAAGAATACGATCAGGTGTTCTGGTATACCCATGCTTCTTAATGTGGCCCAGAGTTTCTCATGGTTTACACAGTCAAAAGCCTTGCTATAGTCGATAAAGCACAAATAGATATTATTTTGGTGTTCATTAGTCTTTTCAAAGTATCCATCTCACATCCGCAATGATGTCTCTCGTTCCTAGCCCTTTCCTGAACCCTGCTTGCACTTCAGGTAGTTTTTGTTCCAGGTATGGTTGTAGTCTCTGCTGAATGATCTGGAGTAGAATCTTGCTGGCATGTGGGATCAGAGCGATTGGTCGATAATTTCCACAGTCAGTTGGATCACCTTTCTTTAGTATTGGTATAAACACAGATCTTTTCCAGTCAGTTGGCCATGATGTTGTCTTCCATATTTCTTGGCAGAGCCTTGCAAGTATGGTAATAGCTGCATCAGATTGCTGCAATACTTCTATAGGAATGCTATCAATGCCTGATGCTTTGTTCTTTAACAAGGCTTTCAATGCTGCTTCAACTTCTCCTTTCATCACCAATGGTTCCCGATCATAAGGTACAGGTTGAAATGGCTATTGGTCTACTTGATCTTTATCATATAAAAACTCTGTATATTCCTTCCACCTTTTCTTGATCTTCTCAGCATCATTCAACATAGAACCTTGAGTATCTTGTAACATTCCAATTCGAGGCTGGAACTTTTTCTTTAACTCTCGTAGCTTTAGGAAAGCCGATCTTGTTCTTCCTCTACTAGTTTCTGCTTCTATTTCCTTGCAAGTGTCATTGTAGTACTTTTCCTTGTCCTGTCTTGCTGCACGTTGGAAATCTCTGTTGAGTTCTGTGATTGTCTTTCTTTCTCCTCTGGCTTTAGCTTCTCTGCGTTTCTGGGCAATTTTCAGAGTTTCTTCTGTCATCCATTTTGGCCGTTTTTGCTTTTTCACCTTTTGTAGAGACTTCTCGCTTTCTTCCAACACAACCTTCTTGATGTCATTCCATAACTCTTCTGGAGCTCTGTCATTTGTATCTAAAGCAGCAAATCGATTTTGCAGGCAGTCTTTAAATTCCAGTGGTATATTCTCAAGGTCATATTTTGCTGCATTCATGAGTGGTTTGCTCTTTTTCAACTTTAGCTTGAGTTTGCATACTAGTAGTTGATGATCTGTACCACAGTCAGCTCCAGGTTTTGTCTTTGTTGAGGTTATAGAACTTTTCCATCGTTGACTTCCACAGATGTAGTCAATTTGATTTTTATACAATCCATTGGGTGAAGTCCATGTGTACAGTCGCCGCTTGTGTTGCTGGAAGAAGGTGTTTGAGAAGAATAGATCATTGGTCTTGCAGAATTCTATCAGTCTTTCTCCAGCTTCATTTCTGTTGCCAAGTCCATATTTTACTACTACTTTGCCTTCTTCTTTGTTGCCATTTTTTGCGTTCCAGTCACCCATGACTATCAGGATATCCTGTTTGCATGTTCTGTCAATTTCAGCTTGTACTTGTTCATAGAACTCTTCAATTTCATTCTCTTCTGCAGCTGTTGTTGGGACATATACTTGAATTATAGTTGTGTTGATAGGCAATCCTCGTAGACGAATAGAGATTAAGCGTTCGCTGACTGCATTGTATTTCATTACAGTTCTTGCAAGTTTCTTCTTTATTATAAATGCAACACCATTTCTTCTTTGTCTTTCATTTCCAGCATAGTAGACCATGTGATCATCTGATGCAAAGTGCCCGATGCCAGTCCATTTCAGTTCGCTGACACCCAACAGATCAAGTTGTGCACGTTCCATTTCATTCTTGACCACCTCCAACTTCCCTTGGTTCATGCTTCTTACGTCCCATGTTCCAATGTGTAAGACATCTTTACAGCTTCTGACTCTCATTTCATGCGCAGTACTAGAGGAGATCAAAACTAAACTTTCTTTAGAAGCTCAGGTGACAAGACTTCAACTTTTATACTTTGGACACATCATGCAAAGAGAGAGATCATTACAGAAAGACATCATGCTTGGCAAGGTAGAAGGTCAACGCAAAAGAGGAAGGCCAGAAATGAGATGGATCAATATATATTGGAGTGGAGGAGTGGCCTAGTGGTTGGGGCAAGGTACTTCAGGCCGGAAGGTCAGAGGTTCAAATCCCACTAGAGGACAGCAACCTGTTTCCCTTTCAGGATGGAGGCGGAAGCAATCGCTTCCCTGATCCATCTGGAGATGGAGGCCTTGGCCGCCGCTTCTCCCTTGTATGGACCCCCAAACTGAACAAATAGTCGCTCGGACTTCCGGAAGGGGGCTGTGCGGGAGAGGTAGCGTTTCAAGGTCCTCCGGACATCCAAGAGTCGCATTTTGTTATCCCTACCTCCGACCTCCTCGGCGGAGAGGACCAGAAGGTGAACTGCCTGGTTCATATGAAAGGGAGAAATGACCTTGGGCAAGAAGGAAGGGACCGGACACAGAACTATCTTGTACTTGAGAAACAGTAGGAAGGGGGGCTGAGCGGACAGCGCTTGTAGCTCGGAAACCCGCCTTGCTGAGCAGATCGCGACCAAAAAGACTGTCTTCAGGGTTAAGTCCTTTAAGGAGGCCCTCTTCACTGGTTCGAATGGTTCCTTGATCAGAGCGTTAAGTACTAGGTTGAGGTCCCAAGGGGGGACGACTGACCTCTGTTGAGGGCGCAGGCGCCTCACCGCCCTTAGGAACCTGGAGACATCCGCGTGTGCCCCTAGGGGTTTTCCGCAGACCTTCCCTCTATAGCATGCGATTGCCGCTAGCTGAACCCGCAAGGAGCTGTGAGCTAGCCCCTTGTCAAAACCTGCCTGTAAGAATTCTAGAATCTCGGGAACTGAAGCGGAGAGGGGTTTCCGTCGGTGCTCCGCACACCACGCTTCGAAGATGCGCCAAGTCCTAATATAGGAGAGACAGGTCGAATGCTTCTTAGCGTTTAACAGGGTAGAGATGACCGCTCCTGAATAACCTCTCTTTAGGAGCCTCGCCCTTTCAATAGCCAGGCCGTAAGCGAGAAACGATCCACGTGAGGCATCCGTAATGGACCTTGTCTCAGAAGATCCCTCTTGCAAGGAAGACGCCAAGGTCGGTCGGCGATCAATCTCATCAGATCCGCATACCAGGGATGGCGAGGCCAATCCGGGGCTATGAGGATTATGTATCCCTGATGAGACTCCACTCATTGTAGCACTTTTCCGATCAGAGCCCAGGGAGGGAACACATAGAGTAGGCCCTCCGAGGGCCACTTCTGGGCCAAGGCATCCAGGCCTTCGGACATCCTTTCCTTGCGCCGGCTGAAGAACCGTTCCACCTTGGCGGACGCGAACCTCGCCATGAGATCCATGACTGGCAGACCCCAATGGGCTACTATCCGGTCGAACGTCTCCTGCTCCAGCTCCCACTCCCCGTGGTCTATCTTGCACCTGCTGAGATAGTCTGCCGTGACATTGTCTATGCCTGCCACGTGCTGGGCCAAGAGAGCTTCCAACCGAGTTTCTGCCCACTGGAACAGAGTGCTCGCCTCCTTCTCTAAGGCGGGACTGCTGGTGCCGCCCTGGTGGTTGATGTAAGCCACCGCGGTGACATTGTCTGATAGCACGAGAATTGCTCTTTTTTGTACTAAGGCCTCTAGAACTCTGAGCGCCATTCCTACGGCCCGCAATTCCAGTCTGTTGATGGGCCATTGGGCTTCTAGCGGAGTCCAGTTGCCTTGAACGAACCGGTCCTCGCAGTGAGCTCCCCAGCCTGCCAGACTGGCATCCGTCATCAGTAATAACCACTGGTGAGGCTCTAGGGGCATCCCGCGATCCAGATTCTTCGGGGACCGCCACCAGTGCAGCGTCTGTTTGGTCCGTGGCGCGCAAGGTAACTGCATTGATATGGGGTGACGTTGCGGCGACCACCGACGCAATAGGGCCCTCTGCAGCGGCCGCATGTGGGCCCGAGCCCATGGTACCACCTCTATTGCCGCTGCCATTGTTCCCAGGACCTGCAGATAATGCCGCACCGTAGGGTTTCATCTGCCCAGAAACTGAGTGACCAGGAGCCTTAGCTCTCTTGATCTTGATTGAGACAGAAACACCCTGCCTCTGCTGGTGTCGAATCTTGCTCCGAGGTACTCCAGTTCCTGGGAGGGAGTCATCCTGCTCTTCGCTCGATTGATGACCCACCCCAATTCTTCTAGTACTCGAATCACTCGTCGTCACGGCGTGGCTTTCCTCCTCGGACTTTGCCCAGATTAGCCAATCGTCCAGGTAGGGGTATACTAGTTTTCCCTCTTTTCGTAGAGAGGCCGCTACCACCACCATCACCTTGGTGAATGTCCTTGGAGCCGTAGCTAAGCCGAAGGGAAGGGCCTGGAATTGGAAAAGGCCCCTTGGCACTGCAAATCTCAGGAATTGTTGATGGGAATCCCTGACCAGGATATGCAGGTAGGTTTCTGTCAGATCGAGGGATGTTAAGAACTCCCCGCCCCTGACTGCTGCTATGACCGAACGTAGGGTTTCCATCCGGAAGTGTGGAACTCTGATGCAGCGATTGACCTGTTTTAGATCTAGTATCGGGTGAAAGGACCCTTCTTTCTTTGGAACCACGAAGTAAATCGAGTACCGACCAGCACCGCACTGGTCTGGTGGCACCGGGACCATGGCCCCGAGCGTTATTAGGTGGGTGAGGGTTGTCTCTACCGCCGCTCTCTTTGCCGAAGAACCGCAGGGAGACTGAACAAAGGCTGGGTGTATTTGTTTTGCGAATTCGAGATCGTAGCCCTCTCTGATAACCTCTAGAACCCATTGATCGGACGTGACCCGGGACCAGGCAGGAAGTGTATTTCTCGTGCATACTGCTCTATGGAGCCTATATAAAATCACCTCTTATCTCCATATGACACCACAAAGAATATGTTGCCCTCTTTTCATGTGACAGCTCTGTCCAGCAGTTGTATATCACAGACTGGCTGATCATGCTGTAGCATGTGCAAATTCAGCTGTGTGGGTGTGAGTGTGAGTATGTGGCTGCATTGGTTGGGGGGGGGGGGGAGGGCTGCTCTTTTTCAGATAGGATTAACTCTCATGACAGTTCTATCAGAGATGGTGCTATTGGATTGGGCACCCATAAGTGCCCCTTGTGCCTTAAATCCCTCAACTGACATTCTGACAAATGGTGTCTGCAATCATGATATTGGGGATACCATTACTTTCACACTAATACTGTCAAGCTGCATTACTGACCATCCTATTTTCAGATGATGATATCTGCTTGATATGTGTATGTGTGTACCCACTCTCCCTGCAGGGATGAGACTGTGCTGATGGCTCTGTAAGTGAATATGGCTGTCCCGATCAATTTCTTTACCTTGCTGGACCACAAAAGCAGTTGCCCTAGATGATTACCTTTTTTTCTTTTAGTGGTTGGGGCATCACTGATCCCCATGTTTCCAAATCTAAACTATGGGTGGCAGTGTGTTACTAAGTAGCTCCTGGTGAGATGAGGGCAGAGGTTAAGGTAAATTTTCTTACCTGGCCAGAGCCATGCAGATCCTCTCCCAGACCCTACGTGCTGCAGCACTGAGTGTCCTGCACGCAACAGGGCGAAAGAAGACATTTTCATTGGCAGCCATGAGCCAGACTAGGTGCAGTGTTTCAGCTCATGAAAAGTTCAGCTGTTGGATGTCTGTCATAGCTGTGCTGCCCTGCTTTGGAATATTGTTTTGCATGGGCGTACATGTGTACTGGAGGCATGTTGAAATGGTTCCAAAGGGAAGTAGTACCATGTGTGTCTTCACCCAGTCAGGCACATGCATCTTTTTTTCACCAGAATAGAATTTGTACTTGCATCATATATGTACAGAGTCTGAAAATATGTAGCCATGCACATATAGTCACTCACAGCCCCCATGGTATTTCTCAGGACCATGACGACCTGGTGAAAAGTACTTGTGACTACAAGGCAATCTCACGTTTGTGCCCCAAGAGTATATCATTTCTCATCATTGGAGGATTCATGCCAAACTTTATAAAAATTTGTCTTAACTAAGCTTTGATATCAACTGGTGACCCCTCTCTAGAGGTACCCCCAAAAGAGGCCTAGAATAATTCTAGGAGAGCACAGAAGGCATTCAAAATATTTGTCCCTCACGAGCTTTACGCTCTCAGGATCCATTACAGATGTACCACTATTCCAGAAGATACACTTTGAAATGTTTCATAATAGAATCTTTTCCATGACTGCTCCTTGCATTTGGAATGCTTTAACACCTAGCTTGAGCTGTATTTCTGAAATTTTGGTATTCGGAAGGAAATAAAAAGCACATTTATTCCTACAGGCTTTTCTGACACTAGATTATGTGAGGTGATCTACTTTGTAAAGTAATATGTCAGATGGCTCAGGGGTACCTGTCTATATTGTTGTTTATGTTTCTATGTTATCCGCCTAGGATATAGTGTGGAATATAATTTTTTTAAATAAATTTGTGTAATAAAGCGATAGAACATTTAGTTATTCAGCAATAGAAGAAAATACATCAACTTTGAAATTATATACAATTGGCAATAAAAACCATATACCTCTAACCAAGTATATGGAAAATATTGCTCCTGTATATTGAAGAAGTATTAAATGCAGTCTATGTTAGACTATTTAATTTTCCTTTTGCTGGACGTTTCTATGTGGGAGATGAAAGGATCTCTTTATGAAACATTCTTTCCTAATGGCACTCAATGAGACAGGACTTCCTGGATACTATAATTACACAGAACATTTGTCTATCTGGTCTTGTTTGTTCAAACAAGAAAAAGACTGACTGCATACTGCTTTTTAGGTCCTTTGCATCCTGTTGTCGATTTTCAAGTGTCATTCTATGCCATTCAACCATAGGCTTATTCCAACCTTTCTCAGGCAACGTGAAACCATTTTGTGCTGTATAAGAGTTGTACATCAGAGGACTCTCCAGCTTGGTTGGATTTCCATTAGTCAGATCCTGAAGACAGCAGGCTCTTACACAATAGTTACAGTACAAGGGAACCATGCATGAGAGCATTATAGAACTCAGGCTTCAATCTACACCAAGGAGGAAGAAATAGTTGATGATTAGAGTCTGTGCTACACGAGACTTTACCACTGTACTCATGTGCACCTTCCAAATTGCCCTAAAATCCCTAAGGGCCTCTCAATATTAAGCTGCTACAATAAAAAAAAACAAAAAAGACAAAAAAAAAAACAGTTTTTGCAAAGATGAAAAACTACCTTCCAAAACCACTTTCAACTCTTTTTATGGATTCTTCCAGGTGGCAAGGTAAAATAAAGAGACTGATAAAACAGAATAAAGAAGTGCAAAAAAAAAAAAATTGGTCATTGCATAGTTTTACCCCCATAGCAACAGATAAAGGATGCTATTAGGATATAGATAACTTTATGATGGAAAATATCTAACTAGAAGATAAGTAAGCATTTCAATGTGTGGAAGCAAGAATGAAATGTGCCGATAACTACAGTGAAAGAGATTATTTAATTCTCTCAACGCTTTGTTGCTGTCAGTATAAGTGTGGGAGGAATTACTGGTATGACATTAGGTTCACAAACTGTTATTCTTCCATCTCTTAGGACTCAGATTCAAACCTACTTTAGTAACACATCAAAAGAAATTGCATTCATGTGAACTATATTTAAGGAAAAATATATTCCTTGGTGTTTGTGACTAAATGTAAGAAATAGCACATTATTCTATAAACCTCTATCATGTTTCTCTTCAGCCATCTTGTTTCCAAGCTGAAGAGCCCTAATCTTTTAAGTCTTTCCTCATAGGAGTATCCTTCCATCCCCTTTATCATTTTGGTCACTCTTCTCTGTACCTTTTCTAATTTCTCTATATCCTTTTTAAGATCTGGTGACCAGAAATGCACAGAATATTGGAGGTGCGGTCATACCATGGAGCAATACAGAGGCATTATAAATCCTTGCTCTTAATCTCCATTCCTTTTCTTATAATTCCTAGCATTCTGCTTGCTTCCTTGGCTGTGATGCATACTGGACAGCGGGGATTTAATATATTATCTATGATGAAGCTCAAATCCTTTTCCTGGGTGGTGATTCCAATCGTGGAACCTTGCATTGTAGAACTAAGTTTGGGTTGTTCCTCCCTAAGTCCATGACTTTCCACTTAGTCACATTAAATTTCAACTTCCATTTGGATGCCCAGATTCCAAATTTCACAAGATTGTTGAGACTTCCCCTATACCAAGTTCTGATGTTTGGGCGTGCAGTCATCAATCACCTTAACCGCACTGCCTTTACCCATAGCGTGAGTGTATTCCACATGCCTTTCCAGTGGCGCATGCAGCAGGAGAGAGGTAGTTTGCTGGACAAAGTTATTTTACTATCATGTTGCAGTGTGTTCTCACCTCCCAGAAGCTATAATGTTGCACTGGCACTGTTGCTGTCCTGCTAATGTCCCCTCCATTTGACACTGTGTGTGCACAGGTAATGACCCATGCTGATAAGCTCCAGTGATCAGGCTATTCTCCAGACAGCAGTCTACAATACATAATGGTGCAGTTATGGGGTTTTAAAGGAGGTCTATAGGACAAATAAGACAATCATTGGGCCTGCTGTTATGGTGGGTTGGATATCAATAATTTCATATGTAAGCCATGTTCCTCTGGCCTGTACCAGGCTCCATCACCACTGTCTTAAATGACAGTGGTTTCCCCACTTGATATTTCCTCCACAGAGTGCATCATCAGCCCTGGGTTGGGGCTACCATGAATATCTAGCCTGATCAGCTTTTGTGGCATGTACCTTGATGTGTGTGAGGTAATAGGATGTGTTAATGGGACTCCTCCCCATCTTTTGCCCCACTGGCACCTACTAGCTCTGTGCACTGGAAAACATGTGCATTGCTATTGACATACAGAGTGTGTGGTCATGGAGGGCACAGTTTTTGGCTCCTTCTCATGGTGGGTGTTCATGTGGAGGCACATTCTGATCTGGGTCTTCCTTTGGGCATCTCACCAGAAGCGGGACACCCAAAGGTAAACCCAATTCTGATCCTGTGGGGGCTAGACGTGCCTGTGGGATCAGAATTGGGTCTATGGCCTAAACATTCAGGCCGGGCCCAGATTCTGGTCAGTCTGCATGCCTATCAGATCCCCAGCTTTCTCAGTCAGGCACCATTCAGGAGCCACAGTGCCATGGCATCCCTTTGCCATGGCACCACGGCTCCATTCAGGAGCCGCAAATGCTGGCCACTGCAGTTTTTCTTCTTTCCCCGCAGCCGGACCTTGTTCTGGCCTCCCATGGCCAAGGTCCACTGCAGGGATCTTCCTGCATCCCCCTACCTTTGTGGCATGGCCTGGCAGCATGATCCCCCGATGTCCAGGGGAACATATTCTACCTCTGTGGTGACATAAGTTCCCCATCCATGTTCACGGTCCTGAACGTACAAAGCCGACCTCAGAATCGACTCTATACATCTGAGGTCATGGCCCATCCATGCCCTGCCCTCTCTCTGCCTCAGTTACGCCCCTCTTGCCCCCATCTAAGCCTCCCCGTAAAAATGAGCTGTTCTCATGGGGAGGCAGTAGCCAGGCGGCAGGGAAGTGAATAGCTGGGATGGACGCCCAATTCGGTCATCCTTCCGCGCTATTTGCTGTACTGAATGACCCCCCATAACCTTTGCCTTATCACTCATATAGCACCAGTAAGTATGGACTGCATTAGTGCTATAGGAGCCCTGGCCACCCCTGAGAATGCCATCCTCAGTCACACATAGTGCTCATATGGACCAGAAGGTATAGGTTTATGCTAATAGCCATGCAAAGTTGATTTTGCAATGTGTAGGTATATCATTTATGCACATAGTGATAGAGTGTATTTGATTTCCTACTTAAAGGAGAGGCCACAGTTGGAGATCCATGGGAGGGAAGCAGCACAGGGAACAGACTCCTGAATAAGTATACCCAACATAGTCCATAGCAACTACACAAGCAGAAATGGAAGACCAGTTGTCCAGACAGGAGGGATATCAATATGTGAAAGATAAGGACAATTGATGATGTCTACATAGAGGGCAAAGATGACATTGAGAGGGGAGATATCCAGCTTCTATATCCGTTTCCCTTCAATGATGGTCAAGAGTCTGTGGAGGATGCACCAGCAGCCATGGACCTACAATACCTAGCACCAGTTGGGGGAGCTATCAACTGCTATGCTGTGGTAAAAAGCTGCTGCAGTGGAATCAACACCTCCAGGTAAGCATTTATTTATTTAGCTGTATTTATATCCTGCTTTTCACTGGGTCAAAGCGGTCAATTGGGGGATACATTTAACACGAGGGGATATGAGACACATACGCTAATACTTACAGGGAACATGGGCAATGGAGGGTTAAGTGGCTTGCCCAAGACCACAAGGAGTGCCTTGCCACAAGGTGTCGTGACACAAAGATTGCGCGCCACTATGTAGCGCTATAAAGAACAATAAGACCTGAGTGAAGGGTAATAAAAGGCTTTATTCCCCGTTATAATGCATGGGTTCAAATTAGAGATACGTTGCTTAACAAAATAGTCCTTTGTTTCAAAAGGTGCCAAGGCTCTCTGGCTTGAGAACTGTTACTTCACAGTTTATAGCAGGTTTTTCTTAAAGGTAATATTCTTCACAATAAACAACCAAAAGTATATTTACATTCATTCTTCGTTACAGCAGGCACATTTGGGAGCGTAGGCCGTGCACCAATCGCACTCCATGTCCTCCGGCAAAGATGAGGGAATAGCATGGGGGAAATCTACCTCCATCATATCCTCTTCCTCATATTGGGTCAAAGGGGTTTCACTATCCCTGTCTATGTTAGCCTGACAATCTTCAGCATGGGAGTTTTGCTTTAGGTAAGCAGGAACTCTTATGGCTGGTGGTAAATTAGAATACCAATCTTTATTCAGGTTGTTTTTAGAGAGAAGCTTTCTTTGCGGATGGCTTCCAGCAGTGCAGTGCTTAGGGTTAAACCTTACTGTTTCAAACCTTGGCTCATGGAGTAAAAACCTCTGTTGTTTATACAACTGTTTTTCCTTCTGACTGGGTAAAACTGAGCAGTGCTTTTCTGGAGATAAACTCCTTACAGAACCTTCCCCTCTGGTTCTTAGCTTCCTTCTCCTTGTATCATGAACAGGCAGAGTAAAAGAACTAGGCGTGGCACCGCCTCTTACCTTGGAGCACCTTCTACCAAACTCTCCTTGCCCAATAGGCTTAGTTTGGATTCTATGGCTTCCCACCTCGTGTGGTCTGTTTCTGTTCCAACTTCCAGCTTGGCCTCTTTCACAGCAAACAGGTTTGTACCTCTGATAGCTTCTAGGCTTTACTGTTGGTTCAGCTTCTAGTTCAGCTCCGGTTCCAGTTCCTTCCTTTCTCAGCTCCTGCTGTTGTTCCCACTGCTTATTTGTCCATGGCTTTCTTTGCAACTGCTGCCATCTCCATTGCTGTGTCTTTCGGTTCTGCTCCTGCTTTTGCCTCTCCTTCTCCTCCTGCTGCTTCTCAAGAGCATTCTGCTCTGGTTTATAAAGAGAACCTTTGTTACTGACTTCCTGGTTCTCTGTCAGCTGCAGGTCATTACTGTGATTAGATTCACTAGGATCAGTATGTCTGCTCCCGCTCCCTCTATGTGTGCCAGGAGGTAACTGCACCTCTAGTTCCTCTAAATCAGGGTTTCTTTTCATAAAATCAGCTTTATTAGTGCCCGCATCATGACAGCCTACAGGACTAGAAATCCCAGTTTCTCTGGCCTGAGATTGCTGTCCCCAGGTGGGACTTGAACCCCCAGCCCTCTGGCCTGAAGTACCTTGTCCTAATCACTAGACCACTCCTCCCACTCCTCCCAAGCATAGAAAATCTAACTGTTGAGAAGGAATACTGACCATCAAGGAATACCATGTACACTTGGAAGGAAGACAGCATGAGGCATCGGATATCCTTATAGATGAGATCAAGGGGCTGTGCATACTAGTGACACTTAATCAAGCACTGCGCCATGGGTCCCCCAGCAGCTCTGAAAATTGCAGCAGCAGCATCTGTGCCTCTGGCCTCTGAGCCTATGCATGCAACAAAGAAGAGGGCACCTCCACTGTCTGCCAACACAGGATCTGGCACATCAGAGCAGCTGCCTGTCCACTCTCTTCCCATATGTTGTGACTTGTGCCCCATGGAAGGCGGAATCCCCTTTGATTTGCCCCCTTCCAGAAGGCCTTCTATCTCTCTAGTGACGGGAGGTTTCTAAAAGCTCCTCAGAGAGCAATGAGACATCTTCTAGCACACCTTTGAGGCAACATATTAGATGTTGGAAACTAGGAGTTGTTGGGAAGGGACAGAGAGGTAGGGATGGCAATTAGAAGGGGCAGAGGGCTGGTACTGGGGGAAAGGGAAAGTAGAGGGATGCTTCTTGGAGGTGGGTTGGAGAATGGGGGTGGAGGGTAGTGATAGGCATAAGGGTTTGGTGTTGTCCAACAAGGCTGGGTATGGGGTTGTTGGGGGGTATAGCACTGGGTTGGTGATGTGTGTAAAGGTGGTGGTTGATGCATAAATGAGAATGAAAGGTGGATGGTTAGAGGATAGGGGTGATGGTGGTTGGGGCACTCACATGTACATACTTTCAGTCTGAGCAGTAAAACACATGCTTTCACAAGAAATGCCTGTATATGAGAATATCTCTGGTAGTCATGCCCAGCTGTTACATATGGCCAGTGTCCTTTTACCTAGGGCTTTCAGCACCTTATTCTATGTCTGGGTCTGCCATTTAGTTTTACAGAGAGGGGTTGTTGATGTTTCATTTCCAGATTGTGAAGCATGCAGCAAGCCATAAATATCTGGCATTCTCTGGATGGTCTATACAGGTGTTTTCCCCCAGATCGATCAAGACAATGGAAGTGGCTCTTGAGCTGGCCAAAGGTCCTCTCATTGATGAAGTGAGTGTGTCTGTGGACCTTGTTCTACCACTCCTCTGCATCTGTGTGTGGTATGAAGGATGAGAATCAGGAATCATCTCCTAAGAAAGTAGCCTCTATCACCTGTTTGAGTGGAGAGAGAATAGGCACATAGAGCCCACTATTTGAAGTCATTTACATGGTTTACAGCCCAGTAAACCATGTAAATGCCTTTAATGGGGATATTCAATGACACTTACATGACACCGTTACTGTCATTGAATATCCCCTTCAAAGCCTGATGCTCTGCAGTTAGCACAGGGGCGTCCTGGGGTGGAGTGGAGGTGATATTGCACTGCTACCCGGTTAGTGATCCACGGCTAAAACTAGGTCAGTTTTGGCTCACTTAGTTTTAGCCATGGATGCTAACTGGGTAACAGTGCAATATCTCGTCTACCCAGTTAGCCTTGGTGTATCCGGAGTATGTGCAGTAATGCCAGATAAGAACATAAGAACATAAGATATGCCATACTGGGTCAGACCAAGGTCCATCAAGCCCAGTATTCTGTTTCCAACAGTGGCCAATCTAGGTCATATGTACCTAGCAGTTTCCCCAAGAGACACAAGTTCCACAATGCTTGTACTGGGTCAAGCATTGATATCTTTGGTCACTTCTTAATAATGGTTTATGGACCTTTCCTCCAGGAACTTGTCCAAACCTTTTTTAAACCCAGCTACACTAACAGCCTTTACTACATCCTCCGGTAACAAATTCAAGAGTTTGATTACACGTTGAGTGAAAAAATATTTTCTTTTATTAGTCTTAAATAGTTTACCCTGTAGCTTCATTGCATGTCCCCTAGTCTTTCTATATTCTGATAACGTAAACAATCGATCTACGTTTACCCGTTCCACTGCATTCATTAATTTATAGACTTCTATCATATCTCCCCTCAGCCGTCTCTTTTCCAGGTTAAAGAGCCCTAACCTTTTTAGCCTTTCTTCATAGGAGTATCCTTCCATCCCCTTTACCATTTTGGTGGCTCTTCTCTGAACCTTTTCTAAAATCGCTATATCCTTTTTAAGATACGGCGACCAGAATTGCACACAATATTCAAGGTGCGGTCTCACCATGGAACGATACAGAGGCATTATAATATCTTTTGTTTTATTTTCCATTCCTTTCCTTATCATACCTAGCATTCTATTTGCTCTCTTGGCCGCCGCTGCACACTGGGCCAAGGATTTTAACATGGTATCCACAATGACGCCTAAATCTTTTTCCTGGGTGGTGGTTCCTTATGTGGAACCTTGCATCGTGTAACCATAGTTTGGGTTGTTCTTCCCTAGGTGCATAACCTTGCACTTGTCCACATTAAATTTCATCTGCCATTTTGATGCCCAGTCTTCCAATTTATCAAGATCCTCTTGCAATTTTTCACAATCCTCTTGGGTTTTAACAACTTTAAATAGTTTTGTGTCATCTGCAAATTTGATAACCTCACTCGTTATTCCACTTTCCAGGTCATTTATGAATATGTCAAAAAGCAGCGGACCCAGCACAGATCCATAGGGTACACCACTATTCACCTTTCTCCATTGGGAAAATTGGCCATTTAGCCCTACCCTCTGCTTTCTATCTTTTAACCAGTTCCTTATCCACAATTGTACACTGCCTCCTATCCCATGACTCTTTAGTTTTGCCAAAGGTCTCTGATGAGGGACCTTGTCAAAGGCTTTCTGAAAGTCCAGATACACAATATCAACCGACTCACCTTTGTCCACCTGTTTATTCACTCCTTCAAAAAAACATAATAGATTAGTAAGACAAGATCTTCCTTGTCTAAAGCCATGTTGGTTGTCTCCCATTAGGTCGTGACTATCTACATGCTGAGTAATTTTATTCTTTATGATGGTTTCTACCATTTTTCCCGGTACTGACGTCAGGCTCACCGGTCTGTAGTTTCCCGGATCACCCCTGGAACCCTTTTTAAAAATTGGTGTTACATTGGCGATCCTCCAATCTTCAGGTATCAGAGATGATTTTAATGATAGTTCACAGATTA
This sequence comes from Ichthyophis bannanicus, assembly GCA_033557465.1. Classification (NCBI taxonomy): domain Eukaryota; kingdom Metazoa; phylum Chordata; class Amphibia; order Gymnophiona; family Ichthyophiidae; genus Ichthyophis; species Ichthyophis bannanicus. The sequence goes on along the minus strand of CM066034.1, from coordinate 617,343,040 downwards.
CTGATAGTAGGTCTGCAATCTCATATTTCAGTTCTTTCAACACCCTTGGATGTATACCATCTGGCCCAGGTGATTTGCTACTCTTCAGTTTATCTAATAGTTGTAAGACATCTTCCCGATGTATCGATATTTCCTTCAATTCTTCCGCACCTTTAAATACCACTTCAGTCATGGGTAACATCCCTACATCTTCCTCAGTAAAGACCGAAGCAAAGAATTAATTCAGTCTCTCCGCTATCACCTTGTTGCCTCTTAGTGCTCCTTTAACCCCTTTATCATCTAATGGACCAACTGACTCTCTCGCAGGTTTTTTGCTACGAATGTACTTGAAAAGGTATTTATTTCGTGTTTTTGCTTCCGCAGCAAGCTTCTTCTCAAATTCTTTCTTTGCCTGCCTTATCAATGCCTTGCATTTGACTTGCCAGTGCTTGTGCTGTTTCCAGGTTTCGTCGTTTGGCTCTTTTTTCCATTTCCTGAAAGATGCTTTTTTTGCAACAACAGCCTCTCTGACCTCACCTTTAAACCATGCTGGCAGTTTTTTGGACTTCCTTCCACTTTTCTTAAAGCGTGAAATACAGCTGGTCTGGGCTTCCAAGATAGTATTTTTCAACAACACCCAAGCTTGATGTACGTCTTTAACCTTTGCAACTGCTCCTTTTAGTTTTTTCTTAACTGTTTTCCTCATTTTATCATAGTCTCTCTTTCGAAAGTTAAAAGGTAGTACTCTGGATTTCCTTACTATCCCTCCTCCACTAATTAAATCAAAGGCGATCATGCTATGATCACAATTGCCAAGTGGCCCCAACACCCTTATCTCTTGCACTAGATCTGGTGTTCCACTAAGGATTAGGTCTAATATGGCTTCCCCTCTGGTCGGTTCATGAACCAGCTGCTCCAAGAAGCAGTCATTTATTTCATCTAGGAACTTTATCTCCCTAGCATGTCCTGACGTGACACTGACCCAGTCGATACCGGGGTAATTGAAATCATCCATTATTATTACTGCGCTGTAACTTTTGTTAGCTTCCTTGATTTCTTTGAGCATTTCATCATCCATTTGGTCATTCTGGCCAGGCGCTCGATAGTACACCCACTGCCATTGCCTTCCCCCTTTTATATGGAATTTCAATCCATATAGATTCTACAGCAGATTTTGTTTCCTGCAAAACTTTAATCCTTTCTGAGTCAATGCCCTCTCTAACATAGAGCGCAACCCCTCCACCAATTTGATCAGCTCTATCATTACGATATAGTTTGTATCCAGGTATCACAGTGTCCCACTGGTTGTCCTCCTTCCACCATGTCTCTGATATTCCAATCATATCTAAGCTTTCATTTAGTGCTATATTTTCTAACTCTCCTATCTTATTCTTTAGACTTCTAGCATTTGCATACAAGCATTTTAGAGAATGTATTTTATTCATGTTAATTTGGCTATTGTTAGACATGGGTGAATTGGGATCTTTAAGCTCTGTCTGCTCCATACTTGAGGGCATTTGGGCTACTTTACTCTTTTGTGGAACCTCTCTGCTTTTGGTAGTATCCTTCAAGGATACATTCTTCCGAACCATCCGCTCTTGGGCGACTGTTGGCTTTCCCCTAATATCTAGTTTAAAAGCTGCTCTATCTCCTTTTTAAAGGTTAATGCCAGCAGCCTGGTTCCATCCCGGTTAAGGTGAAGCCCATCCCTTCGGAAGAGCCCCTCCTTTCCCCAGAATGTTCCCCAGTTCCTAACAAATCCAAAACCCTCATCTCTGCACCATTGTCTCATCCACGCATTGAGACTCCGGAGCTCTGCCTGCCTTTTGGGTCCTGCGCGTGGAACAGGAAGCATTTCGGAGAATGCTACCCTGGAAGTTCTGGATTTCAACTTCCTACCTAAAAGCCTAAATTTTGCCTCCAGAACCTCCCTACCACATTTTCCTATGTTATTGGTACCGACATGTACCAAGACAGCAGACTCCTCCCCAGCACTATCTAAGACCTTATCTAGGTGGTGCGTGAGGTCCGCTACCTTCGCTACAGCATTAACTATCCATTGTTAATGGTCTCTCACAAAAGATATGCTGAACACTCACCCAAACACCCAACACCCAACTCCAATGATACAAACTCACCAACTCTGGACTCCTTTTATTCATACCCTCCTGAACAAATAGAGAGAGTCATCAGTGGGATTAATACCACTACCTCCGCAATGGACCCTTGTCCACCATTCTGGATAAAACAAGCACAAACCTACATCAGTCCAATCATCGCCAGAATTGCAAACCTATCATTATCTGAATGCATTCTTCCTCCACCACTGAAAGCCACCTCCATCAGACCTCTGATTAAGAACAACAATCTCGACCCTACAGAGATCAAGTCCTACAGACCTATCTCTAGCCTCCCCTTCCCAACCAAAATAATAGAAAAGATAATCCACCAACAAACCCAGGACCATATAGACTCTCATGCACCTCTGGACCCACAACAACATGGATTCTGCCAGCAGCATAGCGTTGAAACCCTGCTCACGGCCCTCCTGGATAGACTCCACACAGGCCTAGACAAGAAGAACCAAGGTTTCATCCTCATATTCATGGGCATTGCCTCTGCCTTTGATACAGTCAACCATAATGTCCTTCTCACTCACCTGTACCAAAAAGGCATAAGAAACCTAGCCCTAGACTGGTTCAAATCATACCTATCTGACCGGCAACAACAAGTCCGCATAGACAACCAATCATCCAGACCATTCCAACAGACACAAGGAGTCCCACAAGGATCATCCCTTTCAGCCCTACTCTTCAACATATACAGGGTGGCCCAAAATAAGTGAGAACATCTCATAAATTAAAAGCTTAAATAGTTTACTTATTTACCTTTTTTACCTATATAATGTCTTTATTTCGACAATTTCCCGTCGCCATCTCTTTTTTTTTAAAATTTTTCAATCGTTTACATCTGTCTTTTTGAATTTTTAAATAACTTATATGCTACGAGATGTTCTCACTTTTCTGGGGCCACCCTGTATATTCAGCCAATCTGTACTATTATTCAATCGTTCAACGTACTATATCACATCTACACCAACAATGTGTTGCTGTAAACCCCCTTCCTCATAGACAGCCCTGACTACTCTGCCATAGCAGAATGCTTCAATGCAGTCTCAGATTGGCTTAGGACCCACAATCTGCTAGTCAACAGCAAAAAGGCGGAGGTTCTATTCATAACCAGAGACCTCACATTTACACCGCCAAACTCTCTCAGAGTGAATGATTTTGAACTCATAACCAAACAAGAAGTTTGTTATCTGGGTATCACAATCAACCAACATCTGAATTGGGAGACCCACGTTCAAAATATCTCCAAAACAGTGTACCATAAACTGAGAACCATCCGGCACCTATGCCCTCTCCTTGAGGCCTCAGACTACCGCTCGGTAGCTCAAGCCCTCATCCTCCCTCATTTAGACTACTTCAACATCATCCTCCATGGCATGTCAAAGAACGCTCTCCAACCTTTACAACTTGCCATGAACACAGCAGCCCGAACAATCATGTCTGCATCCAGATATGACCACATCACTCCTCTATTGATCCAGCTTCATTGGCTCCCCATTGCAAGTCGCCTGATATACAAAGCCCTACTACTCACTTTCAAGGCCCTTCACAGAATGTCGCCAATGTCCCTCGCTAACCTCATACAACAGATGCTGGAGACCAGAACCAGGAGATCATGCATGATAAACTCTTTCACCATCCCTCCAGCAGTAAGATCTTGTACCCAATCAACCAGGAATTGTGCATTTTCTCTATTTGCACCAACTCAATGGAATGCTTTTCCCCCAATGATACGAGCTATCCCAGACCTTACATCATTCAGGAAGGCATTAAAGACACACCTTTTCCGACTAGCTTAAAATCATCCACCCTAAACTAGTCCTATGTTCAGCCGACAGATCTCTCTGAACACTCGGCTACCACCCTTGAAAACGCCAAGCTGATGTAAATTGCAATTCTATGTTCTCTGTTAACCGTTCTTGTTAATGTCAAGTTAATGTAAATACATTCATGTTAATGCCAACTTGATGTAAATCTGTTCCATGTAACTTGTTCCATGTAAACCACTTTATTGTTTAAGAGTTATATGTAAACCGTACTGATCTGAAAAAGTGCGGTATATAAAAATAAATAAATAAAATAAATAAATAAATGGTCAGCAGGCAGTGCAGGGCCTAGCTGAATATCAGGACCATATTCTTTATCTTTATTATTGTGTCTGATATACCACATCTTTACACAGGTATCAGAGTGATTTACAATAGCAACGATAGCTGCGAAAAGGAAACAGAAAATGAACTCCAGCAATTAACAGGAAATACAAATCCAATCATATAGGGCAAGAGAGAGCGGAGGTTGGAGGAGAGAAAGGCAACACATGTTTAGATACCAGAGAGAGGGAGATCTAAGGCTAGTTGAAACAGGTGAGTTTTGAGTAGACTTTTGAATTTAGAAAAGCATTGTTCCATTCTGAGGTCAGAAGGAAGGGGTTCCAAAGTGTTAGACCAAGGAAGAAGAAAGCAGTGTTACAGGTGGACTCAAGATGGGCTTGTGTGCCAGAGGGTAGGTGCAACCAGTTGGAGGGAATAGAGCGGAGAACATGGTGTGGGGCATAGAGGTGGAGAAGATCCAAAAGATAAACAGGAGTGCCAGTGTGAAAGGCTTTGTGAACCAGAATAAGTAATTTATATTGTATCCAATACTGGAGAGGAAGTCAGTGAAGTTGAATGAGGAGGGAAGTGATATGGTCAGAGCGGGAGGTGTGGGTGATCGTGCGGGCAACCGTATTCTGAAGAAGCTGAAGACGATGTATTTGATATTGGGGAAGACATGCAAGCACCACATTACAATAATCGATTTGTGAGATGACAAGAGAAGGGTAGTGAGGTCAAGAATGGGTGGACAGCTCAGATTTGGTGCAAAGAATAGAAGGAGTGCTGAATTAGATGAGAAAGGTGATCCCGAAAAGTGAGAGAGGAGTCAAGAGTGATGCCTAGATACTGAAGAGAGGAGAGCATGAAAGCCACAGAGGGAATGGGACCACTAACAGAAAACCTGATAGCATCAATCTTGGAAGGGTTAAGATGCAGGAAGTTGGAGGACAGCCAGGAGGCGACCTGTGAAAGGCAATAATTGAGGGGTGACAGATCAGGTGTGGAAGGGCTAATGTGATGCAATAGAATAATGTTGCTAGCATAATGGTACGCTGATATGCTATGCTGCTGGTAAAGAGTGTCAAGGGGACTAGGAAAATATTGAAAAGTAGTTGGGCTAATACTGATCCTTAGGGAACACCACAGCAAAGAGATATGAAGGGAGAAGAAGAATTACCAAGGAGCATTAGAGGAAAGCAACAAATGAAACCAATGATGAACAGATCTGGGAACCACAAGGTCATATAGGCAGGAAAGGAGAGTGGAATGATCAAAGGTCAAAGGCTGAAGAAAGATCCAGGGAGATAGCTAGGGAGATATCATTGTGATCGTAGAGGAGTGCAGTTCATCAAGAAAGGAGAGAAGGATGGTCCAGGACAGAAACCAGATTGTCTGGGGGTGAAGGGCATGTATAGAGCCAAGGTGAGAGAAAACCAGTTTTTCCAAACGCTTAGAAAGAAAAGGTAAGTTTGAGACAAGTTTGTAATGAGCGGGGATAGAAGAGTCAAGAGAAGGCTACTTTAGTAGAGGGTGAATAAGGGTCTTTTCCAAGGGAAAGTATTAGAGGTTAAAGACGGTGAGGATTGATGGGAGGAGGGTCTAAGAAGGCTCAGATAGCCATTGAGAGGGGATGGGATTAGAGGGATAAGTCATCTTATGGGAAAAGGATAATACTTTGAGTAACTCAGTGGAGGAGACAGGATGAAAGGTGGACCAGGTATGTGTAAGAGATGAGTCAAGAGGATCGGGAGATGGTGAAGAACTGGGGAGAGGAGAGAGGGGCATTCAGTGAACATAGTGTGCAATGTCTGGACCTTATCATGAAAATAATCAGCGAGTTGGCTGGGATCGGGTGTGGTAATGGATGAGGCTGCCAGAGGAGGTAGGTTAGAAGCAGAGAGAGAGCATAGGACAGAATACACCTGGAGGGAAGAGTTGGCTGGGGAAGAGATGAGATTTGAGTAGTACAACTTCTTGGCTTCATTGATAAGAGTATGATAAAAGCGATGACATTCCTGGAAATGCTGGAGGGAGGCAGAAGAAAGGTTCCTCCACTACAGCTATTCAGCATGGCGGAGACAGGAGCAGTGAAGATGAAGACCAGAGTGGAACCAGGGATGATGATCAGATTGGGGAAGGTTACGAGTGAGAAGGAAGGGTGTCAGTTGGTCAAGAGCAGTGGTAAGGGCTGAGTTCCACATGATAACCCGGGTGTCAGTGGGGAAGGAGGCAAAGTCAGGAGGAAGTAGTGTCTCAGAGGGTAGAAAATACTGCAGATAGCAGGTGTGATATACTAAGACAGGTGGGGTGGGTCAGTGGAAACATATTGTGGAGTGACAAGGGAGGGAGTAGTGGCAGCTATGCTTAACAAGAAGAGAATACAGAGGTGGTCAGTCTAAGCGAGAAAGGAGCAGATGAGGAATCAAAGAGTGTCAAAATCAAATCAAGGGTGTGACCAGCAGCATGGGTGGGACAGTGAACATGCTGTGAAAGAGACAAATCTTGAAGCTGGGTGAGAAAAATCGTGTTGCGGGATTTTGAAGGGAAATCAAAATGGACATTAAAGTCCATGAGGATAATTAGATAAGAGTATAGGAGAGAGATCTCTGAAAAGGTGAGAAGCAGTGAGTTCCAGAGATGAGGACGAAGAGAAGGAGGAGAGTAGAGAAACAGAAGGTGAAGGGGGGAGAAGAGCCAAATTCGAAGAAGGAGGGATTCAGGATAGTGGAATGAAAGAGAAATGATTGAGGATATAGACATAGGTAGAGTGGTGCAGACAAAAGCAGTCACTCCACCCTCACTATGGCCTAAAAGTGGGGTGGAGAAAGCACAGTAACCTGGGGGAAGACAACAGTTGAGGAGAGGACCCTCACTGTCTTTAAGCCAGGTTTCAATGATGAATAAAGCTCATGCTGGATGATAAGGCCCTGAAGTAGAGTGGTCTTGGACCTGAGAGATCTACAATTGATCAAGGCTAGGTGGAGACGTAACAGAGAGGGGATGCCTAAGGTGGGAACAAAGGGAGGAGAGGGTGAACAGAGGACCAGATTATTGGGAACACGTAAAAAGGGCCCAGAAAAGGAAGATGACTAGTGGGAGAGCCGTCAATTTCAGTGCACTAGAATGATAGACATGATGATAGAAGCATAGAGAAGCAGAATTAGTGAATGGAGAGAGGGAACAAACTTACCGAGTGGAGGCCCTCCAAGAATTGAGGACCTGTAGGGGAAAAAACCACGAAGGAAGAAGTTGCCGGAGTCGCCACAAGGAGTTAGCCCAAGGAGCACATCCTGCTCTTGGGCACACACCCGTGGTGCAGAACGTCACTGCAGCAGCAAATAAATATTCCACGATTACCTTGGTAACCCTGTCCGCAATAATGCGGCCAGCGCATCTCTTCGGGGGGGGGGGGGGGCAGGGAAATGGAAGACAGAATGTAACACTGTTTTGCAGCCAAAATGCTTCTGAAATAAATTTAGTCACACTTTACTAAGTCTGAGTTGCTGAGAACGAAAATGATGCTTAAACTTGTTTACTGGCTCTAGTTTTCAATTTACACTACTGGGTCAATACATACAATTTCAAATTTGAAAGTGCTAAGAATATGCGAGTTATAATAGGAAGGGATTTCAGTTTAAACCTTATTAAAATACATGCACATCTTCGAGTGGATTTGTGATAAATCTATGTTTTTGTTTGGACAGTACTTGATTTTCAGGCAAACAATTAATGAATGATGCAATTTGAAGGTGCTATTGCTTCATACATTGCATCATGTTATTCCTAGAGGTCATAGATAATGCAGTCCTAACTTAGCTTTTTTACATCACTCTACAGAACAAATTGTGCAATATTTTTTTAATGAACATGACATGTCAGTAGAATTTTGGCTGTAGACTAGTCTTCTCAGTGCTTGATTTTTTCCGTTTAGCCAAAGTGAGAGATGCCTCATGATTGTTTGAACAATACAGATCACTTCTGCTATGTTTGTGGTGAAGTGACTTTTGCATCACAAAAACACAGTACGACTGCTTTGATTAACAAAGCCTACCACCTTTACTTTGGCTGCAAAATGGAGATCAGGACAAGAGTTGGGCTCCACACATATGTTGCAGAATGTGTGCAACAAATCTTTGCCAGTGGTTGAATAGAAAAAGAAATTCCATGCCTTTTGCAGTGCCAATGATTTGGAGAGAGACGACAGAACATATCAGCAATTGTTACTTCTGTGTGGTGCCTCCTGTTGGGAACGGTGTGTAGGAGAAGAAAGAGTGGACTGTGCAATATCCAAACATTTCATCAGCTATACGCCCAATACCCTACGGAGAAGGACTGCCAGTTCCTGATGCTCCAGGATCATTCTCACTTGAGTCAGAGGAGAAAGAGGAAAGGGATGAAACTTCTGGTCCAGGATCATCACTGTTACATAACCCAGATTTTCTCTCATCCTCCTCCTCTGAACCACACTTCATAACACAAGTTGAGCTGAATGACCATGTCAGGAATTTGGAACTACCTAAGAGTAAGGCAGAGCTGTTGAGCTTCAGACCACAGGAGTGGAATCTCCTGTCAGGTGATGTTAGGGTTTCCATGTTCCATGAACGTCAAAAGGATCTTGTTACATTCTTTTTCATGGAAGATGATCTTGTAGCCTGCAACAACATTGATGGTCTGACAGCAGTCCTCAACATCATTCGTCATCCAGATGAGTTGAGACTGTTCATCAATTCATCCCAAGGCGAGTCTTAAACTGTTTTGCTGCATGATGTCAATGTTTTTCCATCGATTCCAGTTGGTCATGAAGACCACATGAAAGAAACCTATGACAATATATAACATCTGTTGAGATGCATAAACTATGACCAACACCAGTGGCAGCTCTGTGATGGTTTGAAAGTCAATTCTCTGTTGCTTGTTCTGCAGATTGGATACACAAAGTACTGCTGTTTTCTCTGTGAATGGGATAGTTGTGCTACATCAAGAGAGATCGGCTACTCCAACAGTCATTGGAGCCTGTAAAGAATAGTGTGCCGCATCCACCACTTGTTGAATCAAGGAAGATTTTGTTATCACCCTTACACATTAAGCTGGGTCTAATGAAAAATTTTGTCAAGGCCATGGACAAAACAAAACTAGCTTTCAAGTATGTCAATGGGAAATTTCCAAGATTAAGGGGTATGTTTACTAAACCTTCTTAACGTGCGCGCTGTGCAATTATCGCACGCTAAGGTACCTTAGCGCACGCTAATGACGCTTTACGGGGCACAAATGCGCTTTAGTGTGCGCTCACGCGCGCAGCAGCACAAATGAGCGCTGAAGGCGGGGAAAGGCTCTTGGAGGGCGGAGGAAGGCTTCCCAGGGGCGGAGAGAAAGGGTCAATGGGTGGAGAGTGGGAGGGGAGAGTCCCCACACACTAACGATGTGAAATTCGAGGCCAAAACTAACGCAAGTGAGAACCTCGCGTTAGAGCTGATTTAAAGGGAAAAGAAACCATTTCTGTCAGCAATGTACAGCAAAACCAGGGAAACTTACAAAAAAGTGATAAGTGTGATACATGTGCCCGGACAAAAGTGCAAATAAACATTGAAAATGACCCCAACAAAATAAAAAAAAAATCATAATCAAGCTGGGCAATAGTGATAGTAATGGGAAACATCAAAAAACACTCCCAAGAAAGCCCCAAAAAATAAATATGAATTTTGGAAGGGTCTGCTCCGTCCCCATACAAGGTGAATGATCCCACAGTGAAATAGCACTGATCAGGGTTTCCCTCTCCATTGGACAGGTTACCTATGGCATGCACATGTTCCACAACAGCAGGGCGGGCATGTCGGAATGGGCAACTGGACAGATGCTGGGAAAGGGGATACAGAGGGCTGCAGGCGGCACATGCTGTGGTGCAGCTGGGGCACAGTGTGGAGTAGGCAGATGCCTAGGTGGTATTTAGGAATGCTGAAACAACAGCAGCCAGACAGCAACTGATGAGGGCCCAACATGGGCATGAGAGTGTTTATCACAGTGTCACAGGGGATAATACCCAGCAGGTACCCCCAAGGGCACAGAACATTGGCAGGCGGTGTTGGGGGGAAGCGTGGACGCCTATGCAGGCACCCCTACCCCAGAACACGCACCATAGGCAGCCGCCTATCTGCACACTGGATGGCTTGAGACTGCACACCACCAGCACCACCAGCAGAAGGGCATGTCAGCATGGTGGCAGAGGGGTACTGGTGGTGGAGGGGGGCAGTGGCAGCTGCCCAGAGCAGACCATGGCCTAGCCCTGTGTAGGTGGGTGCCATGCACTTCAACAGACAGGCCCTGCCAAACAGTCATGGTATCACTAGGGAATGCACTCTCTCTGTGGCAACACAGTGGTGCAGTGCACACAACCAGTGTGTTTGGAGGCAGAAGGTCACAGGTTCAAGTCCCAGCTATGGTGCCTGCCAACCCAGTCCCCATATTTTACCCACTACTACAACGTGCTAATACAGACAGAACGTTTATTGCAGATGACGTAAACATGCCCAAAACACCTACATTTTACCCTACAGAGCAAAGACACCATAAACAGGCGCATTACCTAGAGCAGAGTCTCCCAAATGCAGTCCTGGAGGGCCAAAAAACCATTCAGGTTCCATGCTGCCTCTAATAAAGATGCCTGTGCTGCCTATCTATGCACCACCCCTATGGTATGCAGATGTATCTCATGCATATTCATGAGTGACAGCATGAAAACCCGAACAGTGTTTGGCACACCAGGACTGGAGTTGGGAACCTCTGCCATAAAGCAGCAGCCAACAGGGGCAGACACACCCACACCCACACCCACAGGCTCCATTAGCCAATGCCTCCTGGAGAGGCAGGACATTGGGCCCTGCGTGCATCTCCCAGTATTAGCACTTGCATATCTTAGCAATGCCACCCTACACCTGGGAATACGGTACACAGCTATCAAAAGTTTGCTATGATTACTGGCAGATAGCAATTCCTACGTTAAGCACAGTTTGCTGATTGAGCTCCATCATAGCAACCTTTCTGATGTCTGTGGAGTGTGCTTCAGGTATGGTCTCTGACAGTGTTTACCACCCTGGGGAGTGACCCCCAACAGTATTGCGTACCATTTATTTATTTATTTAGCATACATTTGTATGCCGCTACTTCCAGTGATCAGTAGCGGCTTGATTACAGGCGTGAAATTGACAAATCATGCCAGAAAATTTGATGAAATATAATATTGATTCGGAAGGGAAAGCACAGCACAGCACACAGTTAGGGGTCTCAAGGAGGGGTCAGATATTCACATATTCACATATATACATATTCACATATATACATAACTGCATCAATGATCTGTTCTAGGTGATGCCGTAATGGGATTGGAAAAGATGGGTCTTAAGCTTTTTCCTGAATTCCTTTAGGTCGTTGATCTGGCGTATCTCATGAGGCAGGTGGTTCCAGAGCATGGGAGCCGAGTAAGTGAAAGCCCGATTGTTTGTCCGTAGGTTGACTGCTCTTATGCTGCTTGGTATGCAGAGGGTGTCCATGCATGTCCATATCCATGCCTGCACTGTACCCAGGACTGGTGTGGTTTCCAGGGCTGCTAAACTCCTCTATAGTAGCACAATGGTGGCATAGGTGTGGGAGTGTGTGTCTGTCTATCCAGTGTGTGATGGCTGCAAACACCCTCCACAGCCCACACTGCCAGCACTGTTGCCAGTATTTGCCTGCCAATGTGCATAATGAGGAGCAAGGTACCATGGGTATAGCCCGGACAGGGTGGCCTGGCCAGGATGCATCTGCACAGGGCATAGAGCACTGGCTGGGACATTGTAGTGCCCGGCCACCACCTGCACAGACAGGGTGGCCACAGCATGTCCTGCTGGGAGATCACTCTCACCCTGACTGTGTAGTGACCACAGCATGGCTAGGCTCCCCCATAGTGCTATATAGCATTTCTTTTATGTGATATTTGTTGGTTTTCTTTTGGGGCCCAGTCACTGGTTTATCTACTTGTTGTGTATGCGGACATCCCAGTTCTGGGTGCATGCATTTCTACCAGGAACATGCACTATGGACTAGCGAGCAGACTGTCTGCAGCTGGTATGTGTCTAGATAGAGCGCCTTGCAGGATGCAGTGGTTGAAGGCTTGCTGCAGGAGAATATCAGATAGTGATGGGGTGCAGCTTAGCATATCCTGGCCTAATGTCTGTCTGCTATTGCACTATGGATGTGTACAGAGCTGCATTGACTGCCCTGTAGGATGTCTGTTCCCCAGCAGTACTGGATTGATGGTCCCCTCTACTGCCACCATTGCAGGGTGGTACAATGTGGATCTGTTGGTGGGAGACCCTGTTTACCACCCTCAGCCCTGGAGGAGGAGGAGGGTGGTGGTACATAATCATCCTAGGGGTCCATAGGGGCTACACCTGACTGAGACATACAGATATATCCAAGGTGCATCTGCAGCAACAACCTATCTCACACATTAGCACTGCTGGGGACCTGCAGTATGACCTATCTCTGCTGTGGACCTGGTGCTGGGCGCCCCACCTCACCCTCAGGGTGAGTGTAGTACCTGCACAATGTGACGGTGTGTAGCTACTCTGTGCCAGTACCACACATGGTCAGTTCCCCCTACCAGGCTGAGGTGCTGTGGGGGTGCATACCCCATATTGTGTTCCTCTGTAGACGGCTGATTTGCATGTGCGGTGCATCATGGGTATGGGTGGGCTACCCTATCCTGGTGACCACAGCAGACTGTTTGTGTGGTGACATGCAGTCCTTCTGCAGCCAGCCAGGGGCTTGCTAGCAGTTATAGAACTGTAGCCCACTGGTTACTTCACTGACTGTAGAGCCAGAGGTCATGGGTTCAAACCCACAGTGGGGTTATTTGATAGGGCTGTCCAAAGCATTAGCTATTTTTAATGTACATTAGTGCTGCCAGCAAAAACACCCTCAGCATACTGTACCCATAAGGTGCCTCAGAGGGCACCCTATAGGGCACCTTATGGTTACCATCCATATAAGGTGCACTATATGGTATCCTATGGAGCGACTTATAGGGTGCCCTATAGGGGACATTATAGGGTGCCGTGGCGGACAGTGCACTTTATAATGTGCCCTATGGAGTGCCTTATAGGGTGCCTTATGCGGCACCTTAGGTTACGGCACCTGAGGGTGTGTTTGCTGGCAGCAATTAATAAAATACAAATAAAGTGCAGCAGGAAACAATACTTACATGTCAAAGCTGATGCCTCAGCCAGCCTGAAGTATTAGGCACACTGGGGTTTGAATTCATGACCCCTGTATCATCAGTCAGTGCCTTAACCATTGTGCTACACTGCTGTTTCTCCTTGCATATCAGCGCACCTACTTAAGATTTTCATGCGTTTAAATGCACAGTGCTGCCATCAAAAACAGTGCTATGACCTTGCAGTGCCTCATAGGGCACCCTATATGGCACCCTATAGGCCACCCTTTAAGCAACATTGTAGGGTGCCGTGGCGGACAGTGCACTTTAAAATGTGCCCTCTGGGGTACCTTATGGGGTGCCTTATGCAGCACCTTATGTTACAGTGCTTTGAGAGTGCGTTTTCTAGCAGCATTAATTAAAATTAAATTAAAAAGCCTCATAATGCATTATTACACATAAATGGTAGTGCCTCAGCCAGCCTTCTCCATTGGGCACAGTGGGGGATTAAACCTATGACCCCTGCATCATCTGTCAGTGTCTTCACCATTGTACTGCAGCCCTGTTCCTCTGTTTGCACATCAGCACGCCTGCTTATGCTTCCCGCGCGCGTTTCTCGTGCGCTAATGTGCGCAGCGCAGCGCGCGCTAATCCCGTTTTGCTACTTTTCACCGGACCGCCAACTCCTTTTTTGGCATCCTGCAGACTAACGCGGCGCGCACGTTAAGAGGGTTTAGTAAACATACCCTAAGTGAAGCTAAGATAAAGGAAGGTGTCTTTGTTGGTCTTCAGATTCATGAACTTCTTCGAGATGATGTATTTAGCTGTACACTATGAGGCAAAGAAAGGACAGCATAGAAAGTCTTCTAGTTAGTGACAGCAAGTTTTCTCAGAAACAGCAAGGCAGAGAACTACAGGGAGTTGGTGAAAAACTAAAAGTTTTGACTGCAAGATGGCACTAAAAATACATTTTTTCCACTAAACTGCGAAGCAGTGAGCGATGAGCATAGTGAGCAATTTCATCATGGCATTGCAGTGATGGAGAAAAGATATCAAGGCAAATGGAGCCTGCCAGTGCTTGCAGACTATTGCTGGATAGTGACAAGAGATACTCCATTTACAGAATACAAGAGACAAGCCAAGAAACACCAAGTAAATACTGAATAAGGTCTGAAATCAATACTAAAGCATACATAGTCGTTTCTTGCATTTTGTTTCATATTGACTTTTTAATAAATTGCATTGAAAGAACCCTTTGACTGAATTTTAAACATTTAAACAAAGACAACAGGTGAATTATTATCAAGGTCATATATATGGCAACCAAAAACCCATGAAAAGACCTAGATTTATAATAATTCGCGATTAAAACTCTACGACCAACACTCTATATATACGCATAAAATGGAAAAGCTAATATCTTGGAAACAGTTGGCAATCAGCGGTTTTAATTGTCATGGCCTATCTAGACTGCCCTTCCATATCAACCACTACAACAGTCCCCTAATTCCCTTTAGAGATCCTCTGTGTTTGTCCCATGCTTTTTTCAATTCAGATACTGTCATCATCTCTATCACCTTCACTGGGAGACTATTCCACTCATCTACCACTCTTTCCATAAAGAAATATTTCCATATATTCCTCCTGAGTCTGTCCCCTTTCACCCTCATCCTATGTCCCCTTGTAGCAGAGTGGGCTTTCAATTGAAAGAGGCTCTCCTCCTGTACAGTTATGCCACAGAAGTATTTAAACATCATACATATTAAGATCCTTAAGTTTGTCCTCATATGCTTTATAACGAAGATCGTTATCCATTTTAGTAGCCACCCTCTGCATTGACTTCATCCTATTTATATCCTTTTGAAGGTGCGGTCTCCAGAAACATTTACAACTTTTAAAAAATTGTAGACCAATGTAACGGACAGATTACCTGTTAGGTTCAGCCGCTCTTAGCTTACTGGTTACTGAAAGTTGGCAACAGGGTATTTGAAGTGTTGGATAGGCAAGGCAACCATGAGCTCTATTTTCCAATTGTTGCAGCTATCATAGATCACTGGGACCTCCTAACATGTATATGTCTAGGTGATGGAGTAGGCTGGTGAAGGCTTCCTTTGCAGCCATTCACTGATGATTTCTTCACTTTCATATCTCTCATAAATCCCAGGGTGGGTCAGGATATATGAGTCATGGTAGGAACTTGGGAGTCTCAGAAAGACTTTAGTTATCTCCCTCTGTGCTTTTCAGGCCATCTGTATGTTCAGTGAGTGCAATGTCTTCCTGTTATGGTAGGTGGACTCTCACCCTTATGGGGGCCTGATGGGCATATGTGTGCAACTGATGAACCCCAGTACAGATGGAAATCTGTGCATCTCATAGAATTATATCATAGTTGGCTGCCTCTGCTCCACCATATGAGGACAGGCTACATATTCAGCAGTGTGGGTTAGAAAGATCTTCAGAAACATAAGATGCACTGTGAGATGGCTGACTGGATGAGACTCACTATGATAGCCAGCACTGATTCAAATTGCCAGTAGTTAGGAAAACAAGGGCTGTGGTGACCTTGAGGTGGATGGGCATGGGTTGGCCCCTCAGTGTGGTAGGGCAGCTGTAGCTCTAATTGTGTGGTGGACGGTGGCCTTGTCAAAGCAGAATCTGGTGAGGCACTGCTCATCCGTGTAGCATAGGGGTCTGCATACCTTTGGATATGGATGCCCTATGATGGCTTTCTTGTGCTCTCTGCAGGAATGCTGCATGGGCACAGCAAACCAAATGTTTAGATCATCCACGACGTCTGCCTCCTTCCACCAACACATAGGGTATGTTTACTAAACTGCGGTAAACGTGAATAACGCGCGATGAACGATGTTAACGATCGTAAGTGCAGTATAACGTGCGTAATCACGCGGCAACGACCGTTAAAGTCATACTACGCGCATTAACCATAGTTAACGATCGTAAAGCCCCGCGGCGCGTTAAAACAGCGCAGAAGGTGGAGAGTGGGCGGAGAGAAGGGGTCAATGGGCGGAGAGTTGGCGGGGAGAGGCTCCCCTCACACTAACGCGCTGAATTTCTGAGCTCAATTCCAACGCGAATGAAAACCTGTAGTTAAAGGCATATTAAAGGGAAGAGAAACCATTTCCGTCAGCAATGTACAGCAAAACCAGGGAAACCTACAAAATGTGAGCAGTGTGATACATGTGCACAGAACAAACTTTCACCTAAAACGTTAAAAATGACCACAAGAAACATTGTACAAATTATAATCCAGCTGGGCAACAGTGATAGCAATGGGCAACAATGAAAAACACTCCCAGGAAAGCATAAAAAAAAGAAATGATGTTTGGAAGGGTCTACGCTCCGTAGACCCTTTCAAAGATCATCTCATTGTAATGGAGCTGTCCTGGGAGTGTTTTGTAATGTTGCCCAATGATAGCATTGTTGTCCAGCTTGGTTATGGGTGTTTGCCCCTTTTTTCGAGGTCTTTTCTGAGGTTTATTTGCACCTCTGTCTCCATACAAGGTAAATGAGCCCACAGTAAACCTGAGCAGAGCAGGGTTTCCGATTCGACAGGCCGGTTTTCCTATCTCCAGGGACTGCACTGTCTCTGTGGCCACAGTGTGGTGCAATGGACACAGCCAGTGCCTGTAAGACCAGAGGGTCACAGGTTCAAATCCCAGCTGGGGCTCCTGCCAACCCAGTTCCCATAGTTTTACCCACCACTAAACAGTGATAGTAAAGACACTCCTTTATTGCAGAGAACATACGCATGGTTAATACGCCTATATTTTACCACACCAAACACAGACACCAGAAACAGGCGCATTACCCAGAGCAGAGTCTCGCAAATGCAGTCCTGGAGGGCCCCACACCTTTCAGGTTCCATGCTGCCTCTAATAAAGATGCCTGTGCTGCATATCTATGCACCACCCCCATGGTATGCAGATGTAGCTCATGCATAGTTATGAGGGACAGCATAAAAACCTGAACAGTGTTTGGAACACCAGGACTGGAGTTGGGGAACTCTGCCGTAAAGCAGCAGCCAACAGGGCCAGATACACCCACACACATACCCACAGGCTCCATTGGCCAATGCCTCCTGGAGAGGCAGGACATTGGGCCCTGCCTGTATCTCCCAATACTAGCAGTTGCATACCTTAGCAATGCCACCCTACACCTGGGTACATGGTACACAGCTATCAAACGTTTCCTATGATAACTGGCAGATATCAATTCCTACGTTAAGCACATTTTGCTCAGTGAGCTCCACCATAACAATCATTCTGATGTCTGTGGTGTGTGCTGCAGGTCTGGTCTCTGACAGTGTTTACCACCCTGGGGAGTGACCCCCAACAGTCTTGCGTACCATATCCATGCCTGTACTGTGCCCAGGACTGGTGTGGTGGGTATGGCTGCTGAACACCTCTATAGTAGCACAATGCTGGCATAGGTGTGGGGGTGGCTGTCTGTCTATCCAGTATGTGGTGGCTGCAAACACCTTCCACAGCCCACACTGCCAGCAATGTTGCCTGTATTGGGCTGCCAATGTGCATAATGAGGAGCAAGGTACCATGGGTATAGGCCGGACAGGGTGGCCTGGCCAGGGTGCATCTGCACAGGGCATACGGCAGTGACAGGCACATTTTAGTGCCCGGCCACCACCTACACAGACAGGGTGACCTCAATATGTCCTGCTGAGAGATCACTCTCACCCTGACTGTGCAGTGACCACAGCATGGCTAGGCACCCCCATAGTGCTATATAGTATTTCTCTCATGTGATAGATATGGGTTTCCTGTTGGGGCCCAGTCACTGAGTTATCTGCTTGCTGTGTATGCTGACATCCCAGTTCTGTGTGCATGCATCTCCACTGGGCACATGCACTATTGACTAACTAGCAGCTGGTATGTGTTGTGATGGAGTGGCTTGTAGCAGGTGAATATCAGATGGGGTGCAGCTTCCATATCCAGGCCTGATGTCTGTCTGCTATTGTGTTATGGATGTGTACAGAGCTGCATTGACTGCCCTGTGGTGCATCTGTTCCTCAGCAGGACTGGGGTTGCTGTTCCCCTCTACTGCCACCTTTGCAGGGAGGTAGAATGTGGATCTATTGTTTGGAGAGCCTGTTTGCTGCCCTGGGGGTGGGGGGTGGTGGTGCATGGGGGGGCAACACCTGACTGAAGCAGACAGAGAAATCCAAGGTGTTTGTGCAGAAACTACCTATCTCACACATTAACACTGCTTTGGACCTGTGCCATGGCCTCTTTCAGCCATTGACGGTGCTGTGGACCTGGTGCTGGGTGCCTCACTGCACCCTCAGGGTGAGCACAGTACCCGCACAATGTGACGGTGTGTAGCTACTCTGTGCCAGTACAACACACGGTCAGTACCCCCTACCAGGCCGAGGTGCTGTGGGGGTGCACATGGTCACTTCCCCCTACCAAGCCGAGGTGCTGTGGGGGTGCATTCCCCATGGTGTGTATCTGTGGACAGCTGATTTGCATGTGCAGTGCATCATGGGTGTGACTGGCACAATCCAACCCTGGGTAAATCCAGCACCTGCTCACAGGCTCAGAGACACCATAGGCCATCACACGTACATCTGTTAGCATAATGCATAGGTGCAAGATACCCTAAAGAGTCTGTAATATAAGGTACCCACGCTGGTAAAAACACACATACCCACGCACATTTGTACGCACGCACCCACGCACATAGCTACGCCCGTACCAACACACGCGGCTACGCCCGTACCAACGCACGCACCAACGTACATGGCTACGCACACTGCGAGGGTGTGTTTCTGTAACCACTACTCAACGTAAAGAAAAACATGCCTCCTCATTCCCTGTGTAATGTACAGGGTGATGCCTAGGCCAGTCTCCTGCGTTGGGCACACTGGGGACTCGAACCCATGCTGCCTGTAACAGTGGTCAGTACACTATCCATTGTGCTACAGCTCTGTTTCAGTGTTTTGTGTCTGTACGCCTTCATATGATTAACGCACAGTAATGCGCCACGGTGCCCTGTAACGCTCGTTAGTTTTGGGAACGCGCGTTAGTGGTTATGATGTCCCGCCCATCTCCTTTTTTGGCTTTCCTTTCACTAACGCGACTCCTAACGCGATTTGCACTAACGCAGTTTAGTAAACATACCCCATAGTGTCTCAATTCACCAATACCCAGTGACTCCCTCCACCAACTCTTACAGTGCTGTATATATGCATGCACAAATAACATTGGAGACACATATCCACATGCACACACACAGAGGCGATAGGTACCAACACAGAGAAACACAGAGGCTGCAGACGACACTGAGGCATATGCATACAGGCAGAAGGGAACCACAAAGAGACATAGATATAGCTGGGAACACTGAAACGCAGAAAGACACAGAGGCTGCAGGGAACACTGAGGTATGCACACACAGAGTAGACACAAGCAGCTGAGAAACAGGAAAACGGACATACCAGGAAGAGGGACACTAGGAGTGTGGGACTGGTACAGCTGGGGGAGGGGATCAGGGAGTAGGGTCTTGGAAAGGGTAGTTAGGTTTGTGAAAGGAACAGAATAGAATGCAGTAAAACTATAAGTAGCTCATAACACATCTACATGGACACAGACAACAGTGAAACCAAGGAATCACAAGCACAGCTCCTCCAGTCACCAAAGCCACATTGTTGTTGTTAAGTGCCGTCGAGTCGGAGTCGACTCATGGCGACCCTCTGGATAGCTATCCTAAATTGTGTTCGGTCTTCAGTCAGGCGGCTCATTGTTGACAGACTGGTACCCATAGCTCCTGTTATTGAAGACATCTTTACAGCTTCTGACTCTCATTTCATGCGCAGCTACATCAGCAGTCAGACTTTCCGAGGGCTTTGATCCAACCACATCATAAATGCTGGCTTTACTCTGAAAAGTTTTCAGCTCTTCCCCAGTAGCTAGTTGCGTGCCTTCCGACCTGGGGGTCTCATCTTCCAGCACCATAGCAGAATTTGTTTTGTTGTAACTATCCATTGGGTTTTCATGGCAAGATACAGAAGTAGATTGCCGGGCCTTTCTTCCGCGCAGTTTAAGTTTGGTGTTGTTGCCGTTGTCACAGAAATGTGATCCTCCGCCGTCAACACTATCCCATTCTGATGCTGCACAGATGGGTGGTTTGTCTTGGTCTGGCACCTCAGCTGAGACCTGTCCATCTTGGGAGACCCTGCCAGTAGTTAAACTACCGATAGTTTAGCTCTCAGCATCACTGATGCACGCAAGCCCTCACAGCACGACAAGCTGCAAACCAAGTGAGAGACACCAAAGCCACATGCATTCCAAAAAGACAGGAAAGTCTGGTGCTTATTTGTGATTTATAGCAGGTGTGGACTGGCAAATTCAAAAATTATATCCTGCACATTGCTGGCCTCTGTGAAATATGTCATGGATGTGCAGATGCGGGCACCCACCCAAGCCATACCCAGGAATGCCCCTGGAATGCCTCCCAGAAAAATATGCAAAGAAATAAGTGGCCAGCATGAAAAGATGGATTTTGTGGCTGTTCTGAAATTATGTTTTCAAAGTGGATGTGGCTTCCATGTTTTTCTGATGCCACATCCATGTATAGGTTTTGAATTTGGCTTCCAAAATCCCCTTCTCTCTCCTTGGAATAAATCACCAGCTTTCTCATTTTCCTTTCTACATAGACTGATATCTCAGAATTTCAGATGGATTAGCTAATTTCACTCTTTTTTCATACAGTTAAAAGACAAAGACCTTTTTTGTTTGTTTCACAAAAGCTTTATTAGATATGGTCATCTTTACAATCCAAAACTAGAGAGATAACTTAACTATATACATATCCATTAACATCATAATCATAAAGAAGCCAAAGATAGAAAATGAAGAAAAAAAAGAAAGGCACAATAACAACCTGTGTTGTAGAAGTGGCATCTGCAAGAATGGAAGTAATGCCAAATAGTAGTAACTCAATAAAAAAGAATCATGATGTGAAACTTGTGGAAAGCAAAATATATAATTCTGAATATTGGAAGAACCATGGATTAAAAGAAAGTAGGAAGAAGTGCTAAGTTCAATTTAGAAAAACAAACAAACATAAAGAAGAGATGTAATTCTTGCCTAAATTTATATAGTTGAGGACTCAAGAAAAGTAATAAAAGACTGCCAATATATTTTAAAGGACCCATCTTTTAAAGAGATGTTAGCCAGCCAGTGGGCACAGGCATGTAGGCAGATGATTCTGGAGGTTTGGTACATAGCTGGAAACTGAATGAGGAGATTAAGGCAAGGAGCTCTGAGACATAAGAGTCAGAGAAGTTATCAGCATGAATTGTTAAAGGGCCCAGTATGCAACTGGGCAGGGCTAAGCACGTAGCCACTTAACCCTGCTTTCTGACCCCCAAACACTGGCTATTCATTTCCGCTGCAACGGAAGTGAATATCCAGGTCTGGCCACGCTGCCCGGAAGCCACCAAGGCTAACCGTGCAGAATCGATACTGATGCTACACGGTTAGCACTGGTCTTTGCCTCCGCTTCACCCTGGAATGCCACGGCACTCCCCGATGCTAGCCATCTAGCATCGGGGCACGTAGGGGACTTAGTTGGGGATATTCGACGGCATTATTCATGTATGTGCCGTCGAATATCCGGTTAGCAGGCATTTACATGATTAACTGGCTGTTAACCATGTAAATGCCTTTTGAATATCGGGCCCAATGTCCCTAAGAAACAAAGAAGCATGACAACAGAAAAAGACCATATGGCCTATCAGGTCTGCCCTTCCATACCAACTACTAAAGTCCGTTTTTTTCCTTTAGAGATCTTCCGTGTTGGTCCCATTCTTTCTGAATTCAGATATTGTCCTTGTCTCCACTATCTCCACTGGGAGTTTGTTCCACGCATCTACCACTCTTACTGTAAATACATATTTTTGCATATTACTTCTGAGTCTATCCCCTTTCACTTTCATTCTATGCCCCCTCATTGCAGAGATTTCTTTCAATTGAAAAGCTCTCCTCCTGTGTATTTATGTCCTGGAGGTATTTAAATGTCTTTATCATATTTCCTCTTTCACATCTTTCCTCCAAAGTATACATTTTGAGATATTTAAGTCTGTCCCCATATGCCTTATGATGAAGTCCACTGACCACTGTGGTAGCCATCCTCTGCACAGACTCCGTCCTGTATATATCCTTTTGAAGGTGTGGTCTCCAGAATTGCACTCAATTCTCCAAATAAGTTCTCACCAAAGACTTATACAGATGCATTTTCACCTCCTTCTTCCTGCTGACCATTCCTCTCCATATGCATCCTTCTGGTTTTTACTGTCACTTTTTCTACCTGTTCAGTCACCTTAAGATCATCAGAAGCAATCACACCCATGTCCTGCTCTTTTGTGGACAGAAGTACTTCACCTCCTATACTGTATTGCTTCCTTGGAATTTTGCAGGCCAAATGCATGGCCCAGAACTTTTTAGCGTTAAATCTCAGCTGCCAAACTCTTGACCATTCTTCAAGCATAGCAAAATCCCTCCTCGTGTTATTTACTCCTTCCCAGGTGTCTACTCTATTGTACATTTTGGTATCATCAGCAAAGAGGTAAACCTTATTAGATAGGCCTTCTGCAATATCACTAACAAAAATTGGAGCACGCATAGATCTCTGTGGCACACCACTGGTTACATCCTTCTTTTCAGAGTAAGTTCCATTTACAGTACCTATCGCCCCCCCTCCCCCCCCAAGCAATTTGTAACCAAGCCAGTCACTTTGGAGTCTATTTCTAGGATGCTCAATTTATTTATACATCTTCTGTGTTGAATAATGTCAAAGGGCCTGCTGATGCTGTGCGATCCTAAGAGTGATTGCTTTCACGATCGCTTTGCACTTCACCCCACTGGCAGGAATGCTGGTGGAGGACTCAGTGCAACTTAGCAGGAACATTGACAGAGACAGCATGATATCCTCAGCTTTATTGTATCTTTATCTTTATTGTAACACTTGATTGACTGTCCAAGCAGATGTGTCAGAGCGGTTTACAATAAATGGGCTGCAGTTAAGTTGGAAAAGAACACCAGTTAACAGACAGGAAAGCGGAGAGGACAGGGCACGCATGAAAGGATAGAGAAACATTCAGAAAAGGGCGATCGTAACAGTTAGAAGAAGCATGTAACCAGATCAGGGGGTGACTAGAGGTCAAAGGCGAGGTTGAAAAATGGATCTTTAGCATTGTCTTGAATTTTGGGAAAGAATGTTAAGTGCGGAGTGTAGCTGGGAGTGAATTCCAGAGTGCTAGTCCGAGGAAGAAAATTGTGGAGTGCTGGCTTAGCTCAAGGTGTGCACGGGCAGGAGAGGAGGGAGAGACAATCATTGTGGATTGAATGGAGAATACGAAGAGAGGTATGCATGTGAATGAGATCAGCAAGGTACTGTGGTGTGCCAGTGTGGATTACTTTCTTTACGGTGATAAGTATCTTGTACGGAAACTGGAATCTGAGAGGAAACCAATGTAAATAGATAAGTCCTAATTTCAATTAGCTTTTTGACTGAATACTGCATTCTGAACTGAGGATTTCAATGTGCTCTCCACATAGATTATTTTCATGGGTGGTGATGCCTAATATGGAAACATCTGCATCATGCATCCATGGTTTTGATTATTCTTCCTTATATGCATCATCTTACACTTGTCCACTTTATTTATTTAACAGTTTTTTATACCGCTTTATCATTTCAATCAAAGCAGTTTACATTATAACTTAAACTTGATAATGTACATTAAACAGAGACATTGATAACTTGGATTTTTCTAAGGCAATGGAGGATTAAGTGGCTTGCCCAAGGCGTGCTAATAGGAATCAAACCTTGGTTGTTTGGTTCCCAAGGCAGTGCGCTAACCATTAGGCTACTCCTCTGCTCTGAATTTCGTCTGCCATTTATGGGGCATGTTTATTAAAATGCGCTAACCATTAGTGCAAGGTTTGATGCTGCGCTAACAGCATGAGCCCTGTGCTAAAAATTCCATGCTAACCAGTTGCCATGCAATTGGGCAGGGACTGGGTCAGTAAAGAGTGTAAGGTAGGCATTGATGGCATGTCACAATTAGTGCACACCCAAAATTACTGTGCTACTGTATCTGCTCCTGTTGCCAATAGCATGGGTGCACTTAATGCTATCTCAGTGGGTGGTTAAGCATACCCTTGAAGCAGTTAGTGTGGTGATATGCATTAGGCAATATGTTATCAGCGGAATGGCAGACACACAAAAATTAGCGCAGACCTCCGTGCTAATTTGGTGGCACAATCAAAAACTATTGGCACACACCTTAGTAAACATCCTCTTGTATATGTTCTGTTTCCTAATCTCGCAAGACCCTCCTGTAATTCCTCACAATTGGTTCATGATTTAATGACTTTGAATAATTTTGGGTCATTAACAAGTTTCATTACTTCACTCATTGTTCCCTTTTCCATGTCATTTATAAATACATAAAAAGCACCCTGGGTCACTCCATTATTTAACTTTCCATGGAGAGAAATGACCAGGTAGCCTTATTCTGTGTTTTCTATGTTTTACTACTGTTACTACTACTGCTTAACCATCTTCACAGTGCTGTACACATACACATAAGGGGCATTCCCTACTCAACAGACAAACAGGACACATACGAGATTAGGGAGTCACATTTATTATGCAAAATGATTAAACGTAACCTGAGCATTAAATGGGAGAATAAGGAGTTTAGAATTTAAAAGTAGTCATTTACCAATCCACAATATGATATTGCCTCCTTTTCGCATAGCTTTCAAGTATTCTTCCAAGTTTTTTGTGAGTGGCTTTGTCAAAAACCTTTTGAAAATTCAGATACAATACATCTGCCAACTCTCCCTTGTCCACATGTCTATTAACCCCTTCAAATATGCTCCTACTTGTCTTTAAAAAAAAAACCCTGCTGACATACTGCTAAGGAAAGACTTCTCTTTGCTAAATACATCTTGATGCTAGACTATAACTGTGTCTAATCAGATGATCATTAAGTTTGTCCTTCAGAATAACTTCTACCATTTTACACGGCGCTGACATCTAGCTCACAGATCTCTAGTTTCCCAGATAAAATTGATGTTATCTTTCCCACCCTCTAATTTTCAGGTATATGTAGAAGTCATTACATATTAATAGTAATAAATCTGCAATTTCAGTTTCGAGTTCTTTTAGAACTCTAGGATGTATACTATTCACCCCCATTGGTTTGTTATTCTTTAATTTATCAATTTGTTCTTTTACATCTTCCCAATTCACTGTGATTTGCCTCACTTCCTCTGAATCATCATCCTTAGAATATGTTTCTGGCATGGGTAGAGAGAGAAAAAAAGAATTCATTTAGTTTTTCTGCTATGGCTTTCTCTTCCCTGAGCATCACTTTTATTCCTTGGTCACTGAGCTCATACTTTAAACTAGCCTGCCTTCAGAGCGGTCAGACTTGGAGGGATATCTTAGTTTGTTCTTCTTGAGTCATGGTAACCCAAGGGTGAATTCTTGGACAAGACTGGAGGATGATGATGATGCTTCCTTCACAAGGACATTATATATGCTCACTTTTACTGTGAGAGATATAATAAAAATAGTACTTTAAACATTAACCTAAAAAAGATACAAAAGCAAATATTTGCAGCAGCAATTCATACACAAATACATCAAAAGGTGACACATAAACCAAAAAGACTGGTTAAATTTATTAAATCTAATTGATAAAAACATGTAAAAACCATGCACACTTGCATAAAAAATAGCCAAACAAAACATCAATATAGAAACAAAGAAACATGATGTCAGAAAAAGACCACATGGCCTCTCTAGTCTGCCCATCCATATCAACCACTACAACAGTCCCCTTTTTTCCTTTAGAGATCCTCTGTGTTTGTCCCATGCTTCGTTGACTTCAGATACTGTCCTCATCTCTACCACCTCCACTAGGAGACCATTCTATGCATCTACCACTCTTTCTGTAAAGAAATATTTCCACATATTACTCCTGAGTCTATCCCCTTTCACCCTCATCCTATGTCCCCTCATAGCAAAGCTTGTTTTCATTTGAAAGAGGCTCTCCTCCTGTGCATTTGTGCTATAGAGGTATTTAAACATCTCAATCATATCACCTCTATCCTGCTTTTCCTCTAAAGTATACATATTAAGCTCCTTAAGTCTGTCCTCATATGCTTTATAATGAAGACCACTAACCATTTTAGTAGCAACCCTCTGCAACGGCTCCAACCTGTTTATATCTTTGGAAGGCGTGGTCTCCAGAATTGCACACAATACTCCAAATGAAGTTACACCAAAGAATTATATAGAGGCACTATCACCTCTTTTCTTCTGCTGGCCATTCCTCTCCCTATGCACCCAAGCATCCTTTTAGCTTTCGCCGTCACCTTTTCTACCTGTTTAGCTACCCCTATACCAATTTCCTTGGATTGCTGCAGCCCAAATCCATGACCTTGCATTTTTTAACATTAAATCTCAGCTGCCAAATTCTAGACCATTCTTCAAGCTTAGCTAGATCCCTCTTCGTGTTATATATATCTCCTTGTATGTCTGCTCTATTGTAGATTTGGTATCATCCACAATGAAGCAGACCTTACCTAACAGCTTTCCCCAATATCACTAACAACGATGTTATAAAGAATTGGACCAAGGACAGAGCCTGAGGCACACCACTGGTAACCTCCTTCTCCTCAGAGTGAGCTCCATTTACCTGTACCCTTTGCCGCCTCCCACTCAATCAGTTTCTAACCCAAGCAGTAACATTAGGGTCCATCCCTAGGGTGCTCAGTTTGTTTAGAAGTCACCTGTGTGGAACGGTGTCAAAGGCTTTATTGAAATCTAAATACACCGCATCTAGGACTCTCCCTCGGTCCAACTTCCTGATCAAGGAAATCAATCAGATTTGTCTGACAAGACCTGCCTCTGGTGAAACCATGCTGCCTTGGATCCAGTAATCCACTGGACTCCAGAAACCTCACTATTTTCTCTTTCAGCAGCATTTCCAATAATTTACTTTTCACAAAGATTAAACTAACCAGCCTGTAGTTTTCAACCACATCCCTACATCCACTTTTGTGTAAAGAGACCACATATACCTATCTCCAGTCCTCTGGCACCACTCCCGACTCTAAAGAGACATTGAAAAGGTTGGTCAGTGGAGTTGCTAGAATGTCCCTAATTTCTCTTAGCATTCTCGGGTGTATCCCATCTGGTCCCATCACTTTGTCTACTATAAAATTAGCTAGTTCCAATTATAGATGCCTGTCTTCCTCTCTTCCTCTCTCTGCGATCTCTTGTATTTCATGAAGGCCTCCTTCTTATTCTTCACCTTTACAGCTACTTCTTTCAAAAACCATACTGTGCTACTTTTCCTTTTACCTTTATTTACCATTTTAACAAAAAGGTTGTTTGCCCTTAAAATATCCCCTTTCAGTTTTGCCCACTGTTTTTCTACATCCCCCAGCTTGTTAGTTTTCCTTAAGTCTAAGACCCTCACTTTTGAATGGATTTTATTAGCCCTAGTCCTAATACTGAACAACACCATCTGGTGATCACTAGATGCGAGATGATCTCCCACTATAACATCAGAAACTCTTTCACCATTGATAAGCACCAAGTCAGCAGAAAACTTCACTGTTTGGTCAATAAAAAAACCCCACCACAGTAGTGGTCTGTGTGATGACCTTCAATATATCCATTAAGTTAATAGAATCAGACTTAATATGACTAAGGTCGACCCCATCTAGGGAGTTAGATCATTAAATAAGAACAGACATTTCTACACCCCTAATAAATCTTTTAGTGCATCATCGAAAGGCAGGAAAACTCATTCTCTGAATGATGCATTAAGGGAGTGAAAACACTCCAACTCTCTAGTACAAACCTTTTCACAGGAGTAGTGGTGGGGTCTTAGCAGATGAACTTAAAGAAACCCCAGAAGCTTCAGTGGGAGGAAGAAATAACTAAGTCAGTCTGAGATATAGCAGGTTCGGTTCGGGTGTACTCGGTGGACAGAGTGACTCTGGAGGCTTGAACCTTATGGAGTTTTTGGAGTCCTCCCTGGAGATGGTTAAACAGAGAGATACTTTAGTTGTTACCTTTGCTTTAGAGTTTGCAGCAATGCTGTCTTTAAAATGTATTTCTGCTCAATGAATAAGTTGTTTTTAGGCTCTAAAATTCATATATTTCCTGATTTTTCTATATTTACTCAGAAGCAGTGCCAGGAGGTCTTGGCCTTAAGACCTAGGGTTTTGGCCTTGGGACTTAGTTTCATGTTACGATTTCCTTGTGTTTGTATGGTTGTATGTGAGGCAAAGAATTTTTTGTTTTTTGAGCCTAGACAACTAAATGATTTTATAGTGGTTAGAGAGGAGTTTAATGTCCAACTTCATGACCCTCAGGCACCACTGTAGGCCCTCTGGGAAAGGTTTATTTGAGGGTTGCGCTCTCAGGGATTCTACTTGTACTTTCCATGTTTTTTGATTTACGTTTTCCTTATACTTGGATCCTTTTTCCTTTTGTTGTGGGCTAAATAATTTATTTATTTTATTTAGCTACATTTATATCCCGCTTTTCACCGGGTCAAAGCGGCCTAACAAAAACAGGGGGGATGGACAGTAATCAAGTCGACAGAAAAAGGAGGGGGGGACTGTCACCAAGAGAGTCAACATTAATGATTCAAACAGAAAGCAACAAATTAGACAAAAAGACGTACGTTTCTTTGTTGGTGGTAGAGGGGGTAGTTCAGGGGGCTGGAAGTGCAATCAGTGAGAGGAGTATTTTTCTGGTCCAAGATATTCATGAAATAGGATGTTTTTTAGTTGTTTCCGGAATGTGGGGTGGTCTCTGTTTCTTCGGATCAGGTTCGGGAGGGAGTTCCAGAGGGAGGGTGTGTACAGTTTGAATGCCCTGTTGCAGGTCTGTTGATTGAACTTAGTTCGTTCGTGGGGGATAGTGAGTGTGTTGTTGGTGTTCTGACGGGTTAGTGTGTTGAGGGTAGGCTGGGGTAGTAGAGTGCGGAGTTGAGAAGATTGTGTCTGATGGAGGGCTTTGTGGATGAGCAGGATAGATTTGTATTTAATCCTGGCTTCGAGAGGAAGGATGTGAAGTTATCTTAGGATTGGAGTGATGTGATCATGTTTTTTCACTTTCTGGATGATTCTTGCTGTGGTGTTTAATGCTGTTCATAGGGGGTTGATGTGGGTGGCGGGTAGCCCGTGATAAATCGTATTACAGTAGTCAAGGTGGGGGAGCGTCACAGCCTGCATGACTGTTCTGAAGTCCTTTGGGTCGATGAATGGTCTGAGCCTGTTGTACCATCTTTGTTTTGTGGAATATTGTTCTGGTAGTCTTTTTTATCTGTTGGTTGAATGTAAGCGCTTGATTGACCACAAACTATATCGTAATGATAGAACTGATCAAATTGGAGGAGGGGTTGCGCTCTATGTTAGAGAGGGCATTGAGACAGAAAGGATTAAAGTTTTGCAGGAAACAAAATTTGCTGTAGAATCTCTATGGATTGAAATTCCATGTATGAAGGGGAAGGTGATGGCAGTGGTGGTGTACTATCGACCGCCTGGCCAGAATGAACAAATGGATGATGAAATGCTTAAAGAGATCAAGGAAGCTAACAAAAGTTACAGCGCAGTAGTAATAATGGGTGATTTCAATTACTCCGGTATCGTCTGGGTCAGTGTCATGGCAGGACATGCTAGGGAGATAAAGTTTCTAGATGAAATAAATGACTGCTTCTTGGAGCAGTTGGTTCATGAACCGACCAGAGGGGAAGCCATACTGGACCTAGTCCTTAGTGGAACACCAGATCTGGTGCAAGAAATAAGGGTGTTGGGACCACTTGGCAATAGTGATAATAGCATGATTGTGTTTGATTTAATTAGTGGAGGAGGGATAGTAAAGAAATCCACAGTACTACCTTTTAACTTTTGAAAGGGAGACTATGATAAAATGAGGAATATAGTTAAGAAAAAACTAAAAGGAGCGGTTGCAAAGGTTAAAGACTTACATCAAGCTTGGGTATTGATTAAAAATACTATCCTGGAAGCCCAGACCAGCTGTATTCCACGCATTAAGAAAAGTGGAAGAAAGTCCAAAAAACTGCCAGCATGGTTTAAGAGTGAGGTCAGAGAGGCTGTTGCTGCCAAAAAAGCATCTTTCAGGAAATGGAAAAAAGAGCCAAACGACGAAAACTGGAAACAGCACAAGCACTGGCATGTTAAATGCAAAGCATTGATAAGGCAGGCAAAGCGAGAATTTGAGAAGGAACTTGCTACGGAAGCAAAAACACAAAATAAAGACTTTTTCAAGTACATTCGTAGCAAAAGGCCTGTGAGAGAGTCAATTGGACCATTAGATGATAGAGGGGTAAAAGGGGCAGTAAAAGGAGACAAGGCTATAGCGGAGAGACTGAATGAATTCTTTGCTTCGGTCTTTACTGAGGAAGATGTAGGGATGTTACCCAAGACTGAAGTGGTATTTAAAGGTGATATTGCAGAGGAATTGAGAGAAATATCGCTACACCGGGTAGATGTATTACAACTATTTGATAAACTGAATAGTAGCAAATCACCTGGACTGGATGGTATACATCCAAGAGTGTTGAAAGAACTGAAATATGAGATTGCAGACCTGCTGTTAGT
The DNA here is from genome assembly GCA_033557465.1 of Ichthyophis bannanicus. Taxonomy (NCBI): domain Eukaryota; kingdom Metazoa; phylum Chordata; class Amphibia; order Gymnophiona; family Ichthyophiidae; genus Ichthyophis; species Ichthyophis bannanicus. The sequence continues at coordinate 617,311,950 of CM066034.1, read as the reverse complement.
AATCTGTGAACTTTCATTAAAATAATCTGTAATACCTGAAGATTGGAGGATCGCCAATGTAACGCCAATTTTTAAAAAGGGTTCCAGGGGTGATCCGGGAAATTAGTGAGCCTGACATCAGTACCGGGGAAAATGGTAGAAACCATCATAAAGAACAAAATTACACAACATGTAGATAGTCATGGCCTAATGGGAGACAGCCAACATGGCTTTAGACAAGGAAGATCTTGTCTTACTAATCTGATATGTTTTTTTGAAGGTGTGAATAAACAGGTAGACAAAGGTGAGTCAGTTGATATAGTGTATCTGGACTTTCAGAAAGCCTTTGACAAGGTCCCTCATCAGAGACTTTTGGCAAAACTAAAAAGTCATGGGATAGGAGGCAGTGTACTATTGTAGATCGGGAACTGGTTAAAAGATAGAAAGCAGAGGGTAGGGCTAAATGGCCAATTTTCCCAATGGAAAAAGGTGAATAGTGGAGTACCCCAGGGATCTGTACTGGGTCCACTACTTTTTGACATATTCATAAATGACCTGGAAAAGGGAATAACTAGTGAGGTTATCAAATTTGCAGATGACACAAAACTGTTTAAAGTTGTTAAAACCCAAGAGGACTGTGGAAAACTGCAGGAGGATCTGGATAAATTGGAAGACTGGGCATCCAAATGGCAGATGAAATTTAATGTGGACAAGTGCAAAGTTATGCACCTAGGGAAGAACAACCCACACTATGGTTACACGATGCAAGGTTCCACATTGGGAACTACCACCCAGGAAAAAGATTTAGGAGTCATCGTGGATAACATGTTAAAACCCTCTGCCCGGTGTGCAATGGTGGCCAAGAGAGCAAATAGAATGCTATGTATCATAAGGAAAGGAATGGAGAATAAAAGAAAGGATATTATAATGCCTCTATATCGTTCCATGGTGCGACCACACCTTGAATATTGTGTGTAATTCTGGTCACCATATCTTAAAAAGGATATAGCATTATTAGAAAAGGTACAGAGAAGAGCCACCAAAATGGTAAAGGGAATGGAAGGCTACTCCTATGAAGAGAGGCTACAAAGGTTAGGGCTCTTCAACCTGGAAAAGAGACGGTTGAAGTGAGATATGATAGAGGTCTATAAATTAATGAATGGAGTGGATCGGGTAAACGTAGATCAGTTGTTTACGCTATCAGAATATAGAAAGACTAGGGGACATGTAATGAAGCTACAGAGTAAACTATTTAAGACAAATAAGAGAAAATATTTTTTCACTCAACGTGTAATCAAACTCTGGAATTTGTTACCGGAGGATGTAGTAGGAGCTGTTAGTGTAGCTGGGTTTAAAAACGTTTTGGACAAGTTCCTGGAGGAAAAGTCCATAAACCATTATTAAAAAGGGACCCAGGATATCACTGCTTGATTCAATACAAGCATTGTGGAACCTGTGTCTTTTGGGGATACTGCTAGGTACGTATGACCTAGATTGGCCACTGTTGGAAACAGGATACTGGGCTTGATGGACCTTGGTTTGACCCAGTATGGCATATTTTATGTTATTATGATGATGATGCCTAGATATTTTATTTGGGGTTGAATCTGTATTTGGGTGGTTCCTAATATGAGGTGTGGTGGCGGGGTGAAGTTAGGGTCTAAATAATGTTATGTATTTTCCATCAGTAGGTTTCTGTTGTTATTTTTTTTGCTTTGCAATTTCTGTGTTTCTTTTCACTTTTTGTGTTGGAGTGTAATAATTGCAATTGTTAATAAATATAAAGTTTAAAAGAAATTAATTTGCTATTTGCATGAGTCTTGAGGAGACGTTAAGTGAACCCATGTTAGCTACTATTGATACTTAATTTGCCAAGTATCTTGCACAAAGCACAATGTGCATTCTATGCCCATTCTCCACCCATAGCCCACCACATCCTCACCCGTTTGCACACTAAGCTAACCATGTGCAAACGGGTTGTGTGAACAAGATATTCAGCAGCACTAACATGGTTAGTGCCACTGAATATCCCCAATGATCCCTGCTATATGCCCTGATGCTAAATTCTTAGCATCGGGGCATGTTGGGAGCATTCTGGGGCAGTCCGGGGATGTCACCAGTTGCTAATTTGGCAGCGGTGAAATTGCACCGCTGCCCGGTTAACACCCATGGGTAAAAGATAGACACAGCAAAAACTAGACTATTTTTACATGTGGGAGCTAACTGGATAGTGCCTCAGTCCGGTTAGCTTCTGTGAGCTTGTGGGCTGTCTGGTGACACTGGATATTCAATGCTGGGGTGGCATATGACCCCGGCATTGAATATCTGGGGTTAAAGGTCAGTGGTGATGGCTATGCACTGTAGCAGCACATAGCCATCCCAGAAGAATATTGGGCTCATAGTTGTCAAGGGGGCAATTTTGAAGCTCTGGGCAGGGCTTCCAGTGCCAGGAGTATAAAATGTACTTCTGTTCCTACATAGAAACATAGAAATATGATGACAGAAAAAGACCACATGGCCTATCTAGTCTGTCCTTCCATATCAACAACTACAACAGTCCCCTTTTTACCTTTAGAGATCCTCTGTGTTTGTCCCATGCTTTTTTGAATTCAGTTACTGTCCTCATCTCTACCACCTCCACTGGGAGACTATTCCACGGATCCACTACTCTTTCCGTAAAGAAATATTTCTGCATATCACTCCTGAATCTATCTCCCTTCACCCTCATCCCATGTCCCCTCATAGCAGAACTTGCTTTCAATTGAAAGAGGCTCTCTCCCAGAACATTTATGCCACGGAGGTATTTAAACATCTCAATCATATCACCTCTATCCCGCCTTTCCTCTAAGGTGTACATATTAAGATCCTTAAGTCTGTCCTCATATGCTTTATAATGAAGACCACTAATCATTTTAGTAGCCACCCTCTGCACCGACTCCATCCTGTTCACATCCATTTGAAGGTGCGGTCTCCAGAATTGCACACTATACTCCAAATGAGGTCGCACCAAGGACTTATAGAGAGGCATTATCACCTCCTTTTTTCTGCTAGCCATTCCTCTCCGTATGCACCCAAGCATCCTTCTAGCTTTTGACATTGCCTTTTCTACCTGTTTAGCTACTTTAAGATCATCAGACACAACCACGTCTAGGTCATGCTCTTCTTTAGTGGACAAAAGTACTTCACCCCCTATACTATATTGCTCCCTTGGATTGCTGCAGCCCAAATGCATGACCTTACATTTTTTAACATTAAATCCCAGCTGCCAAATTCTAGACCCTTCTTCAAGCTTAGCTAGATCCCTCCTCATGTTATCTACACCTTCCTGGGTGTCTACTCTATTGCAGATTTTGGTATCATCCGCAAAGAGGCAAACCTTACCCGACAGCCCTTCCGCTATATCACTAACAAAGATATTAAAAAGAATCGGACCAAGGACAGATCCCTGGGGCACACCATTGGTAACATCCTTCTCCTCATGTTTATAAATTGTAAATTTAGTTGTGTTTTTTTCTTCCCTATAATCAGATGTTCTCTGAGGATGAAAATAAAGTGTTTACTGATGTTTCTATGCCAGAGATACTATTTCTGGGTATTTTCCTCTAGTAGAATCAGGCATGTGCATGTGTGTCACGTAGGAGTCATTAGCACAGAAAAGGCACTACAACTGAGTGGAAGATACCAGACAATCCAGGGGAAAGGTATGAAAGTACAGGGAGAATTGATGTTTCCTGATGTTTACCTTATAAGTACCCATTTATACTTCTTTTTTTTTTTTTGCAACAGTAAACTTTTATCAGTGTTCATTGGTCAAAACCTTAAATCAGAAGCCTTAAGTATATTGTTGCCATGGGACTGCACACTAATTTTAAAAGGGAAATCCTTTATCAATGGTTTCCAAATCTGCCATCAGATTCCCAGCCAATCAGGTTTCAGGATATCCTCAATAAATATTTGAAAGATAGGTTTGCAAGCACTGTCTCCAATACATGCATCTTTCTCTCATAGATATTCATTATGGATTTCCTGAAAACTCAACTGGCTGGGAGTCCCTTGGACAGGTTTGGGAACGACTGCCCCAAATGCATTTTTCCTTGGAAAATGCGGCAGGTCTTGGGAACAGGAATCCATTTTCCGCACATATGTTTGCACCTGCCTTGAAGCAGTGACAAATGTATTCCCAAGAAACAGATTCTGGGGTTTTAAACCAAGATAACTGCTTGTATGCAGCATCCCTGGATCTTTCTCCTCCCAGGGTCCTCCTCTAATTTGAGCATGCATAGGTGCATAACTTACGAAAAGGGCACACTGAGAGGAGGGAGTTCTTTTCAAATGGGTTCCTTATGCTGACAACCCCCCCCCCCCCCTTTACCCATGGAAATGCCCTTTGAAAACTGTCCAGAAATTATTCAATATATAGTTTCACCTTTTATATTTGGCTAGAGGAAGAGCAAGTGCCTAAGATCTAGAACTCCATTTTGAGCTTTACTATAAAAAAATGTAATTCTCAAGACTCATATTTAGAGCTAACTGGATCTTATCTTGGGAAATGCTCAGCTTGGCAATTTTGTGTTTTGTACCTGGAAGTCATTTTAATGTAAAGTAAAGACCAATTCTATTGTAATTATTGCCAAACCGAGTCCAAACCCAGTGAGAGACGAGTAGAAAGAAGTAAAGAGGGAGGTCTTGCTGGGCAGAAAAAATATTACCATGATGTTCTTTTAATGCAAGCATATCATTCATAGCACTGCATGTCACAGCAGCATTCCCTAATTTATATGTAAACTATTCTGTTCTGATTAGTAGCTGTCTGTTGGATTTTTTATTCAGCAGTACTGCTTTACAACCATTACATTTCCAGGTATTTGCCTAAAAATATTGGTTCCATTATTCGAAAGGCATTTACATGGTTTACAGCAGGGCCATACCGAGCGTGAATCGCACCCTGTTTGATTTGCACATCGGATGCGCGCCCCCCCCCCATCCAGTCACTTTCTGGATGGTGGCATAAAAGAAAAGCCGCGCCTGATGTGCAAGTCACTGGCGTGCTAAGCAGATCTGTCCCTCCCTGCTCTGATGCCGCATTAGAGGAGGGAGTGACCAGACCTGCTTAGCATGCCGTGAAAAAGCTTAAGGGGTGCATTTCAGCTCTCTGCCATTGCCTGCCACTGCTGAGAGAAGAAAAAGTGGTGGCGGCAGGGAACGGCAGAGAACTGAAATGAGTCCCTTAAGCCTTTGCGCCCTGGGCGGCCGCACTGCTCGCACGGGGATAGGTACGGTCCTGGATTACAGCCCAGTAAACCATGTAAATGCCTTGAATTGGGATATTCAATGACACACAGTTAGCGCCACTGAATATCCCCTTCTAACTCCCCTATGTGCATTGATACTATATGGTTAGCATCAGGGCGTGTCTGAGGCATTCTGGGGCGGAGCAGAGGTGGTGAAAACTGATAATGAGGCAGCAGCAATATTGCATGCTGCCTGGTTAGTGATGTGTGCCAAAGAGATAGGCGAGGGTAACCTATCTTTTGGCAGAGGGGTTAACTGGACAGCATGCTGCTGCCAGGTAAGTACTGCAGCTTCTGACATATGTGGTGATCCCTAGATATTCAATGCTGGGGCTGTATATGACCCTGGCAATGAATATCTGTTGTTAAGGGTCATCAGGCAGGGCCATAGCTGCTCATAGCCTGCCCAGAAGAATATTGGGCCCATTGTTTATATTTTGTGGTTTATTAAATGCAATCTACTGCCTTATTAACTTCTGTAGAATATATATATATATATATAGAGAGAGAGAGAGAGAGAGAGATATACATATATAGATATAGATATATAGATATATATTGACTTTTGTAACATTCAATTTAGTATATGTATGTTTGGGGTTTGTAGCTTTATGGAAACTGTCAACCAACATTATTTATTTAGCTGCATTTGTATCCTGCTTTTCACCAGGTCAAAGCAGTTAGGGGATACATTTAATGCAAGGGGAAATGAGACACATACACTAATACGTACAGGGAACATGGGCAATGGAGGATTATGTGGCTTGCCCAAGACCACAAGGAGCACCTGTGGGACTAGAAGCCTCAGTCCTTCCGGCCCAAGGTTACTGTCCTCTAGTGGGATTTGAACCACTGACCTGTGGTACCTTGCCCCAACCACTAGGCCACTCCCCACATTAAAAAAAAAAAAAGCATGCACTAGAAAAGGAAGTTGTATACCTCTCTGGACGATCCTACAGCTATTCTATCTTTCAGGATATTCACAATGAATAAAGATGAGAGAAATTTCTATATGAGGTATCTTTGACTTTATGCAAATTACTCTATTGTATATTTATGATTGATAGCCTAAACACTTGGCTTTCTGTGCAGTCACCAGGACACAAATGGGAAGTCTTCCTCTGGAAGCACTGTACAAAAGGGCCAATGACTGACAGGGGTTTGTCTACTAAGCATTTTCCCCATAGGCAAACAGGCCCCTTAGTGTGCACTCTGATTTAGCAAACACAATAATTAGGATATGATAGATAGATATGATAGAAGTCTATAAATTAATGAACGGAGTGGAACGGGTAAACGTAGATCGATTGTTTAACTTATCAGAATATAGAAAGACTAGGGGACATGCAATGAAGCTACAGGGTAAACTATTTAAGACTAATAAAAGAAAATATTTTTTCACTCAACGTGTAATCAAACTCTGGAATTTGTTACCGGAGGATATAGTAAAGGCTGTTAGTGTAGCTGGGTTTAAAAAAGGTTTGGACAAGTTCCTGGAGGAAAGGTCCATAAACCATTATTAAGAAGGGACCCAGGATATCAATGCTTGAACCAATACAAGCATTGTGGAACCTGTGTCCCTTGGGGAAACTGCTAGGTATGTATGACCTAGATTGGCCACTGTTGGAAACAGAATACTGGGCTTGATGGACTTTGGTCTGACCCATTATGGCATATCTTATGTTCTTATGACTGTATTCACTGAAGACTTACAGGTCAATATTCATCTACCATGGTCAGCATGTTTTTTAAACTTCTACAATAGCAGTTAAAAAACATAGAAACATGAATGCAGAAAAAGACCATATGGCCTATCTACTCTGTCCTTCCATACCAAATACTACTAAGGTTATCCACCCTCATTACTAACATCTGAGGAGGTCAGTGACTTCAAAGAGCTTGCCTATTTATTTTATTTATTTATTTATTTATTTATCTAACTGTATTTATATCCCACTTTTCACCGGGTCAAAGCGGTGGGACATATAATAAAGGGGGGGGGGGGAATCAATGGTGGGGGGGGCCCATCACCGGCGGTTCAACATTGATGATTTTGGGATGGACATAGAGACTGACAGGGTAGCATAGTTACTGGTCTGGAGCTTTTGAGAAAAATAGGGGGGTTCCTATTCAGAGATGTTCTTGGAATAGGACGGTTTTTAGCTGCTTTTTGAATGATGGGAGATCACCGTTGTTCCTGATGTGGTTTGGTAGAGAGTTCCAGAGGGATGGGGCATAGAGTTCAAAGGCTCTGTTGCAGGTCCGTTGTGTTGCCTTGGTCCTTTTGTGGGGGACTGCAATGGAGCTGTTGGAGTATTTTCTGGTCGTTCTGCTGTGGGTTGGTCGAGGTAGTAGGGAGCAGAGTGGGGTGCCTTGTGTTTGGTGGATGGTTTTGTGGGTGAGTAGAAGAGCTTTGTATTTGATTCTTGCTTTGATGGGGAGAATATGGAGGTCCCTCAGAATTGGGGTGATGTGGTCCCTTTTCTTTGCATTGTGAATTATTCTCGCCATGGTGTTTAGGGCAATTCGGAGAGGATTGGTTTGTGTGGCAGGTAGGCCATGGTAGATTATGTTGCAGTAGTCTAGATGAGGGAGTGTCAGAGCTTGCATTACTGTCCTGAAGTCCTGTGGTTCGAGGAGAGGTCAGAGACGTTGTACCGTTTTTGCCTTGTGGAATACTGTTTGAGTGGTCTTGTTGATTTGCTGCTTAAGGGTTAGGGCTTGGTCAATGATAATGCCGAGATATCTTATGTGTGGTTGTATTTGGATTTGCGTGGTTCCCATGGTGATGTGAGTGGGTGGTTTGAAGTCTGGGTCTTTTGTCACTATAAGAGCCTCGGTCTTCTTTATGTTAATGGATAAGTTGTTCTCTTGTAGCCAGTTGGATACGTCAGTGAAGCAGGTTGACAGCTGGTCGTTTGTCGGGTCTGTGGTTGTAATTGGGGCGTAGAGCATTACATCGTCGGCGTATATGTGGAAGTGGACATTGTGAGTGCGTATGACTGAACAGAGTGGACGGAGGTAGATGTTGAAAAGCATGGCTGATAATGTGGATCCTTGCGGTACTCCTTGATGTTGCTGGAAGGGGGGTGAGGTTAAGTTTTTGGTGCGGATTAGTTGCTGTCGGTTGGTTAGATAGGACTTGAACCATTGGAGTACAGTATCTTTGATCCCAATTGTTTGGAGTCTGTGGATAAGGGTGTTATGGGAGATGGTGTCGAAGGCCGCTGATATGTCCAGGAAGATTAGGATGAATCCTGAGTGTTTCTCTTGGGTTCCTATGATGAGGGTGTTCATCAGCGTGGTCATGAGGGTCTCGACCCCATGTAATGGTCGGAATCCGTGTTGCTGCGGGTCCAGTATGTTGTTGACGTCTAGGTGTTCTTGAAGCTGACGTTGTACTATCTTCTCAATTATTTTTGCGGTGAGTGGGAGGCTCGCTACTGGTCTGTAGGAGGTGGGGTCTAGGGGATCCAGGTTGTGCTTTTTTAGGGTTGGTTGGATGATTGTGGTTTTGAGGGCCTACCTCTTTGGCCTACCTCTTTGAACTTAAAGAGGAGAAGAAAAAAAATAACCACAGAAAAAAGGCCTTGTTTAAGAACACAAAAAAGTCCCCCTTTTGCAATACAGCTACAAATTACAAGGCAATCCATCAGAAAAAAAAATTGTTATTAAAAATGAAAAAAAAAACCAACAACCCTCTTTTAAGAGCACTCATGCGGAGGGTTTATTTTCACAAGGCACAGTATTACCTTGCTTACAATGCAGACCCTCTAGGAATATTTATTCAGCATCATTATCTGCTCTTAGAGATAGTAATTATCTGAATTGTGGTGATATTCAGTTTGCTATCCAGAGGACTGTGGGCCAGATAACTGGCCCAATATTATCCAGAGAGCAAATGGAATATCTTTGCTATCTGAATAAGTACCAGGTCCATCCACACTCTGCCCCAGCACTATACCAAATAATGCCAGGCAGACAGTGATGATTTTCAATACTTCAGGGATACCAGTCATCCAACAACTTCACTGGAGACTGCTGACCTGCTGTTGAGCCATAGAATCAGCACATCATGAGACAGCTGATGCAAAAGAAAAAGAAGCCGGCTCCCCCCCCCCCCCCCCAAAAGAGCTCATTGAACTAGCAAGAGGTATGTTTTAAGAGACTCTATATAAGGAAGCTCTCCGGACACGTCCTTGTGGGTTCAAGAGTTTTCCATGGGCCTGTTTACCCAACTCTTTCCTTTTGCTTTTGATCCACCTTTCTTCCACCTCCCTCACCATTTAGGTCACTTGGAGTTGCCTAGGGTTCACTTGTTACAGAATTTCTCTTTCACCATGCAACCTTCTTGCCCCCACACTTTCAGGTAGGATTTCTTTATTTCTGTGTGGAGTTTGTATGCTGTTTCTTTAGTTTGCTCTGAGTCCACACACATACACACAGGCTGCAGCTGTTTATTTTTTGTTTTATATTCCATCACATTCCTCTCTCTTTCCCCTGTAGCCTTGATTATTTTACCAGAGCCCTGCTCAGGGTTACTTAGGCAGCCCAAAGCCTAGCAGCAGTCTAGAAATAAGGCAGCTACATTTTTGTTCTATTTATTTGCTTCTTGCCTCCCTCCCTGTGCTTGGACCAGTGGAAGATAACTGGGCCCAGTGCCTTTAGATCTCCTTCCCCCTCTCTGCAAGAATGTTTTCTGAAGGAGGAGAGTTTTTAATTTGGTTGCATCCTCAGGCAGTCCCTGAGGCAAGGAAGTTGCTTTTCCTATCCTCAATGCTAACTGCCACCAGGAGGCAGTCTTTACGTGACAGGAGAGGCACGGTTTTTCCCTTCCTAATTTCTTATACCCCATCCCATTTTGAGAGGGGCTTTTTAGTTTGCTTCTTCCCAACTCCCGTTCCCTTTATTTCCTCTTTATTGTCATTGCTTGATAATGGCAAGCAGCCCCCAAGGTCCTGACTGACCATGAGGCCACCTCTGGCCCTGCTATACTCCTCTGTAGGTGACTAATGCCTTTGTCTCACCCCAACCCCTAACTTGAGAAGTTTATGCAGTTTCTGGGGGATGTTGTGGGTAGGCCACTGGCTGTTTCCCAGGATGCTGCGGCCAGCCCTGTGGAAGTGTAGGAGGGGGGAGTAGCAGCAGGGGGTGTAGGCTACTGCCCTGTACTGAAGGGGTGGCTCCAAGAAAGGGAAGGGGAAGAGTGTTCTCCCAGGGGGCAGTGGCAGACCCAACTGTTGAGAGGACTATGACATCAACTCCACATGCTGAGAAGGACCCCATAAGTAGTAGTAGTAGTAGACATAAACATTTTTGATAGGGATAGAGAGAATGCCAAGCTGGTGCCATCCCATTCTAACATGGGAGCAGAAAAGACCCCTGCCCCAGATTTGTAGGGTAACAAACAGGAGCGAGTCGGCAAAGAACGGTGTACTCCTGAAAAAAGAGCTCCTATTTGTTAGCCTGTGTTCCTGCGAGTTTTCAGAGTGCTTCTGTGTTGGACTGCCCATATTTGTAGGGTCCAGGATGAGGAAGATTGAATACCTAGCTCCGTCTTCTCCCCCACCATCCCTGACCAGAAAGGACCTTGCCCCTTCTGCTATAGCAAAATGATGCTGTTCTGCAACAGTACCACAGCTGTCAACAAGTCACTGGTAAGATGGCTTGTGGTGGAGGGAGTTTATCACCAACTGTAGACTCTGGAAGAATAAGAGATGAGAGTGGTCTTCTCTAACAGGCCACCCTTCCTTCCACATGCCCTTATCCAGCAACATTTGAGAGGCCTAGGGGAGTTCACATCACCTGTCTTGACACTCCTGCTAAACTGTATGTCTTCAAAGTTGAGGCCAGATCAGGGTGGCAAACATGCCTCTTGGGGATCTCTAGAGGATGTCTCCTTGCACCTCCAGGGGCCTCACTGAGTTTGTAGAATCACACAGACAATGAGCAGCCAGACAGTGGGTAGTGCTGATTCCCAGGCCCAAAATCTTGCTAGATAGACTATGGCTCTGACATTCTGCACTCTCAATGTTAATAGCTGCAGGGAGGGTCTCTGCATGCAGTAGGTGCTCTTGTTCCTAAAGCCAAGGGAGTACTTGGTGCCTGTTTTACATAAGATCTACAGAACTCCAGTCAGAAGCTTCTTGGTTCCCAGAGAGGATGGTAAGACATTTCTAAACCATGTCATGGAAATGAGCAGTGGAATAGATAACTTGCTTAGCTCATCTCTGCAAGCAGAGGTTCTGGTCACCCAGTCTATGGTGCCAGATTGGATGTTTCATCTCCAGGTTTGTTTTTATGACAGCTGAATGGTTAGTTTGATCAATGTGCTTACTTCTGTGGATAGTCCAGGGACATCAAACTTCTTTCTCCAGTTGGTCTACTTTGAGACCCTGGATCCTGGTGAGGAGCTAGTGCTTGGGGTAGACTTTAATTGTACACTCAAGGCACTCAACCACATTATCCAAGAAACCTACCTCACAGTAGACATCTTAGGGGAGGCTGCCTTTATTTGCTGACTGATATCTGGCATGGGTAGCATACGGGAAAGCTGCCAGTTTCACTTGTATTTGGGAGAAGCAGAATGTCATATCCCATTCCCAAATTAGCCAGTGATAAGCCATTTATTAATGCTGTAAGCCCTGTCAAATACGATGAATGTGGCAACCTTTTCAGATCATAATGCTGTGATGGTCAAGGTAAGAATTGATCTGGCCAAGCCTTGTGCCATCCACTAGCATTTCAACAACCCCCTTCTCAAGGAAGAGGATGCATGGTGGCGGTACATGAGTTCTGCATGAACTGTCAAGATTTAGAAATTGACTTCTCTTCAGTCAATGGTGGAATTCTCTGTCAGCAGCATGCCAAGGGTCTCAACAGAGAGTGGTGTCACCTGGCCAGATGGCTCTTGCAAGAGGTAATCAATCTCAAGATCTGCCTCTCTGGTACCCAGGATAAGGACCTGCCACTTAAGTAGATGGAGAAGAAACATGCTTTCCATGCCCTCAAGGAGTGAGGAGGCTGGGGAGCCCACATGAAGTTGCAGATTCACTGCCTCTGGGAGATGGACCATGGGTCATGTCTCTTTTTTGAGCTGTAGAAGAGGAGGGGGTGCAGGAAGCAGATATCTTATTTGCTGGATGTGGATGGTATCCCCATCGTGGACCCTTTGAGCATGAGGGCTAGCACTGAGGATTTCTATTTGACTCTTCTCCCTGGACACAGTCAACCCTGAAGCTTGCAAGATCATATGGGAAAGGCTTTCTGAATCAGCAAGAATGATAGATGGAGGCTAGACAAGCTCCTGAGTATGGCTGGTTTTCTCTGCTGTTTTCAGTTGGAAGTCTCATGGAGGTCACCAGGCATCGATGGACTGTTCATGGAATTTTTTTATCACTTTTTTGCCCTGCTAGAGCCTGTAAGTCTTGAGTGAAGTCTTCAAAATGCTAATTTCCTGCCAAACTGCAGTGTTGACCCTCTTGTCTAAGGGGGAGACCTGTTAGAAATAAGGAACTGGTGTCCCATCTCACTGCCCTGTAGAGTATAAAATCTTAACCAAAACACTATAGTTAGCCATCATGCTAGCAGACCTTATCCATCCCAAATGGTCTTACATAGTCCAGGACTTAATTCACTATATTCATAAGGCTGGTCTGTTGGTGGCCTTTTTGCCACTGGATCAGGGCCGACTGAACCACTAGGCAAACTAGGCAGTCACCTAGGGCAGCAACTTCCAGAGAGCAGCAAAAGCAAGGCATTCAAAACTAAACAATAGATTTTGACAGTGAAACGGGATGTAAAGCTTGAGGTTCGCCTAGGGCAGCAACTCTTTGAACCAACTCTAGGGCTGGCCCTGCACTGGATCAGGTAAAAGCCTTTGACAGGGTGGATAACCACAACCTCATGTGTTCATTGTGAGCATTTGGGTTTGACTCCCATTTCATGAGTCTTCTCCAGCTTATCTACTTGAGCACAGAGTGCTTTGCATGATAAACTGGTCTTTGATGGTGCCACTAGCATTCAAGAGAGAAATGCTTCTGGGATGCCCGCTGAAAAGCACTCTTAGGCTTGGTGTCCCTGCCTTGAACCTCAGTGCTCCAACCCTGTATGCAGAGCCTAGGTCATCATCTAAAGAACCCCCTCTGCTTCAGACTCTCAGCCCTCACAAGTTTAGTAGTATGCAGACAATTCCCCAGAGGTCATTCCACGCCATGTCATGGAAGTACTTCTACCTGATAGTGGTTCACATGGTGAAATATCTTGCCCTCACTTCTTACCCAGACACTATCTGAAGAGAACATCTAAGGGGTGAGGAGGGTCCCTATTGGTAGTCTATATACTCTGAGCGGATTTGCAGATTCAGCAGGGATCTTTCTTTGATGGTGGTGCATGGAACGGTGGTCACCTAGAGTTTTTTAAATAGGGTATCCCAGTTATTGGCCACATGTTTTTAAGATGTCCCCATTTAGATTCATTGTGGGGTTTTCTTTCCTTACCTGTTTATCTACGCACAGTGCAATTGAATGGGGAAGGAAGGAATCAATATGCCAGAGGAGCAGAGGGCATCACTTCCTTTCCCTGTATTTTTTCATATTAGCTTATTTTTATTGTCATGTTTCTCATGGTCAGATGCATTATATGTCTGACCCTCCATTGATGTCATTACTATTACTACTATCAAACATTTATATAGCACTACAAGGCATATGCAACGCTGTACAAGTACATATAGAAGATGGTACCTTCTCATTAGAGCTTATAATCTAATCAAGACAGACAGTACAATACAAGAGAAACAAGGAGTTTAAAAAGGGAAAGGAGACACAAAGAGAACGAGGGATTAGAATCCACAAGCAGCCTCAAAGAGGTGAGCTTTTAGCATGGATTTGAAAAGTGGGAGAGATGAGAACTGATGTATACATTCAGGAAGTTTGTTCCAGGCAGAAGGAGCAGCAAGATTAAAAGATCAAAGTCTGGAGTTGGCAACGGAAGAAAAGGGCATAGGGAGAAGGCCAGAGGAAGAGTGGAGTTCACGAGGAGGGGTGTAAGGAGAGAGGAGAGAGGAAAGGTGGTGAGAGGCAGTAGAGTGAATGCATTTATAGGTCAGAAGGAGAAGTTTATATTGGATACAGAAATGGAAGGGGAGACATTGAAATGATTTTAGAAGAGAAATTATATGACTGTATCGAGGCTGGTGTAAGATGAGCCATGCAGCAGAGCTCTGAACAGTTTGAAGAGGAGAGAGATGACTCTGAGGAAGACCAGCAAGGAGGAGGTTGCAATAGTCGAGACGGGAGGTGACCAAAAAGTGTAGAAGAGTTTTAGTAGTATGTTCAGAGAAGAAGGAGCACATTTTGTTAATGCTATAGAGAAAGAAATGATAGGTTTTAGCTATCTGTTGAATATGTATGGAGAAGGAGAGGGAGGAGTCAAAGATGAACTCAAGGTTGCGGGCCGAGGAAACTGGAAGTAGAAGAGTGTTATCAACAGAGATAGAGAAAGGAGGAAGGGGGAGGAGGGTTTAGGGGAAAAATAAGAAGTTCAGTCTTGGCAATATTTAATTTCAGTCAGTGGTGAGACATCCGGGCAGCAATGTCAGATAAGCAGGCAGAGATACCGGCTTGGAGTGTAAGTGAAATGTCAAGTGTAAATAGATTTGAGAGTCATCAGCATAAAAATGATACTAAAAGTCATGGAAAGAGATGAGGACACCAATGGACTGGATATAGAGAGAAAAGGAGAGAGTCAGAACAGACCTTTAGGGTATACCATCTGAGAGAGGGATGGCAGTAGAAGAAGATCCACCAGAATAAATACGGAAGAGTGATGGCAGACATTAAGAAAAGAACCAGGGCAGCACAGACCCCCCAAAAGCAAGAGAGGACAAAGTGTCGAGGAGAAGAAGGTAATCAATAGTATCAAGTGCAGCAGAAAGGACAAGAAGAATGAGAACTGAGTAAAGATCCTTGGACTTAGCCAGGAACAAGTCACTGGAGACTTTGGCAAGAGCCATTTCAGTAGAATGAAAGGGACGAAAACAAGACAGAAGTGGATCTAGAAGGGCTTGAGAGGAGACAAATTCAAGGCAGTGACAGAAAGCTGCACGTTCAAGAAGTTTGGAAATGAAGGGAAGAAGGGAGATGGATCGATAATTAGAAGGACAAGTAGGGTCATGTCCTTTTTCATGCCAGGAGGGCATGTAGGCAACTCCTCTCATGAGGGAAGGAGAAGATCAAGTGTTTTGGATCAAAATGGGAACTGCCAGCTTTGCTATCCTGTTCCAATGAAGGGTTGAAACAGTGCATCATTTTTTGTTGGGTCTGATCTGCCTCTATTGCTATCCAGCTAGACTTCACTGCTTAGTGGAGTGCTTCATCTGCTTTCTGCTCCATATCTGACTACTGTTCCACACCTGACCACAGTTCCACACCTGGCTTCTGATCCAGACAAGTTTTTGTTCCATGTTTATAAAGATCCACCCTGCAATGAGCCTAGCCTCTCCACTATGCTCCTGCCCAGGGTAGGCCCTAATTGTTGAACCAGCTTACACTCATGAGCTAGGTCAGAATGGGAGTCAGTCACAGAGACTCTGAGGAAACTTACTGAGATCTAGCAAGCCATTCAGGGTCAACACAAGGATCTTCACCACATGGTGAATATTCCATCACCTTCTGAATTGGAGCAAGGACAATGGGTAAACCTACCCCTGTATCTACATATGATCTTGCTGGTGAGGTTTGATGGCATCCAGAGAGAACTGTGTGGTTTCATACATCATTGCAAACTGTGGTTCTGGCTTCATCTGTACATGCAGCAATCTGATTCCCTCAGAGTTGATTTATTATTAGCATACTAACCCAGATAGCCCTGGACAACTCCCTTGTTGGAACTGAACAGTAGCATCCTGGATAACTTGGAGCACCTTTTGGCTGCTATTTCCTATGCTTTTGGAAACTGTACCAAGCCCAGTTGGTAAAAAAATAACACAATGACCCTCTATCAGGGCCAATAGACAATAAAGAAATATGCTACAAACTTCTGGCAGTAGGCCAATGACCTTTACTGGACTGAGCCAGCCCTTCAAGCCCATTCTTTATTTATTATTATTATTTATATTCTCTTATATACCGCACTATTCAGCATCAGCGCGGTTCACAAAGAACAAAAATCTCAGTACAGTCAACATGCATGAGTTTACAGATAACAAGGGAAGGAACTTGGATAACAAGGGAAACTATTTACAATCTATATACAGGGGTAATACTACTGTATAGGTACATGTTACTAGGAACAGTTGGTAAGAATATATTAATAATTATAGAGAGTCAGACTTGGCGTGTTATTAAGACACCGAGGAATTGAATAACTGGGTGGAAACACTGAGGTCAGTGAGTGTCGTTGACTCTATAAGGTGCTTGTTGAAGAGATGGAATTTGAGGGCTTTTCTAAATTGCGTTAAGCTGTTGATAGCCCGGATGCCAGGGGGTAGTGCATTCCAACACCTAAGAGCACAGAGCATAAAGGCCCTGTTGGCTGTAGACGAAGAGCAGCTTGTAAGGGCCTTTGGGATCTTTAGGGAGTTGATGGTCGTGGATCTTCTTGCTCTGTTTGGTGTAGTAGAGTGAATAAGGGCAGATAAGGATGCAGCGGAGAGCTTATTGAGAGCTTTGAACGTGAGAAGTAGCATTTTGAAGATAATTCTGACCTGGATGGGTAGCCAATGTAATTTAATTAGCAGAGGTGTAACGTGGTCAGTCCTGGCAGCTCCCTGAAGGACCCTTGCTGCGGCATTCATTGCCAGCTGTAATGGGTTTAAGGTGGATTGAGGAAGACCTAGAAGAATGACATTAGCATAATCGAAGTGGGGCATGATCAGTGCTTGGTAGATTTATGAGGCCTTATGGCTCCAGTTAAGGATGAATTGACATAAATGGACCTGCTAGCTTGCCTGGATGATTTATTCAAGCCAGGTATTTGCATAGAAAAGCGTTTATCAGAATGCATCCTGGAAAGACGTACCGAGAGGTTTGAACTGAGTCACAGATTTATTCCTCATGAATTGCAATCACCACCAGAGGAGCCCATAGTAATGGGTATATGAGCTGATGCCTGTCTGCAGAAGAAAAAGAGAAATTATGTCGGGAAGAAGTCTGTCTCTATTGTCTCCTGTCTGGGTATATGCAAAATACCTGCATCAACATGCCTCAGAACTGCAAATAGTTTCAGGGGTCAGAGGAGCAAGAGCAAGCATCACCCAACCCCCTAAGACTAAATTTTGTGATGCTTATGTTGGTCACACCAATCTACTTTCTATGAAATGAAAAATAATTTCCAACATATGTCATGATTGACTCTGGAGCCTTAGTATGCTTCATGGATTTGATCTTTGCTCAGCAGCATCAAGTTCTAGCATGCAAGAAAGGAGTGAATGAAGCCATGGAAACTATTGATGGCTTACCTTGGTCCTTGGACCCCATAATTTTAGAGAATACATATCTAATACTATGATTCAGGATCATCAGGATGTAATATGAGTTGACTTGATCTGTGTGCCATATTTTTCTATAATCCTAGGTCTGCCCTGACTTGAGTGGCAGGAACCCCATATCCAGTGGAGAACTCACCAGATCACCTTTCCATCCATGTTTTACCAGGATAACTGTTTGCCTAATTTAGAAAAAAAAAGAGGATGATCCAGAGTATTCTGCCTTGGAAACCCAGGGATGTGCAGCAACCCAGAAAGGGATGAGTTCAATATTATAAATAATAATAAGAAAAGGAAACCAGGCACCTACCGGGGAAATAGTTGGAATATCAGGATATTTTGGACAAGGGGGCTGCAGGCACTTTGAATATTTAGTGATGTCCTTTGGCCTACAAAATACTCCTGCTATTTTAGAACATTTGTTTAATAAACTATTTCAAGATCTTTTAGAATAGTGTGTAGTAGTATATCTAGATGATATCCTAATATTCTCATAAAGAACTCAGTTGATCGCAGCCACTGTCATGTTCTAGAATATCTATACTTCTTTAGATATGCTAAATAATCAAAATGTCTATACCAGATGTGAAAGACTGCCTTCCATTCATCTAACCGAAAAGATATCAAAGGTATCAAGTGGTTTCTTTGATTTGCCAACTTCTACCGATGATATATCCAAGGTTTCTCCAGAGTGACCACTCCAACAATAAAAATCCTGAAGAAATGTTCAAATGAGGCTGAGAGCAGCTGCAAGCATTCAATAACCTTAAGATAGCATTTTCACTTGCTCTATCCTGTTATATCTTTAGCCTGCACAACCATTTATTCTGGAGGCTGATATATCTAAAAGGGCAATTGGTGCAGTATTGTCCCAGAAGAAGGCACCAAGGAATCTCCAGGAATAAAGAAACAATCCCAACTATACTAAGAATGTGCATTAAAACAGGGGACATCAAGAGCTAGCAAAATATTTTAACGTCAATAAAATCAAATAAGAACATTTAAATTGAGAAATCATTGACACCATAGGTAGATTTCCTAAGGTCCAGTATAATTACCATTTTTTTCAGTAGCCCAACATTTCAGCATCCACGCCTGCATCAGGGGCTAGTGATTAATTCTTTTTAGAATGGAGGTTTTTTTATGTTTATGTTTATGTTTATTTTAAATTTGATATACCGCTCAGGCCGAAGCATTAGAGCAGTTTACAATAATATATCATTTGCGGAAATACGAAAGGAACGCCATTTGTAAGATAGGACAGAGTAGAGGACAGAAACAGTCAAAAGAATAGGTAGAGAAAAGAAGAGGAACAGCAGGTTACCATAATATGAGCGTATGACAATCCAGTCCACAATTTCAATGCTCACTTCAGGATGAACGCCACGGACCAACGCCTAAGGGCCACGCCAAAGGGCCCTCTGGCGAGGCCCTCAGGCGCGGACCCGCAAGACACGGGTGCGCCCCCGAAGCTGCGATTTCATCCGTTGATGCTGGCTTCTCATAGGCAGGCAATGGGAGGGAGGAGGGGCTCCTGCTCACAGCTCCGGTCTCTTCGCTGATCTCCTGAGCGCCCCCGAAGCTGCGATTTCATCCGTTGATGCTGGCTTCTCATAGGCAGGCAATGGGAGGGAGGAGGGGCTCCTGCTCACAGCTCCGGTCTCTTCGCTGATCTCCTGAGCGCCCCCGAAGCTGCGATTTCATCCGTTGATGCTGGCTTCTAATAGGCAGGCAATGGGAGGGAGGAGGGGCTCCTGCTCACAGCTCCGGTCTCTTCGCTGATCTCCTGAGCGCCTCCGAAGCTGCGATTTCATCCGTTGATGCTGGTTTCTCATAGATTATATGAGAACAGCCTCAGAGACAGAATAAGCACAAGGGAAGAAAGAAAATTAACAAACAAAAGCCAATCAAAATGAAAAAGAGATAGAGTGAAAATGGAAGGGAGAAAAGGAGAAAAGGAGAAAAGGAAGTCCCATCATGTAGCTCTAAAAACTTTGTGTAGCAAACCATAAAATTAGTATCCTCCACCCTACTTTGGACCTAGACTCTCCACCATGATCCTGTCCAGAGTAGACCTTAGCAGAATGATACTATACAGATAGTGCTACTGAAAATCACTGGCTAGATCTTGCCCACATCATTTAAGAACATAAGAACATAAGAAATGCCATACTGGGTCAGACCGAGGTCCATCAAGCCCAGTATCCTGTTTCTAACAGTGGCCAATCTAGGTCATACGTACCTAGCAGTTTCCCCAAAAGACACAGGTTCTGCAGTGCTTGTACTAGGACAAGCATTGATATCCTGGGTCCCTTTTTAATAGTGGTTTATGAACCTTTCCTCCAGGAACTTGTCCAAACCTTTTTTAAACCCAGCTATACTAACAGCCCTTACTACATCCTCCGGTAACAGATTCCAGAGTTTGATTACACGTTGAGTGAAGAAATATTTTCTCTTATTTGTCTTAAATAGTTTACCCTGTAGCTTCATTACATGTCCCCTAGTCCTTCTATATTCTGATAGCGTAAACAATTGATCCACGTTTATCCGTTCCACTCCATTCATTAATTTATAGACCTCTATCATATCTCCCCTCAGCCGTCTCCTTTCCAGGTTAAAGAGCCCTAACCTTTTTAGCCTCTCTTCATAGGAGTAGCCTTCCATCCCCTTCACCAATTTGGTGGCTCTTCTCTGTACTTTTTCTAATAACTCTATGTCCTTTTTAAGATACGGTGACCAGAATTGCACACAATATTCAAGGTGCGGTCGTACCATGGAGCGATACAGAGGCATTATAATATCCTTTGTTTTATTCTCCATCCCTTTCCTTATGATACCTAGCATTCTATTTGCTTTCTTGGCCGCCGCTGCACACTGGGCGGAGGGTTTTAACATGTTATCCACGATGACTCCTAAATCTTTTTCCTGGGTGGTGGTTTCTAATGTGGAGCCTTGCATCGTGTAACTATAGTGTGGGTTGTTCTTTCCTAGGTGCATAACTTTGCACTTGTCCACATTAAATTTCATCTGCCATTTGGATGCCCAGTCTTCCAATTTATCCAGATCCTCCTGCAGTTTTCCACAATCCTCTTGGGTTTTAACAACTTTAAACAGTTTTGTGTCATCTGCAAATTTGATAACCTCACCAGTTATTCCTTTTTCCAGGTCATTTATGAATATGTCAAAAAGTAGGGGACCCAGTACAGATCCCTGGGGTACTCCACTATTCACCTTTTTCCATTGGGAATATTGGCCATTCAGCCATATCCCTCTGCTTTCTATCTTTTAACAAGTTCCCGATCCACAATAGTACACTGCCT
The DNA here is from genome assembly GCA_033557465.1 of Ichthyophis bannanicus. Taxonomy (NCBI): domain Eukaryota; kingdom Metazoa; phylum Chordata; class Amphibia; order Gymnophiona; family Ichthyophiidae; genus Ichthyophis; species Ichthyophis bannanicus. Next base: position 617,290,873 of record CM066034.1, on the reverse strand, counting down.
CCTATCCCATGACTTTTTAGCTTTGCCAAAAGTCTCTGATGGGGGACCTTGTCAAAAGCTTTCTGAAAGTCCAGATACACTATATCAACCGACTCACCTTTGTCTACCTGTTTATGCACACCTTCAAAAAAACAGATCAGATTAGTAAGACAAGATCTTCCTTGTCTAAAGCCATGTTGGCTGTCTCCCATTAGGCCATGGCTATCTACATGCTGTGTAATTTTGTTCTTTATGATGGTTTCTACCATTTTCCCTGGTACTGACGTCAGGCTCACCGGTCTGTAATTTCCCGGGTCACCCCTGGAACCCTTTTTAAAAATTGGTGTTACGTTGGCGACCCTCCAATCTTCAGGTATTACAGATGATTTTAATGAAAGTTCACAGATTACCAATAGCAGGTCTGCAATCTCATATTTCAGTTCTTTCAACACTCTGGGATGTATACCATCCGGTCCAGGTGATTTGTTACTATTCAGTTTATCAAATAGTTGTAATATATCTTCCCGGTGTAGCGATATTTCTCTCAATTCCTCTGCAGTATCACCTTTAAATACCACTTCAGTCTTGGGTAACATCCCTACATCTTCCTCAGTAAAGACCGAAGCAAAGAATTCATTCAGTCTCTCTGCTATAGCCTTGTCCCCTCTTACTGCCCCTTTTACCCCTCTATCATCTAATGGTCCAATTGACTCTCTCACAGGCCTTTTGCTACGAATGTACTTGAAAAAGTCTTTATTTCGTGTTTTTGCTTCCGTAGCAAGTTTCTTCTCAAATTCCCGCTTTGCCTGCCTTATCAATGCTTTGCATTTAACTTGCCAGTGCTTGTGTTGTTTCCAGTTTTCATCATTTGGCTCTTTTTTCCATGTCCTGAAGGTTGCTCTTTTGGCAGCAACAGCCTCTCTGACCTCACCTTTAAACCATGCTGGCAGTTTTTTTGGACTTTCTTCCACTTTTCTTAATGCGTGGAATACAGCTGGTCTGGGCTTCGAGGATAGTATTTTTAAATAACACCCAAGCTTGCTGTAAGTCTTTAACCTTTGGAACCGCTCCTTTTAGTTTTTTCCGTACTATATTCCTCATTCTATCATAGTCTCCCTTTTGAAAGTTAAAAGGTAGTACTGTGGATTCCTTTACTATCTGACCTCCACTGATTAAATCAAACATGATCATACTATGATCACTATTGCCAAGTGGTCCCAACACCCTTATTTCTTGCACCAGATCTGGCGTTCCACTAAGGACTAGGTCCAGTATGGCTTCCCCTCTGGTCGGTTCATGAATCAGCTGCTCCAAGAAGCAGTCATTTATTTCATCTAGAAACTTTATCTCTTTAGCTTGTCCTGCTGTGAGACTGTCCCAGTCGATACCGGGGTAATTGAAATCACCCATTATTACTACTCTGTTGTGGCTTTTGTTAGCTTCCTTGATTTCTTTGAGCATTTTATCTTCCATTTGTTCATTCTGGCCAGGCGGTCGATAGTATACTCCCACTGCCATCACCTTCCCTTTCATAAATGGAATTTCAATCCATAGAGATTCTACAGCAAATTGTGTTCCCTGCAAAACTTTAATCCTTTCTGACTCAATGCCCTCTTTAACATAGAGCGCAACCCCTCCACCAATTTGTTCAGCTCTATCATTACGATATAGTTTGTATCCAGGTATCACTGTGTCCCACTGGTTATCCTCCTTCCACCATGTCTCTGAGAGTGCAATCATATCTAACCTCTCATTTAGTGCTATATATTCTAATTCTCCCATCTTATTGTTTAGACTTCTAGCATTGGCATACAAGCATTTTAGTGACTGTATTTTATTAATTTTATTAATATTAATCTGGCTATTGGTAGGCATGGGTAATTGGGAATCTTTATGCTCTGTCTGCTCCTTACTCAAGGGCATTTGGGCTACTATACTCCCTTTTGGAACCTCACTGTTTTTGGTAGTATCCTTCAAGGATACCTTTGTCCGAACCATGCGCTCCTGGGTGACTGTCGGCTTTCCCCTATTTTCTAGTTTAAAAGCTTCTCTATCTCTTTTTTAAAGGTTAATGCCAGCAGTCTGGTCCCATCCTGATTAAGGTGAAGCCCATCCCTTCGGAAGAGCCCCCCCTTTCCCCAGAATGTTCCCCAGTTCCTAACAAATCCAAAACCCTCATCCTTGCACCATTGTCTCATCCACGCATTGAGACTCCGGAGCTCTGCCTGTCTTTTGGGTCCTGCACGTGGAACAGGAAGCATTTCGGAGAACGCTATCCTGAAAGTTCTGGATTTCAACTTCCTACCTAAAAGCTTAAATTTAGCCTCCAGAACTTCCCTACCACATTTTCCTATGTCATTGGTACCAACATGTACCAAGACAGCAGACTCCCCCCCAGCACTATCTATGATCCTATCTAGGCGGTGTGTGAGATCTGCTACCTTCGCACCAGGCAGGCATGTTACCAGGCGATCCTCACGTCCACCAGCCACCCAGCTATCTACATTCCTAATGATTGAATCACCAACTATAACAGCTGTCCTGACCCTCCCCTCATGGGATAGCAGTCTGTTAGTAATGGTCCTGTAAGGTGCCTGGTAATACTTTAAGAAAATAATAAATGGAGTGCTTCAAGAATTGGAGCATGGGCTGATTCTGTTCAATAGAGGTTACTATGTATTTATGTCAGCCAAAATAGAAGCAGTACAGATGTTTTATAAGAAATAGGTAACTATATCAAATCAATTGAAAATACTAGCACTGCTCAACTTATTTGCCCTTGTGATGAGGTATGCAGTGTAGAATGTTATTTGTCTCTCTCCAAAGGGATTATCAGCAGTCCCCTTTAAGAGAATCTGCAGCCCAGAGTTCAGGGCTAGGAGGTCATGGCTCACACGGAGAGGTTAAGAACTCAGCAGGCTGCAGGAAGGAGAGAGTCCTGTGGAGCCAGATGGGTTTAAAAACGATTTGGAGACAAGTTCCTGGTGGAAAGGTCCATAAACAGTTATTAAGAAGGGGCCCAGGATATTAATGCTTGATCCAGTACAAGCATTGTGGAACCTGTGTCTTTTGGGGAAACTGCTAGGTACGTATGACCTAGATTGGCCACTGTTGGAAACAGGATACTGGGCTTGATGGACCTTGGCCTGACCCGGTATGGCATATCTTATGTTCTTATGTTCCAAGACAAGCCATGGAAAGGAGTTCTGAGGTAGGAACTTTAACTGAGGCTGGAGGAAGACCCAGGAGAACCAGCTTTGTGGAGGTTTAACAAGCTGAGATAGAATACAAGCTGATTTTGTTTTCTCTGAACTGCTGTCTGTTCTGTGTTTTAAAGAAAACCCCTTCCCATCATGTACCACACTACCACATATGGTGGCAGCTTGGGGATTTCCTCTAAGCATGTTACTGAGAGCCAATCCATGTCCCTCCAGGGCTGGGCTTCTACAGCAGGTCAGGAGATTTTGTTTGTTTGCATGGACTAAGCGGGTTGGCCTTGCCCTAGTTAGGGAGCTTTAAGAAGGTCTAGTCAGTGCCAGACAGGCAGGCTTTGTTTTGGCCACTGGAGGCTGCTAAAAGCTTGTTGGAGCTGGAATACTGCAGGGTTAACTCAGTTGCAGAAAAAGAAGCTGTAGTGGTGTTGCAAGACAACAGTGACAAGCCAGGATGGAACGGCTCCTCTAGATTCTGGCAGAGGGTCAGCAGCAACAGCAACAATGTCAGCAGCAGTTTCAACACACCCTGCTAGAAGGGCAACAGCAACAACAACAACATCAGCAGCAGCTACAAAATCTTATTCAGGTGCAAGGGGAATTACAGAGGAGTTGCCTGGCTCAGTTAACTCAAGATTTACAGAGATTGCCTCTCCACCCTCCAACGCAAGCTCTACTTAAAATGACGACAGAAGATTGATCTGATCACTTTTTGGTGAACATTGAACTAAATGCCCACATGGCAGGGTGGCCAAGGGCAACATGGACTACTTAGGGAATCTGCTGATGGGTCAGGCTGCATTCTAGGATGACAACCCTGATGGATGAGCTACATAAGCAGCTGTCAAGGTCATCATTTTGGAACAGATTGTCTGTACACCAGAATCCTACTGCCAGATAAAAGAGAGCCCTCAGAGGTTCCTCTGTTGATTGAAGTAGCTTGCATGGAAGTGGCTGCAACTTGAGGTAAAGACCGGGCTGGAGGTAGCCAAGGTTGTGCTATTGGAGCTGTTTTTAGAGGGCCTAACTGCTCCAATGAAACAGTGGGTACATCAGCACCCAAAGCTTACACTGGAGAGTGCACTAGAAATAGGCAAAGGACATCATGAAGCCCAGCTAGTGACCAAAGCGTATAATGAGAAGGGGGAAAAGTCACCCTTTAGCTCAGGAGGATGGAAGAGGAAACCAGAACGGATGTTGACTCCCATCTGATCCCCAAAGTCTCCTCCTAAGTGAGAGCATGGCCCAGCCATGACCCCTTCACCTTTTTTTAGGTGTAGACACCGGGGACACTTTGCTCAGAATGTCCCCTGGGTATAGAGGAACCCATGGATGTCAGCCTAAACACCCATCATACTTGTGCTTTTGTGGACACTCCCCGCTCAGGGGCACAGAACTTTGTGATTCAAGTGGAGCTCATGGGAACCACCTCCAAGCCTTGATAGACTCCGGAAGTGTGTGGACCCTCATTCACCGGGAAACAGTAACCCGATTCCAAATTGACTATGCAAAGACAGTAAGACTGGTCTGTTTGCATGCAGACTAGAGGCAGTATCCAACGGCACAGGTTTCACTCAAGACTCTGGCAGGATAAGCCTCGTTTAAGGTCATGGTGCTGTCCTGGCTCCTATATCCAGTGGTGATCGGCCGAGACTACCCAAACCTCAGATCAATATAGTCCTGACTAACTGACGGCTCCGCTAAATCGGACCTGGAAGATTTCCCAGATATTTTCCCCCAGGAGACCCGAATGTATATGTTAGGAATCCCAAGCGTGCTAAGTCCCAGAGTCAGTGTTGCCAGGAAAAGCTACGCTGCCAACAACATGCAGGGACAAGTGCAAGAAAAAGAGCAGAGCCACAGCACGATGGTTAAGACACTGACCAATGATGCAGAGATCAGGGATTCAATCCCCCACAGTGCCCAATGAAGACGGCTGGCTGAGGTGTTAATCTATGAGGCACAGAAATACTGGGTGGCATAAGGCAGCACACTAATGTTTTTGGCGGCATATTAATACTGGGCGGCATAAGGCGACGCGCTGATGTTTATGGAGGCATTATAATACTGGGCGGTATAAGTGGCGCGCTGATGTGCAATGAAAAAGCAGAGCCACAGCACAATGGTTAAGGCACTTACCAATGGTGCAGGGATCAGGGGTTCAATCCCCCCACAGTGCCCAATGGAGACAGCTGGCTGAGGCATTTAAATGATGGGCGGTATAAGGCAGCACGCTAATGTTTTAGGAGGCTTTTTAATATTGGGCGGCATAAGGCGGCGCGCTGATGTACAATCACAGGAACAGAATCACAGCACAATGGTTAAGACACTAACCAATGGTGCAGGGATCAGGGGTTCAATCCCCCAAAGTGCCCAATGAACAAGGCTAGCTAAGGCATAACATATTATGGGGAAGAATGCTTTAGGAGGCATTTTATTCATATTTTATTTATCACTACTAGCAAACGCACTCTCAAAGCGTGTTAACATAAGGCGCCCTATAAGGCACATTTTAAAGTGCACTGTCAGCCAAGGCACCCTAGAATGTTGCTTATAGGGCGCTTTAGAGGGTGTCGTGTGAGGTACCGCAAGGTCAGTGTACTGTTTTTTATGGCAGCACTGTGCAGTTTAAGGAATGAAAAGCATAAGTAGGTGCGCTGACAGGCAAGGAGGAGCAGCAGTGGAGCACAATGGTTAAGGCACTGACTGCTGATACAGGGGTCATGAGTTTGCTCCCCAGTGTGCCTAATACGTAAGGCTGGCTGTGGCATCAGCTTTGCATTGTACATATTTTGTCCTGCAGCACTTTATTTTTAAGTTATTAATTGCTGCCAGCAAACCCGCCCTCACGTGCCATAATTGAAGGTGCCGTATAAGGCACCCTATAAGGCACTCCATAGGGCACATTATAAATTGCACTGTCCGCCACAGTACCCTAAAATGTCCCCTATAGGACACCCTATAGGTTGCATCACAGGATATTGTATAGTGCACCTTATATGGACGGGAACCATAAGATGCCCTATAGGGCGCCCTATAAAGCACCCTCAGAAGCACCTTATGGGTACAGTACGCTGAGGGTGTTTTTGCTGGCATCAAAATATGTACATAAAAAAAAAATGTGTTGGACAACCCTATCAAATAACCCCACTGTGGGTTTGAATCCATGGCCCCTGGCTTTAGAGGCAATGAAGTAACCATTGGGCTAAAGCTCTATAGCTGCTAGTAAACCCCTGGCTGGCTGCAGAGAGCATGCCCGTCACCACGCAGACAGTCTGCTGTGGTCACCAGGATAGGGTTAGCCCACTCATACCCATGATGCACTGCACTTGCAAATCAGCTGTCCACAGATTAACACAAGATGGGCAATGCACCCCCACAGCACCTCGGCCCGGTAGAGGGAAGTGACCATATGCACCCACACACCACCTCGGCCTGGTAGGGGGTACTGACCGTGCGTTTTACTGGCACAGAGTACCTACACACCGTCACATTTTGCGGGTACTGTGCTCACCCTGAGGGTGCAATGAGGCGCCCAGGACCAGGTCCACAACACCTTCCATGGCTGAAAGAGGCCATGCCGGAGGTCCAATGCAGTGTTAATGTGTGAGATAGGCAGTTCCTGCACAAACACCTTGGATATCTCTGTCTGACTCAGTCAGGTGCAACCCCCAGCACCACCACCACCCCCACCCACAAGGGCTGAGGGTGGCAAACAGGTTCTCCTATCAATAGATCCACATTCTACCACCCTGCAAAGGTGGCAGTACAGGGGTCCATCAACCCCCAGTCCTGCTGAGGAGCAGACACCCAACAGGGCAGTCAATGCAGCTCTATACACATCCATAACACAATAGCAGACAGACATTAGACTTGGGGATATGGTGAGCTGCACCCCACCACCACCTGATATTTTCCTGCAGCAATTACATCATCCACTGCACCCTGCTCCATCACACCACATACCAGCTGTAAACAGTGTGCTAGTTAGTCCACAGTGCATGTTCCCAGTGGAGATGCATGCACCCACAACTGGGATGTCAGCATACACAACAAGCAGATAGATCAGTGACTGGGCCCCAAAAGAAAACCCATATCTATCACATGAGAGAAATACTATATGGCACTATGGGGGTGCCTAGCCATGCTGTGGTCACTGCACAGTCAGGGTGAGAGTTATCTCTCAGCAGGACATACTGAGGTCACCCTGTCCATGTAGGTGGTGGCCGGGCACTAAAATGTCCCAGTCAGTGCCCTATGCCCTGTGCAGATGCACCCTGGCCAGGCCACCCTGTCCGGCCTATACCCATGGTACCTTGCTCCTCATTATGCACATTGGCAGCCCAATACTGGCAACATTGCTGGCAGTGTGGGCTGTGGAAGGTGTTTGCAGCCACCACACACTGGATAGACAGACAGCCACCACACACCTATGCCAGCACTGTGCTACTATAGAAGGGTTCAGCAGCCATACCCACCACACCAGTCCTGGGCACAGTACAGGCATGGATATGGTACGCAATACTGTTGGGGGTCACTCCCCAGGGCGGTAAACACTGTCAGAGACCAGACCTGTAGCACACACCGCAGACATCAGAATGATTGTTATGGTGGAGCACAAGGAGCAAAATGTGCTTAATGTAGGAATTGATATCTGCCAGTTATCATGGGAAACATTTGATAGCTGTGTACCATATACCCAGGAATAGGGTGGCATTGCTAAGGTATGCAACTGCTAGTATTGGGAGATACAGGCAGGGCCCAATGTCCTGCCTCTCCAGGAGGCATTGGCCAATGGGGCCTGTGGGTGGGTGTGTGGGTGTGTCTGGCCCTGTTGGCTGCTGCTTTACGGCAGAGTTTCCCAACTCCAGTCCTGGTGTTCCAAACACTGTTCGGGTTTTCATGCTGTCCCTCATAAATATGCATGAGCTACATCTGCATACCATGGGGGTGGTGCATATATATGCAGCACAGGCATCTTTATTAGAGGCAGCATGGAACCTGAATGGTGTGGGGCCCTCCAGGACTGCATTTGGGATACTCTGCTCTAGGTAAAGCGGCTGTTTATGGTGTCTGTGTTTGGTGTGGTAAAATATAGGCGTATTAACCATGCATATGTTCTCAGCAATAAAGGTTTAGTTGTGGGAAAAATATGTGGACAGGATTGGAGGTAGCCCCAGCTGGCCTTTGAACCTGTGACCTTCTGTTTCTGCACACACTGTCTTTGTGCACTGCACCACCTTGTTGCCACAGATATGCTGCCTTCCCTGGGGAGTCCATGACTGTACATCCATCAGAGCCTGTCTGTTGTGGTGCACCGTGCCAACCTGCACACGCCTAGGCCACTGTCTGCTGTGGCTTGCAGCCACTGCCCCCTCCACCACCTGTACCCTCCGCCAACATGCAGACATGTCCTTATCTGGGAAGAAATATATGACTTGATTGAGTTGTGGCACTCCAGGACTGAATTTGGGGAACTCGGCTGTAGGTAATGCCCATTGTTATGGTTTGTGTGCGGTGTAGGGTAAAATATGGGTGTTTGAACCATGCTTATGTTCTCAGCAATAAAGAAGTGTCTTTACTATCACTGTTTAGTGGTGGGTAAAACTATGGAGACTGGGTTGGCAGGTGCCCCAGCTGGGATTTGAACCTGTGACCCTCTGTTCTTACAGGCACTGGCTGTGTCCACTGCACCACACTGTGGCCACAGAGACAGTGCAGTCTCTGGAGATAGGAAACCTGGCCGCACGAGTCAGACACCCTGCTCTGCACAATTTTACTGTGGGCTCGTTTATCTTGTATGGGGACAAAGGTGCACATAAACCTCAAAAATGACCTCCAAAAAAGGGGAAGAAACCCAAAACCAAGCTGGGCAACAGTGATATCAATGGGCAACCATAAAAAACACTCCCAGGAAAGCTCCAATAAAATGCAGTGATTTTTGAAAGAGTCTACGGAGCGTAGACCCTTCCAAAAATCATTTCTTTTTTTTGGAGCTTTCCTGGGAGTGTTTTTTATGGTTGCCAATTAATATCACTGTTGCCAAGATGGATTATAATTTTTTTGGAATTTGTTGTGGTCATTTTCAATTTATATTTGCTATTTTGTTCTGTGCACATGTATCACACTGCTGACGTTTTGCAGGTTTCCCCGGTTTTGCTGTACATTGCTGACGGAAATGGTTTCTCTTCCCTTTAAATCAGCTCTAACCCTCGAAATGCCTTTCCACGCCTCTATCGCACATCAGCGCACCGCACACTTGCGCGGGCCTGTCAGTGTGAGGGGCACGTGTGCAGGGGCCCGTTAGTGTGACGCACACGCGTGCGGGGCACTTAAGAGCAGTTAAGTGCATCATTAGTGTACGCTACTGTGCGCCGCGCATGTGTGCGCGGTTTAGTAAACATACCCCTTAGAGCAGTCAGGAATTCCAGTGGCCCAGATCACCAAATTAGAAGCATCACGTTTATTGCCTTTTCCTAGGTTGTGGCCTTACCTTCTGCCTCTCTCTCTCTCCTTTTCTTTTTCCCAAACCTCTTCTGGGTCGTTGCTGACAAGCAAGCTTTTTGTTTTTCTCCAATCAACTCAAGTTAGTGTTATTGTTTTTTATTTGTAAATAACATTACAAATATTGTCATATTTTCTGGAAACTCAGTTCCATCTTTCCACTAAATGTGATCTATATACTTGGGAACAAAGCAATTTCAGATCAGCCTCTGTCCAAAATTCCAGCAAACTTAAGGGCAATGCAAGTTCAAAAGAAACAGTAATGTTTACTCATCTTGTAATTGCTTATCTATAAACTGGACATCTGCATAAATATAGTACTATAAGGATCACATTTGGTAACATACATGCATAAGGATAAACTAAATAAATTCATAGTACTTAAATATATATCTGGTTTTTCTTATTTGTTCCTCCAAAACTGAAATCAGGAATGTTTTCAAAACAAAAGTACATTTTCTTAAAAAAAGGTATAATTTGCACACAGCAAACAGGGTGCTGCTGTACTGTTTATCAATCCACAATCATGAGAGAAAACAGGATGGCACATACTTCTCTTTTTTATAGCAGTGAGCTTTTACAATGCAGCCACAGCAATACCAGAGAACACTACTTCTTTTTCTTTTTTTTAATTATTTGAACTGAACAAATTTACATGTGCTTGGTGTTTAAGAAAACAGATTGAGCAAGGGTAAAATCTCACATTAAGATCTGGAAATTAAACTTTCTTATTTCAGGTAATGGTTTAATTCACAATACTCTGAACATTGATTAATATAGATATCTCAGCTCACAAAGGACAGACAATCAGGACACAAAACAAAAAGGATCAAAATACATATGGTTCATTACATAGAATTTCAAAATAAGCTTCTCAAAAGGTAATGCATTCATAGAAATTGAGTTGTCATTGTTTACAACTTCTCTCTGTTAACATTTTATCAGCACAAACATCATAACATGTATTCTTACTTCAGTGTACAATACGTACATTCCGATTCCAATCCATTGACTCAGAAAATCCATTTCATGCTACAATAAAAACTCATACAGACAGGAAGAAAAGAACTAGCTGTCCCAACACATTAGTTAACATTTAATAGATGAGCTGCTACAGTAGACCCTGGGAGATGTTTTGTTGTTTTAAATTTTATGAAAGGTTTAGTGGGTCGGTCCCCTTTACCAAGGGACCCTCCCATTATCTAAAGAAGACAGGAAAGGCTTGGAAGAATAGAGAGACAAATAAACAAACACAGCCTGTCACTTGCATTCCAGGGACTCTGGGGCAACGGTTTTAACCTCACCAGAGACTGGGGGCGTCTTACAGGCACATAGAAAAACGAAGACACAGGATTCTGTGAGACAAGTACTACTGCAGTGCAAAAGGCCAAATTGGTTGAGGGTTACAACAGCCACTCTTCTAGTGAGAATTCGTGGAGTGGGACCAGACAAACAACAATGGGGTATGTTTACTAAACTGTGGTAATGTCACTCGCGTTAGGTTCTGCGGTAAAGGTACAGATGCCCATATAAAGGTGTGGGCGGGGCATCATTATGGCAAGCCGTGTCAGGTAACGCGCGTTACAAGGCACGTTATAAGGCACCTTATTAGGCACAGCACAAGGCGCGTGCCTTAACATGCCTTGTAATGTGCCTTGTACTGTGCCTAATAAGGTGCCTTATAACATGCCTTGTACTGTGCCTACTAAGGTGCCTGATAGCACCTTATAAGGATTGTTGGCAACTGTGGTGAGGGTACTATGGGCTGGCAACACGGATCTGCAAAGATATGACTGTCACAGGCAAGCAAAATATCTGCCTTGGACAGGAAGGAACAACGAGGTATCAATCCCATGACCTCTGCCTAGAACGTCAGTGTACTAACCAGTAGGCTATACCTCTATAGCTTGCTGCATAGCAATGGCTGGGTACAGAAGGACTGCAGGTCACCGCACAAACCGTCTGCTCTGTGTGCCAGGATAGGGTAACCCCACCAGCACCCATAATGCATTGCACATGCAGAACAGCGGCCTACAGCTGACCACCAAATTGGGTCTGCACCTCTCCGGTACTGCAGCGTGGTAAGACGGACTGACAGTGCATGATACTGGCACAGAGTAGCTACAGACCATGCCATTGTGCAGGTTCCGTGTTCACTCTGAGGGATAGGATGGGCGCCCAGCACTAGGTCCACAGTACATGTGGTGCTAGAGATAGGTCCTGCTGTGCGTCCCCATCACTACCATTGTGTGACAGGTGTTTCCAGCAGTACATCCGATGGTGCATATGTTCTAACTGTGTTTTGAAGTTATTTGTAGCCCTGTGGGACCGGACACCACCCAGATTAGTGCGTACCCGATATTAAGGTCTGGCTGCCATGGGTACCTGCTATCAGGGCAGTGGGGTGTCTAGACTTGCATGAGTATTATGTAGCACTGCCACTATGGATCTAAGTGATATGCACTATATACCCCAAGGGTCCTCAATCACCCTTTTTGTAGATGAGGGTTGGTGGGACAGGTGCCTGCACCCTGCAGAATGGCTGTAGTATCAACAACCACAGTCCTGCTGGCGGATGACAGCCCTCCAGGGCTACTGGGCCAGTGCCATACCTGTGACCATTGCAGACCAGCAGTGATGCTTGGGGTAGGCCGGGGAAGGCTCAACTGCCCCACACCATGGTCTGCCATTCATCGACAGACAGCACAATCAGACTGCACCTGCAGCATCCTACAAGGTGTTCCCACCATGCACAGGCGAACTGCAGACAGCCCACTAACCAGTCCATAGTGCATGCTCACAGGGGAACCCTGTGCACTCAGAGGTGGGATGCACAGCACAGACACCAAGCAGGTATCTCTGTGATTAGGCCCCAGAACCGGGAACACACAGGTATCACTGGAAACAAATAATGTGTGGCACTATGCGGGAACATAGACATGCCATGGTCACTGCTCGGTCAGAGTGAGAGTGACCTCCCAACAACCAATGTGTTCATGGTGGCTTTATGCACATGCAACCTGTTGTGACTAGCAGACTGGGCACAGATGGTATGTGAGTGGCTGATATTAGGAGGAATATTATGTATATATCAGAAGGAATTTTATATATTTAGCAGAAATATCAGGATTATTGCAAGTATGCTTGTTCCAGATATTTCTTCAATTGAAGATGCCATCCTCCTGTGCATTTATGCCATGGAAGTATTTAAACATCTCTATCATATCTCACCTCTCCCACCTCTCTTCCAAAGTGTACATATTGAGATCTTTAAGAATGTCCCTGCATGCTTTATTAAAAGACCACTTCCATTCTATTAGTCATTGCACCGACTCCATCCTGTTTGTATCCTTTTGAAGGTGTGGACTCCAGAACTGCACACAGCACTCCAAATAAGGGCCCTTCAGAGACTTATACAAAGGCACTACCACCTCTTTCTTCCTGCTGGCCACTCCTCTTCCTGTACACACAAACATTCTTTTGACTTTTGTCATCATTTTTTCTACCTGTTTGGCCATATTGGGATCAACAAAAACACTTTCAGATCCCACTATTCTTTCATGGACAGAAGTACTTCTCCCTTTATACTGTACTGCTCCCTTGGATTTTTGCAACCCAAATGCATGAATCTGCCTTTTTTATTATTCAATTTCAGCTGCCAAATTCTTGACCATTGCAAGTTTCTTTCACTCTCTCCTCATATTATAGTGTCTGTTATACGCCGATGACGTTCTCCTGTATATGCCATTCTCAACTGAGAGCCCCGACCTTTCCCCACTGACTGTTTTAACGCAGTATCCAGCTGGCTTCAATCTCAAAATCTGCGAATACAACATAAGAAAATGGAAGTACCATTCATCACAAGGAATCCTAAATTTGTCACACCACCCTGCATAAAAGTCTCGAATGCAGAACTTCTTACCAAACCCTCGATCAGATACCTGGGAGTCACCCTAGACCAGCGACTGGACATGAAGACACATATAAGCAATATAGCAAAAGCAGTATACCATAAAATCCGGTCACTCAGACACCTACACTCCCTTCTGGAACCGGAAGACTTCCAGACAGTGTATCAAGCATTGATCATACCACATTTTGACTATGCAAATGCCATACTCCATGGACTCCCTCAATCCACTCTGCACCCGTTACAGCTTGCAATGAACTCAGCAGCAAAGGTTCTCCATGGGGCATCCAGGTGTGAACACGACACCTATCCTGAAACAGCTCAATTGGCTCCCCATAAAAGGCAGAATCACTTTCAAAACCTTGCTACTGACTTTCAAAGTCATAAATGGGCTCTCCACATCATCCCTAACAGAACTCGTACAGGTAACCCCCCCCAACAGATGTAGACGATCTCCTGCGGTCAACAAACTAGTAGTCCCAAAAGCAACGACCAAGAGCAGCCAGGCAACAGTGAACAGAGCTTTCAAGTTCTGTGCACCGAAATGCTGGAACACCCTCCCATCCTGCATCCGGGCAATTACCAACCTAACCCAGTTTAGGAAGGCTTTGAAACATTACCTTTTCATCCTGCATTATCCTGATGATAGCACCACAAGTGCCTACTCACCTAGCTAAACTAGTCAAAACAAAAGGCTCATCTAGCTCGAATAATACAGATGTAAATAGTTACCCAAGTTTCGATCCAAGTTTGTGTACCTGTTAATTGTAAACACAGATCAACCAGTTTGAAATGTGTAAAAATGTTCCAAGTAAGCCGCACTGATGGGAAATAGTGTGGTATATAAGAGAATGTAAATAAATAAAAAAAATAAATATTATCTATACCTTTCTCAATATCTATCCTATTGCAAATTTTGGTATCATCCACAAAGAGGCAAATCTAACACAACAGCCCTTCTGCAATATCACTTAAAAAACATTAAAAAGAATAGAACCAAAGATCGATCCCTATGGAATGCCACCAGTAATGTCCTTTACTTCAGAGTGACCTCCATTTACCAATACCCTTTTTTTGCTTCTCATGCAACAGTTTCTAATCCAGTTAGTCACTTTAGGATCCATCCCCAGGGTGCTCAGTTTATTTATTAGCAGTCTGTGCCGAACAGTGTCAAAGGCTTTGCTGAACTCTAAGGGGCATGTTTACTAAACGGCGGTAATGTTACCTGAGGTAACGTTAACGCGCAGTAACGTTACCGGCAGTAGTAACTGTCCCAGAGGGTGGAGAGAAGGCAGAGAGAAGGGGTCAGTGGGCGGGGAGAGGCTCTTCTACACTAACGCTGGAACATTAAAGCTGGGACACTACTGCCAGTGAAAACCTGTTGGTAAATGCACATTTGCAGGAGAGAGAGACCATTTCAATGTCAGCAATGTAGAGCACAGACAGAGAGCCCAAGTAAAGTGATAGTAGTGCTCCATTTGCAGCAACAGCATAATGCCCAAGTATGAAAGGGCACTATGGTGATGGCACAAATGGGGCAAAGGGGGCTCCAGGTGGGACATGCAGTGGAGGCAGGTGGGGCACAGAGCAGACTAGGCAGTCGGCTTAGGTGGCACATAGGAACACAGAAACTAGAAAACAGCAAGACAGCGGCTGTCCAAGGTCAAACATGCCCAGTAGTCTGTGTTCCACAGTGTCCCATCCACGGGATACATACCCTGCAGGTACCCCAAACATCACACAAGAACCACAATGCCTGTAATGGGGCAAATAGTGCACATCTGGGGACCACTCTAACAAGGGTCCACGTACCTTTCCCAGGATACATCCCAAACTGCTCATAAACCCAGCTAAATGAACACCCTTTACTATAGCCCCTGGTAAGGCAGTGCAGGGTGTGACCACACATTGTCTGAAAAATGTATACACCCAGTAGTCCAAATTGGACACACCGTCCCCACATTGCATGCCCTAGCCTGTCCACAATCTGCTGGCATAACACAATCTATCTACCAGGTCCACCCTAGCCAATAGCTGCTAGATCATCCAACCTGACACACCCCAGCCATCTCACCCCCATGTGGAAGGGACATAACATTGGCAGGCGGTGATGGGGGGAATGTGAGGATGTCCATGTATGCCTCCGCACCCCAGACTCTGAACCCTAGGCACCTACCTACCTGAACATCGGATGGCCTGGGACTGCACACTACCAGCACCAACAGTATATGGGCATGTCAGCATGGCAGGGGGGGTATTGGAGGTGGAGGGGCAGTGGCACCCGCCTGCAGCAGACTAAGGCCATAGACTGTTCCAGTGTGTGGTGTGCAGTGCAACATCAAGGTCTGTCTTATGAACAGCAAAGGTAACCCCAGGGACCGCTTTGCTTCAGTGGCAACAGTGTTGTGCAGTACACATAGCCAGTGTGTCTTGGAGCAGAGGGTCACAGGTTCAGGTCCCAGCTGTGGATCTTGCATTTTACCCTACATTGCATATACAACATCAACATATGCAATCCCCAAAGCTTCGGCCAACAGGAATACAAACACCCACACACACAGGCTCCACTATCCAAAGCTTAATGGAGAGGCAGGCTGTTGGCACCAGCAAGGAGCAGCAGTTATTACCAGAGCACTACTACTAGCTCCTGCACACCTTAGCAATGCCTGCACTGTGATCGGGACCAATGTGATGGGCAGGGTTGCCAACCATCCCTATCTTTGCACAATGCTGCAATAGGTGTGTGTGTGTGTAGTCTATCCATTGTTTTGTGGCTTCCTACTCCTCACTGGGTCCACAATACGTACACTGTTGCCAGCGCTAGACTGCAAATGTGCATACTTAGAAGCAAGATATTGTGCGTATGACCCAGACAGGGCGGATTGGGAAGGATGTGTCTGCATTGGGGGTAAGGCAATGGCTGGGACATCATAGTGCCCAACCACCACCTGCATGGACAGGATGGCCACAGCATGTAATGCTGGGAGGGCACTCTCACTCTGACCGAGCAGTGACCATGGCACGGCTATGTTCCCACATAGTGTTATATAGTATTTGTCTCTAGTGATATCAGTGTGCTCCCTTTTCTGGGGCCCAATCACTGATGCACCTGCAGGATATCCCAATTCTGGATGCACATACTGTAGTTCTTCTGGGAACATGCAATATAGACTATGTGCAGTTGGTATGTGCACGGCTAGAACACCTGGTTGGATGCAGCAGGTACAGTCTGACTGTTTCTTCTGCTGGTGAATGTCATACCTTGGTGGGTGGCAGCTGAGGTTTTCCAGGTCTACTCCAACCATACTGCTGGTCTGCAGGTACCCTAGTACCAAATACAGATCTGGTTTAACCCTCCTAGATGACAGCCTCTGGCCGGGGGGACTGGGGATGCCTGTGCCACATGTCCCTCCACTGCCTCAATTACAAAAAGGTTTATTAGGGAACAAGGGACATAGATTGTAAACCACTTTGACTCTGGAGAGAGTGGTATTTTAGGCATTGCTACATGCACTTCATGTGAATCTTTGCACCCTCTCTGCCCTGATGATAGGTGGACATGACAGGCACATTGCAACACTGTGTATACACTATTCTGGATGGACCCCAGTCCACCTTGCTAAATGTGATTGGAGCATACAGATAGACACAGAGTGATAAAAAGTTCTACTGCAGGGAAACACTTACCACAAACAGAAAACAATGTGAATCTGCAGCAAAGTCTATCTCTAGCACCCCAGGTACTGCAGAACTGATGCTGGGTGCCCATCCTCAACCTCAGGGTGAACACATAACCTGTGCAATGGCATGGTCTGTATCTGCTCTGTGCCAGTATCACACACTGTCAGTTCTTCATACCAAGCTGAGGTGCTGGAGAGGTGCATCCTCCACTTGGTGATCAGCTGTAGACTGCTGTTCTGCATGTGCATTGCATCATGGGTACTGGTAGGGTTATCCTATCCTAGCACACACAGCTGACGTTTTGTGCGATGACCTACAGTCATTCTATATCCAGAAATTGCTGTGCTAGCAGCTGTGGAGGTGTAGTCTACTGGTTAATGCAATGACTTCCTAGACAGGGAATCATGGGTTTGATTCCTTCTTATTCTGTTGGGTTTTTTTAATGCCTGTCCTACTCAAATAATTTTCATGCCTGTAACAATCACATCTCTGCAGATCTGTGTTGCCAGCCCATAACACCCTTACCTCAGTTGCCAACCATTCTTCAGCCCATCTATCTGCCTCTGTCAGCTGTGTAGAGTTGTGTCTTCTTGTGCAGGCTGCTACCCTATGTCCTGTACTGATATCCTTTTCAGCATTGCAGTTCTTTGTGCTTGCCTCACCTGTGCCTGATCTGCATGGCAACACTACTCCTCTGTCCTCTTGTCATTGCAAATATCCTGCCACCTCTGCCTCCACTGGGGGACACGTATTCCCATCCTCTGCCACCCACTTTCTTTGCAGCACTTTACATTGCCAACACCCTGTGCATCGGTACAGCTACCTCCAACATGTTTGTCCACTTTACTGGCAGCCACATCGGATGCCCGCAAATATGGCAGGTCCATCAGCTCCAACCTCTCCTTTCTTCCATCACTTCTCCATTGCCTTTCCTTGGTTTTCTATCCAGTGTTAGGGTTACATCTGTGTTTATACCTTACAGTTCATGCTTGTCAACTTGAAGCACCTTACAGCTCTTAGGGCACCTTAACTTAAGGCACCTTAACATCCTTAGGGCACCTTAACCTAAGGCGCCTTATAAGGTGCCTTTTAAGGTGCCTTAGCCTCAGGTGCTTTATGAGGTTAACCTAAGATGCCTTATAAGGCGCCTTATAAGATGCTTTAACCTCAGGTGTCTTATGAGGTGCCTTAACCTAAGGTGCCTTAAAAGGTGCCTTAACCTAAAGTGCCTTATAAGGTGCCTTAACTCCAGGTGCCTTATGAGGTGCCTTAACCTAAGGTGCCTTATAAGGTGCCTTAACCTAAGTGCCTTATAAGGTGCCTTAACCTCAGGTGCCTTAACCTAAGGTGCCTTAAAAGGTGCCTTATAAGGCTCCTTAACTCAAGGAGCCTTAGGGCTTTATGGCATCCTAACCTAAGGCACCTTACAGCCCTTAAGGCGCCTCGAGTTAAGGCGCGTTACATTAGGGTGCCTTAACGCCCTTAGGGTGCCTTGTCAGCCTTAATGTGCCGTTTGTCACCTTACAGTGCAATGTCCCGTTAACGTGCATTAAACAGCCAAGGTGCCCTTTAACACACGTTAACAGCCCATTGTTCCCGTTATGCTGGAACGCCCCCTACCTGCCCACTGCCTTATATGGCTTCAAGTATGTTAATGCTGCACATATCACTGGTAACTTTACCGTGGTTTGGTAAACATATCCCTAACTATACCACATCTAGAGCTCTCTCTCTTCGGTGGTGAGTAAATTATTGGAAACGCTGCTGAAAGAGAAAATAGTGAGGTTTCTGGAGTCCAGCGGATTACAGGATCCGAGGCAGCATGGATTCACCGGAGGCAGGTCTTGTCAGACAAATCTGATTGATTTCTTTGACTGGGTGACCAGGGAGTTGGACCGAGGGAGAGCTCTAGATGTGGTGTATTTAGATTTCAGTAAAGCCGTTGACACTGTTCCTCACAGGCAATTTATAAACAAACTGAGCACACTAGGGATGGACCCTAAAGTTACTGCTTGGGTTAGAAATTGGTTGGGTGGGAGGCGACAAAGAGTACAAGTAAATGGAGCTCACTCTGAGGAGAAGGATGTTACCAGTGTGTGCCCCAGGGATCTATCCTTGGTCCGATTCTTTTTAACATCTTTGTTATTGATATAGCGGAAGGGCTGTCGGGTAAGGTTTGCCTCTTTGCGGATGATACCAAAATCTGCAATAGAGTAGACACCCAGGAAGGTGTAGATAACATGAGGAGAGACCTAGCTAAGCTTGAAGAATGGTCTAGAATTTGGCAGCTGGGATTTAATGTTAAAAAATGTAAGGTCATGCATTTGGGCTGCAGCAATCCAAGGGAGCAATACAGTATAGGAGGTGAAGTACTTTTGTCCACTAAAGAAGAGCGGGACCTAAGCGTGGTTGTGTCTGATGATCTTAAAGTAGCTAAACAGGTAGAAAAGGCGACGGCAAAAGCTAGAAGGATGCTTGGGTGCATACGGAGAGGAATGGCTAGCAGAAAAAAGGAGGTGATAATGCCTCTGTATAAGTCTTTGGTGCGACCTCATTTGGAGTATGGTGTGCAATTCTGGAGACCGCACCTTCAAAAGGATGTGAACAGGATGGAGTCGGTGCAGAGGGTTTCTACTAAAATGATTAATGGGCTTCATTATAAAGCATATGAGGACAGACTTAAGGATCTTAATATGTACACCTTAGAGGAAAGGCGGGATAGAGGTGATATGATTGAGATGTTTAAATACCTCCGTGGCATAAATGTTCAGGGAGAGAGCCTCTTTCAATTGAAAGCAAGTCCTGCTACGAGGGGACATGGGATGAGGGTGAAGGGACATAGATTCAGGAGTGATATACGGAAATATTTCTTTACAGAAAGAGTAGTGGATCCATGGAATAGTCTCCCAGTGGAGGTGGTAGAGATGAGGACAGTAACTGAATTCAAAAAAGCATGGGACCAACACAGAGGATCTCTAAAGGTAAAAAGTGGACTGTTGTAGTTGTTGTTATGGAAGGACAGACTAGATAGGTCATGTGGTCTTTTTCTGTCATCATGTTTCTATGTTTCTATGTTTCTCTGGTCACCAGGTTGAACATATTAATCAGATTCATCTGACATGACCTGCCTCTAGTAAAATCATGCTGCCTTGAATCCTGCAATCCACTGGATTCCAGAAACTGCACTATCTTCTGTTTTATTAGTGTTTCCTTACACAGAAGTCAAACTAACCTGCCTGTAGTTCCCAATTTCCTCCTTACTTCTGCTTTTGTGTAGAGGGACCACTTCTCCCTTTTACAGTCTGCTGGGTCCACTCGCAATGCTAAAGAAACATTGAGAAGGTCAGACAAAGGACCTGCCAGAACTTCCCTCAGTATTTTCAGTACTCTTGGATGTATTCTATCTGGTCCCATCTCTTTGTATACTTTTAGTTTAGCAAAGGCCTGGCAATCTACTTCTGGGTCACACGTTGCCAAGAAAACCCAGGAACTGTTGGGTTGCCAGGAATCAGTATTAACTCAATAGCACATACTGCTTCTCCAGAACTCTGTCTACTGAAAACTGTTGAAGATCCTCTTCACTTCTGTTCTTATCTGTGTGTGTTTTCTGAGTTCCCACTCCCTGCCCTTTATCTGTGAATACAAAACAGAAATATTTGTTAAGCATTTCTTCTATATCCTCATTAGCTTCTGGATATTCCTCCCCTTCAACTATGGGCATGACCCTACCAATTTTGCCATTCTTGCTCTCAATAAAACATCTAAAAAAAATGCCCCCTCATCTTTTTAGTAGTGGTTCAAGGTAAGTTCCTAGAGGGCTTTCACTCAAGTTAATGCCTGAAGCAATGGAGAATTAAGTGACTTACCCAAGGCCACAAAGAGAATCAGTGGGATTTGAACCATGGTTTCACTGGGTCCTAAGCTGTTTTAACCACTAGGCCACTCCACCACTGTAGTGCCTACTTTTTTCTTCCATTTGCATCTTTGCTTTCCTGACTACTTTCACTGCTTATCTGAATTTTTCCAAATATAGCTGCTTATCTTTCTGTAATCTCTTATTTTTTATGTAGGCTAAACTATTTTTGCTTATCTTTTCAGCTATATCTTTTGACATCTATAATGGCCTCCTTTTCCTTTTTCATTTATTTACTTTCCTAACAAGAAGGTTTGTGGCCCTTATAATATCCCCTTTCAGTTATGCCCACTGCTTTTCTACATCCTCCACTGGTTCCAATTCAGCTAATAACTCATTGAGCATTCCCCCATTCTGACAGTTTTCTTAAATTTTGGAATCCTCACTTTTGAAAGAAATATTCTGCCCATATCCTAAACACTCCATCTGGTGATCATTGTATGCTAGATGATCACCCACTATAATATCAGAAACACTGTCCCCATTCATAAGCATCTGGTCCAGTATGGCCCTCTCCCATGTTGGTTCCAGTACCAGCTTCAGGAATTTTTCTCCCTGTCAAGAATTCAGGATTACCACAGCAGGAATATTGAAATCACCTATCAGTAGCATTTCTTCTTTTATGGCAGTGCTGTGAATGCCTTCAATTCAATCTCTGTCCACTTTTCTGCTTGTTAAATAAATTTGTATATCATACAAGTAAATGTGGGAATTAGCAAGTGTGAGCAGGTACTGATAAGTCTTTGGCTTTGTAAAGAAAATGAAAAACTACAGGTTTGAAAATATTTATTTACTTAACATACATATTCCCCCCTGAGCTGCACACATTTATTACTTCATTGCTCCATCTTCTTCAAGCTTTCCAAAATAAAACTCTGGTGGTTGCTCTACAAATTATTCATCAGCAGCTGATGTAGTCTCCTCAGTGCCTGAAAACGTTCTTCCCTTCAAGTGTGTTTTGAGGTTAAGGAACAGGTAATAGTCAGAAGGGGCCAGGTGAGATGAATATGCCGGGTGTTTCAGCACTTTAAAGTGTAGATCAGCCAATTTCTACTGTGTGATGGCTGCAGTGTGAGATGAGGCATTGTCCTGCAGAAACAAGACACCTTTTGAAAGCTTGCCTCGACATTTGGAGACCAGTTCCCACTTCAATTTGTCCAGAAATGAAACGTAGTAGCTTACCATGATGGTTGCATCCTTTTCCAGGTAATCAACAAGCAAAATTTCATCTTTGTCCCAGAAGACAGACACCATCAACTTGTTTGCTGATTTCTGAGTCTTGAACTTCTGAAGACGCGGGAACCACCGTGTCGCCACTCTTTGGCTTGTTCTTTGGTCTCTGGATCATATGTATCTTAGCTCAAAAATGTTGAATTTCTAGATGCTGCCAACATAATGCAAAGAGATCGTCTACCATATAAATTGTACAGCATTCATTAAGGAACTACAAAGTGATGTGATGCAGCCTTGCTAGTTCTGACTTGGTTAGAGTCTTACAATAAGAATGGTTAAGGTAGGATCAGACTAGATGTCTATTTGAATATTTATGAAAGAAATTATATAATGCGCTGATAGAAAATTCATTAGAGAATCCATTCTGTTATTATAAGCAGCATGTACCAGCTCTAGCGGACTTTAAGCTATTTACTACAGATCTTTAGTTTTGGCATGTTTGTTGAGACAAGTCACTGATTTTCCATTGACATCAAGAGATCCAGTGCCAGGCTGGTGCTCCAAAAATTGCAGAACACCACAGATTGAGCATATTTTTCAGAACTGATAGTTGAATCCATTGTGCTAAATCAACTCATTGCATGTGTCATATTTATTTATATTGCTTATTATATCGGGCAGCTTATGTGTTCTCATTTTACGATATCTTCATAACACATGCTTCCTTGTAACATTTGTCCCATACAGTCTGCTGTTCCATATGCATCTTCTGGCATATGCTATATACAGTAATTATGTTTATGCTTAAATAAATAAAACTTTCATTTCCATCTGACAAGTCATTTTGAAATTTAAGTGGCTCAGCAGCAGAGTTCACTTTTAGATGTGCTTAAATAGATGCAGTCAGCAATGATATTTGTCTGTCTACTGTTACTAACATTTAGGGAATGTTTACTAAAGTGCGTTAGTCTTTTGCAGCTAATGTGGTGTTTTTGTGCAAATAACATCCCCTTAGCTGCAAAAGCTGCATGCTATCTCTTGGTGCGTGAAGAGTCTTACCCTAGCAAATAATGCACAGAAGCTGCAGAGAGAGCAGTCCTGCAGCACCATGGATGCACATAATGCCACACATTGAGGTGGTGCTATCTGCACCCACCCTGTCTGGAACTTTGATGGTTACCATGCGCTGTTGAGGCCCATGGTAATCGTGCATTGCAGACACACCAACTTTCCATCCATATCCAAGGCAGTCTGGCTGTTAACATGGTTTCTGCAGAGAGTGCAGAAAATCATTACGCTATCTGCATTTTCCCTATGCTATCTGTTAACGTGATCCGATAGCATGCACTATTGGTTGTATTAACAAGTAGCACAACTGAATAAATAGGCATCTTAGGGATATGTTTATTAAAGGTGTACCACTGCACTCATAGACATAAATGGGCTGTGGGTGCTTGGTGCTCATCAACTTCATTTTTTTTTTTTTAGTGCCATCAAGTCAGTGTTGACTCATAGTGACCCAGCTACCTCTGGGTTTTCTGGACAATGTATCACTGGAAGTAGATTGCTAGCCTTTTCTTCTGAGGCAACAGAGGGTAAGGTGACTTGCCCAAAGTCACAAGGAGCACCAGTAGGAATTGAACCCTTGCTTGATCTGGGTACTAGGCACTTGCTCTAACCACTAGGCTACTCCTCCATGCCTCATCTTCATTAATTTGCATTAAAACCTTTAGCAAACATGCCCTTAAAAGTCCCCATTATAAAACTGGGCCAGATATTCCAAAGCACTTATCCGGATAAGAGTCACTGGCAAGCCCTGCTGATTTTCAGTGGCACTATCTGCATACTTTCATTGAATATCATTCCAGACTGCTGCTGGCACTATCCAGGTAGTGCTGAGGCAGAGCTTGGGTGTTCCCTTTAAATTATTCAGATAGCGGTAATATTCAGCAGAAGTATCTGAACAACTTTAAGGCTGCAAAAAGACTGTCCTAAAGGTATCCGGATAGTTATCTGGATAGGACACTGAATATGGTTGCTATCCAGAGAATGGTGGTTCACGCAAAAAACATGTATATTCAGAGTTGCCTGCTATTTGGATAGCAGTGCTGAGTACACATTTGTAATTTAAATGCCGCAGCTGTTATTTTAAAAAAAAAACCATCCAATTGTGGTGTTTAAATATTTAGCTGTTGGGCTTTTTGTATAGATTATCCTATTGGGCTTTTTGTACATATTATACTGCTACCATTGTAAATGTGAAAGAATGGTGATTTTTAAAAAGTTAAGAACTGAAATCACAGAGAGGTATTATGTAAAAAAAAAATGTTAACTCATAACTCCTTCCCTCTCTTTAATATTAATGTTAATGTTAATATATTTCTAGGAAGGATTAGAAAGGGGTACTGTTAATTCTGGAGAGAAATCTGCAACTGTGAGTATATACTTCTGGTAATTTTCTAAAAATAATTCTTTGTATTAAAGCTACTTAATCTGTGAACCCACTATTTTTTGTTGGATCAGTTAGGGCCTAGTAGCAGCAATTAAAGTTTGAATTTAAAACACAGAGGAGAGCTTTCTGGTTACATTTCATACCCAGCAGAGAGCTTGTAGTTTAAATTTCATAAGAAGTTAGAGCCTAGCAGCAGCTAAGATCTATAATTTAAATCAAATCAGAATTTAGCTTACCTCAGCAGCACAGGACAGGGTGCTGTGTAGCAGCCCTCTTTTAATAAGTGTTATTTCCCTCCCTCCCTCCCCACACCCACCCTCCTCTGGGATAATCATAGCTTTATAGGTACTTACACATCTTAAAAGACAGGAGGTGCTTTCAGGTGAAGCTTATTACCCAAATCAGTCATACACTAAGGACCTGAGATTAATTAAGCTTCAGGTGAACAAGGTATATTAAACGTATTAGGTACAGTTTTATAGGTATAAATACCCATAGCAACCCCTAGTAAGTAAGAACTTAAAGATCTAGACACAAACATAAAACTAAGATGCAGACAGCAGTCCAGCAGTGGGATGGGGGCTTTCCAGTCTTTTGCATTGAGTGTCACATGTATGATTTTTTCCCAGTTGGTGAGAGGTCTTACGTGTGCACTAGGTGCAAGGAGCTCTTTTCTCTCAGGGAACAAGTCCGTTCTCTAGAGGCTAAAGTAGCAGACTTGGAAAACATAAGACAGACAGAGAGGTACATAGATGAGACCTACAGGGATATAGTCCTGAAGTCCCACCTCCAGTCTGGCAGCACCCCTGTTGCCATGGAGGAGAGAGGTCACGTGACAGGAGAGCATCACCCTGGTGTGGCAGGAAGTGATCCTGTAACTAGGACCTGTCCTCCAGGTGATGTAAAACCCTCTCGCACCGAGGAAGTTTCTCCAGGGCCATGTGCCCTTGAGGGATGGGTTAGGACAGCTGTTATAGTTGGTGATTCGATCATTAGGCATGTAGATAGCTGGGTGGCTGGTGGACGTGAGGATCGCCTGGTAACATGCCTGCCTGGTGCGAAGGTAGTGGACCTCACGCGCCACCTAGGTAAGGTCTTAGATAGTGCTGGGGAGGAGTCTGCTGTCTTGGTACATGTCGGTACCAATGACATAGGAAAATGTGGTAGGGGGTTCTGGAGGCAAAATTTAGGATTTTAGGTAGGAAGTTGAAATCCAGAACTTCCAGGGTAGCATTCTCCAAAATGCTTCCTGTTCCACGCGCAGGACCCAAATGGCAGGCAGAGCTCCGGAGTCTTAATGCGTGGATGAGACAATGGTGCAGAGATGAGGCTTTTGGATTTGTTAGGAACTGGGGAACATTCTGGGGAAAGGAGGGGCTCTTCCGAAGGGATGGGCTTCACCTTAACCGGGATGGAACCAGGCTGCTGGCATTAACCTTTAAAAAGGAGATAGAGCAGCTTTTAAACTAGATATTAGGGGAAAGTCGACAGTCGCCCAAGAGCGGATGGTTCGGAAGAATGTATCCTTGAAGGATACTACCAAAAGCAGAGAGGTTCCACAAAAGAGTAAAGTAGCCCAAATGCCCTCTAGTATGGAGCAGACAGAGCTTAAAGATCCCAATTTACCAATGTCTAACAATAGCCAAATTAACATGAATAAAATACATTCTCTAAAATGCTTGTATGCAAATGCTAGAAGTCTAAAGAATAAGATGGGAGAGTTAGAATATATAGCACTAAATGAAAGGTTAGATATGATTGGAATATCAGAGACATGGTGGAAGGAGGACAACCAGTGGGACACTGTGATACCTGGGTACAAACTATATCGTAATGACAGAGCTGATCAAATTGGTGGAGGGGTTGCGCTCTATGTTAGAGAGGGCATTGACTCAGAAAGGATTAAAGTTTTGCAGGAAACAAAATCTGCTGTAGAATGTATATGGATTGAAATTCCATATAAAAGGGGGAAGGCGATGGCAGTGGGGGTGTACTATCGAGCACCTGGCCAGAATGACCAAATGGATGATGAAATGCTCAAAGAAATCAAGGAAGCTAACAAAAGTTACAGCGCAGTAATAATAATGGGTGATTTCAATTACCCCGGTATTGACTGGGTCAGTGTCACATCAGGACATGCTAGGGAGATAAAGTTCCTAGATGAAATAAATGATTGCTTCTTGGAGCAGCTGGTTCATAAACTGACCAGAGGGGAAGCCATATTAGACCTAGTCCTTAGTGGAACACCAGATCTAGTGCAAGAAATAAGGGTGTTGGGGCCACTTGGCAATAGTGATCATAGCATGATCGCCTTTGATTTAATTAGTGAGGAGGGATAGTAAGGAAATCCACAGTGCTACCTTTTAACTTTTGAAAGGGAGACTATGATAAAATGAGGAAAACAGTTAAGAAAAAACTAAAAGGAGCAGTTGTGAAGGTTAAAGACGTACATCTAGCTTGGGTGATGTTGGAAAATACTATCTTGGAAGCCCAGACCAGCTGTATTCCACGCTTTAAGAAAAGTGGACGGAAGTCCAAAAAACTGCCAGCATGGTTTAAAGGTGAGGTCAGAGAGGCTGTTGTTGCCTAAAAAGCATCTTTCAGGAAATGGAAAAAAGAACAAAACGACGAAACCTGGAAACAGCACAAGCACTGGCAAGTCAAATGCAAGGCATTGATAAGGCAGGCAAATAGAAAATTTGAGAAGAATCTTGCTGCGGAAGCAAAAACGCGAAATAAAGACCTTTTCAAGTACATTCGTAGCAAAAAACCTGTGAGAGAGTCAGTTGGTCCATTAGATGATAAAGGGGTTAAAGGAGCACTAAGAGGCGACAAGGCGATAGCGGAGAGACTGAATGAATTCTTTGCTTCGGTCTTTACTGAGGAAGATGTAGGGATATTACCCATGACTGAAGTGGTATTTAAAGGTGCGGAAGAATTGAAGGAAATATCGATACATCGGGAAGATGTCTTACAACTATTAGATAAACTGAAGAGTAGCAAATCACCTGGGCCGGATGGTATACATCCAAGGGTGTTGAAAGAACTGAAATATGAGATTGCAGACCTGCTATCAGTAATCTGTGAACTATCATTAAAATCATCTCTAATACCTGAAGATTGGAGGATCGCCAATGTAATACCAATTTTTAAAAAGGGTTCCAGGGGTGATCCGGGAAACTACAGACCGGTAAGCCTGACGTCAGTACCGGGAAAAATGGTAGAAACCATCATAAAGAATAAAATTACTCAGCATGTAGATAGTCACAACCTAATGGGAGACAGCCAACATGGCTTTAGACAAGGAAGATCTTGTCTTACTAATCTGTTATGTTTTTTTGAAGGAGTGAATAAACAGGTGGACAAAGGTGAGTCGGTTGATATTGTGTATCTGGACTTTCAGAAAGCCTTTGACAAGGTCCCTCATCAGAGACTTTTGGCAAAACTAAAGAGTCATGGGATAGCAGGCAGTGTACTATTGTGGATCAGGAACTGGTTAAAAGATAGAAAGCAGAGGGTAGGGCTAAATGGCCAATTTTCCCAATGGAGAAAGGTGAATAGTGGTGTACCCCAGGGATCTGTGCTGGGTCCGCTGCTTTTTGACATATTCATAAATGATCTGGAAAGTGGAATAACGAGTGAGGCTATCAAATTTGCAGATGACACAAAACTATTTAAAGTTGTTAAAACCCAAGAGGATTGTGAAAAATTGCAAGAGGATCTTGATAAATTGGAAGACTGGGCATCAAAATGGCAGATGAAATTTAATGTGGACAAGTGCAAGGTTATGCACCTTGGGAAGAACAACCCAAACTATGGTTACACGATGCAAGGTTCCACATTAGGAACCACCACCCAGGAAAAGGATTTAGGCGTCATTGTGGATACCATGTTAAAACCCTCGGCCCAGTGTGCAGCGGCAGCCAAGAGAGCAAATAGAATGCTAGGTATGATAAGGAAAGGAATGGAAAATAAAACAAAAGATATTGTAATGCCTCTATATTGTTCCATGGTGAGACCACACCTTGAATATTGTGTGCAATTCTGGTCGCCGTATCTTAAAAAGGATATAGCGATTTTAGAAAAGGTACAGAGAAGAGCCACCAAAATGGTAAAGGGGATGGAAGGATACTCCTATGAAGAGAGGCTAAAAAGGTTAGGGCTCTTTAACCTGGAAAAGAGACGGCTGAGGGGAGATACGATAGAAGTCTATAAATTAATGAACGGAGTGGAACGGGTAAACGTAGATCGATTGTTTACCTTATCAGAATATAGAAAGACTAGGGGACATGCAATGAAGCTACAGGGTAAACTATTTAAGACTAATAAAAGAAAATATTTTTTCACTCAACGTGTAATCAAACTCTGGAATTTGTTACCGGAGGATGTAGTAAAGGCTGTTAGTGTAGCTGGGTTTAAAAAAGGTTTGGACAAGTTCCTGGAGGAAAGGTCCATAAACCATTATTAAGAAGTGACCGAAGATATCAATGCTTGATCCAGTACAAGCATTGTGGAACTAGTGTCTCTTGGGGAAACTGCTAGGTACATATGACCTAGATTGGCCACTGTTGGAAACAGAATACTGGGCTTGATGGACCTTGGTCTGACCCAGTATGGCACATCTTATGTTCTTATGTAGATCACTTTTAATGCCCCCCCCAAAAAAAAAATTCAAAGCAATTTACAACAAACAATAGTACAATGATCAAAATACACCAGTAGATACATCAAATTATACAGTATTAAATGCATCAAAATATATAAAAAAGCAAAGAAACATGAGAGGTATAACAGAAAAAGGAGTTTAAAAAGCAGTCCAAAGAAAAGCTTGGAAAATAGTAAGTAGTCTACACCAGGAGTGTCAAACTCCAGTCTTGAAGCACCGCAAACTTGTTAGTTTTCATGATATCCCTAATGAATATACATGAGATATATTTGTATGCACTGCCCCCATGTATGCAAATATATCTCATGCATATCCATTATGGCATCCTGAAAATCAGACTTACTTTTGGCTCTCCAGGACTGGAGTTTGACACCCCTGGTCTATACCAAAAGCTATGGGGGATATTCTAAGCCATGAATAGTAGGGATGGACATCCCAATGGGACGTCCATCCCCGCTATTTGTGGCTTCTCCTGCCCCTGAATAACTTCCCTGCCAGTTGTGGGGGAAGTTAGATGGGGGCAGAGAATGGGCGGCCTGGGGAATCTGGGTGAGTAGTGGGCAGCCACTGGCCCTGGACATAGAGGACCGATTTTAATGTCGGCCCTATATGTCCAGTGTCGGTGAACATTTTTTTTATGACCCGGGGCACAGATGGGACAGGGGGGGCTAGGGTTTATTCCCCGTAGCCCAAATCCTAGCCTTAGGAGGCCAAAACAGGGGTTGGGCTGTGGGGAATAACCCTTTTTTCTGGTGGTTGGCATAGCAGCTTTTAAATGGCACTGCGGCTACTTTTAAAAGCCCTTACTGAGTTTATCTGGGGACAGTCCTGCATGTGCAGTCTGGACTGAATCACAGTCCCGGCCTGCACATGCAGAACTGTTTGCAATTCTGATCCCGTGGGGCTAGACGTGCCCCGCGGGATCAGAGTCGCAATCCCCTCTGTGCATCTGGTTCACAACAGATGCACAGAAGGGATCTACATCTGGGACAGAAACAGGTCCTATATGAGATGGGACTGAGATGTGGAGGGGGGGTTTAGAAATAACATTCAAGTGAAATTCGTAATGTCCAGGGCATAAATGCAGAAAAACACTGATTTTAGAAACATATATGTCCCCAATGTGGACATACATGTGGCTGGGCAGATAGACATCCCCATTAGGGACGCTTGGGTTGGGGACATCCATCTAAGGCAAGCTAGCATAAGAGGATGGCCAACGGCATAGCAAAGTGAAAACATGAACCTCCATTCCCTGTTGATGTTTGTTGGCATTCAAGAGATAGCAATATAGCTCCTTCTTCACACTTCCCAGATGTTTGCCAGGCAAAACTCTTTTCAGTTGCCTGTTCATGCCTGGAGCAAGTATCACTTTAGATGTGATTTGGGATGTCCAGAGCATTTCTGAGATCATATGGAGACATTCAGATGCATAGGAATACCTTGGCCACACCTTGGCCATGCTCACATTTAAACTTGGACATCCTCGCTCTGGAGGCGTCCACAGGCCTAGCTTCTAAAATGACTCCAGGGATGTCGCTGTGATTTCAATGTCTGCATGCCCTTTGCAGACAACCGAATCATAAATGCCACTTTTAAAATAACCCCCATACTCTACAAGAGAAGGGCAATGATGGGATCTGACAGAGACATTCACATACCTCCAAGGTATAAGTAAAGTAGAAAAGGACTTTTTCAGAGGAATAGTGCTTTAAAACAAGGGGTCACATTATGAAACTCCAAGGGATTAGACTTAGAAGCAAGATCAGACAATCTTTCTTCATGAAAATAGTTGTAGGCAAAGTTCCTACTAAGCAGCTTGAAGCTACACAGGAATCCTTTGCCTGTGTCTCTTATGGTGGATAGGTGTGCTCAAATATCATTCTTTCAGTCATGAGGGAGAGGCAGGTCCTGAGACTGCATCATGTTTGCACTAAGGGACCTGTCTCATCATCTCAATTGAAAGCATAATATTGAAGCATTGCTCTCCACCAGCAGGAACACTGTCAGAGGACTCCAATGCAGCTTCAGCTGCTTAGCAGGAATATTGGTGGTAGGTGCAGGGAATAAAGGAGGTGGTGCAGACAAACGTAGTAACTGAGTTTAAAAGCATGGGGTAAGCACAACACCCCCCCCCCCCATAAGAAATAAGTGAAAGAAAACCTAAAATCAACTGAGGTTTAAAGCTATATGCCAAGCATCATGCTGTCCTCACGCTGAAATAATTCCACTGACATCACAATGATTTCTGTAAACTGGCCACAGATTTATTCAGCTTCCAATAGCAGACACTCATCATAGTCAACATTACTTGACCCATTTGAATAATAATTAGATGTTTTGCATGCTTTGCCTCTCATTATTACTCAAAAACCAAAGGAGAAGAAGGTATCCGCAGAAGACAAGTCAAACAGGAGCGGACACCAAGGACCAGGCCTACACGTAGGAGTGTAATATGCAGAAACTCTTTATTGAAAGACCCAACTTTATAAGTTTCAGCCTGAGACCTTCATCAGGGGTCTAAAACCAAACATATAAAATAAAATGAAGATAATAAATAATTAATAACATAAAAATGCCAAGAGACAATTACATAGTAAAAATAAAAATAAAAACCATTAAAAATATAATATAATAAAAAGATGAATAACATCAGTTAATTAACAAAAAGAATGATAATAGAACAGATAAAATCAAAATGATTAATACAAGAGGAACACTGGTTGTTCAACACATGATGTAAAAGCAGCAAAAGCTGCACAAATATATATATACATATAAATAAGTAAACAAAGCCAGAATAAGGATGCTAAAATATTAATTTCATAATAAATTGATAGAATCAAAACCATAGGAAAACCATTGCCAATATATATCATCATGTGTTGAACAACCAGTGTTCCTCTTGTATTAATCATTTTGATTTTATCTGTTCTATTATCATTCTTTTTGTTAATTAACTGATGTTATTCATCTTTTTATTATATTATATTTTTAATTGTTGTTATCTCCATTTGATGTTATTTTAACCATTGCTTCACGTTTTTCATTTTTAGATTGGCAAATTGGCTCCTTTGCCACATGGGCGTGGTATACATACCTTCTGTGTGGTAATTTGGTAGCGTTCTCCCCATGGTTTTTATTTTTATTTTTACTATGTAATTGTCTCTTGGCATTTTTATGCTATTAATTTTTTATTATCTTCATTTTATTTTATATGTTTGGTTTTAGACCCCTGATGAAGGCCTCAGGCCGAAACTTATAAAGTTGGGTCTTTCAATAAAGCGTTTCTGCATATTACACTACTACGTGTAGGCCTGGTCCTTGGTGTCCGCTCCTGTTTGTCTCATTATTACTCAAGCAAGTTGGGGTAAATTGATAAGCATTATGAAAAAATGACACACATTGTTGCCCTTTATTGCACATCTAGGAGCAAATATCGTGTGTCATTCATGAAATACACTTTAGTAACCACCCCCTTATAGTACCTATGTGCCTTTATAAAATAGCCTCAGCATGGGCACCTACTTGGATGTCCATAATTGAAAAGCTGCTATAAAATTACCATCCAGCTGTATTTTTAACTCCATGTTAACAGTTAGCGTGTGTTAAAACTCTCATGAAACACTCAGCAACATTTAAGTTGAAGCTTTAGAGGGTCATTTTAAAAGATTTATTTGTGATTTAGACATCTGAAGAAGTGCAGGTGGACATCAAAATCACAAATACGTCTCCATATGTTTTCCACAAATTATGTTTGCAGACGTCTCTGGTGCAGGGACATCCAAGGCACAGGGATGTGGTGGAGGCGTGTCCGTGGAGTGACAATGTACTTACACATTCCCGTTCAATCTCAGAAACTGAGATGTTTGCAAGCATGTCAATATTTATAACTGCTCCAGCAACAAATAGGCATCAGGAAAGTGCTTATTTTTACTTTAAAACATTCAAAGAGTGGAGAGAAGATGGAAAATTAAGTGACTAGTCTGAGATCACACAGACCTACACT
Organism: Ichthyophis bannanicus; assembly: GCA_033557465.1. NCBI lineage: Eukaryota > Metazoa > Chordata > Amphibia > Gymnophiona > Ichthyophiidae > Ichthyophis > Ichthyophis bannanicus. Next base: position 617,257,374 of record CM066034.1, on the reverse strand, counting down.
GGAATTTGAACCTTGATGACTTTGCTCAAGTCACTACTCTAATCATTATGCTATTAGACATTTTGGCCCTAAATGCTGTTCTGGGGATGCCTATATAGACATTTGATATATGTGCATATCAGGGCCATCCACATTTCTGAAATTGTGCCTGAACTTGCACGCGCCTGTTGTTTTTTCAGACGTTCGGGCTTTGATGTCCCAGATTGCACTGGGACATCCCATTGTGAAAAGTGCCTCTTAGTTAAATATGAAGTCATTTCAAAATTGGTGTCCATTTGTACAACTTAATTTATCCAGTTATATCATCACTCAGCATCATGCTAAACATTGACCTCAGTATGAACAGTATGAAACTTGCAGCCTTCTGAATTGTGTGGTAAACTCATTCAGTTTATTCACGTTAATCTACTTATTGATCCAATTAATGCTGATTTGCAGTTGCATGTATTTTTAGTCTGCTTAGTCTCATAATACATGATTGCTTTTGATATTAAACCATATAGTAATCTAGCTTTTCTTCACCTTATTCAAGAATATTGCACATGCAATCTCTTTATGACATAGACTTGACAGGCTGTACACTCTGTACACATTGGATACCATTGAATTCCTGTACTATCCTTCTGTTTGCCATGTTATCCGTGGAAAAATGTTTCCGATTAACCCATATATAAGTATTTAACCCTGGAATTACCGAGATTTTTTGCACACACTGAATACCGTTGGCATCATAAATGACCCCACAACGAATTTTAATTGTTAACCATGAAAAATTTAAACTAAACAGACAAAATATTATTCCGAATTAATTATTTATTATATGAAGGTTAAATGTTTTGAAATGTAATGCTTTATCATAAAATTACATGAAGAAGTTGGCATAAAAGCAGTTTTTGCATGCACTTGATGAACACAGTAAAGTACTACAGTCATTTGCATGAGACACAGACAATTTCTGAATGCTCTTTGCAGACATTGCACTTGCAGGAGGTGCAAACTATGTTGCTTTTCTTGTCTATTTCTCTGGAACAGCAGTGACACCTTGCCATTTTCTTTGGGATCCCGACATTGCAAACAGCATCAGTGGCTTCTTCAATGCTGGAAGAAGTCTCGCTGCAATTACTCTGAAGCAGCTGCTTCCTAATTCCAAGAGGAATAGATGACGTCTGTGCTTTGACTTGGACTGCCATTCTGGATTTAGTGACATCCAAACAATGAAGGTGTTCAAAACACTGATGTCCAACATGTTGTAGAAGATTGTCACTGGCCAGCGTCTTGTCATTCGTTTTGTGGTATACGTGCGCAGCATTTGATCTGCCGTATCTACTCCACCTTTACTAGAATTATAGTCCAAGATCATGCGTGTTTTTTTGTCTGGACATGTGTTATCTACTTCTTCTAGATCATGAAAACTGCTCAGAAGAACAACCACTTTTCCTTTCTTCGGGCAATAGGAAACCAGAGTGGCGTCATCGCGAAAGGCAAACAGTGAAGTGAATACCTCTCGGCCCTTTGCTGTTACAAATTCTGGAGGTAATTCTTTTCTGTTCTTTTGAATTGTCCCCAAAAGTGTCATTTGTTTTTCTAGCAATTTCCGTGACAGGGATAAACTGCAGAAGAAATTGTCAACAATAACATTTCTGCCAGATGGCATCAATCCTTCAGTGAGTTGCAGCACAACCCTTTCACCCTGATTCTGTTCCCTGTTTTGTCCAAATTCCCTTCCTGTATATACTTGAAGACGCAGAACATATGACGTTGCACTGTCACACAACAGCCATAGCTTTATGCCATATTGCCCAGGTTTGCTGGGAATATATTGTCTGAATGGAACACGGCCACGAAATGTAAGCAGTTGCTCATCCATGGTAACATTTTCACCAGGAACAAAGGCGTCACTTAGAGTTGCTTCCCAGGTATCAAAATTGTGACTGATTGGAGCAAGCTTATCCATGCCTCATTGTTCACGTCTGTTGGTTGCATCATCAAATCTGAGAGCACAAGAAATTTGCTGAAAATGGTTACGGGCCATATTTTTGCCGAAAACAGAACGACCATCTTCAAGGTTCCACAACTGAACTATGGATTCATTTTGTGACTTGTACACACCTGAGAGGATCAGAAGTCCAAGAAAACGTTGAAATTCTCCATCTGTCAAATCTTTCCAGGTGTCTTCATAAATGTGTCTTCCTTGTTTGCTCGTCGACATCATAATTTCATTCAATAAGTTCTTCCTCATGAACAAGTGGAATGCTGCGAGAGGGCCATCAACATTTCGTACAGAATACCTTGTAGGACCTTGTTGTATGGGCATGACATTAGCTCTGACGTATCTTCCAGCAGCTTGCTTTATAGGTTTCCTGTTCCATGATGTGGCATCCTTAGATACATAGGCTTCAATGGCAACATTTGTACTTATAGTTGATGACCTCAGCTCCTCTACGACCACAACTAAGATTCCTCACAGATGATACTGACACCGAGGATGCCTGCCTTCTTCCCCGTCCAGCACAGCCTCGACCTTTGCCTCGACCTGTAACTTGACTCTTTGCTGCAGGCAATGTTAACGGCTGAACATCAGTCTCACATTCATTTGGCGACCAACTGCTGTTGCCATCTGAATCATGACTGTCATCATCAGATTTATCGCCCGAACTTGGCTGATATGCTTCTTCGCTTGCTGAATATGCTGCATCATCAGACGACTCAGAGCCGTCACTGTCAGCATCTCATTGCAATATTTCTCTTACTTGGGCAGCTGAATACTTTCGTTTTGACATCATAAACAATAACCTAAAATAAATAAACAAAGATAAAGTTGAATAAAACGCAAAGCAGTTTTACTATAGGTGTACAATATTCGTGATGAACAAACTGAAAGCCTTTAGATTTCATCGGAAATAATGAGAGAACGTATGATATCAATTACAGAAAATGTGTAATTTTCATAAAATAAGAGTACAAAAAATAAATGATTCCTTAATAAATGATAAATACCTTTGTCAGATCAAAAAATTCACAAAACTGCAAATTGTATCATGATCCAAACCAGACGTAAGCAACTGGGGTAAAAAATGACCCCACTGGTACTCTGTGCTGCAATTCATCACTAGCATCACCTAGCGGATGAAAATTATTCCTCTCATGGTGCAATATAAAGAGAATATTGACATGTGAAAAGTCATAAAAAGATTGCATTCTTGAACAACTAGTTTCCGAGATATGCGTTGTGAAACTTGCAATGGGGTCACTTTTGACCCCATCGGTACTCCCAGGGTTAAATAAATGATGATTACAATTGAGCATTGTTGTCTCCAAGAAATTATAAAACCTTTGTCCTACAGTAACGAATTTCCCTTTTGCTCATTGCATACCACTGCATGCCTACACCCACATACAATGTAACATGATTTGGTTGAAGTGTAAACCACTTTGATTTACAGGATACAGCGGTATATAAACCCTTTTAAATAAATAAATTGTTAGATCATTCATTAATCTGGTTCTTTTCTATAGTTTAGTAAAGGCATGCACATTGGGTAGGAGTTTACAGCAATTTTTGTTTTATTTGAACTGTTTTTGTTTCATTTTACTTCTTGGTCAGCATGAAGTATAAACCAATAATGCATACAAGGAAAGAAATGAAAGGAAATAAAAACACATTTTCGCAAATTTTTTTAATGATTTATAAACAAGCCCATTTAATTTCTTTAGGAAATAAATGTATACCCCTTTAGTTCTGCTCTTGTAACCCCCTTTGACACCTTATCACCTGAAATCAGAACTTCTACAGTTTTAAAGTATATTAATTTAATATTAAAAGCTCAGCTGGGTAAACTATTAAAAGTTAGAAAGGAATACAAAATCATGCACTGATCTCTAGGTGTTGTTTCGTTGTGAATGAACCCAATTACAGTACTTCAGGGCAAGCAAATCATTTTCAAAATACTGATTGCATTAATGTGTATTTAGTAAACTGAAGGTTCAAACATTGCTTGGGAACATTGATTTTGATAAGCAGTAAGTATTCTACTGTGGTTAATGATATTGTAGCTGAAAAATGTTTGACCTCAACGTGTTTTCATAATTCTTATTGGTACCATAAAATAGATTAGATTCTTGTTGCAGCCTAAAGATGCTCTATTTTTCCCACAAGAGTTCATTTTGCAAGTTCATGCGTTACAATTAGGACTAGAGGCTACAGGAGAATTCAAAAGTAGGAACATATTACAGCATTAGGAACACCAGTAAAAAGCTGTTCCAAGAGAAAGCACTCTATAATTTGAAAAAGTAACACATTATAAAACAGTCAGATGATGTCTATAGGAGTTAGTATTAAGAGATTCTGCATTTGGGGAAAAAAATCAGCTGTAACTGATCATTCCCTTGCGACAAGGATGTTACCAAAAATTTAGCAAAAACATGGCAGCATTTAGCTTTCTATTATCATGAATTATCAATACTGCTACTACTACTAATCATTTATAATGTAATATGTTCTATTAATGCACAGGCCAGATGGTCACCATTCCAATATTCAGGTTAGTGAAATTTGGCAAGGATATATCCCTTGCAAGAAAGGGATTCTTGATAGTCTTCTATCCTTGCCAACCCAAGGAATGAGAATCAGATACAGTATTTCTTATAAGGAAGTATAAAAATGATGCCACCAGATGTTTCACTAAAAATGTTTAGGAAAGTATTGTAGCTGAACTATCTCCAATCAAAATACCACTATAATAATTATATTAGTTCCCACATTAGTCTAAATTATTGATGCTATTTTTATAGACAGTGCTGATCTGTCCATCAAGGCATTCATGGATGCATTGCTAACATTAAAGCAGTATAATTCATTCTCCAGTAACATGTTTAGCATTATTTTAGAAACATGTATTATAGAGTTTCCTACTTAAAATGATTACCTGATAATATTATTTTATATGGGATCAATAATTGACCTATACTGTCTTGTTATAAATTAAGATCAATTTGTTTTTATCTGATACCCTCTAAAACCAACTACCTACTGTGCATTTCTTTGCCCACTCAGCTGAACGCCTTTCAGCTAAGCTGGTCAACCTTTGTGTCATATGCTTTATACACTGTAGTAGGAGAATCCATCAGGACTGCAAAAGCACCTGCCTCAGTAATTCAGTTTTTGCATATTAAACTTAATGATTAGACTCTCTTACTAAACCGCGGTAAAGTCACTGGCGGTAAGGACAGCACTAAAGTTCCTGAAGCTATATAAGGCTATGGGCAGGTGGGGGTGGTGCGACGTAAAGGGTGCTATGTAACACATGGAACAGGGTGCCCTGACCATTTAACTCAAGGTAATGGCACATCTCACGTTAAGGTGCCAAGCGTTAAGGTGCCCAAGGGACTTAGGGCATATGAAGTTAAGGTGCCCTGAGGGTTTTAAGGCGCCTGATGTTAAGGTGCCCTGAGGGATTAAGGTACATGAAGTTAAGGTGCCCTGAGGATTTTAAGGCGCCTGAGGTTAAGGTGCATGATGTTAAGGTGCCCTAAGGGGTTTAGGCGCCCAAACATAAGTTAGCCAAGGGTTTTAAGGTGCTTCAAGTTGACAAGCATGCATCTAAAGGAGAGCAGCGGAAGTAATGACCACGGCCTACCAGATGATAAATAAAATTCTTTATTTGGGTCCCCAATAAATAATTTTATTTATCATCTGGTAGGCCGTGGTCATTACTTCCGCTGCTCTCCTTTGGTTGTTTACTTGCGGAAGAACATCTTCTCTTTCTTCCAAGCATGCATCTAAAGGCAAGAAAATGGTTGTAACCCTAACACTGGATAGTGCTCCATGGAAAGTTAATGTAAATGTGATGGAAGGAAGGACAGGCTGGAGCTGATGGACCTGCCATATTGGTGGGCACCATATGTGGCGGTCAGTTAGGTGGATGAGCATGTGGGAAGCAGCAGTACCAATGCACAGAGTGGTGCCAATGTAAAGTGCTGCAATATCAGTATGTGGCATAGGATGGGGAAGACGTGTCTCCCAGCCAAGCCAGAAGCGGCAGGATGTTTGCAGCCACAGGAGCACAGAGAGGGAGTGGTGACATAAAGATCAGGCACAGGACATTCAAAGTCATGAAAATTACCTGAGCAGCACACATTCACAAAAAGAGCAAGTATGAATCAAACCCCTGTCTTCTGCCTATGGGGACATTGCTCTAACCAGTATGCTACACCTCTTGAGCCTGCAATGTCTGGAATTGAAGAGCCTGCATGTCTCTGCCTAAACTTTCTGCGTGTGAATGGACAGATATATCACAACAGCTCAGTACGATGCACTGACAATGTGTACTGCAATCACATAACAGTTACAAACTGTGCTACTGCACAGTTTCAGCGGTCACCCTGAGGGTGAGGACAGCCACCCAGCACCTGGTCCCCAGGACTTGCAGTGCTAGAGATCTTGTCTTTTGCTTGCGCTGCAGATCCCCATCACTGCCAGTGTGTAGTAGCTATTGTCTGCAGTGTGTTCAGATAGTCACCTTGCTGCACCAGTCACATCTGGCCTTGTGACCTGTCCCTGTTGGAGATTGACCCTCTTAGAATAGTGCATGTTAATATCCAGTGTTAAACAGCTGGTACCGCCGATAGTGGGGGCATCAGGGGCTGTCACTAGAGGCCTGCTGGGCCTATCATTACCACAGGAAGTAATGCTAGAACATCTCCTCTCCCAACCACCTAGATCTAACAATCACCCACAGCAAGCACAGTCGACTGCACCTGCTACCCATCACTGGGTTTTCTAGCCATGCACATACCAACTTCGGACAGTCCGCTAGTCAGTACACATTGTATGTGCACAGAACCACCATGTGCACACAGGCTTTGGATGCACGGCATGGACACCCAGCAGTTGGTTAGGTGAGCAGGCCTCGCAGGACAGAAGGTGCACCCACATCACTAATACCAGATGCTATGTAGCACTATATGGATACATAGCTGTGCCATGGCCAGGGTGAGAGTGCTCTCTGAGCAGGACATGCTGTGGCCACCCAGGGCATGCCCATGGCAGACAGGCACTAAGCGTCTCAGCCATTAACCTTACCTCCAATGCAGATTCATCCTGGCCAGTCCACCCTGTTTCAGACCATACCCACAATACTTTGCTCCTCATCATGCACATTTGCACATTAACGTTGGGAACAGCTTAGACACTGTGAGGCTCAGTGAGGTGGAGAAAGTCACAAAACAATGGATAGACATACACACACACACTCATATTGCTATGCTGTACAAAAATGGGGATGGTTGGCATTCCTGTCTGCCACCTTGGTCCCGATATTAGCTCAAGCATTGTTAATGTGTGTTCCTTGTGCAGAGCTAGTGCCATGCTCTGATGTTAATGCCCACTCATTGTGTCACTGCTGTCAGCCTGACTCGCCAACTGAAGATAGTGGAGCTTATCTGTGTGGCTGATGGGTGTTTGTGCCCTTGCTGTCCGATTCATTGAGGGTTGCACATGTTGGTGCTGTACCTGCACTGTGTGCTAAGGTTTAGCCACAGGGACATGCAGTGCATAATCCACAGCCCAGAGCCAAACCTGTGACCCTCCATTCATATGAACCCCAATCGTGTGCATGGAGCCACAGTGCTGCCATATGGCTACAAAACTCCCTGGGGCTGACCTACTTCACATCAGACAGACTTTGGCACATGTTGCATTGCTCACTGTGCACAGGACCAGGGCATGTCTTTGGTCTGCTGCAGGAAGGTGCCACTGCCCCCTTCACCAATACCCCATACCATGTTGATATGCCCGTGTGCTGTCCATGTTGGTGGTGTGCAGTCCCAGCCCATCCAACATGAAGGTTGGTAGGTGCCTAGGGTGCAAGGTCTGGATGGGGGGGCAGAGGTATTCATGGATGGCCACACATTCCCCCAAACCATCTGCCTCTGCAGGGAACCCATAACCGCCTGCCAATGTTATGTCTCTTCAACCTGTGGAAGAGATGGCTAAGGGATTTTATGCTAGAGGTCTATACAATATTGCCTGGAGTGGATTGGGTAAATGTGGATCAATTGTTTATGCCATCCAAATGTAGTAGGACTAGGAAACATGCAATGTAGCTATAGTGTAAGCCATTGAGGACTACTGGGCGTGAATGGTTTCTCAGTCAATGCGTATTCAATCTCTGGAATTCATTTCAGGAGGATGTCGTAAAGGTTGTTAAGTGTAACTGGGTTTCAGAAATGTTTGGGCAGGTTCCTGAGGAACAGTCCATAAACCATTACTAATGAGGGTCCCAGAATATCCCCTGCTTGCACTGTGCATCCTGTTTGTCTTTTGTGGAAACTGCTAGGTACCTATGACCTAGACTGGCCACAGTTGGACATGGGATACTGGGCATGATGGAACTTGGTCTGACACAATCTAGCATATTTTCAAGTCTTATGTTCTTATGTGCCACCTAGGCAACCACTTGGTCCGGCCTGTGCACCAGTGGCCCCCATTGCATGGCCCACATGCACCTTGCTTTGCTCCATCTGAACCATCAACATAGTGCTCTTTCATACCTGGGCACTATGCTGTTGCTGTTAATGCAGCACTACTATCACTTTCTTGGGCTCACCTGTCTGTGCAGCACATTGCAGACATTTAAATAGGCTCGTTCTCCTCAAAATGCACCCTTACCATGAGGTTTTGATATGCATTAAATTTCCTGATATTAAGGTGCCCTCGTTAAGGGAGCAGGCCTTTATCCCGCCCACTCCCCACCCATTGACCCCCACTGTCCGCCCCGTGGATGCCTACTCTCCGCCCACAGGGTGCTTTATGCTGCCGGTACCATTAGCGCATGTTAAAGTGGCTTTTTTGGACATACTAAGGGTGCAAGTACGCCATTAGCGCACACTAACAGCACACTTGCTCCTTTACCACTGTTTAGTAAACATCTCTATAGTCTTACAGTGCTACAAATACAACTGTATTCTTTCTAAAACTAAGAAACCTGAAAAATCATCACTAAAATCATATCCTTTTTCTTTCCAACCCACTTGAATGATGGCAAGAAGTTATCCATAGGATCTTGAAGGTCTATCTGCTGAGAGAAAAAATAGCTCTCCATTAACTGAACAGAAAAAGGTCAAATCTGACATAAGGGAAGACACGGGGAAAAGATGCATTAAGTTCAAAAAGGAAGAGATTAAAAATGAGAATTCTGGAGAAATAAAGACCACAAAAATATGCTGCAGTGCATATGTATGGGAGAGACAATTGTAGCAGCTGAAGAATAGAAACACTGAAACGGAAGGACATGCTTACTAAAGTGGGTAGCCGGAACCGTGGGGTTTAACCCAGAGCTAATACATGTTTTGGCCATGTGATAGTGGGGAGCATGCAGCCATAAGGCTCCTGTGTTCATAATGCCATGATAGCAAAGCAGCACATTAATAGGTGGGGTTAGGGATGAGTTGGGGCAGAGAGTGGGTGGTGACAGCGGTGCACAGGTGGTACACTCATGCTAGTGGCATGCTAGAGGCACAAAGATGGCGCTAGTATGGATACAACTACCACCAGTCTATGACTGGGTTTGGCACCTAGAGGATTATGACAGTGCCATGAGCCCTGTTCCCATGGGCAGATGGACCCTCACCCTGACCATAAGAGAAACATGTCTTTTGTCTACTGGTTCATGAGCAGATGCCTATATTTCTATCACTGAACATGGACTTGTTGGGGGGGGGGGCTCTTGATCACTATTCCTCCTTTGCCCCCTGCCTAGGAATTGAGGCATTCCATAGATCTGGGTTGCTGATGTGGACTCCCAGGAGCCTGTGAGCCCTCATTTCCCTGAGAGCTGGAGTGCTCTGGCTGGGACTCTGCTCAGAATCAGTTTTTTGAAAATCATTCTATTAAAACTACCCCTCCCCCCCCACACACACATACACACACTTTCCTCCTGCTCACAGACATGTACAGAAGCAACACAGACACATACACAACACAGATATACTGTATACACCCTTAAATCCTCATAAGCAAGGCAGATACATACACACATAATTACATATACAAATACAAACACACACACACAGGCAAAACAGATCCCAAAAGGCAATACTGGTATACCCCCTCTCTGCCCCCCCCCCCCCATTAGGATGAGATATTGATAGTTGCAGCCCAGGATAGTAGATAATGGATGAAATGTTTCACAGCAAACACAGAAAAAAGTTGGCAGAACAGACTAAAAGCAGATTCTACATTCTGGCAACAGTTACTCATTTCATTGTTAGCTGCAAATGTTTAATGGGAGAAAAACCATATGCAGAATGACATAATAAGATGGCATGTCTTATCCACTTGAACTATATACACACTATAACATAGCTTATAAGAGAAACCATAAGACCATGAACTTAAGAGAAATGTGGAAAATGGGGAGGCTGTAACCACTTGGAATGCTGCCATTCCAACCAATAAAAGGTTTGATGCAAGAAAACCAAAGTGCTATAAGAGAAAAATAGGAGAATGGCATCAATAATAGAAATATCAGTGGCAAATGAGTAGAATTGTGTGGAGAGACACTAGATCCTCAAGTACCAAGAGATAAGGATGTTGTTGTTGTTAGGTGCCATCAAGTCAGTGTTGACTCATGGCGATCCTCTGGATAGTTGACTTAAACTGTCTTCAGTCTTCAGTCAGGCGGCTCATTGTTGATAAAATGGCACCCATAGCTGCTTTTATTGTATCAATCCATTTCATTGCTGGCCTTCCTCTTTTACGTTGACCTTTAAATTTGCCAAGCATGATATCTTTCTCTAACAATCTCTCTCTTTGCATGATATTTCCAAAGTATCAAAGTCAAAGTCTTGTCATCTGAACTTCTAAAGAAAGGTTAGGTTTGATCACCTCTAGTATTGACTAGTTTGTTCTTCGAGCAGTCCATGGTATACACAGTATTTATTGCCACCATAATTCAAAGGCTTTACTCTGAAAAGTCTTGAACTCATCACCAGTAGCCAGTTGAGTGCCTTCCGACCTGAGGGTCTCATCTTCTAGCACTATAGTGCAATTTGTTTTGTTGTGACTATCAGATTGCCAGGTCTTTCTTCTGCACAGGCAATTCTAGCATTGTTGCCATTGTCACAGAAATGTGATCATCTGCTGCCAACACCATCCCATTCTGCTGCTACCAAGATGGGTGGTTTGTCTTAGTCTGGTACCTCAGCTGAGACCTCTCCATCTTGGAAGAATCTGCCATTAGTTAAGCTACTGATAGCTTCAGCATCAGTGATGCACACAAGTCCTCACAGCACAATAAGCTGCAAATTAGGATGTACACAAGATAAAAATGTATTCATTTTCGGTTTGTTTAGCATTTTTTCTGATTTAAGACATGCTGACTAACCAAATGCATAATAACAAACTCACAGTTCTTCTAAGAAAATGTGGCAGAATTATATAGAAATATTCCCTATGATGTTGAGAATGGCAGGCTTTATTAATTAAAAGCAATTTTGAAGCACACCTAGATAAGTTGGCTATACATACGTATTATATCTATGAACTCCAGAAGGAAGTCTTCTGAAAATTCTTCAAGATGCCCCTCGCTTCGGTTCCTGTTTGTGGGTGTTTTCTGAGGTCCTGCTCCTGGTTCTTCATCTGTGAACACAGAACAGAAATATTTTTTAAACAATTCCGTTTTATCCTCATCAGCTTCAACATATTCCTCCCCTTCACCCTTGAGTCTGACAATACCACTTTTGCCCTTCCTCTTCTCACTACTAACATATCTGAAAAAATGTCTTATCCTCACATTTTACTGAATTGAGAGGAGAGAAAGTCAAGGCAATGGTGGTGAACTACACATTCAAGTAGTTTAGAAATGAAGGGGATGAGGAAGATGGAGCGATAGCGAGAAAGACAGGTAGGGTCTAGTGAGGGTTTCTTGAGGAGTGAAGTGACCACAACATGCTTGAATGCTGCAGGTAAAGTTGCAGTGGAGAGCAATAGGTTGAGAATATGAGAGATGGAAGGGACTATAGTGGAGGAGATGGGGCTTAGGAGATAGATGGGAATAGGATCAGGTAGTGAGTTTGGATGATGAAAGAAGGAGAGTGGATTCCTCCTAAGAGATCATAGAAAAGGAAGAAAGGATAACAGAGAGGTGTGTGTGTGTGGTGGGGGAGAGTTGGGTGTGAAGAGGGGGAGGAAGGGAAGTAGCTGATGTCATGGGGAATTGGAGTGTGATCTTGTGGATTTTGTCATGAAAGTAGTCAGGCAGGGTTTGGACAGAAAGGGAGGGAGGGGTTGAGTGAGATTCATTACAGTCATCATATGCACATTACTAACCCATTGGGCTACATTGCCCTTGGCAGACTCTTTAAAAATATTTAGTGGCACCTCAGCCTTGACCCTGTTGGGCTGGCTCTTAATTATTTTGATGTGCATTTCATTTCCCTGGTTTTGGAATTACAGTAATATCTGCACACCGCATATCTCTGGGAAACTCACCGGCCAAACGAACTGCATCAAACATCACCACCAGGGATGGGGCAAGTCTAGCTGTCAACATTTTATAATACTCTATACCAAAGCCATCTGGCCCTGGGGTCTTGTGCTATTTTCCTTTCTTGATCCCTTTTATAATCTCCCGCACCGTCAATGGTTCATGTAGCCTTAGCAACTCTTGACACTTTAAAATGAAACATATAGGAGTCAATATTCATTGGCAGCGGTCAGCACTTTAAAATGTCTGGCTGCTGCCACTTTAACTAAAACCAGATATTTAGCCCTAGTGCCTATCTGGTGTCTGGTACTAAATGTCTGGTTTTGTCGCTGACAGGATCTGCTATGTGGTTAGCAGCAATATTCAGCCACTAACCAGATAGCAAATCTGCAGAAAATTAAGATAGCCATTAACCTGTGCTAACTTTATGCACTTTATTTAGCTATCTGGTTAGCGATTGAATACCACTGCCAATTGGATAACTGTCTGGACTGCTTCAGTTCTGCCCGCAGACCATGGGTGTCTTTCCTGTGGTCTGTGGAGATATTCAGTGTCATTATCCAGATAGTGCCACTGAATATCGGGATCATTAAGGTATATGCAATTTGCAGGTGCTCCAAACTGCAGAAACCCTTTTGAATATCAACCCCCCCCCCTAGTTTTCTTAATGTTAGTAAAGTATAGCGACAACTAGTGACTGAACATTGCAGTTATTGTTTTCTCTGCATACTGACTCCTATTGATGGAGACCCACAGCAATATCTGTTGACATAGTACAATGCATCCTGTGGTTAAACTGTAAGGGTTTTTTTTTAGAAGCCTTATTCACAATGTGAACCTGCATAAGTAGCCATATGCACGTGTAGATCACATCTACATGCAAATGGCCATTTTAGAAAGAGTCCAATGTATCCATGGATGACCGCACCCCATTGAGTGTGCCTGGGGGCTTGTCAGGAGCATGAGCTGGGAGGGACAAAAATCTACACGTATATTCTCCATTTCATATATGGAATGCATGTGTAAACCCAAAAGTATCCATGTCCAGGTTTACACCTGCTCCCTCGCACAAAGAGTCATTAGAAAAGTGTTCCTTCTGGCCATCTCTTTATAAGAGGGATTAAGGGAGATATTTTACTTAACTCCTCCAATTCTTATGCCCCCCTCCAAATGGACATGAGGTAAAGATAGAGTCCTTTAAAGTTAGCAGCTTGTACATGTTTAGGATTGCAAAATTACCAGATACACGTGTAAGTGGTGACATCTCCACGTGTATGTTGTGACATGTATGCACTTATCCCCCATCGATTTTTCCCAGGTATACATTTCTGAGCTGATGTCTCCCACTGTGCATTTCTGTGCTTCCTACTATTCATGGCCCACTTTTAACAATCATGTCCATTTGGAGGGGCAGAAAGATTTCAATTTTATATCACTTTACAAGTGCACATCGTCTCTTTTGAAACTGACAAAGGTTTGCAGCTGTTTTCACATCCATGTCCCTCACACTACATAAATGGCCTTTCTAAAATGTACCTTCGCATGTGTCCTTTGAAATCTGTTACCTGTGCCATTTAATAGGCAAATTATCATAAGTGGTTTCATTTTTCATTCTAACCCAACAGAACAGTGTAGAGAGACTGTACATAGAGATTAGAAATTCTGTCACATAGACACAGGAACACAGGGATGGAAAATTCACATCCCTCTAGTCACAGACAGCACAGATATACACCCACAGGCAACAAAGATGTCCATATACAGAGACAGGCAGAAGGGTTAGAAGCAATTCCATGAGTTATGTTGTGCCTACCTTCCCCTATTATTTAAAGAATGATGAAGCATGTCCTCATGCTTTGTATTTACTTATTTAAATTGTTCTCACTTTTCATATGACATTGAAATGTTTCTAAACATATACTCTAAAGAAAACTATTCTACCACATGGATCTGTAATGAGCCGTTAACCCTTGGACTTCTGCCATTTTCCAACCTGCTGTGCATTCATTGAATCTAGATACCAGTTTCTAATGCTAGGCACATCCTAATGAATATATCTGAGTTCAACTCCATTGGAATTGGCCTCTATTGAGCAATAGCACTATGAGATTTCATTTGTAACTACCCATGATTTTTCCTCTTTTAAGCCTGGTCCCATTTAGCACAGCCATTTTATTAACTTTTCTTGGCATGGATCACTGATCACAGCTACTTCTGGCAGCCAGTTTAGATGCACCAATAGGTGCCATCTCTGCAGGTGCATGAGCAAGCTCTAATATTGAGGAAATTCCTTCACTGTGCCCGGGGATCGGTAATTTGTATTGAGTTAGTTCCCCTAATTAGTTTGAAAAGTTGGTTTCTATGCATGCAACTGCAGTTATCTAGGCAGTAGGTATCTCTGATTAATGGCTGGACATTTCCCTCCCCAGGTAATGGACAATAAGGGAATGTATTTTAAAGCGTGATACACAATAGCAAAACTCTGCAGAAACTATATGGTGAAATTGCCTTGTCAGTTTTTAATTGTGTCTTCTACAAAATGGTACAATTCTGATCTTAAAGAAAATCCTAAGCTTTATTTTAGTTTGTAATAAAAGAACAGATATGTTTGAAACTTTTAAAAGAGATTTGGCACTTTGTTATATAGGTGTACTTAAAATTGCTTTCAAGGTAGAAATTCCCTATAACAGTATGAGAGAAATAAACTGTGACATTGGTGCAAAGATTCTGAGTAGTTTTTACTCACAGGGCTCACAACAATAATCAAAGCAAAGTACCTGAATATTTTTGCTTTGACTATTGTCCCAGTAAAAAGAACCTGCAAAGATTCCTGCCTGCTTCTTCTGTACATATATTTTCCAGAGAAAACAGCTTGCATTGTTTCAAAATTCTTGTTGCTTTCCCTTGCCTAACGCAATCTTGGAAACACCATATTGAGAAGTGGGTTAAAGCACATATATTGCTCACCAATACGCACTTTTTATTTGGAGAGAGGGTGGGAATTTTCAAAAAGTCCATTTCAGAGGATAAAATGCCACTTGACCACGGAAATGATTTTGAGTACCACCATACATATAAATTGTGAGCCACTTTGTCATGAAATGTTGCCATATGTGGTAGAAGATAGAGATATTAACAAATGGAATTCATGTCAAGGAAAAATGGGTTATCAGTGCAGTGTCTCAGAATCCTGGCAATTTGGTGATGGCTGGATACCATCCAGAAAAAACATAAAAATTTAGCTGGATGAATATTTGAGCAGTAGCCTCATTTGCTTTGGTGGAGGGCTGCTATAATAGTTTTAGGAGTGGAAGAGTGGCCTAGTGGTTGGGGCAAGGTACTTCAGGCTGGAAGGCTGGGGGTTCAAATCCCACTAGAGGACAGCAACCTTGGGCTGGAAGGATTGGGGTTTCTAGTCCCACAGGTGCTCCTTGTGGTCTTGGGCAAGCCACTTAACTCTCCATAGCCCATGTTCCCTGTAAAATAGTTATCTCCAAGTTATAATGCCCTGTTCAATGTAAACCATACTGATGCAGAATGGCGCAGTATATAAGAGAATGTAAATAAATAATCACTTCAGGGGCCCTGGGCAAACCTATGTGGATGGGCCCCTTTTATTTTTTCTCTATTGAACAGCACTCTCTCTTTCCTAACTGATGCTGCCTCCCAGCCCTTATTAATCTGATGCTGCTGAACCATTGCAGCAGCTTTCCTCCTTATTGCCAGTTTACAGGAGGACAGTTGCATACTCTGATCTCCTTTGGGCCCCAAGGAGGCTGATGCAAGCATCCCTCTATCTCCTTATGGCCCATGCGGGCCAAAGCAAGTATGCAGGTTGAGAGCATTCTGGCACTGAAAGGATTAATTTATCAGTGTAGCTAGCCTGTTGAAACAGCTGTCCTAATTTTAAACAGTTAACGTTAAATGTGCATGCTTGAATATTCAGCCACTCATTTTAAATGCATAGCATGGCTGCATATCTGCGTAATTATATATATATCTTATGCACTTAACTTTAATGTGTTAACCTTTCTGATCTTATTACCAAACTTCTAAACATTAAACCTTGTATAATACAAATATTTCCAAAATCACATCATAGTGTCTGATAAATTCATTTGTAATTTCTATGAGTAGAATGCAAAAAAATAATTCAATACATACATATACTGAAAGAAATCTGTCACACTGAAAATAATCCCTGAAATGCCTGCTTAGCCCGAACTAGGATATTTCCCATTACCACTCACCATAACAACCCTTTGCGTCTACTTCCTTCCCCCCCCCCCCCCACCCCTGCAGCTGTACAGAAGAAGACTGTAGATGGGTGGGGATAAAGTAAACAGAGCATAATCCATATCAAAGAAGGGCTAATCTGCTCATTAACCCTAACAGGGTTTTTAGTTCCTTTACAAAGTGGTAATGAAGGCAGTTTGTGTCATTGTTACTAAAGTGAGGGCAGAATTAGAATCTTTTTTTTCTGAGTTGTTTGTGATTCCGGCACAGGCTAATAGCGTTATCAAGACAGAACACTATAGGCCTGATATCCAAAGGCATTTACATGGTTTACACTAAACTGCTGAATATCCCCGATTATCCCTGCTACATACCCGATGCTAACCGCTTAGCATTGGGGCATGTTGTGGGCATTCTGGGGCATTCTGGGGGTGGTACCGGTCACTAACCGGGCAGTGGTGATAATCACGGATGCTTACTGGGCAGCAGTGCATTAAAAGACAATCAAGCAAAGCTGGCCTATCTTTACCCATGGGAGCTAACTGGGCAGCTGCTCAAAATCACCACTGCCTGGTTAGCCTCTGTGAGTTTGTGGGCTGCGCGGCAACCCTGGATATTCAATGCTGGGGCTCCATATGATCCCGGTATTGAATATCTGGGGTTAAAGGTCAGCGGCGATAGCTATGTGCCGCAGCAACGCATAGCCATCCCAGAAGAATATCGGGCTCTAGGTGCTCATTTAGTGGGCCTCCTACCATGCAGTGCCCAGGGCAACTGTCCCTTTTGCCCATAGGTAAAAGCAAACCTGGCTTGGAGGCTACTTGGATTGCTGATGATAAGGGTTTGATGATAAGATTTGGGGGAAGGAGATACTGGGTGTTGAACTTGGGGTAGGAATTTGTAAGTTCATCTGCCTGGAGTGGTTCAGAAAAAGGAGAGCAACAAATAACTTGTCTAAGGATCAATATCTCACAAGTGGTTGAGCTTCTACAGCCAGTAGCTGGAATCTACCCTAGGGAGGAGTGGTCTAGTGGTTAGGACAAGGTACTTCAGGCTGGAGGGCAGGAGGTTCAAGTCCCACCTGGGGACAGCAATCTCAGGCCGGAGGGACTTGGATTTCTAGTCTTATAAGCACTCCTTGTGGTCTTGGGCAAGCCACTTAACCCTCTATTGCCCATGTTCCTTGTAAGTATTAATATATGTGTCTCATATCCCCTCATATTAAATGTATCCCCCAATTGACCGCTTTGACCTGGTGAAAAGCAGGATATAAATACAGCTAAATAAAAAATAATTAACAACATGGGCAGATTGGATGAATCAATTCATCTTTTTCTACTAGCGTCTACTATGTTTCTATGATCTGTTGACTCAATTCTATTTGATATAGTCATAAATAGCATTGTAGAGGCACAAGTGGGAATGGATTTCTTTTAAATAGAATACTATAATCTCTTACAGGAAAATGTGCCAGACATAGTAGAAAAAAAATAGTACAGAAACCAAGAAAATGTAATATATTCAAGACCTTGGCCATTAAGAGAAATGCTGCTACATAACTTCCTAGCCAATGGCCACTGATGTTATTATAGCTTCCTGTTAATCTGTCTTACTGAGATGCTGTAGTCACTACCCAACAGTCTCTCATATTTCCAGACAAGCAAAAAGTAGGCATTATTTATTTATTTGGCTATTCTTTTATACCTAGGGTTGCCAGATATCCTAATTTTATCAGAATTGGAAGATAAAAGTTGTGACCTCAGATAAAAATATTTAACATGCATATTTTTTTAGCTAATTTTCACAAAGAAAGTATTTAAGCAGTTTCTCATGAAAACTAATACAAAATATGCACACATGGCGGGAAGTCGTTTTATAATGGGATGCCTATATGATAAGTGCAAAGTGCCTATGTTAAGCCTTTATTTATAAAGGCAATATATGTATTCCCTTTTATAAAATAGTCACCCAGAAGCAGCCCAAATAGTGTGAAAATACTCAGCCACAAACTCATACCAGCACTGAAAAAGCTGGTAAATATGTGCAGGCACTTTTCATGTGTACCCACATATTTTATAAAATATAGAAACAGAGAAAGGGTGATGGCAGATGAAGACCATCTGGCCCATCTAGTCTGCCCTTCCATACCAACTACTACAGTCCCTTTTTCCCCTTAGAGCTGCTCTGTGTTTGTTTCATGCTTTCATGACTTCAAACACAGTCCTCATCTTTACCGCCTCCACTAGGAGGCTATTCCACGCATCCACCACTCTTTCCATAAAGAACTATTTCTGCATGTTACTCCTGAGTCTACCCTCTTTCACTCTCATCTTAGGTCCCCTCATTGCAGAGTTTGCTTTCAATTGAAAGATGCTCACCTACTGTGCATTTATGCCATGGAGGCATTTAAATACCTCTATCATCATAGATCCCCTCTCCCGTCTTTCTTCCAACATATACATATTGAGATCTCTACAGTATGTCTGTCCCATATGCCTTATGACAAAGATAAGTGATCGATTTAGTAGTTGCATTTATCACAATTCCACTTTCTCTCTTCCCGAAGTATGTCCCAAGAACGGCTATTTACAGATCTCATGAAAGTAGGTGCACTCTTCTCCATGCTTTCATGCAATTTTATAAAAGATCTTTTCTGCATGAAAAACAGGCTTTGCACATGTTGAAGTCTTTATAAAATTTCCCCCTAAGACTACTCATGTGCTGTTTGAGGTAAAATAATAAGCATAAACTTGAAAATCACATACACACGTGTTGTTCGCTTCCTCTGCCTTTAAGGTCCCTGGAAATGCTACTTTCTAACCAGACTGAAAACACATTCTATTGAAGCCACAACATTCTTTTAACCAAACTAAGCAAGGTGATTTCAATTTAGACCAATTTATTTTAGTAAATTACTATTTACCCTATAATAATTGGCCTCATAATCAGGATTTGCTTAGCAAAAAAGGAAGACCGAAACAAAACAGCCTTGTGTCATTCAGACAGCAAAATAGCAAAATACAAAATGAAATGGAATAAAACTAGTCCTGCTAAGGAGTTAAGGTTTAATGCTTGGTAGTTAAGATTTAAATTGAAAAAGTGCAGTGTCATGCACTTGGAAGCAGAAATCCAAGGGAATTGTATGTGATATGGGGTCGAGATATTGGTGTGCACAGACCAGGAGAAGTATCTCGGAGTGATTGTCTCTGATGATCTCAAGGTGGCAAAGCAGTGTGACAAGGCGGTGGCAAAAGCTGGGTTGCATACAGAGAGGAATTACCAGCAGGTAGGAAGAGGTACTAATACCACTGTACAAGTCACTGGTGAGGCCTCACTTGGAATAGTGTGTTCAGTTTGGAGACCGTATCTCACAAAGGATATAAAAATGCTGGAAGTGTTTCAGAGGAAGATGACAAAAATGATTTGGAGCCTACATCAGAAGACTTATGAGAAGAGACTTGACGACCTAAATATGTAAACTATGGAGGAGAGGAGGGACAGTGGAGATATGATTCAGACATTTAAATACTTAAAAGACTATTAATGGACAAACAAACCTTTTCCATAGATGGGGAAGTTTAAAACTAGAAGGCATAACATGAAGCTGCAAGGGTGTAAACTGAACGGCAATGTCAAGAAATACTTTTTCATTAAAGGGTGGTGGATGCTTGGAATGCCCTGCCGATGGAAGTGGTGGGGGCAAATACAGTGAGAGAATTCAAAATGGCATGGGACAGACACAGTGGATCCCTTTATAGAAACAGGATAAAATCAAAACAAGCATTACTATCTCTTATATCTGAACAAATAGGGGTGACCTACACGGAGCGGTGGGTACACCCTAATCAAAGGCATGGGGAGGGATGATCCTGCACGGAGCAGCAGGTGCACCTACTCTTGCCACCTTGCTGGGAAGACTAGATGGACCATACTGGTCTTTGTCTGCTCTCATATACTATGTTACTATGGAGGAAAAATAAGAAATAAAGGTATAATGAAGAAAAACAACTTTAGAGTTGATTTTGCTAACTATGCAATCAATCCTGAATCTGCATTTGCCTAAGAATGTAAACATTCTGCTGAATTGTGTGTTTCATTATTTTAGTACATTGGTTTTAGTACATTGAGCTTAACAATTTGGTTTACAGTCTAATATAAAATCAGTACGTAACACATTAACTTGCTGATGTGCTATTGTGCTATTACTAAGGCACTTAAATCAAGGAGTAGCTCCCCTTACTGAGCTAGCAGCAGAACATTATCAACATTATTTATTTATTTAACAAATTTTTTTTAATACAATAAACTTAGTATGTTTACTAAAGGGCATTAAGGGAGCAGGCGCTAGCAAGTGTCAACAGCAGTGATAACAGGTTTTACAGGCAAAAAGGGCTCTGGGCATGTAGGAGGCATTTTGGCATTAAGGTCACTATAGGCCATCTACTGTAAAGTGCATTAACAGGACATCGGGTGTTAAGGTGTAAAGCATGCACTTTATCATCGGAAAGCAGCTGTAACCCTAACACTGGATAAAGGAGCAGCATGGAAAGTCAATCTGAAGGTGATGGATGGAAGAACAGGTGGGAGTTGATGGACCTGCCCAATCCATGGGCACCTTATGTGGCAGCCAGTAAAGAGGACAAGAATGTGGGAGGCAGCTGTACCGATGCACGGGGGGGTGCCAGTGTAAAATGGCGCAATGTCGATGTGTGGTATAGGATGGGGAAGACGTGTCCCCAGCAGAGTCAGAAGTGAGTCAGAGTCTTTTGAACTGCAGCGCAAGAGGGCGGTTTGTGTCCCACTCTATCAGTGCACCCCAGCTGATCGCCTGATCGGGAGCCAGAAGAGAGTCCCC
Source organism: Ichthyophis bannanicus (assembly GCA_033557465.1). NCBI lineage: Eukaryota > Metazoa > Chordata > Amphibia > Gymnophiona > Ichthyophiidae > Ichthyophis > Ichthyophis bannanicus. Next base: position 617,235,798 of record CM066034.1, on the reverse strand, counting down.
TCCCCCAGCCCAGCTGATCGGCATCTTTTGAACTGCAGCACCAGAGGGCGGTTTGTGTCCCACTCTATCAGTGCACACCAGTTGATCGCCTAATCGGGAGCCGGAAGTGAGTCCCCCCCTCCCCCAGCCCAGCTGATCGGCATCTTTTGAACTGCAGTGCCAGAGGGCGTGCCCATGCCTGGTGGGCCCACGCCTAAGGGCCATGCCAAAGGGTCTTTTGGCGTGTCCCTTAGGCGCGGGACCTTAACCACTTCCAGCAACATCTACTCCACCGGTATGCTGGGCAACTTGAACTATGCTCTCTCTACTTTGTGACTTTCTCGTGTTCCCTAACCTGCTGATTCTATATGCTCCCATCCCTATATTTGATTCTTTATTTACATTTGATTTGCCCTTCTTGTCTCTTTCGTACTCTGATCCTCCTTTCTTCCTCATTTTGGGTACGTTACTCCCAAGTCTTATATTGTTATTTTTTTTTTTTAATTTTTTATTTATTTATGAAATTTTATAATATAATCAAGAAAGAAAACATAGTTCTTACCTGCGGAAACAGATTGACAAAAGGAAAAACAGAACAAATATCAAAATAGAAATTATACACGGCTCTACTACAAGTCCGTGCCCAATAAAGAAAATATACATAGAATGCCAACCCCACTAGCCCACCATACAAGGGGAACTCTTATTAACATTAAACTATACCAAATGCGTAAGAAACAAGGCAGCAGTCAAATTCAGAACAATTCATATTGTGAGCTAAGGAGGATCACTTATAGAGTCTGGCCGCTTAGCACTAATGAAGGCTACCAGCTGAGAGGGCTCATAAAAAATATAGGAAACCGCCTGGTATCTCACCAGGCATTTACAAGGGTGCTTAAGAAAGAAAAGCCCTCCCAGCTGTAAAACTCCAGAACGAAGCAGGAGAAACTCCCTGCATCTTTTTTGGGTGTCACGAGCCAAATCAGGGTACATACGGACAGCCATACCCCTGAAGGGAAGCTTCCTTTTCCTAAAAAATAACCTCAACATCCACTCTTTATCTGACAATAGAGCAAATGTAATAAGTAAAGTGGAAGACTCCTGAGAGTTAATCCCAGAGTTCTCTATCAGATCCGTGATATTCAAACCTTCCCCCTGACCCAAGCCAACCCCTAGGGTCCCACCAGTTATTCTCTTCCCCTTAGGGAGGTAATAGATCTTAACCAAAGGGGGCATTAAATCAGGAGATAACCCCAGTATTTCACATAGATATTCCTGAAACATATCTCTTGGAGAAACAGAAGGAACCCTGGGAAAATTTACAATACGCAAATTATGTGCCCGAGAAAGATTGTCCAAATGTTCCATTCTATATTGTACTGACAGAAAATTCTTCTTAAAAACATCAACTTGATCCTCCACATTAACAACTCTATTTTGTAAGCCCCCCACAGTCACAGTAACTTCTGAAAGTCTCCTTTCTAAGTCCGTAACAGAGGTCGTCACAGATTTCACCTGAGAAACCAAAGAGGAAAACTGAGGGAGTAAAGCTTCACCCAAGGAGGCTATAGCGTTCCATATTGTTTCTAAGGTAAAGTCGGTAGGACGATGTAATGTAAAAGTCAACCCTGAGTCGGCATGCAAACCTTCAGCCTCCATAGGCACCAGCAGGTTGACTCGTCCCGCAGAGACAGCTGTTCCCTCTGCCGAGGCACCTCCGATTCTCGCCGAGATTGGTAAAAAAGCACTCACGCCACCAGATTGCTGATCGCGCTCCACCAGCCCTCCCTCTCCTGGCCCTCGTGAAGATTCACCGTCTCCTGTCGTCGCAGAAGAGAGCACTTCCAGGAAGCCTTCCGGCAATAGGGAGCTGCGTGGGACCTTCGGCGCAGGACTCAACACGAGGGAGAAGGATATCGCCGAAGCAGACGCCGAACCACCCGATTCCGGCGAAACCGCAGCTCGGCACTCTCCACCCGCTTTTACTGAATTCGGAGCGGAACGCTGTAAGTAAGCGTCAATAGGACCAGTTACTGCAGTAACAGGCGTCGAGGCACCCAGGGGCAGTGAGGGCAACGGCCCCGTTTTGCCTTTACGTTTCCTGCCCATAGAAGAAAAATGTCCTCACACCGCTAAGACTGCTGCCGCCATCTTGAAAGGGCCCCCCTCCTGTGTCAAGTCTTATATTGTTATAATGAGGCCTTTACGTAATCTAGCGAACCTTATCTATGTCTTTCCTAGTTCTGGTCTCCCTAGACGTACTTCTTGCTCTCTTAGGCTTCCTGCGCTCACTTATTATTTCTCTCACGTTAGGTCTAGGCCTTCTTGCAACTTATCTAACCTTGTTCTGATTCCTCTTCTCTCCCCGTCTGCCCTCCCCTTCTCTTGTGCCTTATGGAACGTTCATTCTGTCTCTAATAAACTTGCTTTTGTTCATGACCTTTTTATTTCCCTCTCATTTCACCTCTTTGCCCAAACTGAGACCTGGCTTCTTTCTGATGACACTGCATCCATTGCCGCTCTATGTCATGGCGGCTATATGTTTTCCCACACTCCTCGTCCTACTGGTCGCGGTGGGGGTACTGGCTTTCTGTTGTCTCCCTCCTGTCACTTCGAGACCCTCATGCCACTTCACTCTCATTCTCCTCTCTCTTTTGAATTCCACTCCATCCGCCTCTTCTCTCCTCTTCTACTCCGAGTCGCTGTTATCTATCGTCCTCCTGGCATTTCCATCTCTACTTTTCTTTCTGATTTTGATTCTTGGCTTTCTACCTTTCTTCATCCTTCCTTCACCACTCTTATTCTTGGTGACTTCAACATTCATGTTGACAGCCCTTCTGATCCCCCTGCTTTAAAGCTTCTCTCCCTTACCTCCTCACATAACCTTCAACTCTGTTCCACTGCCCCCACTCACCGACATGGTCACTGCCTTGACTTAATTTTCTTCTCTTACTGCTCACTTTCCAATTTCTGTAACTCTGTCCTTCCCTTATCTGATCACTACCTTTTAAGCCTTACTATTCATTATCCCCAACCCCAGCCTCATCCTGTCTGCACTAACCTATTTAGAAACCTTCTTGCCATTGATCCTTTAGCTCTCTCCTCCTCTCTCTCCTTATCTCTTTCATCTACTCTGCTTTCCAATTCTATTGATGAGGCTGTGACCTCTTATAACACTGCACTCTCCTCCACCCTTGATACTTTTGCCCCCTCATCCCCCGTCCTGTTAGGCGTTCTTCTCCTCAGCCCTGGCTCTCCCCTATTGCCAGCTTTCTGCACTCTTGTGCCCACTCTGCTGAGCGTGCCTGGCTCAAATCCAGCTCTTATCCTGACTTTCTCCACTTTAAATTCATGCTCTCCTCCTTCCAATCAGCCATTGCGCTTTTCAAAAACATTTACTTCCTCAGTCTGACTAACTCTCTTTCCTCTAATCCTCGTCGTCTCTTTAGCACACTCAGTTCTCTCCTCAGTGTGCCTCCACCCCTGATTCCTCCCTCCCTTTCTGCCCAAACCTTGGCTAACTACTTCCATGACAAAATCCACACAATCATCCTCCAGTTCCCCTCCTCCCCCTCTCCCCCCCCCTAATTCCCATTTCTCCCCTCCCCAAACTTCTGCCACCCTTTCTTCCTTCCCTATGGTCTCTGACAAGGAAACATCACTCCTTCTCTCTTCCTCCAAACCTACTACCTGTTCTTCTGACCCCTTCCCCACCCACCTCCTCAGCTCCATCTTTTCATCTCTTGTCCCTTCTATTTCTCATATTTTTAACCTCTCTCTCTCCACTGTATCCTTCCCTTCTGTTTTCAAGCATGCTGTGGTTACACCCCTCCTCAAAAAACCTTCACTTGATCCCACTTGTCCTTCTAACTATCATCCCATCTCTCTCCTTCCTTTCATCTCTAAACTACTTGAGCATGCAGTCTATCACCGTTGTCTTGATTTCCTCTCCTCTCATATCCTCTTGGATCCTTTACAATCTGGCTTCCGTCCCCTACACTCCACTGAAACTGCTCTTACTAAGGTCTAGAATGATTTGTTCTTGGCAAAGTCCAAAGGCTTTTACTCTGTCCTCATTCTTCTTGATCTCTCTGCTGCCTTCGACACTGTTGACCATAACCTTCTTCTTATCACCCTATCCTCACTTGGATTCAAAGACTCTGTACTATCTTGGTTCTCTTCCTATCTATCCCATCGCTCTTTCAGTGTGTGCTTCGATGGCTCCTCCTTCTTTTCAACCCCACTACCTGTAGGAGTTTCTCAGGGTTCCTTCTTAGGTCCACTCCTCTTCTCTCTCTATACCCAGTCCCTTGACACCCTTATCTCTTCCCATGGCTTTCATCATCATCTCTATGCCGATGACTCTCAAATCTATCTTTCTGCACCTGTTATCTCTCCTGATATCCAGTCTAAGATCTCACTCTGCCTCTCTGACATTGCTGACTGGATGCCCCACCGTCGCTTAAAACTGAACATGGCCAAAACTGAGCTTCTTATCTTTTCCCCGAATGCTTCCCCTCCTCTTTCCCCTTTCTCTCTCTCTGTTGATAACTCTGTACTCCTCCCTGTTTCTTCAGCACGTAACCTTGGTGTTATCTTCGATTCCTCTCTCTCTTTCTCTTCACATATCCAGCTCATTGCTAAAACTTGTTGTTTCTTTCTATACAATATTTCCAAAATTTGCCCCTTCCTTTCCGTTGACACCACTAAATTGATTGTCCACTCCTTAATCACCTCCCATCTTGATTATTTAATGTTCTCCTTGCCAGCCTCCCTGCAAGCCACCTCTTTCCTCTTCAGTCAATTCAACATTCCGCTGCTCAACTCATTTTCCGCCAGTCTTGTTTTGACCACATCACTCCTCTCCTCATGTCGCTTCATTGGCTTCCCATCCGTCTCCATATCCAATTTAAACTTCTCCTCCTGACCTATAAATGTATTCACTCTTCTGCTCCCCAGTACCTTTCATCTCTCATCTCTCCTTACACCCCCTCTCGGTTGCTTTGCTCTTCTAATAGTCTTCATTTATCTGTGCCCTTTATTCGTACTGCCAATTCCAGACTTCGCTCCTTCCAACTCGCAGCACCCTTTGCTTGGAATAGTCTTCCTATCTCTGTGCACCAGGCGTCCTCCCTGGCCATTTTTAAGTCCAGACTAAAATCCCACCTCTTCACTATTGCTTTCCATTCCTGTCTTACCCTATCTTGATCTCTCTATCAACATTTGCTTACTTTGTCCTGTAAATTTTTGTTATTTGTATTATGTAACTTATTTTGTTTTCTGTCTTATCAGATTGTGAGCTCTGATGAGCAGGGACTGTCTCTCTTCTATGTTTGTACAGCACTTCATATGTTGCGGTGCTTTATAAGTCTTTAATAATAATAATAATAATAATAATAATACTTTAGAGGACAGGCAAGACAGAGGTGATATGATTGAAACATTTAAATACCTCCATGGCATAAATGCACAGGAGGACAACCTCTTTTGATTGAAAGCAAGATCTGCTAAGAGGGGACATAGGATGAGGGTGAAAGGGGATAGACACAGGAGTAGTATGGGGAAATATTTCTTTATGGAAAGAGTGGTAGATGTGTGGAATGGTCTCCCAATGGAGGTGATAGAGATGAAATCATTATCTAAATTCAAAAAAGCATGGGACAAACACAGGCTCTCTAAAGAAAAAAAGGGTACTCTTGTTGTGGTCGATATTAAAGGGCAGACTAGATAGGCCATATGGTCTTTTTCTGCTGTCATGTTTCTATGTTTCTATCTTACGATCTTATGTTCTTATGTGCCACCTGGACATCTGCCTATTCTGCCCTGTGCACCAACAAACCCCACTGCATGACTCACATGCCAGCTCCTTTGCCCCATTTGCACCATCAACATAGTGCCCTTTCAAACTTGGTCACCATGTTGTTGTTGCTAATGGAACACTACTATCATTGTCTGGTGCTCCCCTGTCAGTTCATCATATTGCAGACATTTAAAGAGGCTCTCTCCCCTCTAATTACCACCTTCCCATGAGGTTTTATTTGTCATTAGGGTTCCCAGCATTAAAAGGCTTTTAAACACATTGCGCAGCAGGCATTAAGCGAGCACACGCTGTTAATGCCCACTCTCTGCCCCGTTAATGCCTACTCTCAACCTACTACACTCTTAATGCTGCTTGAGTCTTTAACACTAGAAGCCCCAAAAGGAATTTTAGCTAGAAACCCCAAAGTGCGTCAATTGACGCATTATCATGACGACTGCGTTTAGCATGAAATGCAGATGTGAATTAATGTGAAGTTACTTATTTGTTAAATACGTGCAGTATGTGATGTCATTACATTACATCATCGTGTGTTTATTGTTTGTAATGTCGGAGTAAAACTGTAAACAGTGATTGAGATGCGCCACCTAGTGGGAACATGAATTTATACCTAGAAGCCCCAAAGTATGTCAATTGACGCATCCAAGACAATTGAGGGCGTCAATTGACATACTTTGGGGCTTCTAGGTATAAATTTATTTTCCCGCTAGGTGGTGCATCTGTCATCAGTTTTCGATGCACATATTTGAACATCTTGACCTTGCTAACAAAGTCAGGGAACATGACTGACATGGTTCTAGCAGTGGCGCTGGTATACAACTTTGAAGATGCATTTGCGTCAATTGACACACTCTGGGGCTTCTAGTGTTAATGTCCGTTAAAGCAGCTTTTTCACTGTGTTAAGGGCACAAGGGTGCCAATAACAGGCATTAACGATGGCATTAATGACACACTGGCTCCCTTGATGCCCTCTAGTAAACATACCCCTTAGTATAACAACTTACAATAGATGTAATTGGGTAAAGAGGGAGTAGGAGAAGAAGTAGAAATTTAACATTTTAAGGACTATTAATAATAAACAGGGAGGGATTTCAGCCTGGAACAACAAAACTAGGGGTAATAATTACTTCCATTTGCTATAAAGTGTCTACGGATTTAATGGATGTAGGGAACAGGGGGCGGCCCAAGGGTTCTTGCCACCCTAGGCAGGCTTGTTATGTCTCATCAACTGCACTGCCTCACTGCCCCCAACATTTAGCCTCTCACCGGGGGTTGTTGGGTAGCATGGCAATCACCTTTTTGAAGCCGCGGCAGGCCTTAAAGTACATCCACACACTCATGGCCTGCTGCTCCTGTCCCCTCCGACTTCCTGTTAAATGGGGCAGGAACGGCAGGATGCACACGCTTTAAAGACTGCCACAACTTCAAAGAGTTGATTGCCATGCTACTCATCAACCCCCGGTGAAAGGCTGGATGTCAGGGGTGGTACGGGTGGCACATTGGGACTATCTAGGGCTGAGCCACCCACCAGGGTCTGCCACCCTAGATGAATGCCTATTTCAACTAATGGATGTGCCGGCCCTGGTGGGGAAGGAGATCAGATGAATACAATTCTCACTGAGTTCATATAGTAGATGGTGTTATTTGAAGTTAGGGGTCAGATCCAAAATATTTAGAGAAGAGGTGTGTTTTAAGCTCGTGAGAAAATTCAGTTATTGTATCGATGGTTCTAATCTAAGATGTCTGGGAGTGAGTTCCAAATAGAGGGTGCATACAGGGAGAAGGTACAATTGCAGGCAGTTTGGCTGCTTTTTGCCTTGAGAGTTGGAATGACCAGTAGGCTTTGAGTATTTTTTCTTCTTGATCTGATGTTGGAGGCCTTTGGTGTTAGCGTTTGTAATTGATCCGATGAAAGGTTATGTAGTATCTTGAAGATGCTAATTATTACTTTGTATTTGATTCAAATCCGTATTAGGAGCCAGTATAATTTTCTTATATGGATGTGATGTGGGTTTGTTGTGACACACCTGCTATAATCCTGGTGGCCTTATTTTGGGCCGTTTGTGATGGGTGCCATGCAAATTTTGGGAGTCCTTGATAGGCTTTGTTGCAATAGTAGAGTTGAGGAGTTATAAGCCCCTGACATATTTTAGTATGGATTTTCATTTCTCTCACCGTATCACTCTGCATTGTCAGAGTTAAACATCTGCAGAAACTCTTATCTTTGATACTGGAAAGAAGAGCAATCTGTAGCACAAATGACATTTGTCACAAGTTCAGGCAAAGTCCACATGCCATCATGGTCCTTTCCTTTCATCCCACTGCCATGAAGAGAATTAAATTGCCTTGTAGTATTGCTGAATGCTAGCCAACAATTTGTACAATAAGTAGATTGTTCCTTTGTGAGACTCTGCTTTCCTGCTAGTAATAATAATGCAAATCTTGTCAAGTATCAAAACATTTCATTCAGGGGGGCGGAGCCTGATGTCCAGCGGGTTAGACGCTTCGCGCTGAAGCTCCCGAGGGGCCTACTCAGAATCCTGACTTAATACCTGCATAAACTTAATATTTTGCTCCGAACTTACCGGGGTGCCTTGGGGGGAATGGCGGCCCACAAACCAGCGCGCTTAGACTTCGGGTCTCCCTCTTCTTCACATGGAAAACGCTCCAAAACAGAGTTGTCTTCCCCACAAAAGATGGTTCCACTTCGGGTAAGCCCCGAAATGCAACAGGAGATCTTGGAGGAAATACGTGGTGTGAAGGAACTGGTACAGTCCAACGGAGAAGCGCTCCGAGCCATGCGCGAAGATTTCGGTATGCTTCAGGACCGGCTTGAAGGTCTTTCACTACGGCTGGACAACATGGCGGGGGTCCTCGATTCGCACGCGGTGCGCTTGGTGAACCTGGACAAGGCTGAGCGTCAGATACAGAATCTTCAAAAAGAGTTAGAGGATTGCAATAATCGAGCCCGTCGCAACAATGTAAGGCTCATAGGAGTACCAGAGGGGGCGGAAGCAGGAGATATTAGAGAATTTCTGGTCAAAACTCTTCCCTCCTTGCTGAAGATTACCTTTTGCAGAGATCTGGAAATTGACCGAGCATATCGTGCTCCTACCAACATCGCACTCAATCGGACGACCCCCCGGCCCATCATCTTTCGTTTACTGAGATATCAGCAAGTTGAGCAAATTCTAAATGCTGCCCGGGCGAATCATCATCTGGAGTTTGAAAATCATAAAGTCTCTTTCTTCCCCGACTTAGCAAAGCCCACAGTTGACCGGCGGAAGGGACTCCTTGCTTTTCGACCTAGACTTCGACAGTTACAGGCTCGCTTTGGCCTCTTATATCCAGCGAAGCTCAGAGTGACTCTCCATAACCAAACTAGAACCTTCGAAGATCCTGCTCTGCTAGCAACATTTTTAGATTCCAAAGAAGCAGACCAGATGCGCTAAATCAACAACTTGGATGGAATCCGCTGGAACTGCCCGCCATTTTGAATGGCCCGATGCGGTGATCATTGCCTGGAATAGAGACTGCCTGGACCTTTCTTTCTTTTATATCTATCTTTCTCGGTCTCCTTTTCCTCCATGATGTGCACCTCGGTTGGATTCGGAGCACGTACAGCTATACCGGTTATATGTTTCAATTTAGGCCTTCTCTGGGGTTTCTCCCCGCAGACATCTGGTCGCCAGTAATTTCTGGGGTTTTGCTTCTTCTCTAAGGCACTTCGGTGCTTCTACTGGTATATAGGGCGCTTCATGGTTTTTCATTGGCTTATTTTCTATCATGTCGTGTGTACAGTCATTTATAGTTGATATGAGGGACATTGCGCAACTCTGTGCGCCATCATGTTTCTTTCTCAGAATGTTTGACTTTGTTGTATGGCCTTATGTAAGCTCTTGTCACTGAACGTAAGAGGCATCAATAGTCCAATCAAAAGAATGACCATCCTTAGTTATTTTAATCATGACCATACTGATTTAGTGTTTCTTCAGGAAACCCATTTCACCTCCGTTGAACCACTGAAACTTATTGCTAAACCTCATATGGTGGCTGCCTATTCTCCCGCCGTTTCCAAGCGGTGCGGGGTAGCCATCTTGGTTAAGAAATCTTTGCAAACCACTGTAATGGATACTAGCTCTGATGGGGAGGGTAGCTGGGCCTGTGTACATTTTAAGGTTGGAGATAGTGAATTCACGTGTATTTGTATTTATGCTCCGAATGTGGATGACCCTGTTTTTTTTTTTTTTTTTTTATGCACGTATTGCGCAGTTGGCATAGGCCTCTGTCACTACTCCACTGATACTTGGCGGCGATTTCCACCAAGTATTTGATCCTTTGATAGATAGACTGCCGCCTAGAACGAGTGGTCCACCCAAGAGTCTCTACACCCTGCCAGCTCTGATGAAAGATCTTGCGTTAGTAGATATATGGAAGCTGCTTCACCCCTCCGACTTAGAGTTCACCTTTTTCTCAGCCCCCCCATCACTCACAATCTAGATCAGATTCTTTCTTCTCTCCACAGTACTGATATCCCACGTGGACATATACTCCTGATAGGTTAGCCAACTGGAATGCCATTCAGAGCACTAGATGCTGGGCATGCCATGTGGCCTTTGGTTTACTAAACTCCTGTTAAGTATGAATGTCCCGCATTACAGTATTACTGGAGTCGGGTCTGGGGTAGTATTCATTCTATTTTATATTTTCCGGAACCCCTCTCTTGGAAGATTGTGGGGCTCCGCTCAGCTGCGGGGATCCCCTCTCTTCCTAAATCGGCTTACTTCCTTTTAGCCTTTATGCTGGGCATTGCTATTTCCTATTTCCTTAATCACGAAATACTGGAAAAATAGCTCTTCTTTGAGCTCTAATGAATGGTGAATCATGTCTGTCTTTATTGTAAATATGAGCAAATACCTTGTATGTCAGCCTCTTCCGTTCAAACCATTCACTATTTGTCTAGCTAGAAGATGCTCAACGACTATGTTCAAACTATTAAATGCTCTCAGTTGACTGTTTGATTCTGTATTAATCTCTGTCACATGCTCATCCTGTATCATAGATTCTACTTCTGTTTGTTTGATGTACAATAATTGTTGTATGTAAGCGCTTATATGATGATTCTTATCAGCTTAGAGAAGAAGCATAGGGGTGGGGGGTAATTGGGGTTGCTTTCCTTATTGTATGCGTGTATTTGTTTCCTTTGGTGTGTTGTTACTTTTGCTTGTTGTAAAACGAAAATAAAAGTTTTAAAAAAAAACAAAAAACATTTCATTCAAATTAAAAAGAAAAGTCACCTTTTTTTTCTTAAGAAACAACCTTAGCAGTATTACAATCTCTGCTACAACTTTCTTGTCTTTACCATAGTGCACTGAAATTTATGACATTTTGGTTGAACATACCAAGGGTATGTCCACTAAGCCAGGCTAATGGTTAACCTGGGCTATCCCATTGGGACCTAGTTACAGATAGCCCGGGTTAACCACTAGCCCAGCTTAGTAGACATACCCCCAGGATTCCTGATTTTTCCTTTACTTTCTTTAACTTTGCATTCAATTTACTGCACACTGCATTTAAAATGGGTTCGTTTTCAAATGCTTTTCAAAGTAATTAAAACTGATAATTTTGCAGTTTTAAAACTGGTCGAAACATTATGAAACCAGCCAAATGAGGACTTTAATAAGTTAAATTGCTTAATTGAAAGTCAATATGAGCTCACTTTTTCAATTAGTTATCAGATTCATGACCATAGGTAACACTTTATCTAATTTTTCCACTGCTACTGTCACATTTTTAGTTCTCTGCTAATGAAATGGTAACAATGAACCCAATTTCTTATGAGTCTGTAATGAGCTGTGGCCTTTCATCTTAAAAGGCTGTTTCTTACTGATTAAAGGTATGATTTTTGTTCCTTCTGAGTTGCAGATAGCTTTTTTTACAAACTGAAAGCTGCTATTTCTTTTGTTCCTTTTCAGTTTCTTGCTGAACTGAAACAAACCTCCGCTTGGGCTAAGGTGCCATAAACCTTCATTTGCAACTACCATAATGGTTAATTATTTTTAACACAAGCCACCCCACCTATATCTGCCATCATAAGATGCCTCCTCTACATGTTGTCCTGGGGACTTCGTGGTCGGTCAGGTTTCCATAATGAATATGCATTATATCAGTATGTATGCATTAGATCTCCAATGTATATGTCAGTTCATATCATCCATATTCACTGCGGTTATCCTGAAAACTCAGATAGCCATGGATCCCAAGGCTGGGTTTGGGAAGCTCTGTCATATACCATCACTCCCTTTGGAACCTGAGTCTGGTCATTAGGAAGGTTTTGCCATTGTTTGCGGCTGGAACTCCCTCAGTCTAGTGTTGTTAATGCTATGGAGGCAGCAACCAGAGTTGTGATCTGTCCAGAAGCTAGGCTTGAGAATGAAAATTGAATCTCCTGCATGGAATTGCACATTACTACTAGGTCAACCCTTTTCCTTCCTACAAACATCCAATTAAAGGAGCCCTCTATTCCTTATGCATATAGGGCCCAATTCTGTGCCACAAATAGTGGGGATGGACATCCACGCTATTCGTGCCCCCTCCCTCCAGTGTCTAGATCCCCACCAGTTGTACGGGGAAGCTAGATGGGGACGGGAAAGGGGATGATAGGGGGTGGTGTTAGGGCAGTCAGTGGGCAGTCGCCGGCCCCAGACATACAGAGCTGATTCTAATGTCGGCCCTATACTTCCGGGGCGGCAACTTGAATGGGGAAGTTATTCCACCTCTGAGGTGGAATAACTTCACTGGACGTCGGGGATTGGTGGTCCCAGGGCCAGGAAAGGGCGGCAGGGGGCAGAGAACATTCCATGCAGATCGACTCTGGCCCTGGGAGGCCAAATCATGGGTTGGGCTGGAGGAAATAAACAATTTGTTCTGGTGACCGGCATTGCGGCTTTTAAATGGAGCCACGGTGCCATGACAACCGGATGCCATGGCGCCGCAGCTCCATTTAAAAGCCCTGACTGAGTTAGTTGGGCTTGTCGTGTATGTGCAGGCCAGGCTGAATTGCAGTCCCAGCCTGCACATACAGGACTGATCATGATTCTTATCCCATGGGGCAAGACGTGCCCCATGGGATCAGAATCACAAGCCCCTCTGTACATCCAGTCAAACCAGATGTACAGAAGGGCTGGACATCCAGGATGGAATGAGTCCTATAGTATCCACATGCTTATTTATTGAACTGAAGGCTCTATAATTTAGCAAAGTACTGTAGTTAAAAAGGAAAGCAAAGATGCTATAAGACCCCTTTCTGAAGTGCAGTAAGTTTTTGCATTTACTACGTTACATGCAAGAATGAACATTCGGTAAGTGTAAAATTGTGTGTGAACTGTAGGGAACATACTCAGAACATTCCCGATAGTTACTGCACAGAAAGATTCTGTACCATGCACTAAATGTATAATTGTAATTAACATGGGTGTACCCCTGCTAACTGCACAAGTGACAATGCACAGTACTGCACCATGCACTAAGAGCCCGATTCCATGTTGAACGTCTGTTCCTCTTTGCAGCTGGCCAGATGAAGCTCCTAGGATAGGCATATAGGCCACCCACACCACAAACAGCTAAGACCCGATTCCATTCTATATGTCTGGGCCCTGTGTGCGTTCGGCTAGAACCAGACACACATAGGGAGTCATGATTCTGATCCCGCAGGGCACGTCTAGCCCCATGGGATAAGAAGCATGAACAGGCCTGTACGTGCAGGCCGAGACCCCGATTCCATCTGGCCTGCATGTATGGGCCTTCTCCAGTAACTCAGTGCTCATCAATGCAGCCGTGGTACCATGGCGTCCAGTTGCCATGGCACCGCAGCTCCATTGAAGAGCTGCGATCTCTGGCCGCTGGCTTTAAAAGTGAATTCCCCGCAGCATGACCCATGATCTGGCCTCCTAAGGCCAGGGTTGGACTGTGGGGAATGTCCTCAGCTCCCCTCTGCCCCATCCGTTCCCCAGGCCCACCATCCCCCAATGACTAGGGGAACTTATTCCATCTCCGAGATGGAATAAGTTCCCCATGTAAGTCGCTGGCCCCGGACGAACAGGGCCAACATTGGAATTGACCATGTACATCCGGGGGCAGCAACTGCCCACTGCCAGCCCCAACACCACCCCTGATCTGCCCCTTTCACGCCCCATCTACCTTCCCTGTACAACACGTGTGGAAGGTAGTAAGGCCCAGGAAATGGCACAAATAGCGGGGATGGATGTCCCAACATCCATCCCCACTATTCATGCCTCAGAATAACCCCCCTAGTGTTCCTGTAGAGGGAGGCACTCCACAGTAGCCACCCATGTTTCTAATATGTTGAGGGCTTGCTGCAGTACAACCCACACACCACCATGGAGCAGAGTACCCTAATTGGTCCCCATCCCAAGCACACCAGCTTTCAGAAAGCTGAGGGCCCCCAACCCTATGGAGCCAGCACTTGCTTCCCAGGCAAGTGGAACAATTCATTCTCTCTGCAACATACAGGGTGAGAGGGATACTGACCAGGAACTCCAATGAAATTAGCCATCCTTCAGTGGTTTACATGTAAGCTTGTGCTCTGAGTCAGTAGACCACAGACATGCCTCCCTATGATCTGGGTGAATGCCCCAGAAGCAGGTGCATAGCAGTGGTATGCCCCCTCCCCCCCAGATGCGTATGTGCACCAATACGTGGCCCCCCATGCATGGAAGGCAGTGGTCAGGTTGCACATTTCTATGCCATACTAATATTTTGCTAGTAGTTACAACACCTCATTTTCATGCCTAACCCTCAAATTTGTTCAGCCATCTCCAATCCTGATGGAGCAGCCCACTTTGGTAAGTTTACAGAGCACATATCCTATCTTTCAACTCCTCCTCAGCTCATCACAGCGGCAGACCTCTCAAATTTTGCCAGTGCATATGCAGACCTGCAAATCATACTTTCCAGATTACCATTGCTTTGTAAGTAGGCATGTGCACATGCTCTCAGCAAGTACAGTCCTCTGTTGATGGTCCTGAGTTTTGTGGTTATAAGGGTTATTTGTTTTGCCCTAGGTGACCAATTGATTTGTCTCAGTACAGCACCGGCCATGGGTATCTTGCTGTTCTCTGCGTGGGATAGCTCTGGGCTGTTACTTGTATGGGGAACATGTCCATATCATGCGTTTGGACCACGCTGGCACAACAGGTTCAATTAGTACCTCTCCAGAGGTTGGTGTTATTGGTGCCCACACTAGTGGCATCTTTCATGGTCTTCAGTGCCACTAGCATGGCTACACTAGCTTTACATGACTGCCCCTGCCCACTCTCTGCTCCAACCCTGCATTTTTACTTGATATGCAGATACCATGATGTTTAGTGGGGCCTGGATGCATGCTATTTGCACACCAGAAACCACACTTTCAGCTTCCACCCTTTAGTAAACACATCCATATTAGTATACATATGAATAAAAATGGCATGCTTATCATAAAAAAACCTCATTGGTAAGTGCTTAGCTTTCTTCTTTGTTGCATATTACTTTGTTAATATTGTAGCATGAATAATTCAAGAAACATTTAAAAAGGAAAACAAATTTATGCACCATAAGACTTCTAAAGGATCCAAGAAAATAAGAACCAATCAAGAAGCAGCCACATCCAAACTAGCCAAGGTATATTAATGCCCTTCAAAATGCTTACGAGTCAAAATCAGAGTTCAAAGATAAATTCTTTTGATGACTAAATAAAAAGTACTTCGTTTTTTAAGGGATGTAGCTGCAGTGATTCAGAGGACCCAACACTGATGTTTCAGCACCCCTATCTGCTTCAGGGGTCAGGATGCTATGCAGAAGTTACAGCTACTTGAAATCCATTTCCATAATTTGCTGTGAAGTCCAAAGGAGAAACACTTTTTTAATTGTATCTTTTCTGTAGAGCATGCCATTTTCAGTCATATATAGCAAAAAAAAAAAAAAGTTATTTTTTTGCAGACAAATGATGAAATGAAGGAGATATATAATCCATATGGATGTGCAAGCCAAAGATTGTCATGTTTTGTAGTTTTTCATGTCATTCATGGGAGTTTTCCTTTTATTCATTTTTCATTTCATAGGCAATGGGGTCAGTAGTGCACACTACTGTGAAATAGTATAGGGCATGTTTACTAAAGGGAGTTAGCTGTTAACACAGGGATAACACTGGAAAGGTAGGCTGCAGTAGCAGATAACATGGTCTCAGTGCAGACAGTGCAGCAATTTTCTGTGCTATCTGCAGATTGGGCAGTAGCTATATGCCTGGGAAGGGTATGGGTAGAGAGTTGATGGACAGTGGTAATGTAATGTGCTATTATCATGAGCATCAACAGTGCCTGGTAACTGCATAATTTGCAGACATCATCCCGGTAACCTCAATGGCGAACCTTAGCTGTATCTGCAGTGTTGCTGCCCCACAATCCCTGCATTTTCACGACATTATCTCCTGGGGAAATGCTTTACACATCCCAACAGCTAACACCCGTCCTTTGCAGGTAAAGTGGCTCTTCTTTAATTAATGCCCAGCGTTAGCTGCAAAAGCTTAATGCCCTGTAGTAGACATACTCTAAAGTATACTGTTCTTCAATGGTATGCACTTGCACAACAGTACATACAACTGATGGAACAGGAACATAACATTAACACATTTTTCCCCCATCGTTTTGCGTTAAAAATTATAAGAAATTACTTGGGAAATATTGTTGACATTTCACATGTCATTTCAGACAAATACACGTGTTTGCAATCTATGTAGTCACTAGAGGCAACTGGATCTGTCTTGCTGGTTGGTAGTTGAGGTAGTCAGATTGCTATTGGTTCTGATTTGGTTGGCTTCTAAGTAATACTCAGAAACCTACCAAATCAGTCCGGCATGTTGGTTGTAGCCTGATATCATCTATAATTTAAACTATTATACCAATCTCCCATACAGAAATGCTTTGCTTTACTTGCTGCACAAAAACAGAATGTACTTATTCCTTTTTTAGCTAGAATACATGAAATATTAATATTTACTTAATTTTCCCATTGTATTACTAATTATCTGATGTAGATTATATGCTTGCAAAGTATTTGACTTGCCATTTAGGAGGTCAGTTTATAAAGGATTCTTTACCTATAAAAGGGCTTTTCTAAAATTATTCTAAGGGATCTGCACAAAAAGTAAGTTCAGTAATAAGAAGGCATGTTCTGTTAGGAGACATGGGTATAGGCATGTTGAGGGGCAGAATTTGGGCCGAGTGAATATCTTATAAAATACCCATCATAGGCTTAATTTGCACAATGAAATTTACACATGCTCCTGAGCAAGTATACAGTAATTGCCTGGAGCTGCAATCCAGTTGCAGCTTCGGCTGGTTTGCCCCTAGTATTTCATAAATACATGTGAAGGCTCGTTTTACATAGAATGTTGAGATGAAAATTCAGAAATACATTTATTTATTTATTTATTTATTTTATTTATTTAATAATTCTTTTATACCGCGCTATTACAATCAGTGCGGTGTACAATGAACAAGAACATACTACAATGCATACAAGTAACATTGAGTTTTACATTAAACAGGGAACTTCAACAATAGGACAACCGGGGGAACTATGTACAGATTAACTTAATGTACTATGTACAGATTAACTTAATGTTATATACAGTAATATGAAACTCGTTTGGATGTTGTAATGTGGTTCACTAATAGGACTAGAGAGAAGGTTGACCAGCTAGCCCTTTTCAGGTTGTATTGCGGAGCTAGTTTCCCAATTAATTTACAAAACCTCTGCCTTTTGTAAAATACCTAGAAGGACACTGGCAAATACAAGGTTATTTACTGGCATGTCCAGCGGAAGCATCAATTTTAAAAAGCTGTGCATGGAAAAAAGAGCACCCTGCTCTCAGCTGTATCACTGTTCCCAAGAGCCAAGAACCTTCTCACATCTGATCCCATGAACCCCACCTCCATCAGACAAGATCCCCTGCCATACAAAATTGTCCTGAGCCCTTAAACTACCAAGTAGGGTTGCCATCTTCTCCTTGAACCCCCCACTAGGCAAGAGCACCCCCCAGCCCCTGATCCTACTCCCAGTATCTACCATCTTTTCCTGGTGGCTAATGGTAGGGACAGATGTTCCTACCTTGTGGACACCAGGGTTCAAAATGGTGCTGCTCCAGCCTTAGCATACTCTCATATTACTATTGCTAGGGGTCAAGCTACCAAAAAAAGGATGTGCTGCCATTAAGTTTGGCAGTTTGACCCCTGGTGGTGTTACCTCAAGACTACCACTAGGGGTCAACCTCTGCTATTTTGAATCTAGGTGACCAACAAAGCAGGAGGGACTGGGAATTGCTTTTTCTTTCTGGGACTTTGGTAGAGCCAAAAGAAGTCTGGGGTGGCTAGTCATGATGTCAAGGGGGATCAGGGAAGGTAAAGAGGAGAGTGATAAGGGGTCTGGTGATGTTAGGTGGTGTTAGAAGGTTGAAGGAGAGGGGTTGTCTGCCTTTGCACTTGCCTTTTCAAACTGATACCTGCACATGTTCAGGGTAGGTGTAACAGCTGATACAGAAAATTCTTGGTAGACATGTGTCCATCCTGTTTATACCCTTTTAAAGGTGCAGACTCCCAAATTGTACATGATACTTCAAATGAGGTCTCACAAGAGACTTATTCAAAGGCACTATTACCTGAAGTGAAGGCGGAGGGCTTTCATAGCATCAGATGCTTTGCGTACTTACTGCACCTAGTTGTCAGACGCCCTAGGCCTTGGGAGCAAGGGAAGTGGTAGTCTAGCCCTTTAGCTACTGATTGAGAAGTGCCAAACAATAGCAACATATTTTCTCCAGAAGCAGGAAGTAGCAGGGACTCCTGAGCACCATCTCATTCAGGATGTTGGCACCAGGTGGAATTCTACTTATGAGATGCTGCAGAGGTTAGTGGAGAAACAGGAAGCCCTGCATCAGATGTCATTTGAGATCGAGATAGGCATCGAAAGGACCTTGAGTTGCAGGATTGAACAAATACGACTCAAGTCATAGAAGTCCTGAAGCCCTTCGAAGATATTAGAAACATACTGAGTTCCAGAATAGCTACACTGTGCCTTTCCATCCCAATAGTAAACATTTTACAGCTAAATTAGGGGTTTTCAGCAACAGAAATTCACAGCAGAGGTTGTGACACTGGTGGTCTTGCCTGGGCAAGTAGAAAAAATGTTAAACGCCTTATGAAAAAGAATGCTTATATGCTAGTCAGTGTCTGTGACCCACGTGTAAAAGGAATTATCACTCTGTAGTGCAACACAATGTCTTACTGGAAGAAGAATCTGATGGTGGAGGTCATGGCTACAGATCCCTTGGCATACTGGGCACGTAAGTTGGCATTCTAGCTTGTGCTAACCATTAGCTCAGCTTAGTAAATATGTCCCTTAAATTCAAAAACATATGCAACTAATTTACTAGACATTTCAAAAATCTCCCTAAATGCACCTAACATATCGCTTTGTAAGTTTTCTTTCATTATATTAAGAAAAAACATCCTGCAAGAGAGGTACCTCTACAGTGAGCCATTCTTTCCACAAGCACCATAAGCAATGCAGAAGGAAACAGCTAAGGGTCTTTCCCCATATGTCAGGAAACACATAACATATGGAGAAATTCCTCCTAGTGGGCCTTGCTTGGCATTGGGTGTGATACCGACAGAAGGGGGTCCAGCATCCCTCATGCCCATCTTTACACTGTTCTTTGGGACTGATAAGTGAAGAGATAAAGATATCAAGGCCCCCTGGTAGCTTACTAGAATATTATGAATTGTATCTGTAGTTATAGATTATTATACTCTTAACCGAGCATAGGCTGTGAATTTGACTAAGAACAGATGTCACCTTTAAGGAGGAAGCAGGTTATCTTAACCAGGAATGTGAGGCCATTTGTTGCTCATTTGCTCAGAATAAATGCCAGAGAGTCTGGGTAGGTGCCACGGTGGAATTTATGCAGCTGAATTAGTAGCCTCAGAACGATCAAGACTGATAGAGGATGAAAAGATGCTGTAATTTGTGAGCAGGAACTGTTTTACTTTAAAGATTTCTCTTAGGGGTATGTTTACTAAAACCCCGGTAAAGTGCGGGCCGCGGTAGAGTGCGGGTGCCATATAAGGAGTGGGCGTTTCGCGCTGAAGAAGGAAATGCATGATTTGCATATGCGCTAAGGTGCACGGCGCCCATATGCGGCCCGCAACTTAGTGCATCAGATGGCTGCGTGGGAGGCATATGTGGTACGCTGATGGGAAAGCAGAAGAGCAGAGCCACAGCGCAATGGTTAAGGCACCTACCAATGGTGCAGGGATCAGGGGTTCAATCCCCCACAGAGGCCAATAAAGACAGCTGGCTGATGCAATAATTTAGATGGCAGTGAAATAATGAGCAGCATAAGGCGGCACGCTAGTGTTTTGGAGGCAGTCGAATACTGGGCGGCATTAGGCGGCGCGCTAATTATTTTAGGATACATCTCAATAAGGGGCGGCATAAGGCGGCGCGCTGCTGAGCAAACAGAAGAGCAGAGCCACAGCACAATGGTTAAGGCACCTACCAATGGTGCAGGGATCAGGGGTTCAATCCCCCAAAGTGCCCAATGAACAAGGCTGGCTGAGGCATTGTGTATTATGGGCATGAGTGCTGTAGGGGGCATGTTATTTTTATTTTAATTATCATTACTAGAAAACGCACCCTCAAAGCGTGTTAACATGAGGCGCCCCATAAGGCACATTGTAAAGTGCACTGTCCGCCAAGGAACCCTAGAATGTAGCTTATAGGGCGCTTTAGAGGGTGCCGTATGAGGTCCCACAAGGTCAGAGCACCATTTATGATGGCAGCACTGTGCAGTTTAAGGAATGAAAAGCATTAGTAGGTGCGCTGACATGCAAGGTAGAGCAGTAGTGCAGCATAATGGTTAAGGCACTGACTGCTGATACAGGGGTCATGAGTTTGCTCCCCAGGGTGCCTAATACATAAGGCTGGCTGTGGCATCAGCTTTACAATGTACATATTTTTTCCTGCAGCACTGTATGTTTATTTTATTAATTGCTGCCAGCAAACACGCCCTCACGTGCCGTAAGTGAAGGTGCCGTATAAGACACCCTATAAGGCACTCCATAGGGCACATTATAGAGTGCACTGTCCGCCATGGCACCCTAAGATGTCTCCTATAGGGCACCCTATAAGTTGTGTCACAGGATAATGTATAGTGCACCTTATATGGACGGGAACCATAAGGTGCCCTATAGGGTGCCCTATGGAGCCCCCTCAGAGGCACCCTATGGGTACAGTATGCTGAGGGTGTTTTTGCTGGCATCAAAATATGTACATTAAAGAAAAATAATGCTTTGGAAAACCCTATCAAATAACCCCACTGTGGGTTTGAACCCATGATCTCAGCCTTCACAGGCAGTGAAGTAACTATTGCGCTACAGCTCTATAGCTGGTAGCAAGCCCCTGCCTGGCTGCAAAGAGCCTGCACGTCACCGCACAGTCTACTGTGCTCACCAGGATAGGGTTAGCCCACCAGTACCCATGATACACTGCACATGCAAATCAGCTGTCCACAGATGAACACAAGATGGGGAATGCACCCCCACAGCACCTCGGCCTGGTAGGGGGAAGTGACCTGGTGTTTTACTGGCACAGAGTACCTACACACCGTCACATTGTGCGTTTACTGTGCTCACTCTGAGTGTGCGATGAGGCGCCTACGACCAGGTCCACAACACCTTCCATAGCTGATGGAGGCCATGTGGGAGGTCCAAAGCAGTGTTAATGTATAAGATAGGTAGTGTCTGCACAGACACCATGGATATCTCTGTCTGTCTCAGTCAGGTATAGCCCCCATGGGACCCCCCCCAGGTGGGATATGCACACACCACATGTGCCTCTTTCTCCCCCCCACAGGGCCAAAGGTGGCAAACATTGTCTCCCATCAATAGATCCACCTTATACCTCCCTGCAACAGTGGCATTAGAGTGGAACATCAACCCTAGTCCTGCTGAGGTACAGACACCCCACAGGGCAGTCAAGGCAGCTCTATACACATCCATAACACAATAGCAGACAGGCATTAGACCAGGATATGGTAAGCTGCACCCCACCACTATCTGATATTCTCCTGCAGCACACCATCAGCCACTGCACCCTGCAAACCATTCCATCTGGACACATACCAGCTACAAACAGTCTGCTAGCTAGTCCATAGTGCATGTTCCCAGTAGAGATACATGCACCCAGAACTAGGATGTCAGCATACACAGCACACAGATAAATCAGTGACTGGGCTCCAAAAGAACACCCATATATATCACATAAGAGAAATACTATATAGCACTATGGGTATGCCTAGCCATGCTGTGTTCACTGCACAGTCAGGGTGAGAGTGATCTCTCAGCAGGACATACTGAGGTCACCCTGTCTATGTAGGTGGTGGCCGGTCACCACAATGTCCCAGTCAGTGCCCTATGCCCTGTGCAGATAAACCCTGGCAAGGCCACCCTGTCCGGCCTACACCCATGGTACCTTGCTCCTCATTATGCACATTGGCAGCCCAATACTGGCAACATTGCTGGCAGTGTGGGCTGTGGAAGGTGTTTGCAGCCACCACACACTGGATAGACAAACAGCCACCCCCACACCTATGCCAGCATTGTGCTACTATAGAGGGGTTCAGCAGCCATACCCACCACACCAGTCATGGACACAGTACATGCATGGATATGGTACGCATTACTGTTGGGGGTCACATCCCAGGGTGCTAAACACTGTCAGAGACCAGACCTGCAGCACACACCGCAGACATCTGAATGATTGCTATGGTGGAGCTCGATGAGCAAACTGTGCTTTACGTAGGACTGGAGATCTGCCAGTTATCATAGGAAACGTTTGATATCTGTGTACCATATACCCAGGTGTAGGGTGGCATTGGAGAGGTATGCAACTGCTAGTATTGGGAGATACAGGCAAGGCCCAATGTCCTGCCTCTCCAGGAGGCATTGGCCCATGGGGCCTGTGGGTGTGTGTGTGGGTATGTCTGGCCCTGTTCGGGTTTTCATGCTGTCCCTCATAGATATGCATGAGCTACATCTGCATACCATGGGGATGGTGCATAGCTATGCAGCACAGGCATCATTATTAGAGGCAGCATGGAACCTGAATGTTGTGGGGCCCTCCAGGACTGCATTTGGGAGACTCTGCTCTAGGTAATGCGCCTGTTTATGGTGTCTGAGATTGGTGTGGTAAAATATAGGCGTATGAACCATGCATATGTTCTTAGCTATACAGTTTTGTCCTTACTATCACGCATTAGTTGTGGGTAAAATATGTGGACTGGATTGGCAGTAGCCGCAGCTGGGATTTGAACCTGTGACCTTCTGTTCCTACACACACTGTCTGTGTGCACTGCACCACCGTGTTGGCACAGGTATGTTGCGTTCCCTGGGGATTCCATGACTGTACATCCAACAGAGCCTGTCTTTTTTGGTGGACGGTGCCAGCCTGCACAGGCCTAGGCCACTGTCTGCTTTGGTTTGCAGCCACCGCCCCCTCCACCACCTGTACCCTTCTGCCGACATGCAGACATGTCCCTATCTGGGAAAAACACATGACCTGAGTGAGTTGTAGCACTCCAGGACTGAGTTTGGGGGACTCGGCTGTAGGTAATGCCCATTGTTATGGTTTGTGTGTGGTGTAGGGTAAAATATAGGTGTTGGGACCATGCTTATGTTCTCTGCAATACAAGAGTTTCTGTACTCTCACTGTTTAGTGGTGGGTAAAACTATGGGGACTGGGTTGGCAGGAGCCCCTGCTGGGATGTGAACCTATGACCCTCTGGTTCTAATAGGTACTGGCTGTGTCCACTGCACCACACTGTGGCCACAGAGACAGTGCAGTCTCTGGAGATAGGAAACCTGGCCGCAAGTGTCAGACACCCTGCTCTGCACAATTTTACTGTGTGCTCGTTTACCTTGTATGGGGACACGGGTGCACATAAAACTCAGATATGCCCTTCAAAAAAAGGGGAGATAAATATAACAACAAGCTGGGCAACAGTGATATCAATGGGCAACCTGAAATACACTCCCAGGAAAGCTCGATTACATTGCAGTGCTTTTGAATGAGTCTACGGAGCGTAGACCCTTCCAAAAATCATTTCTATTTTTTGGGGATTTCCTGGGAGTGTTTGTTATTGTTGCCCATTAATAGCACTGTTGCCCAGCAGGATTATAATTTATTTGGAATTTGTTGTGGTCATTTTCAATTTATATTTGCAATTTTCTTCTGTGCACATGTATCACACTGCTCACGTTTTTTAGGTTTCCCCGTTTTTGCTGTACATTGCTGACGTAAATGGTTTCTCTTACCTTTAAATGCGCTCTACCGCGAGTGTTTCACTCGCGGTAGTTTTTACATGTAAATTCAGACCCTCTCCTGTGCGGGGAGCCTCTCCCCTCCCACTCTCCACCCATTGACCCCGTCTTTCCGCCCCTCGGGGGCCTTCCTCCTCCCTCCGTTAGCCTTTCCCCGCCTCTATCGCACATCAGCGCACCGCAAACGTGCGCGTTTTCATCACACATGTGCGGGGCCCGTTAATGTGACACGCACGCGTGCGGGGCGCTTAAGAGCACTTAAATGCATCATTTTAGAGCGCTCAAGTGCGCCCCGCACAAGTGCGCAGTTTAGTAAACATACCCCTTAGTGCTGAGTTATGCAGCATCTCTAATAAAAGGGCTGATGGAGGAAGTACAAGCTGAAGCAGGCAGGGAGAAGCTGTGTTGTTAGCAGTCTCCTTGCCCGGCTCTTCTTTGGCCTAAGATTTTATAAGATTAATTCCAAGTGTCTGTGTTTTTTCTTTGTGCTTTACAACCATTCCTTCTGTCCAGTCATATGAAGAACTGAAGATATACAATGAGCTCTGGAAGTTGTTTGAGATAATCTTGGGAGTTCTAGGATCTACAGTCGTGGTGCCGTTTGTGTCGGATGGGTGGACAGAAAGAATCTTTGGCAGACGTGTGAGTTTAATAAATGCCTGTGTGACATTGTTAGATCCTGTGTGGATATCATCACTGTCTGTGTGGCAGTTAGATCCTGTGTGGATATTATAAACATCTGTGTGGTTTTTGAGTGCTCATAAATAACTGTGTGGTAACTCAGGTTAGAAATTTCTGTGCACTGTTGAAATGGAAAATATAAGTTGCAAAATGCATAAAAATGATGATAACAAATTAAATGGTTGGCAGGAAATGGCTCAGTAATTAGAAGACACCCAGAAGGGTTGTCCGGCTAATAAAATTAAAAAGAAATATGGTACTGGAGCTCTGTGCTTCATGGGATGCTGGACATCACAGAACCCCCAAATGCAATTCCCTCTTGGAGGGACGTTTGCCTTAGATAAGTTAAATTATTTGAGATATTAGCTGTCTCTTGATAGTAAGACCCAAATCCACACACATTCTGAATGGGCTCTGTTAGACTGGTGGGTAGCTATTGCAAAAGAAAAAAGAAACAGGGAACAAGAAACACTGGTTCAGAGTTTAAAGGATAAGGTTTTTCACTTTCAAGGTAATTCTGTAAAAAAGAATAATGATTGTAGTACTGTGAATGTACCAACTATTCCGCCCTTCTATGCAGAGGAATTTGAGGGTATAGTCTGTGCTATGAGTACAGGACTGTCCTCCCCTACCCCTGGAAAGGATGAAGGGCTAGAGAATTGTGAGTTACAGTGCTCAGCTCAGAGAGAGAAAAAGTCAGCAGCGGGGAGAGAGCTTTTAGAACAGAAAAGTGGAGGAGTGGCCTAGTGGTTGGGGCAAGGTACTTCAGGCTGGAAGGTCAGGGGTTCAAATCCCACTAGAGGACAGCAACCTTGGGCCAGAAGGACTGGGGTTTCTAGTCCCACAGGTGCTCCTTGTGGTCTTGGGCAAGCCACCTAACCCTCCATAGCCCATGTTCCCTGTAAAATAGTTATCTCCAAGTTATAATGCCCTGTTTAATGTAAACCACACTGATGCAGAAAAGTACAGTATATAAGAGAATGTAAATAAATAAAAGGAAGGAGTTAGCAAGTCAATTAGGGTAAGAGGATGCACTTTTGTTAAAGGATAGAACTGATTTACAGTTGCAGGAAGAAGTCCATTCAATGGCTAAACATGTGGTGTGGCAAGAGGTTGAGCCGGGGCAGGCTTTGGAGGAATTCTCCAGCCTTGTAGCATTTTGTAAAGATGGCTCTCTGAACTGTCAGAATCTCGGACCAGCTGGAAGGTTGTTGGAAAGGTTAAGAGCACAAGTGACCTATAAAGACCCACTTGGCTGATGTAAGAAAAATAACAAGCAAATTAAAAAGAGAATTAAAGAACATAAGTGAGAGTGCAGAAAGAGCAAATCCTTTTAGACCCTTTCCAAGTACAGGAGGCAGAATAATTATCCTTGCGACAAATTGGAGCCCAGCAAAAATTCATAATCTAGCTCAAAATTGCCCAAATTCTAGAGAAAAACCTGGGCAATTTATAGACTAATGGAGACAGCTGATACGCACTGGCACCAGTAGTCAGCCCGTAGCCTCAGCGTATGGGGTAGATAGCCTGGAGACCCTTTATTGAAAGGTTGGAGTCAATGCTTTATGGTTGCATTGCCTCCTGGGAGTTGTAGTTGTGTCCCTTTTCAATAAAAAGTAGTTGTGAAACGAGTGTTCAGGCAAAGACAGGCTTTTAATTCCCCTCCCGGGGCGGATTCAAACACAATGTAACTTAGGATCAGAAAGCCATACACTCTGGCACAAGGTAAGAAAAAGAACTAATAACAGTTTCCAAACTTAACTCAAAAGTGGCACGGTATTCATAGCATACAGTCACTTCTTATAAGCAAAATAAACTCCTGTGCTTCTCAATTGCCAGTTAAACAGCTTCCTCAGATTATCTGGCTCAGCACAGTGAAATCACATCATCAGTAACCGTTAATGTAAAATCCATTTGGTTATCAGACAATTCTTCCTCTGGAGGATCAATTAGCATTGACTCATGCTGGTTCTCAGCTGAATACAACTTCTGCTTTGTATATAACGTTTCCAGACTTTCCTCCTCTGCCTGTTCCTGAGGCTTCCCTATTACTGCCTCTGTGAGATAGGGTTCAGCCCTACCGTATATCCTAGAGGAGAGTCATACCCTTTAGGGTTTCTAGGAGAGAAATTCTTGTAACCACTTTTATAGTAATTAGACAGCCTACCTTCTGGCTTTGAGGCAGGGGAAAGTCCGTGCACAGCTCTATCAGGACGGGGTTTAAACCTCAGAGGTTTTTCTCTGTATTCTGGCTGCTCACCTTCTTCCTCTGACATACAAATGTCTTGCACTGTATACTTTTCACTCCTTGGAGCTTGTAAGTGCTTCCCAGCTACCCTTACTGGTAACTTTTCCCTCAGTGTGCCTCCACCATAGGATAAATGCCTGGAGTTCTGGTCAAAGGGTTTTTGTGCCCTGCTCCTCCAGTTATTCCTGCCAGTTACTTTCTGTCTTTCTCTCTCACACTCAGAATCAGAATCCACTGAGTCATTCACATACGTTTTCCTTTCACACCGAGACAGACACTGTTTCCAAGACCCAGACTTCAGCTCACACAATCCTTCCAGCTGGTTCTGCTCTCTTCCGTCTTTCTCTTGCTTCTCTCCGTCCTTCCTGTTCTCCCTCTCAAACTCTAATGAACGTTTCTTATACGTTTGCTTGGGAGCTAATCTAGCCCTTCCCCCTCCCAGGTGAAAGCTATTAGGCCCAGGAGATGCGGATTGTTTGCTAGCTGGGCGGGGTTCCTGCTGGGATTGTTTATGTTGCTCTTGGCAACTGGGAGTCCTGAGCTTTTCCTTCCTGCCAGCAACAGACCTACTGCTCTCAGGTTCCTCTGTTTCCATAGCACAGGATGTCTCTTCCCCATTACAGCACCTATGATCCTACCTGGTCAGAAGTGCAACATTTGATGAGTGCAGTTGTTCTTAATCCGTCTGCTGTTTGTAACCCTCCACATGAAGAGGATGAGAAACAGTGGACTTGGCCCACTGAAAATCTTGTTAAAAATCCCTCTGATTCTGAAGAATTTAAGAAGTTTGCAGAACATAGGAAACAATTATTAAAGTCCATGAAAAGGCATTTTCAAACTAAACCTAACTTTACAAAATTACTCACTTCAAGCGAGGTAAGGGTGAAACTGTTTCACAGTATCAAACTCGGTATTGCCTAGCATTTAAGGATTTTTCCACTGACCAAGGCATGAAGGGGTTTGCTTGTATTTTTATGAATGGTATTTTGCTTGAGCTTTGGGGCGTAGTTGAAAATGCCCTCCTGGGTTGGTCAACTAAAACACCAGATGAGATTCTATAATCTGCTTTACATGCTGAGCAACGGATCTTGCGAGGTAAGGAAACTGAGACAATAAAAATTGAAAAGCAGAAACAGAAACTTTTAAATTTGCAGATTGCTTCCTTAGGGTCTCAGCAAGTGGGGGTCCAGCAAGGAGGCCGAGGTAGAGGATACCGGACGGCTTGGTGTGGTTAACACAGCCCATTCCAAGGGGATCCTGATGTACGGCAACGTACTTGCTATGGGTGTGGGCAGTTTGGGCATATGATCAGAGACTGTCCGCACCCTGCAGATTGCCATCAACAATGAGTGACAGGAAGGGTGCCACCAGCCACTGGAGCCCTCCAACCTGGTGCTCTGCAGCTCACCCCTATGACCCAATATTACCTCATGGAAGAGGCTGTAGTCCTTATTAGTGACTGACTATGTCCTCTTCTGACTGCTAACACCAGAGGTGAGCTGGCCGCCAGTATTGGAGGTCGTCATTGTGTTTTTTCTTCTGGATAGTGGAGCTTCTGTGTTTGCCTTATCCCTGAAAGATTTGCCTTCTGTTTATCACCAAGACTTCCTGCTGCACCCCAGGTACCATGTGAAGGCATCAAAGGTAAGCCTTGTTATGTATTGTAAAATTTCTTCTGTGCCTTTTGCTATTGCTGAAAGATAATATAAAATGGATTTTCTGGTATGGAATTGACTAAGGAGAATTGTTAAGGAGAGACTTCCTCTCAGCCCATAAAGCCATGTTAACTTGTGACACTGGCAAGATAAGCTGTCAGCTGCTTCCCCTATGAGAACAGAACACTGAGAACACTGATTTATCTATTTTGCCTGATGAACTCTGGGCAGCACTGGGAAATGATGTAGGTTGGATGAACATCCCACCCATTAAAAACTGTGAAACCCGGTTCTCCATTGCCTCATGTTAAGCAATACCCATTACCAGATGCTTCAGTTTTGGTTATTCACCCAGTTATTCAGAACCTGCTTGATCAAGGAGTGGTTCTTCCCACATTCTCTCCATGTAAAACCCCCATCCTTCTGATCTTGAAGGTCGATGGGAAGTCTTATAGATTTGTTCAAGATCTCTGGGCAGTAAACCAGGCAGTGCAGCTGATATTTCCCTTGGTTTCAAATCTACATGATACTGGTCTCGCATCCCATCCATGGTAAGTTCTTGTCATAGACTTAAGCTTCACCTTTTTTCCCTGCAAATCCACCCTCTTTCAAGATTTTTATTTGCATTAATGTTTGAAGGTCAGCATGGACCACACTTTCACAGGGTTACACCTACAGTCCTGCATATTCTTAGCAGGCCATAAAGCATGCTTTACAGGGAGTAAATTTGGAGGGATGTTCTGTTTTGATACAATATGTTGATGACTTTTTGATATGTTCTGATGATCATAATGTATGTGTAAAAGACACCTTGATATTGTTAAAAATGCTCTTCTTTTTGGAACTCAAGGTCAATAGGACCAAATTGCAATTTTGTTTGCAAGAAGTGATTTTTCTTGGGGTTAGACTGACCCCTACAAGACGCCAACTTACTGCTCAGAGAGTCCAACCAATACAGCCTTTGATTTTTCCTGTTACTGTACCTTTGTTACGTAGGTCCTTAGGCTTATTAGTGTTTTGCTGTCAATGGATCCCTGATTTTGCTTCCCTGGCACAACCATTGCATACACTTCTGAGCAGGGATGGCCCATTAGGTTTGATAGTACATAATGAGGCTTTTATTTCATTGAAATCTTCTCTGCTTGCTACTCCCTGCTTGGCTTTCCCTTGTTACGAGCTTCCTTTTCATTTGTATGTTTCTACTACCGCCACTTCAGCCACTTGTGTATTGACTCAGAAGTTTCCCACTGGTATGAAGCCCCTTTGTTATTTTTCCCAAACCTTCAATTCTGTTACGGCTGGTCTACCTCCCTGCTACCATGCCCTAGCTTCTATGTTTTTTTCTTTAGAAATAATGTCTTTCCTAACTCTGTTGCATGCTACTCATGTTTATTCCTCTCACTCTGTGATTCGTTTATTGCACCTTGTAAAAATGAAGTCACTTTTCTCCTCTTGCCTCCTTTTGTATGATTTGGTCATTTCTCAGCCTCATTTTATTTTGCATGAAATCTCTCTTTCATAGCCTGCAACCTTGCTTTGTTCTTTGCCTGCACCTGAGGACTTCCAGTATAGTCCATAACATGATTGTCTTTTACAGGTTGTAGAGTACTCTAAGGCCAGGCCAGACCTTTTTCCTGTGCCCTTGTCAGATCCTGACTATGTTATTTTTACGGATGATTCATCCTTCCATAGCAAGGATGGCACTGTCTGTACAAGGTATACAGTCACATTAATAAATGTTGTTTTAGAATCAGGATCTTTGCCCTTTTCAAGCACACAGCTTGTTGAGGTTTTTGCATTAATATGTGCATTAGAACTTTCGGCACACCAAGCTATGAATATATATACTAATAGTGCTTCTGCCTTGGGAAACCAGTGGGACTTTGGGAACATTTGGGCTCAATGGGGGTTCCTGACAGTAGCCCATTGTCCCATTAAGCATGCTGCATAAGTTCAAAGACTGTTGAAAGCTGTTTTTCTTCCTGCACAAGTGGCAGTTTTGAAGTATAAAGGACATGACAAAAATCAGACCATTGTGGCACAAGGCAATAACTTTGTAAACACTGTAACAAGAGAAGCTGCCTTGGGCCAGCGGATTGCTGCCTCACTTCTCCCCCTGTTAACACCCTCTACCAGCCAGATGTCTATGAAGCTTTTGCTTGAGCACCAATCAACTGTTCCTTATAAAGAAAGGGCAAAGTGGCTTCCTTTGCTGCTACAATTGGCACTGAAGGACTTTGGAAAAAGGGATAGTAATAGTATGTCTCTTGAATGGACAATTGGAATAAAAGAACTGTATGCTCAGGTCTGCTTAGACTTAGGTCTGCTTTATATTCTGCTGCTCCTTAATTTTTCTTTTAAGTTGTTTAAGAAACTCTTCATTAGTAAATTTATCAGTATCAACGACATTACTGGGTCGTTTAGTTGAAGCTTGCGGGTCTTTAGTTTCTTGCAAGCTTTTAAGTTGGAGGCTAAGCAGTCGGACTTGAGCTTGCTTTAAATCTTTTTCTGGTTTCAAAGTATCTTCTTCAAGAGTCCGTATATAATGAAAAATGTGTGTTTGTTGTTTTTGCCATGGCTCAGCCTCTAAACCTACTACGGATTTTAATTTTAACACCACTGAGGGTGGCAAGGTGTTACACAAGGTCTGGAAAAGCATTGGGGCTGTGCATGGATCATCATAGGGTATGCCCAGCTGGGCTTCCCATAGATCCTGAAATTTTGCAAGGTATGCACTTATGTCCTCTCCCAGCTGAAACCTCATAGTGATCATAGGTGTCATGCTACGCTGGGTCAGATACATTTCCCGTATGGCTCCCCAGATACTGGGACGGTAATCATGCCCCATCAAAAGTATTTTCTGTTACAGTAATGCTAGTTAATCCTGCCGCAGCAAAGATTTGGTTGGTGGCATTATTTCCAAGAACCTTTGCCAATAAAGCTTTTACATCTCCTAACGCTAAACTATAACCTGCAGTTGCTCGTTCAAATTTCTGAATCCAAGCTCCACCGCCACGACATAGTGGGGGTAGGCTAAAGGCAATATTTATCATATCAGTAAAGTTCCATGGTACATATCTTGCAGATCCAGCATGAGTATGTAGAATAGGAAACATCAGATTTTTTGGGGGTTCCTGACCCTCGTATTATTCCCATACCTTTAACCCAGCTTCTATGTAGGAGAGTCCCAGCCAGGGTCTCCGGCTCCTCCGCGAATGCAGAGTCGGGCCGTATTGAGATGTACAGTGTCAAGAGAACCATAAGGGGGCCACTGCAACATCTGGGGCTGGTTTGCTTTTGTCCAGCCATACATATTAGAGGACCATTGGTAAACATAGTAACCATTTCCATCTTCCTGATCTGTAATAAAAGTAAGGATAAATGGTTTCGGAGCTCGAGGAGTTTTACCACCTTGCGCAACTCCACAAACCTCTGCAGGTTTACTTTTTCCCTCTTCATCTTCAGAGTCCTCATCTACCTCCCCCTCTTCTTTCTCTTCTATAATCATCTTAAGACGTTTTTCCTTCTCTTCCAGTTCTAACTCCCATTTTCTAAGATACTTAGTAATTTCTTCCTGAGATTGTTTTAAAGCTTGAGCCTGATTTGCTAAATCTTCCTGTTCTGCTGTCAGCTGTTTTACCTCTTCTAATTTTGCCTGCACCTCAGCATATGCGTTGGAATCTGGGGCAGGGGTAGCTTTTAAGTTGACATGACCCTCAATCTTTGCCCAGGCTCCTTCAGTGTCGAAGAACTGCTGCAGGACCTGTTCCGGGAGTGGGGAAGCTGAGTGAGGGATCGGTTCTGATTTGGGAGGCTGCAGGACAGGGTTGGAATATCCTATGGCTGCCAGGGTCTTACTTTCGGTCGCCCAATAGGGAGGTGGAGGGGCAGGTGCAGACAGCAAAGGCTCTGGACCGGCCTGCATCCACAGGGAAATATGTCACAAATGTTCCAATTGGGCTTTGCCACATTTGGTAAATAAAATATGATCCCTAACACCAAGGTCACGGGTTTGATCCCTGTACGGGCCACCAATTGTGGGCCTGGTTTCCCACAAGAGTCCCCCAAATATTACCAATTACCAATAAACAGTTCAGACAACAGTTGCTCAGCTACAAAGAAACTCTTTATTTGGCACAGCAAACAAATGGTTATAGATGCAGATAGCAAGTGCCTGTCTGAGGGATAGTGGGGCAGCCTTCTCTCTGCAAAGGGAGAAAAAAAAACTACCCCAAGACCCTCTAAAATTGCTGTCTTATATATACCTCTCTGCTTCAAATTCTAAAGAGTTTCAGCAAATTCAGCATCAATTCTTAGGTGTTTGCAGGCTTCCTGCAAAGCCCTTTCCCAGGACCCTCTTATGTTTATACATCTGGATCTGCTTATCAAGGTCTGCTTATCTATGCATGACTTGTGACCTCTGACCCTTCCTGTATTTTTCCATCTCCTGGCACTAATTGAAACCTTCAGGGCAAGAGTATTTGTGCTCATTAGTTTGAATTCTTTAAATTCCTAGCTGGGCCTGTATTGCTGGGCCCAAATCCTTGGACTCTCCTGTACAAAATATGTTTTTTCTCAGATTGTTATAATAGGCCACATATACTCTCTTATGGCGAGCATATACTCTCCTATAGCCCACATGTATTGTCTTCTTGTCTTCTGTGCCATCCATATCCTGTGTGTGATTCTAGAAAGGGTGCAGTCATATAAAGCAGACATATAAAGCAGACCTAAGTCTAAGCAGACCTGAGCATACAGTCCTTTTATTCCAATTGTCCCTTCACCCTCCACTTTATTGTATCCTATGGCTATGTTGTTACATTCAAAATTATATTTGTCAGTTAAAGCCATGTGTCATACTTTCTCTGTTTTATGGTTTAATCCTGATTTTCTTTCTGCAGCTAAAGCCATAGTGGTGACCTGTCCTGCCTGTCTCCCTGCCGACTGTTCAGGGATGAAGTTGTTGACATCTTCCACATCGCTACCTAGACCGCAAGGCCCTTTCCTATTTTTACATTTGGATGTTACAGATTTGCCTTGTGCCAGAGGGGGGAATTAATACTTGTACTCACCTGTCTGCATTCAGAGTGATCTGAAGTTTGTTCAACTGCTAACATGGACCCTAAAGTTACTGCTTGAGTTAGAAACTGGTTGAGTGGGAGGTGACAAAGGGTACAGGTAAATGGAACTCACTCTGAGAAGGAGGTTGCCAGTGGTGTGCCCCAGGGATCTGTTCTTGGTCTGATTCTTTTTAACATCTTTGTTACTGATATTGCAGTTATCTTTATTACTGATATCGGTAAGGTTAAAATCTGCAATAGAATAGACACCCACCTTGAAGAATGGTCTAGAATTTGGCAGCTGAGATTTAGGAGTATGTTTACTAAACTGCGTTAGTGCAATTCGCGTTAGGAGCCGCGTTAGTGGAAGGAAAGCCAAAAAAGGACATGGGCGGTATATCGTAACCGATAACGCGCAGTTGCGCATGGTATTGCGTGCGCGCAGCAACAATCGCTACACCGCATGCGCTACTGCGCGCAAGCGTAAGACAGCGCGCAGACACCCAAGTACAGAAACAGAGCTGTAGCACAATGGTTACTACACAGACTGATAGTACAAGGGTCATGGGTTCAATTCCCCATTGTGCCTAATGAAGAAAGCTGGCTGAGGCATCATGTGCAACCCTTTGAAGGCCTACTATAATATTTTATCCACATTCTGTCTTAAGCTTGCGCGCAGTAGCGCGCGCGCTGTAGCGATAAACATACCCCTTAAGACTTCCATCAGATGATGAACAAGCCCACCCATGTCAAGGGAAATACCCTTGACCTCCCCAACTCTGTCATTGACCACCCCAATTACTCCCCCCCAGCACAACTCAGGTACTCTGGACTGACCATTTCATCATTAGGTTTTGCCTACCAATTCCCCATGCAGAACAAAAACCCACTAACACTGAACAGCATAGACCACTATTTAGGAATTTCAACAAAGAAGCTTTCCTGAACAACATACTCCCTCATCTCTCAGCTGAATCCTCTAACTTAGAAGAGTCAGTAAAGAACTGGCACTCAACAATCAATAAATCAGCTTTATCCACAAGCCCCTACAGGAAAAGCAACCGCAGACTGTCCGCAAAATGGTACACTCATGTTATACACATGCTTAAAAGAAAGCTCCGCAAACTAGAGAAAAAGTGGAGAACTAAAAAAATCCCCAGATCTCAAGTCCCTATACACAACAGCTCTTATATCCTATAAAGAAGCCATACAAACTGCTAAAAGGAACCACTACACCAGCACCCTAAATAAAGTCATCAACCGACCTACAGAACTATTTGATATAGTTAAATCCCTAACTAAAACCAACCAAAATGAAGCCCCCAACTCTATCATCAACCCACAAATCCTGGCAGACCACTTTACCACCAAATTAAAAAGTAATAAGCATACAAGCAACTCATTATCTCAGATAGATCAATCCCCCCACAGCATATGGAACACTTTCCACACTGTACAGGAAAAACAACTTCTTGATACAATTACTAAAATTAACACCACAACCTCACGCCTAGACCCGTGTCCAGTTTCCTGGATTAAAGCAACTAAAGCTGAACTAGCTCCAATCCTACTTAGTATGGTTAATCAATCTCTCTTCCAAGGAACTATGCCAAATGAACTTAAGCGCTCAGCCATTCGCCCAATACTTAAGAACAGATCTTTAAATAGCAATGACCCTTCATCTTTTAGGCCAATAGCAAGCATCCGCTTCCTAGCAAAAATCATTGAAAAGATAGTCCAATTGCAATTACAGGACTTCATAGACATGAACGCACCCCTAGAGGAACACCAATATGGTTTCCGCCCATACCATGGTGTAGAAACTTTATTAACAGTCTTATTTGACTCCTTCATCCATGATATGGATAATGTTAATCAAGCTTATATACTTGTTTTCATTGGCATTGCCTCTGCCTTTGACAGTGTGGATCACCCCCACACTCATCTCTAGACTAGCACAATTAGGAATATCTGGTATTGCCTTACAATGGTTTATATCATGCATTTCCAACAGATACCAATTCATAAGAATCAACCAAGAATCCTCCTCATCCTTTCCCCATGAACAAGGAATCCCTCAAGGCTCTGCATTATCTGCCCTTCTCTTCAACCTGTACTGTACATACAACCAATCTGTTCAATTTTTAAGAAGCATAAAATAGGGTATCTTATTTATGCTGACGATATTATGTTGTATACACCAGTAAAAATAAAAAGTCCCATCTACAGCAACATGATTGAGTGCATTCTGGAAGCACAATCCTGGCTCACCATAAACAACCTCCAAATTAATTTAAAAAAAACCTGAAATTATGATCACGACAAGAAATCCAGATTTTACCCCCCTTGCGAATTCAACATACAAATCACCACGATCCTGGTAAAGCAGGAGGTGAAATACTTGGGCATCATCCTGGACAAGTCCCTCAGTATGTTAGCTCATATACAACAAACAGCTAGGACCATATTTTTCAAACTAAGATCCATCCAGAACCTCAGACCTCTCCTTGAACCCAGCAATTTCCGAACTGTGGTCCAGGCGCTAATAACGCCCCATTGGGACTATTGCAACATCTTACTCCAGGGTCTCCCCCCCAAAAAAATCAACACCTTACAACTTGCCCAAAATGTGAATGCCAGAATTATTTCAAGAACTCACCTAACCGATCATATCACACCTGTGCTTAAAAATCTACATTGGCTTCCAATAACAAGTAGAGTAAAATATAAAACAATATTTACCACTTTCAAACTAATTAATTAATTTTTATTTATTTATTTATTTTATTTAAAGATTTTCTATACCACACTCTTTAAAATCAGTGCGTTTACAAGTAACATTTTTGTACAAAGCAGGGGGAGCCTGCTTCGTACTTACATTGAACGGGTACTGTAACTTGGATTTAGAACTGGGGTAACTATATACAATCTGAGCAGAGTGTCACTGAGCTGTTGTAGCGACATGACGTGCTCTAATAACTAATAACTTAATGTAGCGACATGACGTGCACTGTTGTAGCGACATGACGTGCTCTCATAACTAATAACTTAATGACATCTCTCCCTCCTTCCTTAAATCTAGAATCCAACCACAAATAGACTCTAGGACCAGAAGAAAGAGTAACCAAAACATACTTGCAATACCTTCCTCAGTCCGTAAAACAAAACAAACAACCAGCAGCAGGGCCTTTACTTACACCGCACTGACACTTTGGAACTCATTACCAGACCCCCATCAGGTCAATCAAAGACCTGCAGACCTTTCAACGCTAAAGACTCTTCTTTTTACTGAATACTTTGACAAAATTGACTGAGGCAATATTGTCACCCATGCCCATCTGCAACCCTCAAATTCAAGTTTATGTTAACAACTGCCGTTTAATCTCATAATCCAGAAACTCACTTTGTACATAGTTTATTGTATTTATATTTATATTTCACGTTCTCATGTAATTGTAAATAGTTAAACCATTTTGGTTTGTAAAATTGTTCTATATAACTGGTTTGTTTAAATGCAAACCGCCCCTGATCTCTGGAAGGGGCGGTATAGAAAAACGGTTTAATTACATAAATAAATAAATAACTGTCTATAGTGTCCACTATTGAATGCTCCTGGATTATTTGTTGGCACAAGAAGGAGGTGTCTGTGGAATGGTAGGCCAGCTCTGTTGTACAATAGTGGAGAACAATTCAGAGATAGTAGTACAATTATTGGATTGGGTTAGGGAATAGACCAATGTTCCAGCCTCAGCTTTTGATCATTTTGGGTATGTGAATTGGTTAAATGCTTTTTGGGATTCTCTTTCTGACCCACTTTGAGTGCTACTATCAAGATTGTTGGGGCTTCTACTGGTGATACTTGTGGGAATGATTGTGTTTTGTATAATATTCAAATGCTGTGCTAATGTAATGACTCCAAAAATTTTAATGATGCAAAGAGAGGCCCTGAATGAAGCTGATTCCACAAACACAGACATGGCCCACTTGCCCTTTGCAGAGGATCAATGTGATTCTCTGTAGAATCAGAGGGGGCACTGAAGAGATAAAGGTATAAAGGCCCCCAGTAGCTTACTAGAATATTATGAATTATATCTGTAGTTATAGATTATTATACTCATAATCGAGCATAGGCTGTGAATTTGACTAAGAACAGATGCCACCTTTGAGGAGGAAGCAGGTTATCCTAACCAGGAATGTGAAGCCATTTGTTGCTCATTTGCTCAGAATAGGTGCCAGAGAGTCTGGGTAGGTGCCATTGTGGAATTTATGCAGATGAATTAGTAGCCTGAGAAAGATCAAGACTGATGCAGGACGAAAAGATGCTGTAATTTGTGAACAGGAGAAAATGCTTCTATTGGGAGGCACATTTCATTCCTAGTTATTACCTCTCTTATGGCATGAATGTCACCCTGTGAGGGACAGAGGCTAGCTAGGATATAAACAGTCATATTTACTAAAACATGTTAAGCACTAGCACGGGTTTCAGTTCACGGTAACCATTCAATGCTTAAATTTAGCTTGGACTCTCACACAAAAAAATACCACTCTAAATGGTGGGCCTGATTTTCAGCTAGGGTTGCCAACTGGCCGGTTTTCAGCCGGCCTGGCCGGTTTTTCCACGGCCAGGCCGGCTGCCGGCGCAGAGGCAAAACCGGCCCTTTAAAAGCCGTTTTTTTTGCTCTGGCCGCAAGATCGGGAGCGGCCAGAGCAAAAAAACCGGATTTTCTCCGCTTCAGAGGGAGCCGGGGAAGCCCGCGCGAGGCCCCGGCTCCCTCTGAACAGCCACCAACGTGAAGAGCCTTTACCTTCACGCTGGCGGCTGTTCCTGTGAAGCCGCGAATGCTGGGAAAGGTTAAAGGTTGCCCTTTAACCTTTCCCAGCATTCGTGGCTTCACAGGAACAGCCGCCAGCGTGAAGGAAAAGGCTCTTCACGCTGGTGGCTGTACAGAGGGAACCGGGGCCTCACGCGGGCTTCCCCGGCTCCCTCTGAAGCCTCAGACAACCGCGATGCTGGTCGGGGGGGGGGGGCTAG
Organism: Ichthyophis bannanicus; assembly: GCA_033557465.1. Taxonomy (NCBI): domain Eukaryota; kingdom Metazoa; phylum Chordata; class Amphibia; order Gymnophiona; family Ichthyophiidae; genus Ichthyophis; species Ichthyophis bannanicus. The sequence goes on along the minus strand of CM066034.1, from coordinate 617,196,894 downwards.
GACTGCATTGGCTGTGATGGGGGGACCTGGACTGGAAAAGGGCTAAGGGGGGGGGGGACTTGGACTGGATAAGGGCTAAGGGGGGGGACCTGGACTGGAAAAGGGCTAAGGGGGGGGGGGACTTGTAGTGAAAAAGTGCATAGGGGGTGGTGGGACTTGGACTGGAAAAGGGCTAAGGGGGGGGGGACTTGGACTGGAAATGGGCTAAGGGGGGGGGACTTGGACTGGAAAAGGGCTAAGGGGGGGACTTGGACAGGAAAATGGGAATGGGGGGGGACTTGCACTGGAAAAAGGATATGGGGGGGACTGGGACTGGAAAGGAGCTAAGGGGTGGTGACTTGGACTGGAAAAGGGCTAAAGGGGGGGACTTGGACTGGAAAAGGGCTAAGGGGGGGGGACTTGGACTGGAAAAGGGCTAAGGGGGGGGACTTGGACTGGAAATAGGCTGTGATGGGGGGGGACCTGGACTGTAAAAATGTTATGGGGGGGGACATGGACTGGAAATGGGTTGTGATGGGGTGGAGGGGACCTGGACTGGAAATGGGCTATGGTGGAGGAAGGGGGATCTTGGACTGGAAATAGGCTGTGATTAGGGGGGCTAGGACTGCAAATGGGCTGTGATGGTGCGGGGGGACTCGGACTGCAAATGGGCTGTGATGGTGCAGGGGGACTCGGACTGCAAATGGGCTGTGATGGTGGGGGGGGGGGGCCTAGGACTGGAAATAGGCTGTGATGGGGGACTTGGACTGGAAATGGGCTGTGATTGGGGGGGGGAGCTAGGACTGGAAATGGCCTGTAATGTGAGGGCTAGCACTGGAAATGGGCTGATGAAGAGCTGGAATAGGACTGGAAATGGGCTGATGTGGGGCATGGGAGAATGGGACTAGAAGGGAGTGGATGCTGGGTGGGCCTAGAACTATAAGGGAATTGATTTGGGGGGAGGACTAGAATGGATGGGGAATGAGAATGGAGAGGGGAAAAAATATTTTATGTGGAAGAAAAGTCTATGATGTGCCGGTATTGGGAGAGTAAGAGGGGCTTGAGAATGGAAGGGTGAAATTTAAACGGATGATAAAGGAATAAGGAAAGAATTGGGGGAAAGAGCAAAAGGGAAACAATCAGTATGTTAAAGCAGAAATAGAGAGAGAATGGAAAACATCTAAAAGAGAAGAAAGGACAAATGGATAGCTCGCAGAAGACACGAAGAAACCAGAAGAAAGTGACTGGAGCAATTGCAACTGAAAAATAAAACGCCCAAACAGAAGGTAGAAAAATACTTTTTATTTTGAATTTATTAACTGGAATATGTCTGGTCTGGGAAGTGTGTATTGCTAACATCTTTGCGTTTTTGTTTAGTGCAAGAGGAAATTACTTTATAGTTTTATTTCTCCAGTGTTGTACATTTCATGTTTGGATTTTGGGGTTCCCAGTTTAATTATTATCTGACCAAGGAAGTTAGCCTACACGTATCCTCGGTAATTTTTGTGGGTGGGGCTGGGGGCGGGGCAGGGGTGGGACTAGGGGCAGAGAATGGGTGGAGCATGGCAAGCCACAGGTGTCGGGTTTTTCTCGGTGAAAAAGTTGGCAACCCTATTTTCAGCTAGGCCCCCGCTCCACCCATACGGCTCTCCCCGCACTGCGATTCTGAGAGTGTGCGTGTGGGGAGAAAATACGGTTCGCATGGATAGTGGAGCTGCACACCTTACTGGGATATACAGCCCCACTATTCGCCTCACAGAATCAGGCCCATAGGGACATTCTAGTGTGCGGTAACTAGCATCTGAGAGCGCTAAAGCATGTGCATGCCAGCTATCAACCACTAAAATGCATGTTAGGTGTCCATCGTGTGCTAGGGTAGAGAATGGGTAGGTTAGGGGTGGAGTGTGGGCATGGAGAGCACATTGCTTCTTGAGTGAAAGCAACTGCTGGGTACTCAAACAATGTAGCAATTAGTGTTAGTGAACATAATGATGTCTCTGGGGGTGTCATTAGGTGCAGCTGTGTTTAATCACACCAAGCATTTGGGTACGTAATCACACAGTCACTGCTGTGAAGTTGCTAGGCACGCCCATGATAGTTAACGCACAACAGTTGCACTTACCATGCATGAGTTTTGTTGCTAATCACACGGTAAGTGCACTCCTTTATTAAAAGAGTATCCAAAGAAAAGAAATCTTGGTGGGTTTTTTGTTTCATTTGGTTTTCTGCTTTTGTATGCAAATTTGAAATAGTGTGCACTAAATCAAATAAAGGAAATAAAGACCAAAAAAAAGTAATGAAAATAATAGAAACACCCCAAAACTCCTCTAATGACAATGTTGAATAGTCCGGTTCCATATACCTTTGTTAACAATTCACAAAATCCTGTATGAAACATCACAAATCCTTGCAATGTTTAGAAAAACCTGGAATAAAAAGTTATGCATGCAACTATTTTTAAATATTTATTGACAAGATCATTAACAATTCAACAAGGAAACAAACAATGCCTCTGGATGAGTAGAATTTTCTCAGAGAAATATCAGGGGTTTTGTTGCTTCTAAATCCAGATAAAAGTTGAAGCAAAAGATTATAGCTGGCTCCAAAATTTGAGTGGGATTATTATTATTTAGTGCTTATGACTAATTACAATTATGCAACATTTTGGAACTGACAGAAGAATAATTGTATGACATCTATGATAAACATGAAGAGCTGGTTAAATTTCCTGTTTTGCTAACATTTGAAAGCCCAAAATCTTTACCCTGCTGCAGTGGGAGTCTTGTACTTTCATTCCAATATGGTCTTATTAGTCAAACTTAGAACAGTTTGTACTCCAATTAAATAATTCATTTAGATTTTATAAATTAACTTTAGTAATATGCATAAAAAGGTTGTTAAACAACATTTATTACAAATTAGTTTCCATCTGGTTTATTTCATTTTTAATTACATGATCAGTCTGCTTTAATTACATTTTTTAAAAATATTTTGACTTGAGAATATATAGTTTTTAATTAAAATTGAATAGTAGAAGTTAAGTAGATGACAGAAGAGGCCCATCCATTGTACACCAACGACTGGGGTAAAATAAGTTAAATGCATAAGATATGCCATGATGGGTCAGACCAAAGCCCCCTGAGGTCCAGCATCCTGTCTCCAACAGTGGCCAATCCCAGGTCAGCGGAAATAAGGAAGTGCACAAGAAACATTTTTAGTTTAGTTCTTTATTGAATCAATAACCCTTGTGGTTGATTTTAGAATTCTAAATCCAATGGAGAAGACATTTTGCACTTCAACAGTGGGGCTTTCCTTCTAATATAATAAAGCTTACTTAAGACTTAATGACATGAACTTATCACAAAGGCAAATATACTCTAAGGGGAATGTTTACTAAAGTACTACTCGGTTAACATGCATTTCCACGTTTGGTAACTGCCTGCTCGGGCCTGGGTTAACTTTAACCATAGGGGCATGGCAGTTATCACACACTGATTCACACACTAATTGCCACTCGCATGTTAGGGTGCAGAATGAGTGGGGTAGAGGTGGTGAGTGGGTGTGTTGAGCACATTGCAGCTAGTGTGGGTTAATATATTTTGCACTGTCAATGTTGCTATTACCGCAGGTGCCTGTAACACGCCTCAATATGTGGAGGTACATGTACCCATAGTAATAGCACTATGCTTTAGGGTGTCAGCTCCATGTTAAGTGTTGGGAACATGTTGGCCACACCACCAACAGTTACCAGGGAAGCTTTGCATTTAACACACCAGGTTTTGTGCTAAACATGCATTAGGTGCAAAAGCCTATTGCATGTTAGTAAAAGGGCCCCTAAGGCATCAAGAGTATAAAGAAGATCTCACAGAGCAAAGGACACTAACAGTGGTGTGAGTATGCTAAGCTCTGTGTGAAAGGCAAAGAGGCACCAGCAGTAGCAGAAAGAGCTCATGGCACCAGGCAGTGGGTTAAGTTCTAGAGGGGGGCACCAAGCAAACATTTGGCACCCGGCAATGACCCCCTGTGATGACAGTGGCACCTCAATCCCCATCGACCTCCCTCCTTGTTCCGATGGCAGTGTCCCTGTGCAGCAAACTTATTTTAATCTGTTTGCCATGCTGCCTCCTTACCAGGCCAGGAGGTGTTCCTCCCAGGCCAAAGACTCATGGTATTATGAGACTTTGGCCAGGAGAAACACCTCCAGGCCTGGAATGGAAGCAGCATGGCAAACAGATAAAAGTAACTTTGCCATGCTGTCATATGGGCCCCCTTCCTGCCCCCCCCCCCCCCCACCGACATTGCAGGGGATTCTTGGGTAGAATTTATACCACTGGCACCAGGAAAGATTTGCACTAATATTAGCAGGAACATCTCAGAGTACTGGGAGGGATTAAAGTTGCTGAAGCATTGTCAAGAAGATCCTAAAGAACTGGGAGGAGGGTAAAGTGGCTCTAACATTGGCAAGAAGACTCAAAGCCACCAGAAAATGGATAAAGTGGCATCAACATTGACCCCAAACATTTGGAGTGCTGAGCAAAAAAGCACCTACATGGTTATATTAGAGTCAGAATTTTGTGGGGAAATGAGTCTGTTAGAAGGCTATATGAAGAAATATCCAATTGTTTGCATAGACAGGTTTGCTCGGGGGGGGGGGGGAGAGGGGGGATGTAGGGCCCATATACAGTGATACAGTGTAGAAAGCATCAGTTGATCTAGTGGTCTCAAGTCTTAACATATATATATAGGTTAACCAGGAATCCTAAAGGAGTGCTAAGATAGTGGTAAGGAATCTGCATGCATGAATATCTGCTAGTAAATTAGGTCTTAAAAATGTGGGGATCAGGATAATAAATTAATTAGGTTGAGATGACATTCAGATAGAATTAGCTGAAAAAAAAGGCAGCACTTAGGAAGCATGATCCATGGATTTTCACTGGCACTGTACAGATAGTGTCGCTGACAACCATTCCAGACTACCTCAGCACTATCTGGATAGTGCCGGGACAGTGTGTAGGTAAAGAATGAGTTAAGGTCAACATTTTGTGGAAAAATTAGCTTATTTGAGGAGCCATGAAGGAGTATTATAGCATCTAGAAGATCAGCAAATCAGAACCTGCTAGTCATCCCCTCCTTCAAGACCAGGACCACACAGCAAACAAGCAATAGAGCCTTTTCCCTGCTTGCTCCTACAATTTGGAACTCACTTCTGGAAGCTATCAGATCAGCACAATCAACTCAAGACTTAAAGAAATTATTAAAAACACATCTGATTATTAAACACTTTGGTCCAAATGATATCACTTAACTACACACACCATAACCACAATCACGCTCTGAGAACATCTGTAAATACCCATTTTGTTAACTCCAAGTTTGCTTCCCACAAATTATTTTTGTTTGTTGTTCCGTGTAAACCGCCTTGGTGCAAAGGCGGTATAAAACCCCCCAAAACCTGTTAAATAAATAAATAAATCTCCATACACAATTTTGACAAGGAGAATTTATTGTCAAAATAAATAAGGAAACCCTTAGGTCCACCACAAAACTATCAACAAACAATAAGGTCAGACCAAAATGATCTGAAACAAGAGCCTAAACTTTTTATGTTGGAACTTTTGTTATGGGAAAAACATTCTTCACCTTTCCTTTTAATCATTTAATAAAGGTATTCCCAACATCCTAAAATGTGCCAAACACAAACTACAAAGTGCCCAACACAAATACTATTAATTTTTAAAATAGCTGTGCTTAGCTGACAGTTGTAAAGTGCCTATCATGGATGATGAAAGCCATATAAGACTACCAAGTTCAAATAAGTGTGCACAACTATCAACATCCAGTGTGAACACAGCATTGTATTTTGAGCTCTCTTCATAAGAACAGAAGGTTACCCCCCCCCCCCATATGCCTTTGTTTAGGGTTGTACCCACCGCTCCGTGCAGATCACCCCTCTCTATTTGTTGAAGTATAAAATATATTTAAGTTTGTTTTGATTTTATCCTCTTCATATAAAAGGATCCACTGTGTCTGTCCCATGCCATTTTGAATTCCGTATTTGCCTCAACCATCTCCATTGGGAGTCATTACAGGCATCCACTCTCCCAATGGAGATGATGGTAATTAAAATACCACAGTTAAAGCAAAATAATATCAGGGCAATTGATCACTCTGGAAGCAGCAGTTATAGTGACATGAACTTCCCAACTTTCCCCCTAGAAAACGAAAACATTTTTTTCTTTTTACTCTTTTTTTTCTTATTGTAGAAAAAACACTCCAGTATGGTCCATCTAGTCTGCCCAGCAAGGCAGCAAAGTGTAGATGCATCTACCGCTCCACGCAGGTCACCCCACCCCATGCTTTTGTTTAGGGGTGTATCCACCGCTCCGTGTTGGTCACCCCTATTTGTTGAGATATAAGAGATAGTTATGTTTATTTTGATTTTATCCTGTTGCTATAAAGGTAGCCACTATGTCTATCCCATGCCATTTTGAATTCTGTCACTGTATTTGCCCCTGCCACATCCATCAGGGGGCATTCCAAGCATCCACCACCCTTTCAGAGAAGACGTTTTTCCGTACATTGCCTTTCATTTTACCCCCTTGCAGCTTCATGTTATGCCCTCTAGTTTTACAGCTTCTCCGTCTTTGGAAGAAGTTTGTTTGTTCAAACAGAACTCAGTGGAACCAAGGCAGCAGAACCTAATCAGGATGGACATCTCTGTCCTCTCTATGCTCTTTGGATTACTTTTCTCTCCAACTATGGAATCAGTCTGGTTCTAGAGTCAGTCTGGGCCCGATATTCTTCTGGGGTGGCTATGTGCTGCTATGGCGCATAGTTGTCACCACCAACCTTTAACCTCAGCTATTCAATGCCAGCCCTAGCATTGAATATCTGGGGTCGCCACAAAGCCCATAAGCCCGCAGAAGCTAACCAGGCAGCAGTGATATTGAGCCGCTGCCGTATTAGCTCCCACGGGTAAAGATAAGCCAACTTATGCTGCACCTATCTTTTACCCATGGGTGCTAACAGGACAACAGTGCAACAGTGACTCACTGCCTCCAGAATGCTCATAATAAGCGGTTAGCATCGGGGCATGTAGCAGAGATAATCTGGGATATTCAGTGGCACTAAAGGTGTTAGTGCCAATGAATATCACGCTTAGCGGCATTTACACAGACTCTTTTGAGTCCTTTTCTCTCTGAATATGGAGTCTGGACAAGGATACATCTAGCAGGACGGTAAGGAAACACAGATCCAAACAGGATCCAAAAGCAGCCTCAAAGAGGTGAGTTTTCAGCCTGGATTTGAAAAGGGCCAAAGATAAAGCCTGACACACAGACTCAGGTAGTTTGTTCCAGGCATAAGGAGCGGCAAGATGGAAAAATTGAAGTCTGGAGTTGACAGTAGAAGACAAGAGCATAGAAAGCTCTAAAACCAGTCAGCAAGGAAATAAAATCTACAAAAATTGATTTTAGCATGATGGGGTGGGATCGGGTTAACAGCATGGCAGAGCATAGACATGCCAGAGCCAGTGGCAGCTAGCCCAAGGGATGCTGACATGTGCTAGCTGTCATTACTGCTGGTAGTGTGGCTACACTTATTGCCATCTGAAGAGTGGAGTGGAGGAGTAATCTAATGGTTAGTACACTGGCTTGGGGAGCACAAGATGAGCAATTGATTCCCACTAGCACTCCTTGTGGCCTTGGGCAAGTCACTTAACTCTCCATTGCTTCAGAAAAATCCAAGTTATCAATGTCCCTGTTTAATGTATGTTACCAAGTTTAAGTTACAATATAAATTGCTTTGATTAACTGATAACTAAACAAGAGTGGCATTAAGTGCAGCCATAGTACCACTGCTGTCCAACCTAAATCAGAAGGTTTGACAGGTAAGGTGGCATAGGCAGCCCCTCATCACAAACAGCTCTGAGCATCCCATTTCACTTTAATAATAAGCTGCTTTGAATACTTTTGCATATTAAAACATTGCTTGAGCAGAGTAGGTTGTTGAACTCTAGTAACCTCCTCAGCTTTGGGAACTGCTAACATCTAATCAGGAGTTAGTGGGCCTGATTACCTGAGAGCAGCTGAGGCCTGCATAAAAGGCTCCAGTGCCCTGCCCTGTTGAGGCTTTCCTAACAGGGACTCTACAGATCAACCAACAGTAAGGATTTGAGGGTTTATTTTAATAAATTGCTAGCTCTCTGACTGGGAGCTCTTAAAAGGGTTTTTATATATTTTTAAAGCAAGGTTACTTTCTTTTTGGTGCTATAATGGAACTTTCCTTGAACAGAGTAGGTTGTTGAACTCTAGTAACCTCCTCAGCTTTAGGAACTGCTAACACCTAATCAGGTGTTAGTTCTCTCCCTACCCACCCCGACTCCCACCCACCCCTAATGAGCAGTCTTGCTTTATAGGGCACCTCCCCATTTAACAAAGCACAGAGAATTGTACCAGCACATTTTGAATATAATTAAAGAGATTTAACTGTTTTTTCTCTGAAAGGACAGCTGGGAAATCGGCTGGTACTTGGTAGATCTCTCTCTTTTGCTTTAACAGATACCTAAGCTCCATGAACAGAACAATGGCTGGGAAAAATCATATCGCTAAAGCTGTTGCCCCCATTACAGCTTCTGCCTCGGTCCAGACAGAGGTCCTAATGCCAGTTGAAGGACCGGTTCCATGTGCAGGGTGCCTGCATGCTGAAGCTCTGAGGAAACAAGTGGAAGAACTCAGAGAGGAGGTGGCGAGGCTGAGGAGCATTCAAGACAGTGAGAAGTACATTAATGAGATGCTTCTTGCAGCAACCAAGCTCTCCAGCAGAGGAGAAGATGGGTGCCAACAGAATGTCGATGGTTGGACACAAGTCACCAGGGCCTGCAAAATCACTAATCCAACTTCTACAGCCCTTGAATTGAAGAACCATTATGCAGCCCTGGAAGTGGATGAGGTGAAAGCATCCCTGGAAAGGGAAGAACCAGAGCTCAAGTATCCCAAAGTTGCAGAATCAGTGACCACAAGGAAACGAAGGGTAGTGGTGGTTGGAGACTCTCTTCTGAGGGGTACTGAGGTGTCCATCTGCCTACCAGACTTGATATCAAGAGAGGTATGCTGTCTGCCTGGTGCCAAAATCCAAGATGATATGGAGAGTTTGCCGAGACTCATCAAGCCCACTGACTATTACTCAATGTTGCTAATCCATGTTGGAACAAATGATACTGCCAGGTATACCTCGGAACGTATCAAATGTGACTTCATGGCTCTGGGACAGAGGGTGAAGCAGTTAGGTGCACAGGTGGTGTTTTCTTCAATCCTCCCTGTTGAGGGTAAAGGCCAAAACAGAGAGGCTCGAATCCTGGAGATGAATGCATGACTGCATGGATGGTGTCATCGAGAGCATTTTGTTTTCCTAGACCATTGGATGCTGTTCCAAGGGTTGCAGAGCAGAGATGGCATCCATCTGTCCAAGAAAGGTCAACACATCTTCGGTAGTAGACTGGCTAATCTACTGAAGAGGGCTTTAAACTAGATCCGTTGGGGATGGGTGAAGAAAGCCCCCAGGTAGGTGAAAGCTCCCAGGTAGGTGATACATTAAATACCTTTATGGAAATAGGTAACAGGGGTAACATATGGAAAGCAGTGTGTATAAATGCCCGTAGCATGGAAAATAAGATCCCTGATGTTGAAGCTTTGGTGGGAGTGGCTGACTTGGATTTAGCGGCAGTTACAGAAACATGGTTCACAGAAAACCATGACTGGGATGTAACTATACCTGGCTATACTTTATTCAGAAAGAAATGGGTAGGAAGAAGGGGAGGAGGAGTGACACTATATGTAAAAACTACTATTAAAGCTTTGGAATTACAGAGCTTAAAAGGGAGAGAGAAGGCATTGTGGGTTAAACTAGAAAGATGGAAAGAGAAATCTGTTTGCATTGGTGTGATATACAGACCTCCCTCACAAGAGGAAGAGGTGGACAGAGAGTTAATTGAAGACATACACAGCACTGCTAGGAAAGGGGAAATGCTACTGATAGGAGATTTCAATATGCCAGATGTTGACTGGCACATTCCTGCTGCAGTATCATCTAGAAGTAAGGAGATCCTGGATTCTCTACAGGGAGAACTATTCAGGCAATTGGTAACAGATCCCACATGTGAAGGGGCCATACTGGACTTGGTGCTTACCAATGATGAAAGTGTTTCAGATGTTGTAGTGGGAGATCATTTTGCATCCAGTGATCACCAGATGGTGTGGTTCAGTATTAGGACTAGGGCTGTTAGAATCCATTCAAAGGTAAGGATCTTAAACTTTAGGAAGACTAACTTTGCCAAGATGGGCCAATACCTAAGGGAGTCGTTAGTGGGATAGGTACAGCTGGGGGATGTAGAAAAACAGTGGGAAAAACTGAAAGAGGATATTTTAAGGGGAACCAACCTTTTTGTTAAAATGGTAAATAAAGGTAAAAGGAAAAGGAGACCACTATGGTTTTCGAAAGAAGTAGCTGAAAAAGTGAAGAAAAAGAGGGAGGCCTTTATGAAATACAAGAGATCACAGAGAGAGGAAGACAGGCATCTGTATTTGGAAAAACTTAGAGAAGCTAGCAAAGTAGTCAGGAAGGCAAAGATTCAAAAGGAGGAGGAAATTGCCAATGCAATAAAATGGGGGGATAAGACATTTTTCGGATTTATTAGTGAGAAGAGGAAGGGCAAAAGTGGTATTTATTTATTTATTTAACATTTCTGTTATACTGCGCTCTTTATCATAAGTGTGGTTTACAATTAACAGAATGACTCGAGGACCACAGGGCACTCTCGAGTTTACATCGAACAGGGAGGAAAACTTGGATAGAGAACAGGGAAAACTATGTACAAATTACAAACTGATGTGACAATAATGTTACACAGGTGGTGCAGGGATTGAGATTAAGTGTGCATTCCATTTACGGACCACTTCCTCTTACTTATCTAGTGTAAGCTTTTAACTTATCAGGTTGTGGGATGATGTTTGTGATGCTATGCGGCGCTGGGGGAATTGGAGCATTGTGAAAGTGCGTGATGAACAAGTGGTGCTTGAGGGCTTTTCTAAATTGAATGATGTCCTTGATTGCTCTGATATTATGTGGGAGGTTGTTCCATGAATTGGGTGCGTAGGACACAAATGCCTGTTTGTTGGTGGATTGTGCCCATTTTGTGGAGTCTTTTGGCTTTATGAGTGTATTGGTGTGATGCAACCTCTTGGATCTGTTATTGGTGGGTTGGGAGATGAGCATGGAGATTGATGGGGGAGCTATGTTGTTTATAGCCTTAAATGTGGTTAGTAGAACCTTGAAAGAGATCCTACAACTTATCGGTAGCCAGTGTAGATCTCTTAGGACTGGGGATATGTAATCGCTTCTTGATGTCCCAACTAATACACGGGCAGCAGCATTCGTCGCTAATTGAAGAGGGTTAAGTGTGTTTTTGGGGAGGCCTTGGAGTACAATGTTGGCGTAGTCAAAATGGGGTATAACTAGAGCTTGAAATATTGTGTGGAAGCTGTTGGGATCTAGCATGGGTCTGAGGTGGCGAAGGGTCTTGATCTTGTAATAGACAGATTTTACTGTGCGACTTATGTGTTCTTTAAAATTTAGCTTCTGATCGAGTATTACTCCCAAGTAGCGTATAGCTGATTTGACTGGTAGCTCTGTGTCTCTCACAGTTAGGGATGTGGGAGGAGAGAAATTTTTGTTTCTTGTGATGGTTAGAACCTCAGTTTTTTTGAAGTTTATCCTTAGGTTGAGGAGCCAGTCTGTTACTGCGTTGAACAATCAACTAGGTTCGTGTAATCTGGGAGTGTGACATTGAAAGGTGAATACATCAGGACATCATCTGCATAGATAAGGCATGATATTCCGAAGGCACGAGTGATTTCACAGATTGGCTGCATGTAAATGTTGAAGAGAAGTGCGGAGAGGGAGGAACCCTGGGGTACTCCCTGCTTTTGTTGGAACGGTTCTGATGTATTAGATCCAATCCTGACTTGCTGCCATCGGTCTTCGAGATAAGATCTGCACCAATACCAGGCTAGACCATGAATCCCCTTATCATGCAGCCAAGCTAGTAGTTGTGCATGGTCGACTGAGTCAAATGCTGCTGCAATGTCCAGGAAAATCAGAACAAAGCCAGACTTGATGTTGTCTAAGCCACAGACGAGATTGTTGATTAGTGAAGTCAGGAGTGTTTCAACACCGTGGGCTTCTCTAAACCCGTGTTGTCAGACTCAAGGGTGCAGGGGAGGAATATGTAGAAGCTGATAAGGATAAAGCAGAATTGCTTAACAAATATTTCTGTTCTGTGTTCACAGATGAAAAACCAGGAGCAGGACCTCAGAAAACACCCACAAACAGGAACAGAAGCGAGGGACATCTTGAACAATTTTCAGAAGATTGTGTTCATGAGAAAAAAGCTCAACTTAAAGTAGACAAAGTGATGGGACCGGATGGGATACACCCTAGAATACTGAGGGAACTTGGGGATGTTCTAGCAGCTCCACTGACTGACCTTTTCAATGCCTCGTTGAGTCAGGAGTGGTGTCAAAGGACTGGAGAGAGGCTCATGTGGTGCCTTTACACAAAAGCGGAAGTAAGGATGTGGTTGAAAACTACAGGCCAGTTAGTTTAACTTCGGTGGTGAGTAAATTATTGGAAATGCAGCTGAAAGAGAAAATAGTGAGGTTTCTGGAGTCCAGCAGATTACAGGATCCGAGGCAGCATGGATTCACCAGAGGTTGGTCTTGTCAGAAAAATCTGATTGATTTCTTTGACTGGGTGACCAGGGAGTTGGACCGAGGGAGAGCCCTAGATGTGGTGTATTTAGATTTCAGTAAAGCCTTTGACACTGTTCCTCACAGGCGACTTATAAACAAACTGAGCACCCTAGGGATGGACGCTAAAGTTACTGCTTGGATTAGAAATTGGTTGGGTGGGAGGCAACAAAGAGTACAAGTAAATGGAGCTCACTCTGAGGAGAAGGATGTTACCAGTGGTGTGCCCCAGGGATCTGTCCTTGGTCCGATTATTTTTAACATCTTTGTTAGTGATATAGTGGAAGGGCTGACAGGTAAGGTTTGCCTCTTTGCAGATGATACCAAAATCTGCAATAGAGTAGACACCCAGGAAGGTGTAGGTAACATGAGGAGGGATCTAGCTAAGCTTGAAGAATGGTCTAGAATTTGGCAGCTGGGATTTAATGTTAAAAAATGTAAGGTCATGCATTTCGGCTGCAGCAATCCAAGGGAGCAATATAGTTTAGGGGGTGAAGTACTTTTGTCCACTAAAGAAGAGTGGGACCTAGGCGTGGTTGTGTCTGATGATCTTAAAGTAGCTAAACAGGTAGAAAGGTGACTGCAAAAGCTAGAAGAATGCTTGGGTGCATACGGAGAGGAATGGCTAGCAGAAAAAAGGAGGTGATAATGCCTCTGTATAAGTCTTTGGTGCGACCTCATTTGGAGTATAGTGTGCAATTCTGGAAACCGCACCTTCAAAAGGATGTGAACAAGATGGAGACGGTGCAGAGGGTGGCTACTAAAATGATTAGTGGTCTTCATTAAAAGCATATGAGGACAGACTGAAGGATCTTAATATGTACACCTTAGAGGAAAGGCGGGATAGAGGTGATATGATTGAGATGTTTAAATACCTCCGTGGCATAAATGTTCAGGGAGAGAGCCTCTTTCAATTGAAAGCAAGTTCTGCTACGAGGGTACATGGGATGAGGGTGAAAGGGGAGAGATTCAGGAGTGATATGCGGAAATATTTCTTTACGGAAAGAGTAGTGGATCCATGGAATAGTCTCCCAGTGGAGGTGGTAGAGATGAGGACAGTAACTGAATTCAAAAAAGCATGGGACAAACACAGAGGATCTCCAAAGGTAAAAAGGGGACTGTTGTAGTTGTTGATATGGAAGGACAGACTAGAAATGCCCTCACACTGCAGTGTAGATAGTTTATGTATATAGTTAACCCAGTTATCCAAGTTTGTACTCCTGTTCAATGTAAAACCTGACAGTTTGTCGTTATGGTCGTTTTTGTTATGATGTAAACCGCGCTGATTCTAAATAGCGCGGTATATAAGAAACTGTAATAAATAAATAAATAAATAGGCCATGCGGTCTTTTTCTGTCATCATATTTCTATGTTTCTATGTTTCTATTGTGCCTTTTGTTTGATGGAAATAGAAGTTCATGCATTCCAAATTGACACAATTGAACACCACTTAACTACATGTTAGAAGGTGAAACAGACTTGTTGGGGAACATTTTATAAAGGCTTTGTGCCAAATACACATGTAAAAATGCTATATACAGGCATGCATAATTTGTTGATTGTTCACTGCTGTTTATAAAGTGGAGATTTATATGCCTACAGAAAGAAGTGCTTTGGGCAAAGAGTGGCTTGCCTTGAGTGGGATGCATAAACAGGCACATACCACGCATTTTATAAAGTAAGCATGCACTCACATCATCAAAAGTGGACATCCAGTATTTCAGCTGCTATAAATTATGCCTAAACACTGAGCAAACTCTCTATTGGCAACCAGTTTGAAGAGGAAGAAGTGGTTCTAGGAAGGCCGGAACTTCCATTACGCAGACTCAGCGGATGCCTAGAGTGCTTACATTTTGGGGTGCCCCACTGTCACCGCTGCTGCCCCTCTCTGTGACCTGCAACAGCAGCAATGGCATTGAAACTGCCATTGCTGCACCGGAGAGTTCAGGCAAGTGCAGCACCAGAGAGTTCAGCACTTGCCTGAACTCTCCGGTGCTGCGTTGTGGATCCTGCCTTCCATTACCTACCATTTCCATCCCCTTCTGAAGCAGACTTCAGGTTTGCATGCCCAGGTAACAGAGAGAGGCAACAGTGGAAGCAATGGGGCCGAGGGGCATGGGAGGGTATCTGGAATGAGGGCCCCCTGGGTCCTAGAGATTTGCTTGAGCGTGCATAGCTGCCATATTTAATTACTCCCCACCTTCTCTTACCCTACAGTCTACTCCCATACTACTTTGTCTTCCTTTCTGCCCCCTCACTTTCTTCTGTTATTCTCTCCCTCTCCCTCTCCTTCTTGTCCTGTTTCTCCATCTTTCTCTCTCTGCCTACTCTTGTTACTGTATATCGTTATCTCCCTTCACTTCTTTTTTACTCTGAATCACTGTCTGACTCTCTGTGGCTGTGAGTGTGTGTCTCTATGTCTTGCTGCCTCTGTTTGTGGTATGGATACGCTTATCACCTCTTCTTAAGGAGGTAGTAGGTGTGTCCATGCTATTTGTCACTTATTTATTTATTTATTTAACAGGTTTTATATACCGCCTTTCATACAATCAAAGCGGTTACAGGACTACATCAGGTTAGCATAACTTACAAACATCAGACTATACAGACCAAACTATAAATCCAGTTTATACCACCTTATCAAATTATCAAAGTGATAAACAATGGATCCATAGGTAACAGGGAAGGACTACATCATGTTAACATGCAATACCGACATAACTCTAAACGTAGGAGCGGACTAAGGGAGAGACACAAAGAGGACATTAAACAGAGAATACGTTTTGCCACGGGCCCGCGCCTAAGGGCCACGCCAAAGGGCCCTCTGGCGAGGCCCTCAGGCGCGGGCCCGACAGGCGCGGGCCCGCCTGTCGGCGGCTGCCTTTATCTGAAGCTGTTTCTCCCCTCCCACAGCCCCGTTCGGGCCGGAGGCAGTTGAACAGTCTCGCGCCTCTCAGGGGACCGGCTCAGCTGATGTTTCCCGCCGTCGGCGGCTGCCTTTATCTGAAGCTGCTTCTCCCCTCCCACAGCCCCGTTCGGGCCGGAGGCAGTTGAACAGTCTCGCGCCTCTCAGGGGACCGGCTCAGCTGATGTTTCCCGCCGTCGGCGGCTGCCTTTATCTGAAGCTGCTTCTCCCCTCCCACAGCCCCGTTCGGGCCGGAGGCAGTTGAACAGTCTCGCGCCTCTCAGGGGACCGGCTCAGCTGATGTTTCCCACCGTCGGCAGCTGCCTTTATCTGAAGCTGCTTCTCCCCTCCCACAGCCCCGTTCGGGCCGGAGGCAGTTGAACAGTCTCGCGCCTCTCAGGGGACCGGCTCAGCTGATGTTTCCCGCCGTCGGCGGCTGCCTTTATCTGAAGCTGCTTCTCCCCTCCCACAGCCCCATTCGGGCCAGAGGCAGTTGAACAGTCTCGCGCCTCTCAGGGGACCGGCTCAGCTGATGATAACTTACTGTGTACTACCCAAAAGGCGCTATCCGCCCATTATCCATCGTTTTATTGTTCCTTGTCAAATTGCATGGGAGTGCTCCACTTTTGCTTTTCACTTGTGTGGGGGGTTGGGGGGGGAGGAGGTGCTGGATATTGCAGCACCTTCCCTCACTGGCAGCCGTGTGGAAGGAGGACTCCCAGCAGTTTTGCAGAATGTTGCTTACTGCACTCTAGTGAAGAGGACCTTAAGTTTGTACCTGAAGCAATGGAGGGTGAAGTGACTTGCCTAAAGTTACAAAGCCAATGAACCGATTTGAGAAGAGGGGTCATATGAGTATATTGGGGCTGGCAGAAGATTAACCGTGCAGCAGAGTTTTGTACCATTCAGCCTTTCAACCTCTCACACAACGATGGCCTCCCTCACTTTTGTGTTCTCTGACTTCTCCACCACAGGTGATAGGGGCTATCCTCTCAAGGCATGGTTTATGATCCCCATTGCCAACCAAAAAGAGTGCTATGATATGGCCTGCAGGCATGTAAGGGCAATTATAGAAGAACTCTTTGTCTGTTGACATAAACCTTTAAGATGCCTGGTTAGATTTTGGTGAAAGCTCCTCTTCTACTCCTTAAAGACTTATGACACTTTCATAGCTTGTTGTATTCACTATGTGGCCAATTCCATAACATGTATGTCCAGCCAGCAGACACATCTAAAGTAATAACGTGCCCCCATTTGAACTTAATTCCACATCTGTGTGTCTAGACATACCCACAGGTCCAGAATCCAGGAGATAGATGTTTTTGGCATGGCATGGGCAAAGTGCTATTCAGCTGCGTTGTGCACGCATCTGGCATGCAGCCTGTGCACAGGTGCAGGCACGAGCAATGCAATATAATGGAGAATCACATCCTCGTCAATATTAAGGGACACGGGTAAATGTTTTGGACGTGCCTGCACCCAGCATATTCTGAAAAGTTACACATTTTGGATCCTGCCCGTCTCTGTGATTTACCCATGAATTCCACACCCCTTGGAAAAAATGTGCATCTCCTTCACACTGACAGTAGTGTGCTAATGCAAACTAGATTTAAATACCAATAGGACATGACTGCTGCTGTAACCTAGACCACATACAAGTCCTCTACAGGCCCTGAAAAGTTCTAGGTAATTCCAGTGCACCCTAATATGGTATAAGAGAATATAAATATAAAGGGAATCGGACACCAAACACATCCAAACACCCAACAGAACCTTGGTACACCATAACATTGACCAGGATGAAGAGAGACCTCAGGAAGCACGAAAGAAAATGGAGACACAACAAATCCACCGAACTCAGAACTGTGTACCTTAATCTCCTCTCAAAATACAAAGAAGAAGTAAATACAGCAAAGAGGATACACCATACCAACATCCTAAACAAAGCCATCAACAAACCACGTGAACTTTTTGCACTAGTAAAATCGCTTACAAAAACTGCGCTACCAGAACATCAAGATAGCCCCATCCATCCACAAACACTGGCAAATCACTATGCAAGCAAGCTGACTACCCCCACCCCCACGTTCGATGCAGGCACACCACATCAAAGAACAAAAGTGAAGCAAGAACTAACTTGGAGCGCATTCCGCAACATGGATGAACAACAAACCACCAACATTCTAACCTCCATAAATACCACCACCTCACCACTCGACCCCTGCCCAACTGCATGGATCAAAACGGCAAAAAAAGAGATCAACCAGCAAATAGCCCACATTATAAACCAGTCGCTAAGTCAAGGAATAATGCCTGACCAACTGAAAAGATCTATAATAAGGCCAATCCTAAAAAACAACTCTCTCAACAAGGAAGACCAGACCTCATACCGCCCCATATCCAGCATTTCATTCCTGGCAAAAATCATTGAAAAGGCAGTACTCCTACAACTCCAAGATCACCTTGATGAACATAATACCTTAGACAAACAACAATACGGGTTCAGAAGAAATCATGGAGTTGAAACACTGGTGATAGCGCTAATGAACAACCTCCTCAAAGGACTAGAAGACAGAAAGAAAATGTTTATACTCATTTTCATTGACATCTCCGCAGCCTTTGACACCGTACATCATGGGATCCTCCTTAACAAACTGGAATCCATAGGAGTTGTGGGAACCCCCCTCAAATGGTTCTCCTCCTACATATCGAACAGAAGGCCTCAAGTACAATTCAATGGCGAACAAGCTGAACCGTTCTCTCAAACACAGGGCATACCCCAGGGATCAGCTCTCTCGGCTCTACTGTTCAACGTTTACATGCAACCCCTCTGCGTCATTTTTGAAAGACATAGCATCAACTACCACATCTATGCGGATGATATTATGCTCTACACACAACTGGACACCGCTGACCCCAATTATACACAGCTCGAAGGCTGCCTGGATGAAATGTTGCTATGGCTACAGAAAAATAACATGACGATTAACCACAAAAAAACGGAGGTCATGTATATATCCAGCAAACCGAATTTCAAGCCCCCTGATACAATCACCCTGTGCAATAACACGTACAAAGCAAAGGCTGAAATCAAATATCTAGGAGTCACACTCGACTGCAATCTAAAAATGGAGGCTCACCTACGTAAAACAAACAAAGCCATCTTCCATAAACTTAGAGTGATACAACCTCTAAGGAAGATAATAGCACCAAGTGACTTCCGGTCCGTGGCTCAAGCACTCATTATGCCACACCTGGACTACTGTAATGCCATCTTACAAGGTCTGCCCAAGAAATCACTAAATATCCTTCAGATGGCCCAACACGTTACTGCCAGGATCATAATGGGTACAAGCATTTCAGAACACATCACCCCAATATTAATCGACCTACATTGGCTTCCAATTGCAGCTAGGATACAGTACAAGATGCTAGTAACCACTCAAACTTATCAACAACATAGCCCCCTCTTTCCTGGCCTCACTTATCAGCACACAACCTGCAAATAGGGACAGAAGAGCTACCAACTTGGGCACCCTACAGGTCCCCACCACCATCAGAACTGTGAAAACAAGTACATCTCGCAGAGCCTTTTCATTCTCTGCACCAACTATATGGAATCAACTCCCTTCTGAGCTGCGTTTAATCACGGACATTACAATCTTCAGGAAAGAGATAAAAACCCACCTTTTCAAATGCTACTACAATCAGCCATGACTATAAATATGTAAAAATGTGTAGTCCAAAATGTGTAATCCAAATATGTAAATATGTAAAAATGTGTAATCCAAAAAGGTGTAAATGTACAATTGCCAGCCAGAAATGTGTAAATATGTATGTATAAATGTAAATATGTATAATTCTTCCCCCAAGACACTAACCCTGTGTGCTGTGACCTCGCATCAGATCTATGTATTTACTGTACCCTCCCAGTCCTGATTTGACACCCCCCAAAAGAAGAATCAAACCGCTGCTGATCGCTGGAAACAGCGGTATATAAGTGTGTATTAAATAAAATAAATAAATAAATAAATATGAACATGTACGAGGTGTGACAAAAAAGAAACGAGACTGTGGCAGCCACGCCCATGACTCAATGCCAATTGGCTAACTGCTTATGTCACTGTGTTGTGCAACATCTCACCACTTTTCTGATATAATATTTTTCATTTCTCTCACTCTGTTTTTCTTTTTCAGGTTTTTTTCTAGCACACTGTTCTATCGCTTTGTCACACAACTGGAGGTGGCAGAAATATGGAGCAAAGAATCAACTTCTGGTTAAGTTGGAGAAGAGCCCAACTGAGTGTCTCCAACTTCTCCAAAAGGCTTATGGAGAAGCAGGGGCGGCCCAAGGGGGGTGCGGGGCCATGTGCGGAGACGCGGTGTGGGGCCTCATTTGCATAAGGGTCCTCGTTTGCATAAATATTTGCATAATGTTACCTTACACTAACTTTTAGCAAACATGCCTCTTAATGAGTGTATGGATAAAGAAAGACTAAAATATTTTTACATTACTATAATCCAGTGCCAACTGCCAGGCACATTAGGAACTACTACAAACACTGCCCATTTAGAACCCATAGCAAGCCTGCCGTATCATAACAACACTACCAGGACTCACAAAGCACAAGACCCTACCTATCAAAAGACTACACTGAAAATATTAAACCAATACATTTCAGAGAATAACAATACATGACCTACTGGGGAAAGAGAACAAGTGGCAATGTCAAATAGGAATTACATAAACAGAATACCTCAGCTCAGTTATACATGCAGAACATAGACCATCACCAAACAAGGAATCACAATTTAGAAACAGGAAGACAATAATTAAACTGGGAACCCCAAAAGCCCAACAACACTGTAGAAATAAAACTATAAATTAATTTCCTCTTGTACTAAACAAAGCGCAGACGTTAATGATGCACATTTCCCAGAGCTGGCATATTTCAGTTAATAAATTCAATAAAGAGATATTTTTCTACCTTTTGTGCATTTTTTTTCAGTTGCAATTGCTCCAGCCACTTTCTTCTGGATTCTTCGTGTCTTCTGCTAACTCTCCATCATCTGTTGTTCATTTGTCCTTTCTTCACTCTTCTAGTTTTTTTCCATTCTCTCTTTACATCTGCTTTAACATACTAATCTTTCTCCTTTTGTTCTTTCCTCATTCCTATTTCATCCACTCAAATTTTATTCCTCCATCCTCAATCCCCACTTACTCTCCCAATATCCGGCCAATTGTAGATTTGTCTTCCCTCCCACACAAAATATTTTTCCACTCTCCCAGCTCTATCCCATTCTAATCCTCCCCCAACATCAGCTCCCTTCTAGTTCCAGCCCCACCCAGCATCCGCTCCCTTCTAGTCCACGCATCAGCCCATTTCCAGTCCTAGCCCCACATAAGCCCATTTCTAGTCCTATCCTAGCCCCACCATCAGCCCATTTCCAGTCCTAGCTCCCTCATCCGAGTCCCTCCATCAGCTCATTTCCAATCCCAGCCCCCCATCAGCCCATTTCTACTCCTTTCCTAGCCCCACCATCAGCCCATGTCAAATCCTAGCTCCCCTCCATTCAGCCCATTTCCAATCCAAGCCCCCCATGAGCCTACTTCCAGTTCTAACCCCTCCATGAGTCCATTTCAAACCAAACCCCCCCAACAGCCCATTTCCAGTCCTATCCTAGCCCTCCATCAGCCCATTTCCTGTCCTAGCCCCCTCACTCAGCCCATTTCCAGTCCTAGCTCCCTCCCCTCACAACCCATTTCCATTCCAAGCCTCCATCCCCATCAGCTATTTGCAGTTCAAGCCCCCCTTCCACTCAGCCCATTTCCAGTCCTAGCAACCTCCAGCCCATTACCAGTCCTAGCCCCCCCCCATAGCCCATGACCAGTCCTAAGCCCCCCATAACCCATTACCAGTCCTAAGCCCCCATCACCCCATTTTGTCTTAGCCCCCCCACAGCCCATTCCAGTCCTAACCCCCCATTAGCCCATTTCCAGTCCTAGCCCCCTTAGCCCATTACCAATCCTAACCCCCCCATCAGCCCATTTCCAGACTTAGCAAGCCCATAGCCCATTACTAGTCCTAACCTCCCCATCAGCACATTTCCAGTCCTAGCCCCCCTATAGCCCATTACCAGTCCTACCCCTCATCAGCCCATTTCCAGTCTTAGCCCCCCCATAGCCCATTACCTGTCCTAACCCCCATCAGCCCACATCCAGTCTTAGTCCCCCCATAGCCCATTAGTAGTTCTAACCCCCCATAGCCCATTACCAGTTCTAACCCCCTCCCCCATCAGCCCACTTCCAGTCTTAGTCCCCCCATAGCTCATTAGTAGTCCTAACCCCCCTATAGCTCATTACAAGTCCCAACCCCCTCCCCCATCAGTCCACTTCCAGTCTTAGTCTCCCCCATAGCTCATTAGTAGTCCTAACCCCCCCATAGCCCATTACCAGTCCTAACCCCCTCCCCCATCAGCCCACTTGCAGTCTTACTTCCCCCCATAGCTCATTAATAGTCCTAACCCCCTCCCCCCACCAGCCCAGATAGATTAAAAAAAAAACGTCTGCTGCTGATGCCGCCGTGGCAGCGGCAGAATCAAACGTCCACGCCGCGGGGCCCCGACTGCCCGGCAGAACCTCCCTCGAGCATCAGCTCCCGAATCCCTCCCAAAGTGCGGGCTTTCAGAGCCGCGAGAGTTTCCCTTTCTTCTCACGGCTCTGTTAATCTCGCCGGGGCTGATGGGATAATAACTGTGGTGATGTAAGCGCATTATGTCCTTTCAGCTGGAAGAGTTACATCCATGAAAAGAGCACTTGGTTTTACCTTATTCATAGTTAGGAGCAGGTTTATGCACGGACGTCTCACCTATCAGGGGCAGAGGTGCTTGTGCCATTCTGAAATTGCACCACTATGTGCATCTTCCTTGCTTTGCCCAGGACATGCCTCCACAATGCTCCTGTGCCACATAGACATTACGGGCCTGATTTTCATTTAGGCAGGCTAAGCACCGCATCGGCGCATAGTCTGCCCACTGACCCCCCTTAACCCGGAATTTCACTTCCACAGTGACAGAAGTGAAAATCCGGGTTGGCTGGAAATGCTGGCAGCCGCTGAGGCTAAGCAGGTAGCAGTGATTTTCGATGCTACCCAGTTAACCCCAGCACCTCAAAGATAGGAGAGGAAAACCTTCACCTCTCTTTAAGGTGCAGAGGGCTAACCGGGTAGCATCGAAAATCACTGCTACCTGCTTAGCCCTTTTCTCCACTCTTGCTCCATCCTGGAACGCCCCCGACATGCCCCAATGCTAACCGCACAGCATCGGGGTGTGTAAGGGACAAACCAAGGAATTTTCAAACACTCTACCTGTGTAGGTGCCTTTGAAAATTCCCCGTTAAGGCATTTACCTGGGTAACTAGGGCAGTTACCTGTATAAATGTCTTCAAAATTCAGGCTCTATAGCACTGGGGATGGCTATATGCAAGATTTCTAAAATGACTCTGGGGATGTCTCCGTGCTTTGCATGGCCAAGTGTCAATTTTCTGACATCCAACTAATGAAGAGATCCCCCTTAGTAAACATGCCCCAAAGTTATATTGTTGATGAAGGTTATCAGCCACCTTATGAGCACTGCCTAACAGGAAATCCTTTTCTGAACTGTTACATAGGGGACTTTTATTCGAGGGCGCTGTCAGTGCATGTTCTGGTTCTCACAAAGACAAAGAGACCTTCCTACAAGCTATGGACTCCCTCCCTCCTCAATTGATCAACACTCCAACACACATACACGGATCAACTCCAGACCTCATATTTGCCCCCAAATACCAATTCAACTGAGGAGGCATCTCAACACGCACAGTTACCCCAGTCCCATGGTGGGACCACTACAGAATTAAAATAAAAATCACTTCACAAGGCAAGAGAAACAATAAGACAGTTGACACACCACCAATGCAAGGAAGATTCAAAAGCTTCGACAAGGACCAATTCCTTCAGGACACACTACCCCATCTGGACCGCATAACCGAAGACCTGGACGAGCAAATTCAAAAATGGAACACTGTCATCTACACTGCAGCAAGAACTAGCGAACACAAAACAAAGAAAACCCCCAAACCCCAGAAGGCAGCGCACCCCATGGTACTCAAAAGACATACGCAACGCAAAGAGACACCTAAGAAAGCTAGAATGCCACTGGAGGCACTCCAAATCTCCCTCCACACAGCCCTTATACATAACAAAACAAAAGAAATACAACAAACTCATTAACGAGACAAAAAGGGAGCACCACACAAACATCATACTGAAAGCCTACAACAAACCAAGAGAACTATTTGAGATAGTAAAAAATCTAACAAATGAACCCAATCCCGAAAAAGACGTGAAGATTGACCCACAAGCCTTCGCAGATCACCTACAAAAGAAACTGGATGCTAGACCACAGGCTCCTACAAACGGAACTACCAGCCCGACCAGAATCACCACAACTTGGGAGAAATTCAACACCCCATTCACAAAACAGCTGGCAGACATCATCACAGCGCTCAATACAAGCACCGCGCCAACAGACCCATGCCCGGCAACCTGGATCAAGGCTTCAAAGGACAGCTACATAAACACCATACACAACATAGTATGCAACTCTCTGACACAAGGTATCATGCCAGACCAATTGAAGCTAGCTACCATACGACCAATCCCGAAGAAATCCACATTAGACAAGAGCAACCCAGCAGCGTACAGGCCAATCTCCAGCATACCACTAATGGTAAAGATCATAGAAAAAGCTGTACAACACCAACTCCAGGACCATATTGACACTCATGCCCCGCTGGACTTACACCAACACGGCTTCCGTCCAAACCACGGAGTCGAAACTCTACTGCTATACCTACTCAACGACATATTCCAAACCATAGACAACCACAAAAAAGGAACACTAATGATCTTCCTAAACATATCAGCTGCCTTTGACACAGTGGACCACAAAATCCTCCTAACCAGACTACAGAGCATTGGAATAAATGGCACCACCCTAAGATGGTTCAAGTCTTACCTAACTGACCGAAAGTTCCAGGTCAAGCTCGGTCCCAACACATCTCAACAAGCAAAGATCAAGCAAGGAGTACCACAAGGCTCCGCCCTATCCGCACTACTATTCAACCTCTACATACAACCAATCTGCAACATCATAAAAGAGCACAAGATACACTACACCATATACGCAGATGACATCATGATATATACCACCCTAAGATGGTTCAACTCTTACCTAACTGACTGAAAGTTCCAGGTCAAGCTCGGTCCCAACACATCTCAACAAGCAAAGATCAAGCAAGGAGTACCACAAGGCTCCGCCCTATCTGCACTACTATTCAACCTCTACATACAACCAATCTGCAACATCATAAAAGAGCACAAGATACACTACACCATATATGCAGATGACATCATGGTATACACCCCAGTTAACCTCGACAACCCAGACTACACCAGAATAACATACTGCCTCAACAACATGTCCAACTGGCTACACGACAACAACCTGACCATAAATTACAACAAGACAGAAGCACTGCTCATCACACGAAAAAACAGCTTCAGCCTGCCACCCTCCATCAAGGTCAACAACGCATCCATACCACTAAAAAACGAGGTGAAATATCTCGGAGTAACACTCGATAAGAGGCTAGACTTTCAATCACACATCAGCAGAACCACCAAAAATGCATACTTCAAGATGAGAATAATCAGACGCCTCAAACCATTCCTCACACACGAGCACTTCCGCACAGTCTGTCAAGCTCTAATAACGTCCATACTTGATTTCTGCAACCCGATCTATACAGGCATGTCAAAACAGTAACTCAGACCACTGCAAATGGTCCAAAACACGGCAGCACGAATAATAGCCGGTGCATCCAAACAAGACCACATCACCCCCATACTAAAAGACCTACACTGGCTCCCAATCAACTCACGCATAAAATACAAAGCAATCCTAAACATATTCATGATCAAACACAGGAACTCTGCCCACAGCCTTCAACCCCTCATACAACCTGACGCCAGTACAAGACCCAGACGAAAAGCCACATCAGACATAATCAACACGCCAAAAGACTACACAAAAGCATGCAAATCCACCGCACGAAGAGCGCTGTCACTGGCAGCACCTGGCATGTGGAACTCACTCCCGGTCGCACTGCGAGCCACGGAAGACACTAAGGGGCATGTTTACTAAACACCGTTGCTGTGCGGGTTCCCGTTAGTGTGCGGGTGCCATATAAGGAGTGGGCGGGCCAGCCAGAAAAAAGGAAAAAACGGACCGTACCTGTGCGCATCGCGCTAATGTGCGGGTCCCACATTAGCGCGTGGGAAGGCTAAGCGGGGCGCTGCCAGGCACATAGAAGAATACAGCCGTAGCACAATGTTGAAGACAAAAATCAATGGTGCAGGGGCCATGGGTTCAATCCCCCAGTGTGCGCAACCAAAGAAGGCAGGGTGAGGCATGAATATTAATGGTAAAATATCATTTTAGGAGGTATACCACATTAGGGCGGCTGTCGGTGTTGCGCTGTTACATTTTTGCGGCAGTAATTAATATGTTGCGTTATGAATTTCGCTGTAAAATCTGTGGTGCATTAGGCGGCGCGCTGTACGTCGCTTGCGTTACGTGCGTCGTTAGGCTGTGCGCGGGACATCTTTTGCGTATTGTGAGGCAGTAGGTGGTGCTGTGTGAGTTGTTGACGGCATGAAGCGGTGGGAAAATATCCAAACACAGGACCCAAGACGTAGCACAATGGGGAAGACACCAACCAATGGTGCAGGGCCCACGGGTTCAATACCCCATTGTGTGCAATACAGAAAGGCTGGCTGAGGCATAACTAGTACTGCTGGACAAGAAAGTTGCTGGAGGCACACTAATTTTGGCCGTCACCAGGCGTCGCGCGGGTAAGTTTTTGCGGCAGTAACTAATATTGATCCACATTATGCGTCTCGCTGGCAGATGTGGGGGTCGTGAGTTGATGCGCTGGAAATGTGGGCGGCATCGGGCGTCGCGCTGTTACGCTTGTGCGGGTCTGGCAGCAGTAGGCGTCGCGCTGTTAGTTGTGAACGGCATAAGGCTGTGCGCAAATGTCCATACACAGGAACTGAGCCATAGCACAATGGCGAAGACATTAACCAATGGTGCAGGGGCTATGGGTGCAATCACCCAGTGTGTGCAAGCCAACAATTCTGGCTGAACCATGCCTAGTAATGTTTTAAAAAATATATTTAGGAGGCATACCACATTAGGGCGGCTGTCGGTGTTACGTTGTTGCGCCAGTAATTAATATGTTGCGTTATGAATTTCGCTGTAAAATCTGTGGTGCATTAGGCGGCGCGCTGTACGTCGCTTGCGTTTCGTGCATCGTTAGGCTGTGCGCGGGACATCTTTTGCGTATTGTGAGGCAGTAGGTGGTGCTGTGTGAGTTGTTGACGGCATGAAGCGTTGGGAAAATATCTAAACACAGGACTCGAGACGTAGCACAATGGGGAAGACACCAACCAATGGTGCAGGGCCCACGGGTTCAATACCCCATTTTGTGCAATACAGAAAGGCTGGCCGAGGCATAACTAGTACTGCTGGACAAGAAAGTTGATGGAGGCACACTAATTTTGGGCGTCGCGCGGGTAAGTTTTTGCGGCAGTAACTAATATTGATCCGCATTATGCGTCTCGCTGGCAGATGTGGGGGTCGTGAGTTGATGCGGTGGAAATGTGGGCGGCATCAGGCGTCGCGCTGTTACTCTTGTGCGGGTCTGGCAGCAGTAGGCGTCGCGCTGTTAATTGTGAACGGCATAAGGCTGTGCGCACATGTCCATACACAGGAACTGAGCCATAGCACAATGGCGAAGACATTAACCAATAGTGTAGGGAGCATGTCCCCAATCACCCACAGTGTTAGTCCACAACGAGGCATATGTTTAGGGGTGAGAGAACCAATGTTTAGCATAAGGCGTTGCGTTGATGGGCATGAGGCGGTGAAAAATATCCTTTTGGAGGCACTGTAATAGTAGCCTGCAGAAGTGGCGCATTGATGGGTATGCACAGGAACAGACCCACAGCACAATGATGATGACACTGACCAATGGTGCATTGATCAGGGGTTGTATACACGGATGTGCAGAAATAGAAAAAGGCTGGGTGATGCATCACCTGTCCTAGGTAATATTGCCACATGAGGGGCATGAAGTTATTGCCCACATAATGTGTAAGAGGCAAAAGGCGCTGTGCTTATATCAGAGCCAAATGAACAGAGCCACAGCAGAAGGGTTAGCACACTGCCCAATGGTGCTGGCATCATGGGTCCAATCCCCTGCTGTGTTCAATGAATAAGGCTGGTTGAGCCATCACCTGTCATGAACTAGGAGCCATGTAACCCTCAATTGTATGTACTACTGATAGCAAATGAACTATGGAAGTACTGTAATAACAGGTAATGCATAAGGTGCCTATCAAGGTACCTCAGAGGTCAAATTGTAGCGTACACTCTCCACAAACGAAACACACAATGATGTGTATAGGGTGCATTTTGTGTGCCGTAGGAGGCAGGGCATTGACCAAACACAGTCAGTGCTAGTACCATTGTGTATTGTAATGTATGGAAATCCAAAGTAGGTGAGCAGACATGCAAGATGGAACAGCAGTGTAGCAGAATGGTCATGGCACTGACTGAACGTGAAGGGGTCATGTGTCAAATTGAGCAGTGACTAAGCCTGGGTTACCTACATCTGCGTACAGCATGCAATTGGACAGCGATCTGTGTTGCCAGCTAAACACAAGCCCACCCCAGTGCACAGGAGTATGTCACCCTTTAGGGTGTCACTGAATGCACATCATAAACCACCATTTCAGTGATGGCGAGTTCACATATAACCCAAACACTGCACAGAGCTGAAAGGAAACGTCAAGCAGAACGACAAGAACCACAGACATCACATGTGCTGCAGTACAATAATGACATCCAGGACATGTGGCATCTACATAAATACACACACAAATTGGGTCTAGCTGGAGCTATGTACAGAGTGATGCAAATGTAACATCCAATCATGATCGTGTGCGACAGACAACGTGAAGATGTGTCCAGCAGATGCGCCTGAAATAGCACAACAGGTGAAATCTCATGATGATAGTGGACCAGCGGTTATAGGCAGAGCACACACACACGAGCCAACCATGGAGAGATGAAATGCAGGAAGGTGTAGGAGTGCAGGATGGCTTGTAGCAGCATGCACATCAGGGCAGGATGACACAAGAGCTGGGAGTCAGAAGATGGACAGAACCATGGGTCAAAACTCAGATGAGGGTACAATGTGCTTACATCACAAACCTGCCAACATCTGGCCGCCAAAAAAATGGAAACGACATCTGCACGACAAGCAGACACAGCCAACAGAACAGAGATTAATCACACCGAGGACCACTCCCAAAAACAAAAAGCAACCAAAGGTAGCACAGAACAACAACTTCCACGTCATAGCAAAGGCTGCATTCACAAGCAGTCAAGCCACCCACACAGCACGCGTGCTGGTTGTAAGGACAGGCAAACCCACAGGAGAAAGCGGGAATAAATGCACCTGGTGATCTGCTGTGTTCAGATCACATCACATATTGTATATGGTACCAGCGACACATGCACACACACACAAGGATATGTTATGCAGTGGATACAGCATGCAAAAGGAACAGAACACAGCACCCCAATTGTAAAGGACCCACACATACCCCTACTTGAAACACTGACTAAATGCAAAGCCAACCCACCCATCCACCAATCAAACACAGAAACACCAAATCACAACACAACAGTAATGAAACGCACATGGAAGAACTACCAGACCAGACGCTTCCAAAGGCCTCAATGTACCTCTGAAATTTAACTAATGCCTGTAATGGACGTGACATCTAGCGTCCTAACTGTATGCCTCCTCTTTACGCAAAACCCTACCAAGCAGCCCCGGAAATAAGACAGGCCAAATATCTTCTAGAATATAGCTTGAAAAAAAGCATTACCAGGAATCCCCCAAACCCCCACACATAATCAACCCTAGACGAATCAGACACTGTTCACAATCTGTCAATGTCCATAGCATGTCCTATGTGCCCTGTGGTCACCCTTAATGTAGCCTCCCTGGGGATGGCCCTGCCCTACCTGTAAACCCCACCCCTTGTAATGTAATGCAGATATGACCCGCAGAAATGTTGCATCAACATACACCTACATAAATGAATAAAAACAAAAAAAACCCAGAGGAAAGTAAATAACCAACAAGGGCAGTGCTTGCTGTGTGGTTGAGCTGCCCAGCAATTGCGGACAGGATAGGAGCCAATTCAACATGAGAAAAGGTGCAGCACACACCTGCTCAACCTCAATATTACCACACCCCCAGGTGTAGTGCTGTGCAAACAACATTAAGAAAGAGACCCATGCAACAGCTAATATGTGCTGCCTTGTCAACACAGAGTGAACACCTTGCTGTACACTGACGACAGACAAGGGTGTGTGTAGAGGTGATGAAGCAGCTGTAAAATAATGTTTCCGTTTCCAGATATTCCATAAAAAAATACGATGTTGTGAGGCAAACTGCTAAGCACTGTGTGAACAAACATGCCCCCAACC
Organism: Ichthyophis bannanicus; assembly: GCA_033557465.1. Lineage (NCBI taxonomy): Eukaryota > Metazoa > Chordata > Amphibia > Gymnophiona > Ichthyophiidae > Ichthyophis > Ichthyophis bannanicus. The sequence goes on along the minus strand of CM066034.1, from coordinate 617,166,537 downwards.
ATACACACAAACAACACACTGAGGGCAAGCCAAACATTACATTCCAAAGGGAGGGCCTGTATGGGGATGTGCCGCACTCAGTGATGTGCCAAATTGCAGACACATACACAGCTGTCATCAAACACCAATGTGAGCACAGGGGTCCATGGAAATTACCATCAAATCCGTAGACAAACGTGTAAATGTGGTCCATGAGTGGAGGAGCAGTCTAGTGTTCACATAAATGTCTTGCACACAAGGCAAACACGCACCATATCACAACAGCACACCATGCGCCCTGGGGCAAATCAGTGGAGGTACATGTGCAAGAAAAGCCAGGATTCCCATGGTCCCAAGGAGTCATGTGTGATGGAATGTTAAACATTGTAATGCATGTATGTCACAGAGATAAAGTACAGAAAGAGACACATGTCTGAACAATGAACATATTTATTTTTTCTAACACGTCTCATACATACCATACACAGTGTAAACAGAATTGCAAGGTGTGTCCCACCCTGGCAAATGATGGGAACACAGTCAGCAATGTCAAAATGCACATGCCATGCAAAGGTCAACTCAAGAGCAAAACATAATGGCACGAGAATAAATGTTCATCAGGTGCATGATATGCACTGTGTAGCAGGGCCACACAACACAGCAGATGCTGCATGCCCACAATGTGTCACACACATATGCGTGCATGTAGACAACAGGTGTGGCAGAATGAGAAACCAAAACACATAACATGCCCCCCAAACATAGCCCTCATGCAACAGAGGAGGTCACCAAATTAAAAATACATATGCTGCCAATATGTTGTAATGTGACAAACACATCTGCAAGCGAATGTCATAACTCCCACATAATGGCAGATCACCACATCAGCAATGTGTCAATGTACACCCCAAATATTATCTCAAACTGACTGACTATATGCTAACAGGTAGCAGGGACACATGAACACAGAGTGAATACAAACCACAAAACAGGCAGAAATGTGTACACATAACACCATACAGGAGGCCCCCTTGCATTGTCTGTTGGTTACACAGTCGCTGGCCACATATAGCAGGTTACATGGAATGCAGATGTGTAGCACGAAAATGGTCACCCACAATAACACACCCCAAATACAATGTCCTAATGAGAGTGTGGTAAATGCAGGGGGTAACACAGGACTGTGCAGACGTGCAATGCAAGGCGTGGCCATACATGCAGAGTGTCATGTCTGAACATCAAACAAACACAATAATTAGCATGTGAATATGCAAAGAATGGCACATAATCTCACACTGCAACACACCGAGGTCATAGCTCCACATGTTGTGGCTCACAAACAGAGTCACTCTGATGCACAGCCACCAGCCGGACACTAACATGGTACTGTGATGCCACACATGAATGTAAACCACATTGCCGCCTACACACATCAATCAAGGATGTTGGTGGGCATGACCGTGTGTTATTGGCAAAACATGTAGCATGTCCAGGTGTGTGGCAGGTGGACATAGACAATTGCAATGCTGAAACTGTTCCCCCCTGCAACAATCACGGCTGTATGCTACAGTTGAAATAAACAGATCAGGGTATCCTGAGTGCCATGTCACACACATGGGCCAAAGCTCTGCAGTAAACAACTTGTGAGGAATGTCCAAACGACACAGATGATGTCAGTCCCTGATGCGCAAACTGTACCAAAAGCAAAGGCTTCCTGACATCCAAAATATCACTTACAAAATTCCCAGGCAAACATGGGCGTGCACAGTAAAGTGTCACATGCCAATATGGCACAGTCCGAGGAGGTTCATCTGTGTCCCTGCAATCAGCAGGACTGTCAGCTACAGCATGGCACAAACTGTGTGCTGTACATGTCTGTAATGGTCAAACAAGCAGTCCAAGAGCAATAACGTCCAGCACAGGCCTGTGTTCCACTCACAGAAGTCAAACATCAAATAGGATATTTCCCATTAAACAATAACATGGTGCACTGTCCCACAACAGCTGTTGGATGAGGAGACGAGATGCACTGGAGGAAATGTGTCCATAATGTCCACTGCCCTGTGCAAAGAAAGGATAGGTGTGGCCAATGTTAGTAACCCTGCAACAACACCACAAATTGCCACAATGCACACTGCACTAATGAAAGATTGAAGTGATGGAAATGCAAACATGACAGGATATGCACATCAAATAAAACACAGATGTGAAAGGAACAGTACATGTTGCTGCAGACACGGGTGTCACATGGAGATGGGTATGTTAAATACCATGTCACACAGGCATCTCACAGCTACACACTATATGCATCCCTTTTTGTGTACAGAGATGCAACATTACATGTCCATGAGATCAAATGATACCCCACAAAAGGTACAGCCAGATGTAATAACAATTAAACAAAGGTGGAATCTAACCTATGTGTCCATGATGTGTCCCTCATCAATCCCATCAACTGCTGCATATGTACACCAGGTCACAGCGAACGGAGACGATATCAGGTCAACCAGTAGAACCAACATGTAAAGTCACACATCAGGGATCTTCACATCATGCCTATGTCAGAGAGAAAAAAAATGTTGCTCAACACCAGTCCCACATAACACAGGACACAACTCTGCTCACCAGAAATGTGGGTGATGATGAATAGGTGAACAGCACTACTGTAGAGGTAACAAACCCCACAATGCCCCCCAGGTGCCCGCACCCATCAAAGCATATGACAATGTATCATGCATGTACAATGCAGCACCACATAAGCAAACCAATAAACAGCCACCAGCACAATATGCGTAGTACAATGTGACAGCTGAAATACGTGGCCTGTCGGTGCCCAAGTGCTAATTTGTGCACATAACGGTCGAGTGACATGCAAGGACACCCTGATGATGGCCTATTTAACTAAAATGGTGGAGGCAGCAGGTGTTGCTTCCGCAAAGCTAGCCCATCAAGGCCCACATGTGGATCTGTGGAAAATCTACCAGAAAACCCATTACAGGAAAAATACTGGTCACAACCGCACGTGGAGATGTGTGACAACAGGCAAATATGGGTAAGACCGGCACACAGAATATACGTGAACAACACCAGCTGCCAAATATGATACATAACAGGCTAGATGTTGTGCACCTGACATCACACACATACAATGTATCGGTAGTTCTACATACCCTGGACCCCAGCATTTCTGCTGATGTTCTGCCATGTGCTAATGACACACACCGACAGCACTGTCATCACGTATGTCCTGTGTAGTGGAAAGAAGAAACAACCTTGTCAGGTTCCAGCGCTGAACGCCACACTGCAACGTACTGTCCCCAGCTGTAATACACACCAAAACATGAACCAACAACGGACTGTGCACCCTCACACTGCACAGATCTTGTACATGGGAGAGGCATCATGTACATGTGTGATGCAAATACCAAGGCCCCCCACATCCATCATATGCCTCCCCACCCTCCTGCTGTGCCACACACGTGCCAAAACAGGTGGATGGACACACCATGTTGGTGACGCATCCCAAGGTTCACACTATATGTCTGTGCCTCCCATGTTCAGACCAACACCCCCTCTCTGTGTGCAGTACCCTCCAATTTTGTTTTGAAGCACAGTGTAAGTACCTGTGTCACCTGGAAATATGCCTCAATACCACCTGTATACACTGTGTAGATGCATATTATGCATTGTACATCTCCCCCAGCAAAGAATAATGACAGTTGTGTGTTTATCATGTGATGAAATACATGGCAAGGGCAGCACCATGGCTCTCCACAATAACCACCATGTCTGCATGTCACCTTACCGTGATTGTTGCATGTTAACCCATTGTGTAACTGTGAGAAAGTTCAACCAAGGATAGGTTTGATGTCTCAATGCCCCAAATAACCCCCACATAGGTCTGTGTGTGTGTATGTGCATATAACATCCCTTGATAGTGTCCTCAAGGTATCTGTGTGTCTGTACCGTGCTATCCTGCCATACACACAGCACGTCCCACACGCATGAGGCAGATGTAGAGATACTATCAAATACATATGCCACCACTAAAATGGAAGACCCCATAAAATCGGAAGGGCAAACACATCTAGCGTCACATTTGCCTAATGAAATACACCCATTCAGCATCTAACCCACTGCACATCTGTATGTGTGTACATGTAATATACTGCTATGCATGACTCCACCACAAATGGACTGTAGCAATCATATGGCCCCCTGGCTGCCCACTGCACATGTCCACATAATTCACCATATCCATGCCTGTGACACCTGATGAGGCATACCTTACCACACACTGCGCTGCTGCTGCAGCAATACACGTGACACCTTGTCAGAAACACCATAGGAACGTTATCAGGTGCATGTGTACTGTGATATGTCTGACATATTGCATTGAAAATATCCAACATACAAACATAGCAAGCTGACAGGAGCAGAACACACACACACACAAACACCCACAGATTGCAGTACACAAACAAAGGTCCCGCATGAAAGCTCACCACAAACATGGACACCTCTATCACACCAAACCCCTAACCATCTGCCTGACCCAGGGCTCCTCACACACAATAACACCAAATAACTGTGTCTGGCCAGCAGTTGCTAGCACAAAAAACCACTAAATGGTACTGTGACCCCCAAAAGCTCTGAAAGGTGTAGCAACACCCTCTGACCCACAACACCAACAGCTGCTACTGTGCTCTGTCCACATTGTCCATCACACACCTCTGACGACATGTTATGATGGATGTTTAAGAAAAGGACAATGCAGTGTTGCATCTGAATGGTAAATGGTCCAAACATCACCCTTTGTAAACCTCACACGTATACAACAGCACATATATGTGGGTAGATGTGCAATACATACCAGTGAATCTGTCTGCAATCAATCGACGCCTGACCGATGTGCCTGCCTGTGTGTCACCACAGGCACGTACAGGGGGGCACGGTGGATCCTCCTCCACATCCTCATTAATCTCTGCAGGGATACCATGCCTGAGAGCAATGTTGTGCAGTATGCAACAAGCTACGATAATCTCTGCAACAGTCATTGGCGAATATTGTAAGGCCCCACCTGATCTATCCAGACACCTGAAGCGACTTTTCAAAACGCCAAAGGTGCGTTCTATGACTGAGCGGCTGGATGCGTGGGCCTCATTGTACCTCCGCTCTGCACGTGTCCGTGGTTGACGCACAGGTGTCAGGAGCCAGGGCCGACACCCATACCCTGCATCACCTGCAGAGAAGAATGTTGCATGTGAATGACTGAGCGCATGACACCATAAATTCACAGATGTATAGACGAGAGACATAACCCACAACACATCAGGACAGACATATTTTACATCACAATTATCCACCAGACCTAACAACTATTCTGATAGAAACACAACAAATGCCCTGTCAGGTCTGTAGAGACATGTCAGAGAACAACACAATCCCACCTTGTCCCCCCAAAAGAGTCCTATGTTGAGCACACGTCCCATGTTATGTGGCTCATGTTCTCATCACCGACACCATCACCACCAATGGTAGAGTACGCAATAAAAAACACACATGACACATACAATCAATATATGTGTGCCAAGGAAAGAACACACTAATGTGTGCGGGGCCAATGTAGGCGCACCAACAACACTTGTTTGACTGTGATGTCAGCCAGGATGAACACAATATCACCATGACACCCCATGTCGTCAAAGGTCTCCATATCTACATATAGCAGTATAACGTCAAATGCTGTTGACCGCTGTCAACAAACCATCTCAGTAGACACCATGTCTACTGTACCCTCACCGTTCCATCCTTGTTAAGTTGTGCTCCACAGAATATGACATTGTAGGCCACATGATTTGTAAAACATCACAGCTACTGAGTATGACAACGTTCCTGTGTATGTCCCACCAATACCCCTACGTCTGGCCAAAAACATAGGCCCACGTCTTTGCAGTCAAATCTCCCAAATGATGAGTCACATCAGGAGAATCACGGACAATGACGCCTCAGCACTGCACATGTGCAGTGCGCAAAGGTAATTCTAACCCCAGCCCGGCCCCACCCCTGTAATGGCAGAGGACAAAAGCATTTGCACAGCTATGCAAAAATGTACACCCAATAGCAAAGGCAAGCAACATGCATCATATGTTGTCAACCCCCCCCTGTCCAGCAAACAACAGCTAACAGACCCATGAATGATTGAGTGTGTGGCCCTCACACGCACATGACACGCATTAGGAGCATGGATTGTAAATAACACACGTCTGACATGACCTAACACAGATACAATCTAAACCCATGCATACACAGGTGGGTGGAAATGCCCCCCCCCCATCCCTGTGTGCAGAAGGTATACAGACACAGGTGCCAATACACACCCGACACACACATCTGAACAGTTGCATATGTTCCGTAACAACACCAGCATCTCCACATCACATATGGCTGTGAAACGGATGTGACATGGCTAATCATGTCCCCTGTTAAACAACGTCTACAGTCCTGTAATTATGTAAAGTCACAACAGTTGTCGGTTTGCTGAATGGGAGTTCATGTAGCTATAGCACAGTGGCCAATATCTGCAACACATGGGTAATGTTACGTAAACACATACATATATGACTAATCTTCGAAGATATATATGGAGATACTCACCCAGCAATATACAGTCACCGTAATGTCCATCCTCAAATTCCCTAAATAGTGCTGAGCGATGCAGGATATAGGAGTCATGGGTGGACCCTGGAAACCTTGGGACCACATTCAGAATATGCAGATTAGCATCACATACAACCTGAACATTCAGGGAATGGTAGTGTTTGCGGTTGTGGAACACCACCTCCCTGTCTCTGGGCGGGACCAGGGCAACATGTGTGCAATCAATAGCTCCCATCACGTGTGGTATCCTGGCTAACGCCTCAAAGGCCTGGTCCAGGGTCTCCCAATGTTGCCTACTGTGGGGAAGGGCTATGTACGTCCCCACCCGGCTGACCATAGCACGCAGTACTTGGTGGAGACAGCGTGAGAAGGTGGGGCGGCTCATGCCACCCACTGCGGCCACAGATGACTGGAAACAGCCAGAGGCAAAGAAATGTAAGGCAGCAAGGAGCTTGACTACACCTGGTATGGCATGGGACCGGCTAGTCAGGGGCTCAAGGTCAGGTCTCAGATCCTCATACAGCCCCCTAATAGCCCTTGTGCTCAGTCGGTACAGGGAGATGACCTGGTCCTCACGCATGCCCTGGAGCTGGGCCCTGGGCCTATAGAGCCGCAGCTGCCGAGCCTGCACCTCAGTACGCCATCTGTGCCGTCGCCGCACAGCACCTCTCTGGCCAGCCGCCGCAGCAGCAGGTCTGAGTTGCTGCGGGTCTACACCCATGCCCTGTGCCACAGCCCCATGGACATCATCTCCCCTGTCCAGCAACCGTAGCATCTGCCCACGTCTTTGGGCACATGCAACAACTATTATGTCCTCCATGTAAAGCCCTCTGTGACTACACAAGCACAAACACACAAACAAACACAGACACACAGACACACAGACACACACACTTGCCCAAACACTGCACAAATGGCAAACCACCACAAACATCAAAGACAACAGACAACTCCCACAATATGGCTCACTACAGTTGCTCCCAGATTCTCCAAACAAACACACGCCGCGCCTACCAAAACACCCTCAATGTTGCTGACTGAGCACCCTCTTTTTATACAGTGTACTGTTATTTTCCTTTTTTCGGTACCGCGCTGCGTGTGCGCAGTGCGCATGCGCAGGAGGTCACGCATCGCCGCCTGTCTGTGCGTGCCGCGCATGTGCAAGCGTTGTCAATTGTGCGTGTGTATGACTGCGACGCGCATGTGCCAATTGGGGCGCATGTGCGTTTGGGTGTGCGCGGAGCCCATGTGAACCCCGTTACACATGGGCGTATGCGTTTCACCAAAGTCATGATGCAAACACAAACGGTCATGCGCTAAGAGTGGCGCTTGCGTGTCGCACAAGCACCTTAAAAGGCCAGCGCATGAGCATGCGCAATTCAACACAGGCGCGTCGCACAAGCAGCGCCGTCGCCGACGTCCTGCTGCAAACAAACGCCCACGCGTTAAGAGTTGCGCCTGCGCATAACGCACACAACCATAGAGCGAGACGCATGAGCATGCACAATGAAACACAGGCGTGTCGCACAAGCATTGATGTCACACAGTGGCGCATGCGCAACGTATGCACCGTCCACAAAACTACAAATGCACCCAAACGGAAGCAAAATGTTGAGGGTTGGTTGAGGAGTCAAAGCGAGTGTATACAGAGTTGATGTACGTGAGAGGTGGTGTAGTGAGAGGTGGGTCAGTGTCATTTGGGTAGCCACATTTTCCCGTGTTGTTTGATAAGTACCCATATCTGTAGTCTGTCATTGTGTGTGTTACCTTGTCTGTGTATTGTGTTAGTGACTGTTCTGTTCCTGTGCTGTGTGCCTTGTGGTGGGGTCGTGGTTGCGGTGTCTGTCCCATGCCTGTTGTGGGAGGGGCGGAGGGGGTGAGGTGCAGTGGGGAGGCGAGTGGTGAGGTGAGTGGGGAGCAGAGAGGAGGGAGGAGGCCGATGGAGAGACAGACCCGAAGCCAGCGGGGGAGGGGGAGTGACAGGGAGACACACAGGGGTACAGAGAGAGATAGGGAGCCAGGGACAGAGACAGAGAGGGATAGAGAGAGGGATAGGGATAGGCAGGGAGGGACACAGACAGAGAGGGACAGAGAGAGGGGGAGAGGGAGGCTGAGGGTGGGGGAGGCTGAGCCTGGTGTATTTGCGGGTGAGGTGGTGCCGCCAGTACCACTAGAGGCAGGGCCTGCGGGGACTGAGGGACCTGTGGAGGTGGGGGCAGTGCCAGGGCCATCAGTACCTGCACAGCCTGCTCCCAGCAGGCACACAGGGAAGAGGAAGCGTGTCCCTGTGTCTGAGGCTCTCAGGAGGAGGGCAATAAAATTCACAGACGCTGAGAACCACAACCTCCTCTCCATGGTCCTTGAAAATTACGAGGTTCTGTTTGGCCGACAGAGCACAAGGACAGGCACAGCAGGGCGTAACGCGGTGTGGGAGGCGGTCCAGCGAGGGGTCGCAGAGGCAGGGGCCCCCCCACGGGACATAGATGGCCTGAAGAAAAGATATTCCGACATCAAAAGAGGTGTACGGCAGCACCTCTGTGCCGAAACACAACATGCTAGGGGTACAGGAGGAGGGGGCCCCCTGCCAGCCATGCTGACGCCCCTGGAGCAACAGCTGGCCGAACGCCTCGGTCCGGTCTACACCTATGGTCTGCCTGCGCTGCTGGATACTGCAGATCCACATGCAGGTAAGTATGTCATGCATATCCATCACATCGCATAACCTCCCTGAGATGATCAATGTGTATACAGCTGACATTTGCAGATGCACACACATACCTATCTCCCCATTCCAAGGATGTCGTTAGCCTTGTGTCTGAGGCTGTGTGCACACCCCATCATACCCTATGGTGGCCAACACATAGACACAGTGCGAACACTATGTCGGTAGACGTGAGGGTCAGAGATGTTTTGCGCAATGTGTCTGGGGTTGTTTCCCTGAGGGTGGAATGATAAAGCGGCCCGTGTAATCATATGTAGATGGTGATTACTGTCTGCCACCACATGGTGGCATGGAACAGTTGTAATGGAATGTATATTTGCCAGGGTAGGGGCGAAGGGGAATGGTCACCACAAATGCAGTATACGGAAATATACATCCACACTGTATTTAACAATCCGTCATGTGTTCATGTTTTACAGAGTATTGTAAACATGGGAAACACACTATAATGTACCTGTACTGTAACCCAGTTACCCAGCCGCGTCATGTGTCCCTTGTCAGGATCACTGACGGCTGGTACACACACAGCAGATGTATGAGGATAGTGGAGGAACATCCAGGCCTTGCCGTAACAATCCCTGTCAGTCTGACACGTTCTGCAAACCCTTTGTCATGCAACACAATCATTGACCATTGGGAAGCCAAGGGTATATCAACCACGAGGGTTCCCCATGATTGCACAAACCTTTGGCCATGTCTGTCATCCGCATCTATGGGATCTCAGAGCTCATTACAGGGTAACTATGGCGTCAGTACAGCTGGACTGTTTGCAGGGCTCACCCCACTTTGACAAGGGTATTGCTGGCAGATGTCAGATGTGGATGACACATGATGTTATCTGTGTCTACACTTCTCTGTCATGCATTGTTGGTACCCCTCTCACACCTGTGTGTGTATGCAAGTAGTGGATGACACTAGTTAATATTATGTGGCGTGTCCGTGAACCGTGTCTCACACGTACGACACTCAGATTCCCCCTGGATCATATCCCCTCCATATAGATATGTTGTTTAACGTACACAAGAGTACATGGTACATCTCACAGATGTGTGTGGATATATTCTGGGTATGTCCCAACCCACGTCAGCCTGCATGCACCCGCCCTCTCAATGTCTGCCTGTAATTAGGTGAAAGACAGTGGTCAGCCAACCGTGCTGCTACTAGAAACTGTCACTGGGATGAGGGACACCATGTACCATGTCGTGGGGAGTCCACGCATATTTGTGCCCACTCTGTCCACCCCCCCATGGGTCAGCTGTTCCCCCAGAGGGCCGGCCACCATTCCTGTGTCTCTCACTGCACACACACCTCACGTTTTCCGGAATGGTCTTGCCAGTCACAGGATCACCCTGCAAAACTGCTGGTGTGTTTGCAAAGACCGTGCCATATGAATTCTGCTAGCCATTGCTTGCCCTAACCAGCCAAATGTTACAGCGAAATGTGCATGTCCCTGGCCTTCACATTGTTTCACATCCCCATCTTCTGCTCCCCTGGCTCCCTGCCACCCACCCTCTGTCACTCTGTCTCTCTGTGTTTAGCAAGCTGCCCCTGCATCGGGCAGTCAGCCCCCTGATGTGCTGTGGTCCATCAGTGTCCCAGTCATCCCCCTCTCCCAAGGTGATGCGTGTTAGCTGATTGGACATGTGTTCCGTGTTGTAACTATATAAAAGGGTGCATGCACCTGCATGAACAGAACCTTACACCTGGACGACATCTGTCCACATGGACGTTGTGTGTGCAATCATGTCACAATTCCCCCCCCCCATGTCACACCACAAAAACACCACAAGATGCAATACACAGAGGGACAAATATGTAGCTGTGTGATACACAGCTGTCATGTACCCTACATAGGCTATGATTTGCTGCCAGCCCCATGGCCAATGACTATCCTGACGGGGCCCCCCCCAACGTATCAGGGATAGTACATCCTTAACACACATCCCATACAACTTCTGAGCGGGTAGGTTTAACAGGACTAGGGATCGTGGGGATCATGTATCTGTGGCATGTGTAGAGGTAATGCACATACCCATTCACTTGCAATCTGGCTCAGTGCTATCACCCTCCCCTACGTCACACTCACACATGTACATGGCCAGTCAAATGTGGTGACATGTGACTGTTGGGGGGGACGGGGACAGCACAGAGTATGGGTGGTGGTGCACCATGGGTAGCCTAGTATCCACACCTGCCAGTACAGCAGGCAGACAGTACAGCAGTGCGGGCATAGATATTCCCTGACACATGTTATGGGAAATGTCCTGGCCAGGTGTGTCAATACACGTACTAACATGACCGAAGGGCAGATGTGTCACCCTTCCCTGACCCTGTGGCTGCAGTAACACATGACCTGTGCTCTGATGATGACATATGTCCACCATGAGATATGTTGTGTACCCTCTCAGTTGCAGCTAGCCCTGTATTAGCGTGTTTATCCATGGCCCCCACCTAGGGTACAGGGAGACATCCAACATGTGGTACACATCCCAGCAGTGTGTGACACTGTTCCAGACATGTCATGGAGTAGAAGCCCCTAAACAACTGCACCATCACTGCCCTATGTCATCTCATCTGTCACTGTGCATTTGTGTGTGACTGTTTCCTGTTTATCTGACATACTCTACGCACACTGCTACATGTGCCTGTCAATTGTCTCAGGATCCTCTGCAGTGGTATCGTCCTACATTGTAGGTTCGTGGAAGGTACATGTAGCACTGGGGAGACAGTATGTCCCATGTGAATATGCCGTGAGCAATGGCATGCACACCCAAACCTAGACTGTCAAGGATGGAGTACCTGTTGGTGCTGTGTAGCCCTGTCAGCACATACATTACACACATGGGGTGTGGGATCGACTGCTGAATAGATGGCCATATGAGGATATAGTCAAACCTGGAGGCCACACAGGGCATGCACGGCTGACTCCCAGACCAGTTTTAATGACACAGGTACATGGTTTTGGGCGATAGGTATGTGGGTATGTGGGGGCTCTGTATGTACCACACATTCAGGGTACTCTGAATATCACATATGGGTGGTCTGGATCACACACGTAGATGTTGCTGTACAGCTTACACATATGTATTTATCTGTGTGTGCACACAATACAGGTGACTATAGTACATTGCCGACACATGTGGAGCAGGAGGAGGAAGAGGAGGAGGAGGAGCTGGAGCAGGAGGAGGGGAAGAGGAGGTGTGGCACGCACCTGGAACAGAGAGCCCTGATACGGTGGTTGATGTGGGGAGTAGTCGCCAGGGGGAGAGGCCTGGTCCCCGGGAGGGTCACATGGGACCTCCACGGAGCCCCACACCACCAATGTTGTCTGCAGCAGGATATGCTGCAGCAGCACCAAGGCGCAACGAAACTGGCGAGGATGTGCTACTACATGAGCTGCGTGCCCGTGGTGCTGCATCGCAACGCGACAATGAAGGTGGGTAATTAACATTCCTTCCATTAACCATCACTATGCTGTGTGTACATAGGCTCACAGATGTGCACCCTGGGGCGGGCCTGTCAAGGTTTAAGATGCCACACAAAGACACTTGTTGTTACAGAAGCTATCTTTGTGACACACATCAGCGTGCACTATGTGCAACACAGTGCTGGCATGGGAATCAAAGTGTGAGCCACACATGCACAGCATCCTATATATCATGACACACAATTGCTGTGCCGGACCAGTACCAGCAAGCAAGCACTGTGCCACAGGGTATACATCCCCTATGTATACTGTGCAGTGTGTTTGCCCACACACCTGTGCACAGCTAAGAGGGAGATGTGGAGGGGGCGTGGCCACCACACACAAAACACACACACCTCTAATCCATCTCAGGGGTGTGTATGTGGTGTATGTGACAGCATACCCTCTACAGCTGTGATATGCGTGTCCACATTACACATTACACATTTGAGTTACCTAATCTTTGTGCCTTTGTTGCCCAATGACACTGTTACACACAGCCTGACAGCCAAGAGAGTATGTACAGCTACAGATGCAGATGTAACAGTACTGATGCGTCAGGTGCCTCTGTTTGTGAGGGAACACAAAATGGTGAACATATAACAGGAAGGTCTAGGCCCCCTGACTGTAGCACACCCATGTGCCATTGCTACATTGTGACAACTGTACCGTGCAGCAGCGCAAATCAGGGTTCACATACACAGGCGGGACATATGTGTGATATGCAACGTGATAATGGCCCCATCCCACATAGGCTTTATCAACAGGTGTCCACACAGCATCATAGACGACATTATCGTGTACAGTGCCTCATACACACAGAGAGCACTATATCCACACTGGACAGGATCAGATGTTCCTTTCCCCTGTTTTTGGGGGGCAACACGCCCCTGCGGTCACCTGAATGCCCACAACTAGGGTTGGCTGTGTGACATACAGCCAGAGTGGCGACGCTGTCCCGCACATGTATATTCCTAATGTACAGTCGTCTGAGGCGGATGGCCATTAGGGTCTATACGCCATATTACGTGTCCTTGCATCAGCATTGTGGATGAGGCCATCAGGTGATGTGGCTGGGGGGGACATAAAGTGAAGTCCAAACTGTATGGCATCACACAGGTAACCTGTGATGAGGCCAAGTTGCGTTTTGGGGTCAGCAGCTACACAGGCAGACCCGGTATAGGTTCCCCTGACCCCAAACAGACACAATATCCCAAATCCCAAACCTACATCCCCAAAAGGAAACGTTAAGCTGCGACAGCAACAGACTATTCAGCACCCTCCTGACATTGCAGATCCAGACAGTTCACGTGAAAAAAACAGTTCGCACTCACGGTAACATGCCCATTCAAACATGTATGTACAGTTGCGCTCATCCGCTGGGGAATACCTTGTGATGCCATGTGGCATGGTAGTCAGGTCGATGAACAGCAGTCTCATACAGGTCCAGCATGTGAGCAATGGCTGTATGGACAGGTCAGGTTGTGCTCACCTTCCCCTGGCGTCCACAATAGCCTATAGACGGCAGACACACATTCCATATTTTGACCCACCACACCCACTACAGATGCTATACATTGGCCCTGGCAAAGGCACATTCCATGACATGACCAGGGGATACGTACGTTTGTGTGCCAAATGCAACTGCTAGCTCACCCTCTGTGCTGTGCGACGCAGGGGCTGGTATACATCCAGGGACATCTGGCCTGTGGCTTGGTGTGAGCAGACTGCTCATTCGCCCACTAGGGATTCCGTCCTCCCTCTTGACATATCTCACAGACACATGCCCTCTTTCCCCTGAGGGATCATACATAGGTGACGTGTGTTGTAACGTGAGTCCTCACATCATTCCATTCCTAGGCCGTGGAAAATGTTTTGCCCCATGCCCGTGGTTTGGACGGTTGGTCTCCAAGTGACAGCTGTAGTACCTGGGATCCTCACACATTTCATTCCCCCCTCTGACCCTGGTACTTGCATTGTAGGTTTGGGTTATCCACCTCGGGATACCAAGATGTCTGAGCCCTGCATTGCTGTATCCACTACTGGACTACGCAGCATCCCTGTGTCATAGTGCTCACCAGGCTCTTGCCTCCACAGCACATTGTCTCGTGGTTGGTGTATGCCCTGGGCTACCCTCACCTGTCGACTGCCACAGTTGAGATGCCTGCCATGTTGCCGCCCTCACAGTGTACACCTTCTGTCACCCTCCCGTGTTTGTGGCGACTGGGTGTGCCTGTAGGCTAGCATTGGATGTTGTTTGTTTGTGAGCTATGTTTCCTTTGGGATGTATGCTTAGGTGAGCCATCCCCCAAGTACGGGTACACCGTTTGTCCTCTTTCCTACCCAGGGCTGTGTGTCAGCAGGAGCAATGCAATATGCAACACTGCTGTCTGCATTTGGATGGATGCTAATATTGCACCGTGGAACAACACATGTCAATAGGGCCCGTGATGTGATGTGACCCGCTTCACACCTCACCCCTGCCTTGCCTGCTGCCAGGCACAATCAGGGATGGCCCACTCTCCTATATCCAGGGCTGAACACACTTATCTGAGGCCTGTCACTAGCATTTGCATGCCTAGCATACCCCTGTACATGTACGTCTGGAGTCTGGGACCCTGTGCAGCAGCAGGACTACATCACCGTGGCCCTTGAGGGCACACAACATGGGCCCCAAGGTGTACATGCACTGTTTTCTGCCCACTGGGGTCACCCCCGGGAGGGGTTGATGTTGTGAGAGAACCTTAGCTGTCACCCACATGTGGGAGTGTTGGGTCAGCCCTGGGTATGTTCTGGGAACCGCTGTTCACACCCCATCGCACATTGTCATGAGCACTGCACTGGTCACATGGCCGGTGTGTGTGTGTCCATCTGCTCGACCCCAACGTTCCCTGCCTGTATGCATCCCATATCTCCTACTCATTGTGTATCCCCTGGTGTTGTTGCAGTCAGTCGCACACCCTCCAGCCACCCACACAATGTACACTTATCTGCTGTCTGTCTCTAATAGTACTGGTACATCTGATGGACGTTGTCTAGTTCTTGCACACACAGTGTATCCGTGTGCCTGTGTCTCACAGCACGTTTTCAGACGGCTGCCTAGTGTGTGAACCTACCCAATCTTGATGATGCATATATTCATATGATACATGAAAGGTATTGTGGGTAATGTAGTTCATTTACCACAAACACAGCCGGAGACAATACCTTTGTTGTGAAACCAGTGGTAAAGCCAATAACCAACGTCTTATATTGATGGGGTTTAATTCACCCAGCACAAGTATGCTTGGTAGCATATAAATGAGGTTACTTGCTTGCAGTATTTAAATTGATAACATAAAGTCACAAATCAACTCATGAAAACAACCTTCAACCTGTCAGGCAATTAGCTAATGTTTTCCTAGCAAAGAATACCAAATGAAAGGTCACAAATAATGAATAAACCTTGCTGCTTAGGTTAACCTCTGCTTATGTCCCACACAGATCCTGCAGTGATTCTCTCCTTGCTCACACACACAATTAGGTGCAGCTTTCATTAATATCAATTCCCCAGCTGAAAACCTTGAGCTGGCTGGCTGATACTGTGTGAGGCCATATCCTGCTTTAGGAACTGTTCGTAGTGCAATAAAGAACAAGGTTAGGTTTCTTTGTGATGGCTGATGTGTTTCCTCACAGAGAGCTAGCAATCGCACTTGGATAGAGAACACTCCATGTAATCAATAGTTTCATCTGCTGTGATTTCCCCCTCATCAATAAGCATAGGGTGACTATCATAAAATAGCACAGATGAGTCTTTCAGTAGGGAACTATCAAGAGAATGCTCATTGCCCTGCTGCCATTCACTATTAGAGATAGGGTCGGGATCAGTGTTCATACCTGAACCGCCCTTGCTGCCATGGTTCCTCTCTGTATAGCCTGGCCAGTATGTACTCCAGTTCTTATGTCCAGCCTTCCAATCTTTATCCCTGGACACTGGATCTCCTCTCACATACCTTCTGGCATAGGTCCTAAGGTCCCTTCCACGTGCAGTCTTCTCTCTCACCAGTAGCCACAGGTGATTCCTATCTCTGCCACTCCATTCCTCTGGGTGACCCCAGTCCAATGGTCTCTGCTGGCACTTGGAATACCTCCCAGTATAGGTACTGCCTTGGACTCTCCTAGATCTCTCAATGGCCTTTCTGCTCTTCCTTCCAGAGGGTTTCCTTCCTTCTCTCTCCGTTTGGGGTGGCTTCTGCTTCTACAGGTGATGTTGGAACCTGTAGCCCTTGCTGTAGCTGGGCTGGAGCTTGTAGCTGGGCTGTAGCTTGTAGCTGGACTGGAGCTTGTAGGTCTTGCTGTATCTGCTATCTGTAGAATAAGCTCTATTGTTATGCTGTCTTGATGTGTGCTCCTCCCTATCACAGCGCAGCTGTGCTGAATCAGGCCCTGCCCTTTGAGATGAGTGCCTAGGGATTACCTCATAGCTCTCTTGATTGAACACATGTATTCTCACTTCAGCCCCCCTCATGGATGCTGGACACCTGGTGCATTCTGGGACTGGTAGTCTTTTATGTGTGAGCTATGTGTTATTACCTCTACCAGGACTGACAGGAGTCTTGTTCAGAGTCACATCACCCTTTCTATAACTCCTACCTGAGCCATGATAGGCTTCCTTAGCAAAACGTACATGGTGTATGTCCTGTGTGTGGCCATGGACGACACCTTTGTGTAATGTTTTCTATACATCAAAATATGTATCTCAGTAGTACAGTTTGTACCATGCAAAGGGTATTTGTGTGATATGTTTTTGCCTAGTTCTGCTTGACAATTGTACCCGCCACAGGTAACTCAATGACCACCATCTCTTCCCCACACAGGCATTCGTCAGGAACTTGCAGCTATACGGCACAATGGAGAAAGCCTCATACAGGAGGTGGTGCTTCTGCGCCAACACATCCAAGATATGCCTTTTGGGAGGATGTGTGTGGCCATGGAGTGCATCCAAGCTGCCCTGGAAAGGATGGCACCACCGCCCCTGCCGCCCACACCGCCACCACCACCACCACCCACACCCCCGCCACAGGCACAAGATGACCGTGTGGGGCCAGCTGCAGGGGAACGTATTTTGCAGCGTGCCAGACGTGAGAGGCAGCGCCGTCGCCAATAGTGCAATACCTATTACTGTAACATTGCATACATATAAAGTCTCCGTCCAATGTTTCTCTCCTTTTTATAGCATAGTTTGTGTGCACATGCATGCCCTGACCATTACCTGAGGGGTTCAGATCTGGCCGGTATTGCCGGGGTGTCCATACTGTCCTTGTATTACTGCACACATGGCATTGCCTGCCATTTCATAACTGCATACGATCTGTGCATTGGCCCTTGGCTGCAATACACCAATGTTCACATAGGCCCAATGGCACATTTTGGGCAACTTCAGGGTTACAACAACACTATCGTGGCCATTCCACGGTCACACCCCCTGATACTGTGCACATTGGGTGAGGCTCTGTGGCCATTGGCCCTGTCATTGGCAGGGATGACATGCGTGTCCCGCCCCTCCATGGCACACATGTGTCAGAGGGACACATGGGTGTCATGCGTGTGTGCGATGCTGCTCTGCACCAGCAATTGTTGTGGGGACAGACACATCCCTGTGACATGCCTGTTTAGGCGGGAGATATTAACAGCAACATGACCTGTGGTTACCCATGTCCCATTCCTATGCACACATGTTCATCACACAGCTACGCATGTGGTGCAGGTAACATTATGATGGCCATGGCCACGCTACATGTCCAACCAGGTGTATGGACCTTCCCATGCTTGCCTACATGTTGTGTGGTGAAGGTACACACGTGACCAGTGAGGCAGGTTCAAAACATGTTTATTATAAAACACATCACACAATGGCCAACATGCCAAACATAAACACACGCATGTGGTGGGGGCGGGGGAAACACAGCGCAGCAGAGGGCACATAGGGGCATCACAGGTGCCAGCCGTGGTACCTGTAATGCTGTTCGGCAGGTGGCCATCGGGATGCCAGATGCACCACATCACTGGCCACCTGCCGAACAGCCCCAGTCAAACACTGCAGGGCGTGGAACACGACACGGATGTCGTGTCGTACGTCATCCAGGGCCATGCACACATCGTGGATACACCTGCCAGCACACAGACACACATTGTCTGTGGTCTGTGGTGCTGGCATGAGCATGAGGTGTAACAGTGGCCCTGGGTGACGCACGATCGTGCTCACGTCCGTGCCGTGCAGACGCCTGCAATGCCGGACTGGTGCCCCGGTGGCCCTCTGCTGGGCTGTGTTCCCCCCCACCCAACCCCAACCCCTCCCCGCTCCTTCCCTCCCCACCCCCCACCCTCCCTGCCCACACCCTCACCCCCACTCCCCCCGCCCAGCCTGCACCCCTGCCCCCGTTGCCCCTCTGTCCTGCACCCCCCTCTGTCCCATCCCCATGCTGCCCCTGGTTAGGGGTGTGCCTGCTGCCATCTGCCTCGTCCTCTCCCACATCACTGGAGGAAACCACCACCACATCTGCCCTCTCTGGTCCTGAATGTGGCTGCTCCATCCCACCAGCTGGTCGTCCTCCTCCTCCACCTCCTCCTCCTCCTCCTCGGTTGTGTGCCGGGTGGTGGGCCTCCGGAGACTGGGGCAGAGGTGTGTGGTGAGGCGTCGCTGGCATCACTGTCTGTGAAGGATGACATACATCAGGTGATGTCCATGTGTGTCACATACCAAATATGCAGATGCAGGTGGGAGACAGGCTGGTGGCCCTATGGCACACCTGAACCTGTGAGTTGCCCATTCCAATACTCACCATCGTGGTGGTGCTGGCGCTCCCTGCAGGCACGTGTAAGGAACTCCGGGTGGAATTTGCGAAGTTCGCGCCCCTTCTTCCTCAGGGCCTCCACCTGTGGATATGCAAAAGTTGTCAGGTGTCAACACATACCACCTGTCACTGGGGCTATGGTTGAACATACGTTGACTTGTCTGGCCCACACCATGCTTCTCCCCCACCCCTGCTGTTTTGGGGCATATAGAGCATAGTAACCGACCTCCAGCAGTCAGTCCCTCCCACATGTGCAAATAGGTTAGCACATAGGTGTCACTGCCGTATGACAGGAGCATAGCTTACATCCACCTGAACTGCCATGTAGGGCATCACACATCAGCATCACAAAGTGACTGCATGCTGCTCCTCACCCATATCCCCACAACAACCTGTCAGAACGGTGGACTGGTGGGGGTGACTGTGAGAGACAGGGGTGTAGACGAGTGGCCAGAGGTGGGACGTCACAGAGTCAGAGTGGATGAGGGATGGAAGATCACCTAGGGAACATGGTGTGCATTGTAGGTCACATCCCTGCTGTGCAATGACAGCAGCTTTCAAAGGTGTGTGTGTTTGATGTATCCCGGAAGGGGCAGGACATGGTGAACGCTGGAGGTGACCAAACTCTGAGCGTTTGCCACTGTATGATTCCCATAGTGTGTATCCCTCTGGGGCAGCTCACCTACACAGTTGGCTTCTGTGTCCCCCTCTATGGGTGTTGCCTCATGGACAGCCATGTGTGTACCTGGTCTTTCACAGCAGCACCATAACACATCGCATCCCTATGTGTCTGTGCCCTCATGTAGTGTTGCTTAGGCGCATATTGGGGATGTGTCATACACAACCCGCCTGCTGCGATGCCCCTACTTGTACCCCTTGTAAGCTAGTGTGCCCAGCTCCCACACGGCATGCAGGGGTAATAGTATGAGATTTGTCCTCACATTGTGTTGTGAAGGGGTGGTGTGTTTGGGTGTTTTGCATGGGCCACCTCCCATGGTTGACAGTGTCCAGTCCCCCTATGGTGTGTAGCAACACACATGCATGGGGGTACATGGTGATCATGAGCTGTCCCATATCTCTGTCAGTGGTTTGCAGGGCGGTGGGGATGTACCTGACCAGGTGGTGGGATGTCCTCTATTTGGTAGTGCGACTGTACAAGTTACGCTGGTTGTTTCCCAGATATGTTGGCGTGTGGAACATGTACATTTCTGTCATGTAGAGCTGGGTGTGGTCCATGATGGCCATATGACCGAGGGGCTACATTAGACATGCACAGTGTGTAGTCATTGTTGTCCTTGCATTTGCTGTGTAGTACGGTTTGACCACCCTGCACAGGCCAGACGTGTCAGCATCCACCTCATAGATCCTTTCTGTCACATTGTCCATGACAGTTAGACACACATACAGTGGGTGTATCAGACATTATCGTGTGACAGACATGTCACTTTTGGAGGCATATGCCACAATGTCAAGGGCAGGGACTCACCCCATGTGTCCACACCAGCCCAATGATAACCTTTTGCCATCATTTGCCCTCGCTACAACCATGACTGTCAGGCACGAACCATACCTTCCCCATGTCATATGGGAGGGCCACATCTAGGTGCTCTACATGTTCATGAGACGCCATTCCAATACATCCCCTGCAACCTTGTTTGGGACAGTATCCTGTGTGAGGGCAGGGATCCATGGCACACACAGCAGCCACACAAGCATGTTCATACACCAGTAACAGAGTGTCCTGACAACATGTCATCTGTGACATTGTGTTTGTGAACATAACCGACTACACCACAATGGGGTGCACAGGGGCTTTCCATTTTGCACCACTGCTAACGTCTAACGCTGCCTAGTTATTATCACAAAATGTGCCATGTGGGTAGGGTTGGGGGGGGGATATCCCCTCCTGTTCAGGGTGTTATCCTGTATGTCTTGATGTCCAGCCAGGGTGGGATGTCCACAGGCCAGGCCAGCCCCCAGTGGGTCTGAACTTAGGGTGTGACTACTTTCCGTTTTGGACATGCTGGCACCCCCTTGCAATTCACATTACTGGACTCTGAGCCGTCCCATTCTCTAGGCACCTAGGGGGATTGCACATATGTTGTCCCTGTGGTTTTTGGGAGCATGCAGTGTTGGAACACAGGTGCGTAGTGTCTGCGTTTACATGGTACCAATGTGTCCCACACAATAGACATCTGCATTGAGGGTCCATATGCCCATGCTTGTGCGCCAAAACATTGTGTGTGCCAATGACACAATATGTGTGTCCTGGGGGGTTGTCTGGTACCCTGGTGTACTAGGGATGGCTGCAGGCCCGTGTATTTGCCACATCAATCTGTGTGCTAGTGACACCTGCTATGCCTTTGCAGTTGTCATGGACACATCCCATGCCCCAAGCTAAAACCCGTGGTGTTATGAACGCATGTGCCGACTCCCCACTGGTATAGTGGTTATTGACTCCCTTTGTTGGGCCTGGTGGTAACACCAGAGCTGTTGTCACCAACTGCATTTGTCAGTGCCACTGCCAGGGCATCCCTATGTTGTGGGGTTTATGTCCCTCTGGGAAACATGCCACAATATGTGGTCTAGATGTGATCCACACGACACATGGTGAAACACTGGGGCAATGGCGACCCACACAGCCACAGTGTGGGGGGTGGGGGGTGTTTGCGCATGGCAGGACGGCTCGGCCAAACCACACCCCTGGATGCCATCCCACTGGTCAATCATGGTGACAGGTCACATGTGGGGCCTTGGCAGTCACCACACTAGGCATGGGCTGACAGTGAACCAATGGAGTGTTTGGCACTCCTGGAGCATGTCCTCCCGCACATGGTGTGTTCTCCATGCTAATGGCATGGTTTTGGGGCCTATGCATACATAGCAGAGCAACGTACTTGGGTAAGTCTCAGTGTTCCCCTGGTGTTGTCTTTGAAATCATGTCAACACAGCTACTTAGTGCTGGGATATCAGATACACCAGTGTCACAGTTAGTGGGGACCTCAGCAGAGACACACACAGGGGTTGCTTCCCATACAGGTGTATTGCACTTAGGACGGACACAGAGATGACATGTTTTTCCGTGACATTATGGCACTGGGGAGCACGCAATTGGGCTTTTCAACAGGGCAGACCCATGATCTGTGGGGTAACTCCCATAGGCCTTTTTATGGTGGATGGGGGGGGAGCATCGCATGCCTGTCCTTGCACAACTGCCATCACAGACAGATATGGGTCAGTTGCCCTTCAATGCCTATTCCAGGTGAAAATATCTGTCCCCAGTGCCACATACATGCCTCAATGTGGGTGTGGACATGTGTGCGCAGCGACACCTATGAGCAATGTCCATGTCTCCCTAAAATGCATGGGACGTCTCCCTTTGGCAACCCTTGCAAAGACATGGGCCATTGGCATGGCACATTATGTTTTGGGGCCAATGGGGTGGATGTCCATGGGGAGTCCTTTAGCCCAGTAGGTATTACATTAGATACATGTGGGGTCACATTAACTGTACAATGTCATGCAATTCCAAACGCAATGGTAACCCAGATAACGGTAAACATGTTTTGTGTTTCACATACATGTTACATTGAGTGTTTGCCCTAAGCACCGTTGGCAGGGGGCCATGTCCATGACACATGGATATCTAGATGGCCATGGATGTAATTACCGTGACCCAACACATGAGTTGTGTGTCCTGTATGTCATAGGGCTACTGATAGCTACATCAGACGTAACCTTGAACGACTGGTGAGACACAGCAGACTGGCGATGGTGGACATGCCTCTGTCACCTTCCAGCTTCTCGGGTGGTTTTAATGTTCCTCTGACCTGTTTTCCTGAGGGTTCTATGAGATGTGCCGTGCACACACTCACGGACAATGACCCCATTACACGGAATATGTTCTGTTTGTCGGCCCCTGTACAATTTGTGGATGATGGCTGTAGTTGTGGCAACCTGGATGTGTGTCTGGAACCCCCCAGAGGCAGCTGTGAGGTTACATGTAGACCAAAGGGTCCATTGTGCCCTGTAGTCTTTTGTGTAGGTAACCTCAATTCTGCATACATAGCTGTGGCACATGTCCCTCTCGCAAGGGTTTGGGCTTCCATCTCGAGGCTACTGTGTGATAGCTTTGTTGTGAACGCACAACCATATCAGCATCTACCCTAACATGTCCCCATACATGTACAGTGCGTGTGTTGGACTATGTGCCACATAGGGCAGGTGTGAGTTTGCAACCAGACCACTATACCCTAGGTGACATATGGGACTGAGATAACCTCCGTTACAAGAAGCTATTAGCCACCACGGTAAATTGGGTGTCCTACGGCAATTATCAATCAGCAAGATACAGCATTGCAAACATGGTGACACCCCGGGGGACGCCAGATGCATGTATCAGCCGTGCATGAGGTACAGATAATTGACTGAAACACCACCCTCACACTGCACCATATCACCAGGGTGACTGTGGCATACTGTGATGGGCCTGGACAGACAACTGGGGATTGGTGGATGTGTTTAGCCTACACTGTCACATGCATACCTAATCTCCATGGTGGGCAGACAACCCACTTGGAT